>CM070013.1:13441283-14041283 GCA_036247105.1 Cirrhinus mrigala | reverse complement strand
AGCACTTTCTTTGTAACCATTTCTAAATGCTTTTTGAAGTGTGTTTCGGGTCATTGTCCTGCTGGAAGACCCATGACCTCTGGTGGAGACGCAGACTTCTGACACTGGCCACTATGTTGCGCCACAAAGTTCATTGGTAATCATCAGATTTTATGATACCGTTCACACAGTCAAGGCATCCAGTGCCAGAAGCAGCAAAGCAACCCCAAAACATCTTTGAACCTCCACCACGTTTAAGGGACTGTAGGGACCTGGGTCTCCTACCATAGCGTCCCTTTCCATTCAGATGGTGACGGATAGTGCGAGCTGACACTGTTGTACCCTGTGTCTGCAGATCAGCTTGAATTTGTTTGGAAGTTAATCAGGGTTCTTTATTGTAATTTGTTGTAATTCTTTGTATTAATTTTTCATTAATTTTGCTCTTCGGTTCACATCTAGGGAGGTTAGCTACAGTGCCATGCGCTGTAAACCTCTTGATGATATTGCGCACAGTGGACACAGGAACATTAAGATCTCTGGAGATGGACTTATAGCCTTTAGATTGTTCATGTTTTTCCAAAAAATTTTCTCTTAATTCCACAGACAACTCTTTACACTTCTTTCTTTTCTCCATGCTCAGTGTGACACACAACACAAAGGTTGAGTCAACTTTTCTCCATTTTAACTGGTTGTAAGTGTAATTACTATATTTCCCACACTTGTTACTTGCCACAGGTGTGTCTAAATACAAATTACAGGAGCATCACATGCTTGAAAAGCAATTATTTCTTACAATTTTGACAAGGTGCCAATAATTTTGTCCAGTCCATTTTTGAGTTCTGTGTGAAATTTTATCAAGTTTGACTTTTCTTCTCTGTTTTTTTTGTGTCAGTGCAAACAAAAACAATAAGCATGTGAATACCAAAACATTTGCAATTGGAACAATTTTCTGAGAGAAATGTTGCGTTTTCTGACAGAATTGCAAGGGTGCCAATATTTTTGGCCATGACTGTACAAAAAATACATTCATAACAACATTTTTAACAAATTTATAATTGCAAGAAATCGTTTCTTAAACACATCCTAAAAACTACATGGTACTGTAATGATTTTACAAAAAATAATTAATTTTCTCTCATGAAAGAAAGAAAGAAAGAAAGAAAGAAAGAAAGAAAGAAAGAAAGAAAGAAAGAAAAAAAAGAAATTGTTTTATTCAGCGAGGATACACCAAATTAATTAAAAGTGACAGCAGAGACATTTATCATGTCACAACAGATTTCCATTTCATAAAAAATGAAAGTATCACATTTTCCACAAAACATATTAAGCAGCACAACTGCTTTCAACATAGATAATAAGAAAAATGTCTCTTTAAGTTATTTTAATTGTAACTGTAATAATATTTCAGTTGTTTAATTGTAATTTTTTTTTTTTTTTACAATATTACTATTTTCACTGTGTTTTTAGTCAAATAAAAGAGACTTTTTTCAAAAACATTAAATATTTTTTATGGAAGACAACATTTTGAACTGTGATGTACATTAGAAATAGTGGTTACAAGAAGGTATCATTTTATAACATTACTTAATGTATTAACTAAGTGGAACAGACAATGAACTATATATTTATTACAGTATTTATTAATCTTTGTTAATGTTAGTTAATATAAATACAGTCATTCATTTTTGTTCAGGTTAGTTCACAGTGCATTAACTAATGTTAACCAACACAACCTGTGATTTTAATAATGCATTAGTACATGCTGACATTAACTTTGACTAAAATTAATAAATGCTGTAGAAGTATTGTTCATTCTTAGTTCATGTCAAGTAATGTAGTTAACTAATGGATCTCATTGTAAAGTGTTACCAAAATAGTTATTAGAAAATTAACAGTTTGTTGTTGTTGCCTCTTTTTGGATGGATTATTATTTATGGTTTCATTTAGAGTTTTTTTTTTTTTTTTTGCTAGAATTTAATTAAGGCCTGAAAGGATTTATTTAAAAGTATTATGCGTGCATGTGTGCACATGTGTGTGTGTTTAAACATCTCAGTGCCAGACCACTACTGCCCCTAATTGGACCTACACACACACGTCTCAACAGAGGTACAGAACAAACAGACTCAGTTGGAGACTCGTCCTCTGCTTCTCTCCCTCACACACACACACACACACACACACTGACACAAATGCAGTGGAAGCATGTGTCATTTGTGTAGCTTCCTGTTGCTCTTTCCCATTACCGTGTCTCCTTACCCAGCATGCACCTCTTTTGTGCACATCTGAGGAATTTTAATGTCTCCCTTTAAACTTGTTCTCTTTGGTTACACAGTTAAAATCAGCTTAAACCAACTCCGTCCCATTCTTGACCATTAAGCAGCAGACTAGAAAGCTGATCTTGGGAAATTGGCTCGAGACGGAAGCGCTGAAGTATGCTAATGATGGTCTGTGTGTGTGTGAAAGGTTGATCCTCGCCGGTCATGAGGAAGCAGGCAGTCTGTCTGCGGCTTTAGAACCGCCTGACAACCAGGATGATGCTCATTAATGTGATCTGTCTGTGTGTGTATGTGTGTGAGTCTCTCAATGACAGCTGGTTCATATTCCTCATATCCTTTATTCCTTCAGTCAATAAGGAATCACCGATTCAGGGAAGAGCGGAAAACAATGCCTCCCCGGAGTAAGACATTACTTTTTGCTTTCAGAATAATGAAGATGATTACAAAGACTCTGTGACCTCCAAACCCAGTTGTTTGCGTTGAATGTGGTTGTGTGTGTGTGTGTGTGTTATGTTGAATATTTGATGAACTTCTGTTCAACTGTTTGTTTAATGCAAATACATGCCTCATTTCTTTCTTGTGAAGAGTGCAGTCACATTTATTGAATTGAGCCTGCTGTTAAAAATCTACACACGTGGATATAAATATAAATCTGAGGGCACACTTTTTACACATCAGTTTTTTCTGATGCTGTGGGGCACTGTGCAGACAAACGTCCTTCACATTCTCGTATCTTAAAGCTAGTGTGTGTGACAAATTGTTTGGCCTTGAGTCTTGCTCTGCTTACCGTATACAGCTCCATCTTGACAAAACGACTGAACATTTACGCATCAAATCCATCTTCCACAAGCTCCCCCACATACACTTTGTCTCTCTCACACTGACACTGCCAGAAAGATGGTCTCTTTTGCTGCTGCAGTGAAGGCAGAGGAGAACTTTGGATTCAAAATGAATGTGACGGCCTTTGCTATTTATTGTTTAGTGGCTTTTTTTGTACATGCGCCTTGTCTTTGTGTGCACTGACCTTAATAACAGTAAATCCAGCCTTTAGAGAACAGACTACAAGCTATTGTAATATGAATTTTTTATTGAATATATAAATATTTGGGCTCTGCAATTAGAAGGTTGTTTGTTGCAAGTGATGGTCTCCCAGCCTGGTAATAGCTGGTTTATCAAGCTGGTTTTAGAGGGGTTTTGACCACTTTTTTTAGCTGGTCAAGCTGATTTTAGCTGGTCAGGCTGGTCAAAATGTCTGTTTGATCGATTGATTGATTGATTGATTGATTACATAGTGTCTGCCCCAATTTTCCTGTCAAGGGGTGTTGCGACAAATAATATAAATAATTCCAAGATTACTTTTAATAATCTGCAGGACCACAAGGAACCATTAAAACAATTTTTATTTGAACTTAGAGCCCCTTTTAAAAAATTAAATTCTAACAAATATTTACAAAATAATAGGAATCATTACAATTCTAAAACTATATTAACAATTAATGGTGAAGATGAACAATAACAGAATTCTAAACATGTGCATTTTCATTTTTCTTTTCTTTTTTATTATATCTTGTATTTTTTGGGATATGTAATGCCCCACTTGTTTCTCCCTCTTCTCTCTCTTCTTTCAGGCTCCTTTAGTTTCTACCAGTCACTGAAACAGACTTAAAAAAGAAATAATTTAGGTTATTAATGTGTGAATTTTCAACAAGTAAAACTACTTAAAAAAGCAAACTATAGTGTCATGTCTTTGTTGCACATTTTCCTTTTTATTCCAGACATAGCCTACAATCATTTAGAAACATGCCCCTGATAGTTGTTCCTTTTATTGCTAAAATAAAGATAAAATTGATATATCCAAATGGAAGTGCATATATATATATATATATATATTAAAAATCCCCTTTCAAGAACTACAACAAACGGCTCCTTTGGACTACAACGTTTGTTTTCCACATGCAATGATGTCACAACACGGTCCATTAGAATATCATTAAATTAAATCCCGCCTATGGAAATTCATATTGTTAGGGGGTGTGTAGGGACGAGGTGGGGGATTAGCCTACATTTAGCGGTGCAGTGCGGAGAACTGCTTCAACGAGCCGCAGCACGTCGGGTATAAACAAAAGCATTGACTAGAGTGGATGCTTCAGAGCTGTAACGCGCAGCAGATGTGTGCAGTACAGGGGGTCGAAACACACACCGAAGCTGCGATCCAAGCTTTAGAATGGCATAGACAGGTGTTTCTCCTCATCAGTCCAAAACAAGTCCAATAATATGCATCCATCCACAATAAAAAGTGCCTCACACGGCTCCGAGGGGTTAATAAAGGCCACCTGTAGCAAATTGATGCGTTTTTGTAAGAAACATATCCATATTTAAAACGTAACAATCACTTTAATCTAGCTTACGCTAACAGTTGTACACAAAACTTGCTTCTTTGACAAGAGGCGTGGCAGTACTGAACTACCGTCTAAGATGTTCTCCAATCGCTATGCAGTGGAACAGCTAACCAATAACAACGCATTTCGTTTTTCGGAAGGCGGGCCTTCATTAAACCCGGAACTAATCGAGCCTAATGTGCCAGGCTGGGAGAAATGTACTGTTATAATGTAAATTATGTTAAAAATAACGCGTTTTTTGAACCACCAAGCATGAAAGCATGTTGTATTACATCCCCAAAACAAAATCAATACTTCGTAAAAGAGCATAATAGGACCCCTTTAAAAGAACATTGTGTACTGTTTCTCTATGTTATCTGCACTGAAATGTCAGCAAAAGTCCACTGGTTGGCACAAAACACACTTTTGACAGATCCTGAGCATTTGTGAAAATTACAGATCATAGGCTGTTTCAGCACTGTTTGTATCTTTGCTCATGGACAGTTGAACTGACCCCAGCACATAATGGGTGTTAAAGTTTTCCTACCTTTTTGACAAAAAGCTTCAGCACTTTTTCTCTCCTTTTTCTGTTCATGCACTACCATGTGCTTCCGGAACAACTGCAACCTGCTCTATACAGTTGAGGTCAAAAGTTTACACCCCCCTTTCAGAATCTGCAAAATGTTAATTATTTTACCGAAATAAGAGGGATTGCACAAAATGCATGTTATTGTTTATTTAGTACTGACCAGAGTAAGATATTTCACATAAAAGAAGTTTACATATAGTCTACAGGAGAAAATAATAGTTGAATTTATAAAAAATTAACCCATTCAAAAGATAACATTCCCTTGATTCCTAATACTGTGTTGTTACCTGAATGATCCACAGCTGTGTTTTTTTTGTTTAGCGATAGTTTTTTATGAGTCCCTTGTTTGTCCTGAACAGTTAAACTGTCTGCTGTTTTTCAGAAAAATCCTTCAGGTCCCACACATTCTTTGGTTTTTCAGCATTTTTCTGTATGTGAACCCTTTCCAATAATGACTGTATGATTTTGAGATCCATCTTTTCACACTGAGGACAACTGAGGGACTCATATGCAACTATTACAGAAGTTTCAAACACTCACTGATGCTCCAGAAGAAAAAATGATGCATTAAGAGCTGAGGGGTGAAAACTTTTGAACAAAATGTGTACATTTTTCTTATTTTGCCTAAATATCACATCTCTTCATTTAGTACTGCCCTTCAGAGGCTACAGAAGATAATTACATGTTTCCCAGAAGACAAAATTAGTTACATTTACCCTGATCATCAATTAAAAAAGTTTTCACCCCCCCCTCCCTGCTTTTAATGCATGGTTTTTCCTTCTGGTGCATCAGTGAGCGTTAAAGTTATTGTCTCCCACGATAAAGTTATTGTCTCCCAAATAAAGAATCGAGTCTGTACAGTCTAAACGAGTCATTAGTATTGGCATTAGTATTTGCGTATTTGCATAATAAATGCCTATTTTCTATGTTCTGCCGACAGCGAACAACACTTTTTTGTTTACAGACTCCCAAAACAATATTAGAAACCTCAATAAGTGGAATAATAGGAGCACTTTAAAAGATCGTTGAATGTCCACAGACCCAAGAACTGCACAGATTCACACAAACAAATTTAACATCTGCCACTTCAGTCAGCGATTTGACTAGGAGCGGGTTGTGTGTGAACACGAGCTGGATTCAAACCAGAGTTGCGTAGTTGTCTCTTCAGTCTAGATGAATGCTTGCTACAGTCTGAAATCTGAAAATAAATGTAAAAAGCTGAAATAGATGAGGCTGCCAAGGGGCATGCCATGAAAAATTGGCCAATTTGTTCCTGAACTGGAATCATTGTGCGTGTCTGGGAGGCCAGGGCTCAGCCTGCTCCCGTCACTCGTCTTCCCTCTCTTTCATGCAACATCATTCTCTATCTCTCCTTCTTTCTCTTTCTATCCTGTTTTTACTCCACTGGCCTCCAGGCTCTCTTTTAGTGCCTGTCCCCATGTTTCTCTCTCTGACTTTCTCTGCTCTCATATTGCTTTCTTTATCAATAAAAGCATTTAATAGAACAGTATTTCTGTAGGAAATCAAGCCAGCCTTGAGAACATTGGATAATGCTTTATCTTAGAATTCAAGAATTGTTGAAAAACATTGGGGTGTTTTTATTTTATTTTATTTTATTTTTGTGGACAAAATAGTTGCATAGCACAATATAAAAATGATGTGACAGCTTCAATCTGTTTGGATTTTATCCAGCAAGAGTGAAAATGTTCTCACTGATTGTTCTTGTAAAAGGTTCCCATTGCTTGTTTGCTTTACGTAGATTGGAAAATATGATATTAAAAAATCTGTAGTTTTTTTTGATGCTACAAGAATGTTTAACTCACAGACAACAAGAGGAAGCTAAAACTTAACAGCAAAAGAGGCTTTGACAATGTATTGATGTTGCTTTTATTAATGATCACAATTAAGTAGCTGAAGCATTAAACAAAAAACAACTACGTAAAGCAAAAACATTATGGAGGTGAATAAAAATATGTTTTTTAAGACAAAAGCTGTAGGAGGAATGAGAGACAAGCAGAGGTATGGAAGAATGGGAAAATCAGCAAAGCAGGTTTAGCCACTGTCATGCGCTCTCATTATTCTCTGTTAAATGTCACATGCTGAACTTCAGCATGTCTGTTTGAGTATGTATTTTCAGATACGGAGTGCCCTAGTCATTGGTTTAATAGTAAAATTGATAAACATGCAAGAATGTATGTTTATCGTGCAATCCTGTCAGGCACATGTGCACATTTCTGCAGCACTGGAGACCCATAGAAGTCTTGATGAATACAAAGTCTCTTTTTCACATTAGCATCTGTTTGACTGTTATTAGAATCAAAGGCAGCCTGGGGATCAAGCAGAGAGGATGGAAAGAGTTTGACATAATGGCAGCACTGTGGACAGGACATATTTAAATCTGATGCTTTGTCTCCCTTTGGGTCAAAAGACAGACATTAGTGATAAATGCGACAGAAAGTAATGCAAATTAAGCTGCACATTAGGGTAAAGGCAGATAACATTTATAGTTGCTCTTCTGATGAAACAGAAGCTGTAAGGCTAATTGTGTGCTTTAAAATTTCATTTATTTCACTTCATTTCAAAAATCATTTATTTCACTTCATTTGGCCATTATTGTGATGTCTTGAACAGGATTTATAATAGTTTGCTCGATATGTTTCAACAAGTTGAGGTCAAAAGTTTACATACATCTTGCAGAATCTGCAAAATGTAAATTATTTTACCAAAAAAAGAGGGATCATACAAATTGCATGGTATTTTTTATTTAGTACTGACATGAATAAGATATTTCACAAACAAGATGTTTACATATAGTCCACAAGAAAAAAATAATAGTTGAATTTATAAAAATGACCCTGTTCAAAAGTTTACATACACTTGATTCTTAATACAGTGTTGTTACCTGAATGATCCACAGCTGTGTTTTTTTTTGTTTAGTGGTAGTTGTTCATGAGTCCCTTGTTTGTCCTGAACAGTTTAACAGTCAGAAAAATCCTTCAGGTCCCACAAATTCTTTGGTTTTTCAGCATTTCTGTGTATTTGAACCCTTTCCAACAATGACTGCATGATTTTGAGATCCATCTTTTCACACTCATATGCAACTATTACAGAAGATTTAAGCACTCACTGATGCTTCAGAAGGAAAAACGATGCATTGAGAGCCGTGGGGTGAAAACTTTTTGAATTTGAAGATCAGGGAAAACTTATTTTGTCTTCTGGGAAACATGTAAGTATCATCTTTAGCTTCTGTTTGCAGTACTAAAGGTAAATGTAAATTATTTTGTTTTCTGGGAAACATGTAAGTATCTTCTGTTGCTTCTGAAGGGCAGTACTAAATGGAAAAAAAGATGAGATTTAGGCAAAATAGAAGAATGTACACATCTTCTTTCTGTTCAAAAGTTTACACCCCCCAGCTCTTAATGCATCGTTTTTCCTTCTGGAGCATCAGTGAGCGTTTGAACCTTCTGTAATAGTTGCATATGAGTCCCTCAGTTTTCCTCAGTGTGAAAAGATGGATCTCACAATCATACAGTCATTGTTGGAAAAGGTTCAAATACAGAAAAATGCTGAAACACCAAAGAATTTGTGGGACCTGAAGGATTTTTCTGAACAACAGCAGGCAGTTTAACTGTTCAGGACAAACAAGGGACTCATGAACAACTATCACTAAACAACAAAACTGTTGTGGATCATTCAGGTAACAACAGTAACTTTTGAATAGGGTCATTTTTATAAACTGAACTATTATTTTCTCTTGTGGACTACATGTAAACGTCTTTTATGTAAAATATCTTATTCAGGTCAGTACTAAATAAAAAATAGCATGCATTTTGTATAATCTCTCTCTCTCTTTTTTTTTTTTTTTTTTTTTGGTAAAACAATTAACATTCTGCAGATTCTGCAAGATGTATGTAAAATGTTGACCTTAACTATAAAAAGCAGCAGCAACACAACATGGCATTTTGTAACTATTTTACATTTTAATTAATTGGTGTCGATTTTAAATGAATTTGTACAATTTCATTTGTATGTTTTCATACAGTTTGCTTACAGTACAACACAATGAGGGTTATGTTTGGGGTGGATGTTGATACTTTTTTTAAAACAGTGTATTAATTTGTACAAAATTGTAAAACACTTTCTCATGCAATCAGGTTGAGGAGTCTGAAATGCTAATCTGTTCGAGCAGTTTTATTGGTTCATCTTAATAATACAAACACTGCTGTTTGTAAAGCTCCTCTAATCCTAGGGCTATTGTAAAAATATGATTTCAAAGTTTACATTATTAAGGACTTGATGTATGTATCTCAGAATCCTTTTCTTCATCTCAGACATCCTGGTTATTTATCTGTTTGCTAGTCATTTAAATGTAACAGTTTGAGTTTATTCAGTTTGTGTACATTTAAGTGTATTTAGTTTATATATTTGATTGTGCACAAACATGATTAATCTGGAAGTATAGAGGACAACATTCTTCAGTGTAGACTTCTTATTTTTGCTTTTTTGAAGTTTACTTTCCGGTGTATGTAGTGAAATCTGTAAACAATATTAAATTATAGATTACCCAACCAGTGTGCAAGCATGTGCAGATACAAATATATTGCTTACATCTGTGTTTCTTGCATTCATATCAGTGTCTGTTGTTAATAAAGTGTTTGTATTTCTATAATTTCAGATTAGACTTAACAACGTTTTTATAGTATTTTCAGTTAGTACTTTTATCACTCATCATCATGCTGTCAATTTCCCTGTTGAATAATTGATCAGATGTGTAGAGGAATTTATTTGGATTCATTCTGCATGTGAAATGCCTAAATTTGATGACTTCTTGGACCCTCAGATGTGTCTTATGAATGTTATATGAACATGATCACTGGATTGCATGCAGAGCTGCTTTTGATGTTCTGCACATGCTGCAGTGAGCCTGCGGCTCTGTGTCTGTGTGTGTGCGTGTATGTATATGGAAGACACAAAGTCTGAGCTCCACACAATAGCAAGGGGTCTTTTTTAATCCTACTCAACTTCTAAAGGTCACAAAACTGTTTTCCTGTAAAAAACGACTGAATTCTACCTTAGTAGTATTTCCTGCCTCATCCTCATAATTATCTTTCAGATTGGTGTGACATGTCTCACATTTAGTGTGACCTATGGCACATTTTCTTAATAATTATCTCTTAATGTTATTCCATAACCTTACAGTGCAAATAATTTCAGGCTAAAATGATGTTCTTCTGTCCATAGTATTCTTGAATGTGTTTAAAAAGTCAAGCTGTCGAACATTAGGGGAGACTCTAATAACATATTACTTCAATAGAAGTATAAAGTGTAATCAATGAACCATGTTTATTTATTCATTCTAGCCAGCACTAATCATTTATCAGTCAACAGTAATGAGAAACATTAGTTAGAATTCTTATTTTATCACAATATATATTATATACAATAATATTTATATACAATAAATAAACATATACATCATAAACACATCAAAATGTGCACATCAAAACATCAGTATACTAAAATATCAATTTAAGTTACTGATAATTGTGTTATTTGACCTAAAATAGCCTACCCGGAATGGACGGTGACACACAAATGCAGTAAGTAAAGACAAAAAGTAAAAACATTAATTTTGCTACATATTATAAATATAACCTTTGTTCATTTGTTCTTGCTAAATAAAAATGTTTATTTCTTTGAATATAAAAATGACCCCAAATTTTTTAACAGTAGTTTATGTAGCGCTCTCACTGATTATTTTGATAATTGAGTAATCTGTCGATTATTTTGATGATTAATCAAGTAATTGGATAATTATAATTTTTTTGTAGCCATAAAAATAGACCTCATTGAACAATAGCCTTTAAAATGAATTAAAAACAAAACTGTTAAAATACATAAAGTATTATGAACAATAGAGCTAACGTACATTATGCATTATAACAAATGCCTGCAGAGGGCGCCAACGGCCTGACGATTGTTTTTACACTTTACTAGGCGATCTAATCCGTGTTTAATACTGACTAAACAACATTTAAGTCAAATATCCACTTAATGTTTAATATTTGGCCATTTCTTTATGATAGAAAAGCTACAGGCACTGTAATTTACTTGAATATGTGGACATCAAAACGTGTAAACTCTTATTTTGAAATCGCGATGAACAGTTAGAATATTTAAAGATGGTGTATTCTCCTCTTTGCATAGGTTTACAAATGATTTACCTTATAAATCTGATGAAATAGCTCACGCTACGTTCCCAGATCAACGTTATAATAAATCCAAACTCACAACAACATGCAGAGGTGGAGTTTGAGACGCTCCACACATTTAAATGATAACAGTTTGTGTAGCAACATTTAATGTGAACGGAGCCGCTCTAAGACGCACGTACGTAACCTACACGCATGTAAATAATTAAAGCGCATATATTAAACCTGCGCATATATTCATTTTATTAAATCGTAGCGGTTGAATTCTTAATAGTGTTATGCTTTATTATAATTTTTAAATGGGTTTAATATGTGGAATGCGCCACTTCCGGTATTCCTCGACATTGGCAAAATGCAATGGAGGATTTTTAAAATAAAATACGCAAATAGAATCGAGGAATCGTTGCAGCTCTAAGTATATACTTATTTAAAATAATCTCATAATAAATGTAAACATTTTTATTTAATATTGCGTTTTTTAAGGTCAGCTGGTAATGAAGTAAACTCACTCAGCGTAAAAAAACAAAAAAACAAAAACAATGTGAAACACTGACTTCTCTTAATCCTGATGATTTTTTAACACTCAGAAACAGCCCCAGACTGACCTTGACCACTGTTTATCTGGCTCTGGCTCAGTCAGGACTCCAGTGCACCCGAGCACACTTTATGTCAGTTCAATATTTCAGCAGCTCAAAATCCAGACGAATCATGAGTGCCATGCAGCATGAATTATTACTCATTTCATATTGGACCGGGTGTACACACAGCGCAATCACCAAAATCATGTGCATCTACATGAATTTTCACCTGTTTACTCATTTTTGCACATTCATCTGGCAATCAAATTAATCCGTGTGTTGTTTTTGATATTTGTAACATCAGAGTCCTGTCGGCACCCCATACTGTGCAATACACTGTCATTATTGTGCTGTACCTGAGCGAGGTACAGCTTACAATGACACTCTGTGACCTGTCATAACATGCCATAGCATCCTTCCTGCTGTACGCCATAATACTACCACACCTGCCATAGTCTGGCAAAACATGCTTCTCATGCATAATGCATATGCAGCTGTCTTACTGACCAACAAACTACACATAGGGAATATGCATAACAGAGAGTATCAGTATGCAGCTTGAGACACCCCACCAGACGAAATAAGACAGACCACACGTGTGCTCGGACACAACTATGTGGATGTTTTCCATAACAATGCTACGCACTGGTGCAGAAACCAGCATTTCAACATGCATTTGTGTGTATGAGCGAGAGAGAGCGAGCTTATGCCTCCGATGAACAAAAGGAGGATGGGATTTTTGGAAGGGGTGTGAAGGATGGGCTGGGAGACTGAGAAGACAAATTAAAAGCAGAGATGAGTTCTTATCTGCACTCATTTCTTTGTAACAAATCTCTTACCAGAAACAGCTAGACATGTTTGTTTTGTAAGGAGATTGATGGTTTGGGCTTTTCACCATTGTTTCTGCATACATTAAGTGTTCCACTACTCTTTCAGGATAAATGAAGTGTAAACTTTCTCTTTGATTACTGTGGTAAGTCAATATTGTCGTGAATAAGGCAAGTTGTTGGCTTGGAGGTGGACTAAAATATTTTACAAATTTAATATATTTTGCTACTAACATAATTTATTAACTCAAAAGGTGCATGTTCATGACATTAATAAAATGTTTTTTGGAGACATTATTGAAGACAAAAATGTGCATATTTTTTTTCTAATTAATTGTTTTTAATTAATATCTGCTTTTGCACATCAGGAGAAATAATATTATCCACAAAATTTAGATTTTATTTTAGTATAAAAGTAATGAAGTTAATGAATACAGTGCCAGTCAAAAGTTTTTGAACAGTAAGATTTTTAATGTTTTTAAAGAGGTCTCTTCTGCTCACCAAGCCTGAATTTATTTGATCCAAAGTACAGCAAAAACAGTAAAACTCCGAAATATTTTTAATAACAAATTTCCGAAATATTTTTTAATAACAAATAATAATATAATATTTAAAATAACTACATTCTATTTGAATATATTATAAAATCTAATCTATTGCTGTGATTTCAAAGCTGAATTTTTAGCATCATTACTCCAGTCACATGATCTTTCAGAAATCATACTAATATTCTGATTTGCTGCTCAAAAATCATTTATTATTATTATTATTATTATTATTATCAATATTATGTAACAACTTTTTCAGGTTTCCTTGATGAATGGAAAGTTCAGCAGAACAGCATTTATCTGAAACAGAAATCTTTTTAACCCAACAAAAATTATACTGAACCTCTGTATAATGAATGATGTAGTGTATAATGTTACAAAAGCTTTTTATTTTAAATAAATGCTGATCTTGGGATCTTTCTATTCATCAAAGAAACCTGAAAAAATGTACTCAATTGTTTTAAATATTGATAATAATAATAATAAATGTTTCTTGGACAGCAAATCAGCAAATCAGAATGATTTCTGAAGGATCATGTGACACTGAAGACTGGAGCAATGATGCTGAAAATTTTGCTTTGATCATAAATAAATGACATTTTAAAATATATTCAAATAGAACACAGTTATTTTAAATAGTAAAAATATTTCAAAATGTTACTGTTTTTGCTGTACTTTGGATCAATTAAATGCAGGCGTAGCGAGCAGAAAAGACTTGAAGTAAAAAATGTAAAAATCATACTGTTCAAAAACTTTTGACTTGTAGTGTATGTAAATGTAGTTCATTAAATGTGTGTATGAAGCAGAGGAGATATAGAAATATCACTCCATATTTTTCTCCATAAATCAGTTCGGCCTCAGATCCTTACCAACCATCTGAACTTCCCTTTGTGAAGCACATGAAAAACAGTCTCTGAAAACGAACAAAGTCTTGTTTTTCTTTCCTCTTGCCTCCGTTTCATACAAGTTGTGAACATGACTCAATCAAGTTTAACAAGCCTCTAGAGAGCCGAGTCATGCTTTGACTTTAATGAAAGCAAATATTGTCATGAGAATAAGCCTGTCAAGCCTGAACATGGAAAACATTGCATCATTTCCAGTTTAAGCATTTTCATTTGTAGTCAGAGAAGAGCTGTATGCCGCCTAGTTTTGGTAGGAAAGAGGTGTGTTATGGTGGTGCACTTCACTGTGCCAGACTTTACTCTTTTAGCAAGCTTAAATGTGTTTCATCAATCCTCTGTCACCATCTTAATTAGCCTATTCAAACTGCATGACAGCCTCTGCTGACCTGAAAAAACAACTCATTATAAAGGCCATGTCACCACCAATTATTCTTTCATTTTATTTCCTCTTCTCCCCTGAATTTAATATTCTCTTTTCCAAGTCAAAACTCTTAAACAGGGCTGGTTCAGTAGTTCAGTTTTTTACTTGTCCTTTTTTACGTGTCCTACCATAATATCAAAATAAATATGTGTGTATCTGATCTAATAGCTGATCCTAAATCCATTCAGTTGCAACAACAAGTGTTGTTCTATTTGCTGTGCAATCAGAATTTATAATGATGTTAGTCAACTGAATGTAGTTATTAGTGATCTGTTGTAGGTTATCCAACTAAAAGTGAGCACTGCGACTCTGAATAGCTCTGTACTACTGTAGATGTTCTTAGTTTGACCCTTGTTTTGGGTCATTTATGAAGAGTAGTACATTTACACTATGAGGAACTGTTGGCAAGTATATTTTTAGCCTTTGAGTAGTTCACGTAATGGTCGGAGATAGGACATGAAACTTGCATTTTCCCTATAAATCCTCTCACTTTTGTTTCTTTTGATCTGCTCATTTAAAATTGAGTAGCAAACTGTAGAAAAGACGAGGTGAAAAAGGTATATGGTGTTAAAAAGAGTGCAGAGGTGCTTTAAAAGATCACCTTCATAACAGTCTAAATATTTCAGTTGAGATGGTCCATCTGTAACAGCCTTACGACTAAGACACACAAATGCACTTACGTGCGCGTATAGAGGTGGCACTCAATCTAATGTGATACTTGACACACCGCCGCAGCACAGCTCTGTATCTCTCACCGTGCATCCAATCCTCTTATTCCTGATGTGATATTTCTCTGAAAAGCAAATTCGATATGTCACAATCCAGACTACGACAATAGGTGATAGGTGCAACAATAGGCGACGGAGCCCTTCATACAAGCACCTTCCCTAAAGTCAGCTGTAGGGATTTAGAACGTGTCTACCTGTCTGTGCATGAAGGATTGGTATGTGCAGTAAAAAAATACTGTAAAAAGTTACAATGTATGTTTTCTTTAAGTCGTATTTTGGTGTACATGAATGTATTTGCTGACTGTGTCTGACCCATTTATTAAGAGGTTTGGTCTGCCAGCCCTCAAGCTCCTCACCTCATTAAAGATCTACAGGCCTTGAAGGACATTACTGAAATAGCTTTCACAACACCTAGTAGATGCCTCATTGGGCTTCAGTCAATGTTTATAATGGCTAATGTCTCTGTAAGATTAAAGGTCTGTTAGTTTGCATTAGCTCACTTGAGCGTATAGATTTCAACCAGTGTCTCTTTAATAATAAGTCATGTAATAGCTGCTCTGAGATATACAGAAGATAATAGTGTGAAATTATTACTTCTAAATGGCGAAAACAATATTTACTGCTTCTCCATAAAATAATAAAATATATAAATAAATAAAATGTGAGTCTGCTCAAATATACTTATCAAGACAAACAGCATCAGGTCAACCTTCAAGAGAGCATTGTGTAAACTTTTAATGAACCTTTGTATTCCCCCTCCCTTTTTTCCGAAATTGATTACATGCAACAGTGAGGACGAGGGATTAAGAAGATTTACAGATAAACAGTGATGTTGGCACTTTCAGCCACATTTAATTCAGCAAAACATTTGTGCAACACCAGCAAGCATTAATGCAGCATTACCCTGACAGACAGACATGTTCTGTTCAGACACCCTCGGTCAGCGCATGTTCAGAAGAGGAAGGAGGGCGGCTATTAAAGTCCTTGCACACTGAGTCCAAAATTGTCATCCAAAATTGCAAT
Organism: Cirrhinus mrigala; assembly: GCA_036247105.1. Classification (NCBI taxonomy): domain Eukaryota; kingdom Metazoa; phylum Chordata; class Actinopteri; order Cypriniformes; family Cyprinidae; genus Cirrhinus; species Cirrhinus mrigala. Next base: position 14,024,822 of record CM070013.1, on the reverse strand, counting down.
AAATAAATGTTTTAATTATTTTTACACACTGCCTACGAAACTTTCATCCATTCTTCACAGGTGTTTTGTCAATTCAGAGCGACCATACTTGCGAACGGCAAAATCCAGAATGGCATCTGACAAGTTGATCCACTTTGTCTCACAGTACAAAGCACTGTATGGCAAATTAAGTGCAGAATACAAAGAGACTGAGGCACTGACATCCTGAGGTAAACTTTGAATCTCTCAGGATAATCCCACAGCTCCTTGATAAAAAGGTGTAACTCTCCTTCCCAGTGTTGCTGAGAATTGGGCTGCTTTAACACCGTTGCCGCGGGTTGTTTTTAATGTCCGTGGGTTGAAACGACCCCAATAACATATGCAATGCTAATTTTACCAGGGGAATCCTGCTAAAAATGTGTATTTTACCCCTCAGAACCCGATTTTTACCGGGGATCCCCCTCGAAATGCAATTGGGCTGCTTTTTGGCTAATTTTGAGTAGCAATTGGGTGGGTTTTGTTGTGAAAACCTGGCAACCCTGCTCCTTACTCTCTAGGCAATTGAATCCAATATTTCCTTTTTAAAAAGAGAGAGGAAAACAAAATCATCCTCACTGCTTGAAGACTCCATTTTGTATTGTTTTGCTAATTTTTCACAATGAATGAATTAAAACACATCGGATTCAGTATGCAAGGTTTCTGTGCGTGACTAATTTTTAGGATGACGAATACGAAAAAACGCATACGAAATTTCTGTGCAAGGACCTTGAGTCCAAAATTCTTGTCTGAAATTTTCGCATTTAAAAAAAAAAGATTATATTGCGTCTATCACAGGGGTGCCCAACCCTGTTCCTGGAGATCTACCTTCCTGCAGTGTTCAGCTCCAACCCTGATCAAACACAGCTGTCTGTAATTATCAAGTGCTCCTTCAGATCCTAATTAGTTGGTTCAGGTGTGTTTGATCAGGGTTGGAGCTGAACTCTGCAGGAAGGTAGAAATCCAGGAATAGGGTTGAGCACCCCTGGTCTATCACGTTTACACACTGCCTCCGAAACTTTCGTCTCTCATTAAAAAAAGCTAGCATTTTGAGAAGTGCTTTGTACAAGCGAACGGCAAAATCCAGAAGGGCGTCTGACAAGTTGACCTGCTTTGCTTTCGCAGCACAAAGCTGCGAATTGACAAACAAAGTGTGCAATCAATTGGTTCACAGAAATCGGTGGACTCTTTTTAATATGTGGCTCCAGTATCGCTAAAAGAGCATTAAACTGAACCACTGACACCTGAAGTATACTTTGAATTCCTCAGGATAATCCCAGAGGTGGTGGAACTCTCCTTCCTCTCTACGCAATCTCAGGATTGGATGGATCCATTATTTCCTTTCTTTTCTCTTTTTAAGAAGAGAGAGGACAACAAAGTCATCCTCACTGCTTAAAGACTCTTTTTTGCATTTTTTGCAACAGATTAATTAATATGCGTCAGACTCAGTGTTCAAGGTTTCCGTGTGTGATGAATTTTTAGGATGACGATTACGAAAAAACGCATATGAAAAGGAGTGTGCAAGGACCTTTAGAGTCCAGTTTTACTTAGAGTTGACATTGTCTTTATATACACTACCAGTCAAAAGTTTTTGAACCGTAAGATTTTGAATCTTTTTTAAAGAAGTCTCTTCTGCTCACCAAGCCTGCATTTATTTGATCCAAAATACAGCAAAAGCAGAAATATTGTGAAATATTTTTAGTATTTAAAATAACTGCGTTCTATTTGAATATATTTTAAAATGTGATTAATTCCTGTGATCAAAGCTAAAATTTCGCCAATATTACTCCAGTCTTCAGCGTCACATGATCCTTCAGAAATCATTCCAAATAAGCTGATTTGCTGTTCTGGAAACATTTATCAATATTATTATTATTATCAGTATTTAAAACAGTTGAGTACTTTTTTTCATACAGGAGTCTTTGATGAATAGAAAGATCCAAAGATCGGGGGTGGGGAAGAAATGATAGAAATGAATACTTTTATTTAGCAAGGATGCTTTAATTTGATCAAAAGTGATGATAAAGTCATTTATAATGTTACAAAAGATTTCTATTTCAGATAAATGCTGTTCTTCTGAACTTTCTATTCATCAAAGAAACCTGAAAAAATTCTACTCACCTGTTTTTAACATAATCAGAATATTAGAATGATTTCTGAAAGATCACATGACTGGAGTAATGTTGCTAAAAATTCAGCTTTGAAATCACAGGAATAAATTACATTTTAAGTATATTCAACAGTTATTTTAAATAGTACACATATTTCAGAATTTTACTGTTTTTGCTGTACTTTGGATAAAATAAATGCAGGCTTGGTGAGCAGAAGAGACTTCTTTAAAAACATAAAAAAATTTGTGGTAGTGTAAATCAGGCTGTTTACTCGATAGTTTTACATTTGTTTGGTCTACCCACATTCAGGTATTTGCATTGTAAAACACAAGTTCTGTCTGACCGCTGGCGTTGTACAAGGTGTTTTTTTATGAGAAAATGTGCTTTTTTATGTAATGCATATTCAAGTGACCAAGTTTTTGTGTTTGTACATGCAAGTTTGGCTATGAGTGCTGTGGGCTGTGTGTTTGTCTCTCTCTGTGACTGGTGCATTTTGTCCTCACTTTGGTGGCACAATCAGGATTTTTCCCCGTAGCATTGCCCAATATGGTCCCTGGCAATGCACTGTACTATTCCGGAAATCAATAATGAACAAAGGATGAATGAGGCAATTATGATGACCAAAAAAAAAAAAAGAGCAGAACAACACTGGGCCTCCAGTGGGCTGCTTTTCAAGACTGGCTGGCAGAGGGGAGAAAAAGAAAGTGCATCATTCAAACACACTTACTGACTGAACATGATGTGACTGACATATGATTGACCTCCAAACCGCTCTGTATTCTAACAATGCTATTTTAGTGCTTTCAGAATTCCTGTTTTGCTTTGAATCTGTCTTGCGTTATTTCTTTGTTTTTGGTGCATGTTAAAACGCACGCTCAGTCTTCGCTGTGAGGACCCTTCCCCTATATCCCTGAGCTATTCTGAGCTCTTCTTGCTGATCTCTTAATAACCCCCTCTCATTTTCTCAATGGGAGAGTCAAAGCGGAAATCAGAACAGTAATCACTCTGAAAGATGTTGGAAGAGAAGCATCATACTTACAGGAAAATGCAGGCGTGTGTGTGTGCATGTGTGTGTTTATTTTCATGTGCACCCCCTGCTGCTGCCCCTCCAAGTACTGTCATTTTCACAGTGGGTTGCCGGTGCTATGGAGGAGAAGAGGAGAGAAATAAAGAAAAGAAAGCAAGAGGTAGATACAAAGAGAGCATGTGAAAGAAAGTCTGATAGGAAAAGCATTGTGGAAGATCACTGGTGGCAAATAACAAGTTGTTACTCTTAACTCATTTCCACAGTGCTAGACTCGTGTGTGTTTGTGTGTCTCTCTGTGTGAAAAAGCACCACACAAAAGAAATACATTTTCATTTGGGCATTTCTCCAGCTTAAGGACAGTGCACACTGTATGATTTTGACTATAATTTTGCTGTCTAAAACAAATTCCTGCAATCGTGAAAGGTTTTTTGGATGTCCTAATGAAAAGCAAAAATGAAAAATGTTTCTGTGAGGGATGTGTTTACAGGTGAGATATGGGAATTTCGTTTACCTCAATACCAAACACAATGGAAGTCAATGGAAAGTCTCCAACAGGACAGAGAAATACAAACGTGTGTGTGAGAGAGAGTAATGTTCTGTTAAACATTATGATATTGATATGCAACATAAATATTTCATTATTCACATTATGATTGAACCATCAACATTAGCTTGAATATGCTCTGAAGAATGAGCTGCAGTCCAACACTTCTGTCTCTCTTTTTTTTATTATTTTCCATGCAAAACATTGCCAAAATTAGAAAAAAAACTGGGTTTGTGCTGCATAATTTCACATGGAAATGAGGATGTGGGAATGGACGTGGTCTGTGAGCTAAAATGTCCAGTCAGCGCTGTCAATCTGAAGAGGGGGAAAAAAAATCAGACATTAACGTCTGGCTTTAGCTAGTTAGCTACTTGAGAATCTGCCTGTTATGTTATGGCATCCAGATACATTGCAATAAATTGCATTGACTTTAGTGTCCTCCAGTAGACACTACCAGAATTGATTGAAGGACATTGAGGAAGCTCAGTATTAAAGCAGTGTGCCTAACATCTGACATATTCACATTTTTTACTAAATTGTCAAGACACTGGGACACACCTCATAAAACTGGGACTGTCCTGAGTAAACCGGGACATCTGGTAACCCAAGCCTTTAGGCTCCTGTCAGCCTAATTAATCATCTGAATGAATGCAGCCTGAACTTGAATGACATTTTCCAGTCTGCATTTACAGGCTGAGTGGATTGAGAAACGGGAGGTTTGAGGGAACTAAGTGACAGTAAATTCAGCTTCAGCCTCAGCATCAGACAGAAACCTGTTGTTGATAGAGTTGATGTATATTCTTTTATTGGTACACAGTGCAGACTACTTCAAATAATATGAAGGCAATCATACAGTAGCTTCACTCGCAGCCTCAACACCATCACCTTGACTGACTGATTCCCAGCTCTCTCCTGTCGTATCTACATTGCTGTTGTGGTTCACCGCATAATATTGTTAGTGAAGCAAACCAAAGATGACATGCACCGACATTAACAGAAATGAAATGTTGCTACATGCAAATTTTTATTTCGGTTTCCATTTTGATTTTTCCGTTGGAAGCCAAAGCAATTCCATATTCCATTACTGCTAGTGGTTTAGCACTTAGTTCTCGGGTAATGCTGTTATGTTGTGTCCTCAGGGGCACTATTTATATCCCGATCTTTCTCTGTCAAATAGACGGTAAACTGCTTCAGTCTTGCTCGGTTGTCTGCTCATGATGTGCTGGGTAATAGGTGTTTTCACTGTCACGGGTTATGATGTCTATTGACAGAAGCCATCACTCTATCGTAGGCCGTTTTCATCATGTCATAAGCTCTGTGTGATTGTCAAACCATTGTCTTGTTGTAAAAGTGCATGTCACAGAACAGTATAATCGTTAAAGAGATTGTTCACCCAAAAATTTGAATTCTGTCATCATTTACTCAGATTTACACATAAATATACATATAAATGTGATGCAATCTGGGAAAAACCGTTGGATGTTCCATTGGGACGTTTTCAGGACATTTGAAAAATAGGTTGAATGTCAACTTTTTTGTCAAAATTAGGTTTTGATTAAATTATTATTCCATAACATCTTGTCCATCACCTCTAAAAATTTCTTGGCAAAATTCACTTGTTTAGTGCAGAAAAATAGCGATTTATTGCAGCAAGCAGAAATGACTGCAGGGCTCAACAATAAGGAGTGCCCGATGGCCCGGGGCCAGCGTGAAAGACGCTCGGGACAGTTGACGAATCTGCCACTGGCCTGATCGGGCCACTGCTGCGTCTGCACGAAAGTTGATCATTTGCACGTGCCTTGTACTATTCAGATTTAAAGCGATCACATAGAGACGCGTCTCTGACGGACAGAGCCTACAGAAATATGTCTAAATACCCATTTTGACGAGTAACTTTGTAGCTTTAACAATGATTAATCTAGATTTATACAGTGGTGTACAGATGCACCGATCGACCAGACTTATTTCAACCAATCTCTGTTCCGGGCTTGCACACTAACTGCATACAATACATTTTCAAAATGTCCTGTGTGGAAATATTACGAACGCTTTAAACATCCGGTTAAACAACGGTTTTAATCCGTATCCATTTAAACATCCGCCAGAGACACTTAAGACGAACGCAAAGAGGGAAAGTTACTGTAACAGGTAGAGTAAGATCACGGTTCACATTGCGCAAAATATTGGAAATATAATCCTAAATATTGAAACGGGGTTTATTTTAATGCATTTCTGAGGGGAACTGACTGTATTAAGAAATGTTTACATGGCGCTTTCTTTTCATTTGCCTCTGTATAATGCATTTAAAGTTGTGTTCATAATCACGGCGCTGCTGTGTTTACAGCAGTAACCAAGGAAACGCTGTGTTATTATTCCATAAGCGACACCTGCTGGCAGAGACTGAATTTGCATTCATTCAGTCCACCTGCTGTTTTTCCCTAAAGCATCATTTCATTTGTAATAAATCATTTTTGAACAGACAAATAATGTTTAAAGTTTATATTTGTTAGGCTATTGGTTTTGCTGTGATATCGAAGTTGGAATCGAGAATTGTACAATTTAATTGGTATATAAAATTTTGATGTCATATACGTTTATTTATTAAAATAAAACGATAACATGAGTCAAAAACAATGATAATAGCAACTATTTTCATTTTTTGTGGCAGGGCCAGTAAAAATTTTCACCGGGCAAGTAAAAAATTGAACCACTGGGCCGACCGGACTAGTAGAGAAAATCCTTAGCGTTGAGCCCTGGACTGTCTTTCTGTTATGTTAAGAACGAGCTGTGGAGGTGCTTTCTCCTAACACTACAAAAAACACTACAAAAACAATCTTGATGATGTCAGTGCCCTAAACGATGTTATAATGGACTACCTCACATCCAGAGATGAAGGATTGGATGATGAAGTTACTAAAGAGGAGGAGTCCGATGATAGTCTGTTTTATGCACAGTGCGCGAACAGTTGCTCTGCGCTCGCTTTTCTAAATGTAAACTACAAGCTACACTATTCATGCTATCTAGACAAACAAGGGGTGATCAAAAGTTCAGAGACTATGCACATGATAAACAACGAAAACTGTCCTCTTCAGGGTAACGGTAGTCTGTTTGTGTAATGGTGCAGTACAGCGCTCTCTTTAAACCCGTGAAATGAAAGTGAAACCCGTCTCACTTTAAACACATTTTTCTCCAAATTCCATTCCTGAAAACATAGCTATCAGCCAACTTAAGATAGCCATAACTTTTGTTATGTTTAAGCTATGGACAAAATAAAAACAGGTTTGGAAAGGGCTTTTATATGGAACCCTGCTTTTATATGGTATTGGTATCAAAACCATGTGTTGGGTTTTCCTAGATCGCATCACAAATATCTATCTATCTATCTATCTATCTATCTATATATATATATCATGATATACTGGTGGTGATGATAATCATGATATTTAAATAATTGTATTGGCAATATTTAAAAATGAATAGTACTCATGCAATAATATGACATAATAATCCAGCGCCATTAAAGTGTTAGTTCACCCAAAAATTAAACTTAGTCTATTATTTACTCACCCTCAAGGCATCTTAGGTATATATGACTTCCTTCTTTCAGATGAATACAATCTGAGTTACGTTAAAAAATGTCATTACTCCTTCAAGCTTTATAATGCACTGGGCGGGTGTTTCTCTTGATCAGTCCAAAAGAAGTCCAATAAAGTGCATCCATCTTTAATAAAAAGTGCCGCACACGGCTCAGGGGGGTGGTAAAGGCCTCCTGTAGCAAATCGATGCATTTTTGTAAAAAAAATATCTATATTTAAAATATAATAGTCCCTTTAATTCAGTTTGCGCTAACAGTTGTACACGGAAGCAGCCCCAGGCGGAAGTACCGCTCAGAAGGGACGAACGTGGAAGCAAAAAGAAGAGATTAAAACAAAACAATGGTCACAAATTAGAAGTACAAAACGAGGATTTGCAAAGATAAATATCAGAGGATTTCAATATAAGCCAAGAGGAGACTGCTTTTTCTTTGATAAAGTAAGGCAACTTGGCTTCCTTTGCTCCTGTAAATAAATGTTGGTTTTCACGAGACCCACAGGTGTATACCCTACGCAAACATCCCACGCCATCCGCCTGGGGCTGCTTCCATGTAGAACTGTTAGCACAGTTATCATTAGGTTTTAAATACGGATATTTTTTTTACAAAAACATCGATTCGCTACAGGAGGCCTTTATTCACTCCCTGAAGCCACGTGAGGCACGTTTTATTGTGGATGGAATCACTTTATTGGACTTATTTTGGACTGATGAAGAGAAGCGCACACCCATTGCATTATAAAGCTTGAAGGAGCAAGAACATCTTTTAATATAACTCCGATTACTTTCATCTGAAAGGAGGAAGTCATATACACCTAAGATTCCTTGAGGATGAGTAAATAATTGGCTGATTTACATTTTTGGGTGAACTAACCCATTAAGGAGTGTTGAACTCTCACATGTGATTTTTTTCATTCATACTCAACACCGGAGGGCGCACTTATGCAAAAAGTCTACGAGCAAGATTCATAGGAGTAAGTTAATAAAACAAATGACTTTCCAGGAAATCCCTTAAATGGACAAAGGCATCCAGCTGTCGCTGTAGCTGAATAAAATACAGAAGAAATGTTTTGTTTGATAAAACATGATCCACCATTCAGTCCGACAAATTAAACAGACAGGAGAGTAGTTTAACTTTCGGTGGACTTAATCTTGAAACATTGTGTGTATTGACGTCTTTCCGTGGTTGAAATAAACTACGTTATGATGTTCATCCATGTTTTTTTTATGTCCAACAAACAGTGCCACTCTCACACTGCACGTCATGTTCTAACGCAATGAAAAATGCATCAAAAGCAAAGAGTAAACTGATAACAAGCAACAAGACAAGACAGATTAGGTTACTTCAGGTATGAAACAAGGGCTCAGCTTTAAAATGTTGTAATTTTTTAAGAAATTCAAACAATAAATACCGTTTTGTGGCTGTTTGCAAATGGTCAATTACAACAGTATATGTTTTATCTGTGTTCTTCAAGCCATCTCAGGTATTTTCATATGGATAATGTGTATTTATATTGCAGTGAAAATTGACAAAGACTTTATCACTGTATCCACCTTATTTTTCAGTGCGGAAATAAGCTGTTTTCTGGTAATGTGTCTTCCGGTTCATAAGCCGACGTAAGGAAATAACAAGAAGAAAAACGAAGTGCGGTAAAACTGTTTGCACTACAATCCATTGTGTTCATAATTAAGATAATACATTGAAATAATATGGTAAGACACACCAGTTTGTAATATCAAGCAGCAAAATAAGCTGTTTTGTACAGCTAAAACGTCTGGAAGCGGATGAGACTGGAAGCCAGACACATAAAATTTTACCGCTCTTACGAGAAAAAATATGGTGGATAGAATACTTTAAAATGATAATTAGTTCACAGAAGGAAGTTATTTCAAACATTTTAAATGGTCCTATAACGCAAGTTTAGAGTAAAAATATGTTGTTATTCTCTTGTTTGTTTATTTTATTTTTTATTTTTTATTTTTTTCAGTTCAAGAATGGAAAACAGAACTCAATGTAATTGACTTGCATTAACAGCACTATGTGTGCCCTCTGCAATTGAATGTAACATCCTAATAACCATGTGTGTGGGAAAAATACCTCTCTCTGGATTTTTTCTCTGTATCTGCTTGTGTGTCTTACTCTGCTTCTTTCGTCCTCTCTGTCACCTCTTCCAGACACTGGCAAAAGTTGCTCTGCCTTGTTTCTACTGACATCTGTTCGCTACAGCTGTGAAAATACAAGAACATTTGCCATCTTTCCCTCCACACCCACAGACATTAAGAATAAATAAGGCAAGTGGGAACGAATGAGAGGACCGAGAGAGCGAGAGTTTGACTAATGATGTTTCCACGTGAGCTAAATTCCCCATTATTGACACAATAGGTAATTATTCCACCTATTCCACTCCTTCAAAATGAGCAGGAATGTTTGAATTGGATCGTCTCCCACTCACTTGACTGGTGAGGAGTGCCTGAGGACAGTGGTCTCCACGGAGACCACATGGTAACCAGGGTAACCTGGCCTTTGACACTAGATCAGTTTTCAGAGGAAATGGGTCGAACCTTTGGCGTGGAAAGGAGGGTCTCTGTCGCCTCTCACGTGGTCTTATTGCAGAGCTGTAACTGCAATCACGTTTGGTTAATCATATTTGGTTAACATCGCTCACAATAGTTTAAATTTCAGCATCGTCTCTTTTTTTTGAGTATGTGTTTTGGACTGTTATTCTTCCCAGAGTCCAACACAGAAGCCGCTTCCTCCTCTTTCAGGGTGAATCATTCAAGTGCATCCTCACTTTCTTTTTTCATAGGAGCTCTGAAATCCACTCTCCATCTTTGTCAACACTTGGTCTCCTGCTTAAAATGAGAACCAAAAAAACTGCAGAAGTAATGATACAAGGAGGGTGCAATTATAATAATGCTTATTAGTGTTAGTAATATTGTTGGTATAAAGATATTTTATAGTACTTGACATTGGTCTATAGCTAGCCGGTTTAAAGGGTTAGTTCACCCGAAAATGAAAATTCTGTCGTTAATTACTTAACCACGTCCTTCCAATCCCGTAAGGCCTTCGTTCATCTTCGAAACACAAATTCAGATAAACAACAGTAAGTTAGACAACAATGCAACTACCACATTCAAGGCCCAGAAAAGTAGTAAGGACATAATTTATTATTATTATTATTATTTTTTTTTTTTTCCTGGACTGTATTGTGGCATTGTGGCATATCAAGTTCATACACAATTCTTTGGTATTTGAACTTGTCTAGTGCTTTTTACTGCAAGATTATGTTACAGTGGTAAAATGAAAATCATTTTTTCCCAAGTTAAATGCTGGTTTATACATCTGTATCTGTTTTTTTGTAATAGTGTTATTGATTTCATGAGTGTTCACTGGCAGGAAAGTCATCTGTGTATTTGAATTGTGTGTAAGCATTTAAGAACACCTGTGATAATTAGATTGAAAAGTTTGAAAGACAAATTTATGCTAGCTTGTCTTAAAGTCTTGTTTAAGAACATAAATAGTTTGTCAGATGTTCTAAATGTTTGCTAAAGTGTTGCTAGTTGGTTGCTAGGATATTCTGGGTAGTTAGGCTCTTGCTATGCAGTTGCTGGGGTGCTGCTAGAGTAGATGATAGAAGGTGTGTTGTGGGTGATTACAGACATTCCCACCTCTGTTAATAACAGAAAATCAAACATTGTTTTCAAAGCTGATCCAGTTTTAGTGCTTTGATATTATTGCATTTCTTTCTAATGTTAGGAAATTCAAACATTTTTGTTGCTTGCTCTTAAACTTGCACTGAAATGTGATTTATACCATCTAAGTATGTAATTTAAATAGAACTGCAGGTGCGGGTCACCCCCCTAATATAATGGCAGGGGAAACACTGAACATGGTCCTCAAGGATACGCAGAGCAAATGTGGGCAGCCACAACACTGTTTTCAAAAGTCTCCATTTTGGTCCGTTTTCACTGAAACGCAACCCCGGAGTTTCCATTTTCGAGGGTCGAAAATGCTGGAGTACTGTAAACAACAGGCGTAACCATGGCAAAAGTTATGCGTTTTAAAACGAAAACGCGCTAGTGTAAACATAGCCTTAGTTCGTCTGTATGTTCTGGTTTGAAAAAATAAGGCTGGGCAAAAAATTGCAAGTCATCCTTTCTGTCGAATTATTCAGACATGCTTATTGAAACTCTTTGTATAGCATGCATCTTCCTCTGCTTGCAAACCAGGCACAGCGGATCCGGGTTCTATGTCAGAACACCGGCTCCTGCGTTAGCAGCACCACACGCATGCTTCATGTTGCTGACCCGCACTGAAGACTGACACGGAAAAGAAGAAATTGTTGAAAAAAGTCAATCTTTTTATTTTCTTCGCACACAAAAAGTATTCTTGTAGCTTCATAAAATTAAGGTTGAACCACTGATGTCACATGGACTATTTTAACAATGTCCTTACTACCTTTCTGGGCCTTGAATGTGGTATGATCATTGCTGTCTATGCAGGTTCAGAAAGCTCTCAGATTTAATAAAAAATTTATTTGTGTTCCGAAAATGAACAAAGGTCTTACGGGTTTGGAACAATGTGGGTGAGTAATTATTGACAGAGTTTCCATTTTTGGATGAACTATCCTTTTAATACTGTTTTAAATCAAGACGCAGAAATAGGAAGCATATAATTCGTGGAGTAAAATGAAACTTGAATTTTATTTTGTGTTATTTAATTAATTAATTCATTCATTCATCTATTTATTTATTTGTATGTTTGAGTTAAAATCATTTAGGGAGAAGTCAGAAAGGAAAAATATCATTAAAGAAACTTCAGTTTAATAGTACACTTGTTCTGTTTTGGGGTTACATGTGCTGACTGTTTATACATCCTCTCCTCCTGACAGAATGAATGATTCTCTTAAGTCATTGTTCTGCCTCACATAACACAACATGAAGAAATAGTCCCATTTCCTCTTGCTTTCTGCCTCCATTCTCTGTCCATCCCAATAAATAAGTCTCTCTTCGACCTCTCTGTTTTCATTATTGTCCTGTCTGGAAGTGGAATACGGCAAAATAATCTCGCCATTCTCAGGGTTTAACATGATGGTTCAATAAAAGCTAAATAAAATGGAAAAGCATTTTTTTTTTCCAAACAGAGATTTGCTGATACATAAAGCAAACAGCATTCTATTTCATTTTGGGGAGAGTAAAAGGTCAACCTTTCATTTACCCCAACTTCTATTTACTCCTCTCTCTCTCCCTCCACCACACCAGTGTTATCCCTATACTATGCGTGCAGCCATCAGCATTTAAATTGACCGTGACTACACAAGTCTGTGGCCTCCAAAATAACTGCCACATTTATCCATGAATCATCAGAGTCGAATAACAGCAGCCATTTTATCATTATGAGGATGCATATTTTGTCCTTTGAGGCCCGAATTAAGCATGTGTATCCAAAGCCATTTTCACCATTTTAGACATATCTGTGTCAGACAAACAAATTGAAATGCCAGTTACTCATGCAGCACAATGCTTAATGGATGATGACAGTACAAGTGCAGCTATTCAGACGCGTACCTGTGAATGTGCGGCCGTTTGATTTCACCCACGGTGAGTGCTAGGAATATTACTGGCAAAGTTTATGTTTGCTTTTTAATCCCCACAATCCTTCAGAGGAGAGAGGTCCTGCATTTACGATAATCAATCAGACATGCTGAAAGGGTTGAGCATGCACAGCCCCGTCCAAAAAATATTAGCTAGTGTGCTTCTCTGCCAAGACATACAGAGTCTGGTCTTAAACTATTTGCTTAATGCCTCTGAGATCAGCGCGGCACAGAAAAAGGTGTAAAACATTTCGGGATGAAAATTGTGTAGGACAGCACGTGGTTAGTAATGTTACCATACCTCATTCACTGCAGTGTTTTATGTTCACCTAAATCCTAGCAGTAGTTTTGATAGCAGGTAAATGGTCACAGAGGGCTAGTCTCATGTAGGGTTGACCTTTTGCGATCAAGTAGCCCTGTTCTTTTATAGTCGTGCCCTTGAGCAAACGACACTTAGCCTCTTGGTGCTCCAGGGGTGCTGTTGCTGTAATTAATGTAGCAGATGATGAAAATGGTCTGCTAAAGGGCAAAGTTATAATCTCTGTCTACATATCTCAAACTGAGCTCTCAATGTGTATGAGGTAGGACTCTAAACCAAGAGCAGATTTTTACCAAAACGGAATGATTTTCATGACATTCTGTTCAGCTAATGGATGTCTAGTGTTCATTCTTTCACGTTTTCCTGTGTTACTATTCAAGGTTAAACATAGAACGTGGACAATGAAGTCCAGTTGCAAAGGGAAAAACTAATATAAGCTGGTTCTTTTTAGTGAATCATAAACACACATAAACAATGAAGTCTAATTCCTGAGTTAATAACGTTTGAGTTTTGTTTTGTTTTTTCACAGACACTGATGAATTGGGAACTACAATTTAAACTGAACTAAAAACAAACAACACTTCTATAGTATGTATTAATCTTAGTTTATGTTAATCTCAGTGATTAGTAATACATTTTTAAAGTCAAAAATTGTAATTGTTAACATTAGCTAATGCGCTGAACATGAAACAGCAATGAAAAACTATATTTTTATTAATTAACCTTAACAAAGATAAATAAATGTTGTAAAAAATGTATTTCTGACTCTTGGTTCATGTTGGTTAATACAATAAATAATGTCAACAAATGAGACCTTATTGTAAAGTGTTACTAATGAATCAGCTGGGGCAATTTCTCAATTTATTTTCCATAATGAATTGGAAGTCATTAATGTATTTTATAAAAGTTAATTAGTTAGTAAATTATGTTGCTACAAACAAATAATGAATGCTCATTTTCTTCACTGTTATTGAAATGAGCCAAACAGTTGGTACACTCTGAAAAATGCTGGGTTAAAAACAACCCAACTTGTTATTTGGCAACCCAGCGCTGGGTAAATATTGGACAGAACACATGCTGGGTTATTTTGACCCAGCTGGTTGGGTTAAATTGTTTTTACCAAACATGCTGGGTCATTTTAATTAAGTCAACTTTTGTTTAAAAATTGTTATATTGCTGGCTTAAAATGGACTGGAACTTATAAAAACACAGAATTACTAGAGTCAACAGCAATAATCAAAAGATGAACATTTATTATTAAGCAAGAACACATGGAAAAAATACGAGACAAATTGAATTTATTTTGGTAAATACAGCATATTGAAAAGAAATTTAGACATAAAAAATGTAAAATTTAAAAGTAGCATTTTAATTTTAGTGTGTTCAACCACTCTCTGTAATCGCTTTTTACCAAAATAGTGCTAATTCTCGTCTCGACGTGTCGCTGAAATCTAAGCCGGTGAAGGGCTGCTGTTCGCCGGGTAACTGCAAACGTCAGACTACGGCCTTGCGTTTCACTAGTAGCTGAAAGATGCTGTGACTGACTCTAAAACCTGCCCATAAACACACAGTACTGACATTAGACAACATATTTTATTATCAAATTAAAGTAAACTCAGTACTATAGCAAATAAAATCCATTTATTTTATGCAAGGCAAAAGGCATTTCCATCATGCAAAGTGATGCAGCTGACTAACATTTTGTCCTTATGTTTAAATTCAATTTACGGCACAGTAAAGACTTTATAAATGAGATAAAATGTATAAAAACATTTATTTAGCTGAAAATGTGCACCAAATAGGTGGTGATGAGAACCAGTCTCTTCTGTAGAGGATTCAAAAAGCCCACACTCTGACTGTAACTCAGCTGGGTTGTTTCGTCAGAGACAGGCTCAACCCAACGGCTGGGTAGAACAAAATAACCCAGTGTTAAAAATGACTTAGCAACTTTGTTACAAAAAAACTAGCCAGCATATGGGTAAAAATATTAAAATTAATCCAAACAAGTTGACCCAGCATTTGGGTTAAGAAAAATAACCCAGCATTTTTTTGAGTGTAGCAGAACTGCAAAATTCTTTTTCCAAATATACTAAATTGAACTGTTAAGGAACAAGTAATCATAACAATATCATACAATTCCTTATGATACCCATTCCTAAAAATGGACTCGAAATGACTTTTTGAATTTTGGGACATTTGGGATTTTTGAATTTTTTTAATGCATTTTCATTTGATGAATTTAGCTCTTACAATAGGTACATTAAATAATTAATTTCTAAGTTATATGTGTAAAAATTGTTCTGAAAATAATTTCAAATTGGAGGGCCTTGAAGGGCCAAACCTTTATTCTAATCTTGAACAGTGACTGCCTAGAGTAGCCGCTTTTAAATGAACTGCTGTTTTAAAATCCTTCCATCAAATCTGCTGTAACGTTGTTATCATAGCAGAGACAAAGGCACAGATGGCGCTTTTTGCACGTTTAAAGTGGTGAGCTGAGATTACTCACTCAGATCTCACTGGAGTCAGAATCAGAGAGCCCCCGCTGAGACGGGGAAGGAGATTAAGCTTTCCCTGTGGAGAATCTGCACCATTTTGACCTAAACAGACTGTTTGGAATTGGTGACTACATATGGAGAAATTTCCACATCGGGTCCTTCCTGCTGTCATTTGATAGACATATGTCCATTAGGTCATAGAAATTATGAGATTGCTCATGGTTGCTTTATACAACTGAGAGTTTTAAAGTTGCAGGTTCACATGAAAAAAAAGAAAAAAGATCTTGTTTACTAATTTGTTCCCTTATTAATTTGTTTGCTTGTATCTTTTTTTCTTCCACATGTCATGTGCAGCTCCGGAGTGTAGCACTTTTAACTTTATTTAACACAACAACCGTGTTTTTATTCGTTATTTGACCAAAACATTTTAACAGATGTCCTGATAAAATTAGAACAGAAATTGTGAGTAATGAGAAACAGTATTTGTTTTGAGTATTGTGTGTTTTTGAGAAATCACTGATCCATCATTCAGTGTAATGTAGGTTCTGGCTTCGTCTATGATTATTAATAGAGCAGAAATGATTGATCCCAGTATTGGCTCTAAAAGGCGTATATCATTGGCATTAGTTAATCTACTTACATAATGCCGCAATTTCCAAATGTTCCGGTTCAGCTTCATCTCTCTAGCTTAAATAAATAAGTTCCTGTCAAGGACTGTCACAGTTCAGTTTAGATTATTCCAGTTTTGTCTCCATTAATACATTTATATCATGAGTTATAAATGTTTATTACTGTTGTGGTATCACACATCTAAACATGACTTTATTTTGCATATTTTATTACAAGTAAATAAATAGATGGCATTGGGCCTAATCGGATTGTTTCCCACCACAGTAGCTCCACAAGGCTCAAGTATATGATGTATTGCTGACTAACTAAGAGACTGAAGGCTATATCAATATATATTGATCATCTTATCAGCAAACTGTCCCTGCAGCTAAAATATGATGAATTATCTTAATATAGCACTTAAGAGGGCTTTCCAAGAACTACCAGTCAAAAGTGTTTGAACAGTACGATTTTAAATGTCTTTAAATAAGTCTCTTCTGCTCATCAAGCCTGCATTTATTTGATCCAAAGTACAGCAAAAACAGAAAATGTTGAAATATTTTCACTATTTAAAATAACTGTTTTCTATTTAAATATTTTTACAATGTAATTTATTCCTGTGACTTCAAAGCTGAATTTTTAGCATCGTTACTCCAGTCACATGATTCTTCAGAAATTATTTTAATATTCTGATTTGCTGCTTAAAAATACATGTATTATTATTATCATGTTGAAAACAGTTTAGTAGAATTTTTTCAGGTTTCTTTGATGAATAGAAAGTTCAGAACAGCATTTATCTGAAATAGAAATCTTTTGTTACATTCTAAATGTCTTTATCATCACTTATAATCAATTTAAAGTATTAATGTCTATAATATTTATATATATATATATATATATATATTTATATATATATATATATATATAATATTTAAAAAAAGTATATTGTACTGACTTCAAGCTGAATGGTATAATGTTACAAAAGCTTGTTATTTAAGATAAATGCTGATCTTTCTTAAACAGCAAATCAGCATATTAGAATGATTTCTGAAGGATCATGTGACACTGAAGACTGGAGTAATGATGCTGAAAATGTAGCTTTGATCACAGGAAAAAATTACATTTTAAAACATTCAAATAGCAAGCAGTTATTTTAAATAGTAAAAATATTTCAGAATATTACTGCTTTTGCTGTATTTTTGGCCAAATAAATGCAAGCTTGGTGAGCTGAAGAGAATTCTTTAAAAAAACATTAAAAGTCTTACTGTTCAAAAACTTTTGACTGGTAGTGTACTTTTCTTTTAGATACTGGTCCCTTAAAACTTCTGTATAATGACTGTAGTAAGAATGGTTAGCCTAAAATTAACATCTACATACAGTATCAAACTTGACCTGAAAAGTTTTACAGCTCTAAAGCTGATTCTGATAAATTGCATCATGTTTGAAGAGCTGACTACTACAAAGACATCACTATGAATGTGATTTTTCCCTAAAGGCATGTTTTAATATGATCAAAGACCCTATACATAATATTAAGCGATAAGAGATAAAGCCATCTAAGTGTAATGTTTTTTCCAATCACCAGCTGTGACCGTGACAAGCGACAGGACATTGTTGATCACATGGTTGCTATTTATGCGGTGTCAGATTACATTGTTCTGCCTACTGTAAAAACTCATCAGTCCCTCTCCTCATAAATGTCAGTATGAATCAGTGCACTGATCAAGTATAATTGCACTGTGTAAGTATAAGATGCACCTTTTAACACTCTCATGTCAAAAGTCAACCTTGTTTTTAATTTTTTTTTATATTTATTTGTCTGAATATACTAGATTTGCACATTTTAGACAGCGCTATGTACCTAAAAACTTCATGACTATAGTCATTGCTTATCTCGTTGCACAAGCCGCCGATGATCTGTCATCAGACTCAATCACATGTAAATTGAATCTCATTAAATCTCATCAAATTGTATCATATTATGTTTTGAGGTATCAGCAAATATTGCATCTCTGGCTGAGAGAATTGATGTCAGATTGTATCGTGATGAAAAGTCTAATTTACAACCTAAAACATGGAACACTGAATATCTTCTGATTGGCTGAGATTGTGTCTCGTCACACAGTAGTCTCTCTTTCAGGGTGAACAAAGGACTTATTGCTGGAAACATGTTACATCATTCCTGGATAGGACATGGTGTACGAAAATCGATCACTTGATATCACCCCACACATTAACATCAGTTAACATCGGTTTAACTGTATTACTTGGCCACAACATCTTTTTAAGGCTGTGTTTTTGCAATTTGTCTGCCAACAGTCAAGGTGTACATGATTACACCTTCCTTAGGTCATGATCACAGAGCCGAGACCCTGCAGTGCAGGAAACTGTATAATTGTTGCCAAGCACTGCACCTACAGAGCAAAAAAAAAATGTTACGTGGTAGCCCCAAGCACAAAGCTGTGATCATGCACAGAGTGTGAGCATTGTTATCCTTTTTTCCTTTTGTCTTCAGTGTTTTCATGGGTCCTCGTCCCTGGTGTAGGTGTTTGATGTGTGGGCTGTTCTTTAGTCTGAGCTGAGCCATTATGACAGGCAGGAGGGACTTAATAACAGTGCTTTCACCCCAAGCATGCTCCTGACAAATTACCTGTGTGAGACCTGGATTTAGAGAAGGGTCAGTGGAAAGATCACGCTCACACACACAAGCACAGACAAACACACATTTCCTTTGTCTCCCTTAAAAAGGGAGTCTCTTCACTGCCCTCTGTACCTTCACACTATCACATAGACATAATAGATGCTTAACGTCTATTCAAAGTGTTTGATGTGTGTGGGAGAATATTTCCATATTCCACATTTGGAGAGAAATAGAGAGAGAGGGGATCTGGATGTGTGTGATGTCACAAGCTTGCCTGTTGGCAGAGGGGCTTTCTTAAAGGGATAGTTCAGCTCATTTGAAAAGTCTGTCATTATTTACTCGCCCTTAGCTTATCCTGTATGCAGAAGAATTTATTTTTTTCACAGGTTTTTTGTCCATACAGTGACAGTTCATAGTGGTGTCTGTCAGTGTATAAAAATGGCAAAAAACACCATGAAAGCAGTCCTTATATATCTATGTTTCAATACTTTTGAAATCACAAAATAGATTTTTGCAAGTGCAAAAATGTGTTTTAAAGGAGATGTCCACTTTCAGAACAACAGTTTACAAATAATTTACTCACCCCCTTGTCATCCAAGATGTTCATGTCTTTCTGTCTTCAGTCATAAAGATATTATATTTTTTGAGAAAAGCATTTCAGGATTTTTTTCCATATAATGGACTTCATTGGTGCCCCGATTTTGAACTTCCAAAATGCAGTTTAAATGCGGGTTTTTCAAGTCGTTCGTTCATCTTATGGGGCTGTCACGTGATGAACAAACGACTCGAACCCGAAGACTCGAGAGATGAACTAATCAATTCTTTTTCCGGCTCACACTGCATTGGTTAAGCTTATGGGGCTGTCATGTGATGAACGAATGACTCAAACCCATAAACTTGTCAGATAAGAGGTGAGGTGAGGGAATCATAGACTAAAGACTTAAGGTAAACAATGAAATAATCTTTTCTGTTTCCTTTAGCATAATAGTTTTGTCTTGTTTGTAGTGTGATCTATGTTTGTGTAAGCAGTAGATGTGTTAGGGAAGTAACACGTAACATTTTAATTATATTTTGCTAAAATGAACGAAACTAACGAAATGACTCGAAAAAAGATTTTTGCATTTTGCTGAATGAGACTTAAAGGTCCGAGTCGATAAAATGATCCGAACTTCCCATCACTACTACAAAATTTTATTTTTTAAATTTTAAATTTTACTGCAAATTTTTATTTTCCGAAAAAAATTACCAATCATTTAAGACCTTTCTTCCTCGGCTGGGAATGTTTAGAGCCCTTTGAAGCTGCATTTAAACTGCATTTTGGAAGTTCAAAATCGGGGCACCAATGAAGTCCATTATATGGATAAAAATCCTGAAGTGCTTTCCTCAAAAAACATAATTTCTTCACAACTGAAGACAGAAAGACATGAACATCTTGGATGACAAGGGGGTGAGTACATTATTTGTGAATTATTGTTCTGGAAGTGGACTTCTCCTTTAAAGCGATAGTTCACCCAAAAATGAAAATTCTGTCATCACTTACTAATCCTCATGTTGTTACAAAGCTGTATGAGGAGTTTCTTTCTACAGTGAAACCTAAAAGAAGATATTTTGAGTAATGTCTGAAAATGTGTTTTTTGTCCATACAGTGGATGTCAATGGTCACCAAAACCGTCAACTCAAAATATATCCAAGATGTTCATGTCTTTCTTTCTTCAGTTGAAAAGAAATGGTTTTTGAAGAAAACATTCCAGGATTTTTCTTCATATAGTGGATTTCAATGGGAGCCAATGGGTTGAAGGTCCAGATTGCACTTTCAGTGCAGCTACAAAGGGCCCTGCGTGAATCCAGCCGAGAAATAAAGACGGTCGCACACCAGATGAGAAGTGCAGCGTCGTGCCACGTCTTTACAATTCTAACACGTTGTTTTCTATTAGCGTAAGTGCACCAGTGCCGTCTGTCGTGGCGCCCAGCAGTGTATGACAGCCTTAAAGGTGCACTAAGTGATTTTACCCAAACAGTGTTGATTTTTGAAAGCACCAAAACGAGCACGCCTATAGTCCAACAGGACCTCGCCCCTATTTTCATATCTCCGCCCCACATGTACGTACACAACCCAGGCATAATGACGATCGCGGAAACAAGTGAAGATGACACACAAGCATATTCAAACAAAAGCCAACACAGGTAAGTTGTGTGAAACAATGCAGAATCAACATTACTCACTTATCAAAAAGAAACAACACAATCTCGGCATCCGATTCAAACCCTTCCCGCTCCTTGAGCTCTCTCCACTGCTGGAAAGCTGCTTCGATATTTACGCTTGTCTTATCTCTTGCCTGATCGTAAGCCTTCGTTTTAATGTTTTGTTCCTCCGATATCTTCCGCTTTTTTATCTTACAGTCCTCTCTATCTATAGTCGATCTGCTAATATCTGTCCTGTGAACACAAATTGAGCACTCTCTTGTCTCTATAATTACTAGCTACGCCCCTTATTGCTGATTGGCTACAAGTGTGTTTTGGGACCCGGTCCAACATTGCAGTCAAAAGCATTTTTCAAAAATTGCTTAGTGCACCTTTGAGGGTCATATCTAGCGTAGCGATTGATTATTTTGTTAAAAAATTTTTAATTTACTCACTTTTTAACAACAAATGCTCATCTTGCACTATCTCTGTGATGCAAATGTGTGTCTTCATGCATTACGTAATCACGTTGGAAAGGTCACGCATGTTTTGTTTTTGTCTGTGTAATCCAGTTCAAAAAGGTAGGCTAGGATGAAAAACTCCATCCCATTTTGTCCTCCAACTTCAGCATTTAACATTGTTGTTTTATCATTTTTTGTAAAGGGCATTTGACTTTCTTTGCACATTCGCTCTGTAAACACTGTGTCAGTACTTCCGCCTTCGTCACGCATGACCTTTCCAACATGATTTTGAATGAGGTCAGGCTTGAGCAAGACGGGCATATGTGGTTAAAAAGTAAATAATTTTTTATTGTTTTAAGAAAATTACAAATCGTTTCACTAGATAAGACCCTTATTCCTCTTCTGGGAGCCCTTTGAAGATGCATTGAAACTGCATTTTGTGTCTTCAACCCGTTGGTCCCCATTGAAGTCCACTATATGTTAAAAAAATCCTGGAATGTTTTCCTTAAAAACCTTAATTTCTTTTCAAATGAAGAAAGAAAGACATGAACATCTTGGATGACATGAGGGTGAGTAAATTATCAGGAAATGTTTATTCCTTTCAGTTAAGATGAACTCCATTGAGATGTTCACTTAAAAACCACTGAGACTAGATTGAATCACTGGAGCCTTGTGAGGATTTGTGAATGAATCTTTTTTTTTTTTTTTTTTTTTTTTTTGTTAAACCAGTTTTATGAACCGGATCTGCTGGTTTAAAAGAACAACAAATGTTTCCGTTTAGAACGACTTGAGGAAGATGAAATGTTGACAGACTTGTGAACTACGCCTTTAATCTGTGCGACTGACTCTTGACCCCACTGTCTGCTGAGGACTCTCGCTAAGAGAAGCATCTCTGCTAGGGAATCCTGTTTCTCTTTCTCTCTCTGTGAGGTGATTCAGGTAGAGCTAAGCCAGAATGCAAACCCGAGCAAGTCTCGGTTGTTTCAGGAGAAGCTTTCAGCATTCAAACAGCGCTCCACAATTCTCCCCTCGGCTTTGTGCGGTTGAGTATTGAAAATTTGCCGTTGCCGCAGTCAGTTTTCTTCAAGTCTGTCTTTTGTTCCAGTGGCTGAGCTCAGGTGCACAGAACAGACCTCTCTCACTCGCTCCCCCTCTTCATCTCTCTATGCTTCTCATTTTCTCGCTCAGCGCTGACTGGATATCAAAACTGCCAATTTGCATATGAAATTGGGTGGAAAGCAAAATTAGTAGAGCCGCATTGAGTAAAAGCAGTTACACACATGTGTACACACAGACATGTTTGTCCCTTTCGCTGGCTGTTCTGTTTACAAAGTTCCACAGCACCGAAAGACTGTGGAGTGTTTGAATTAGCGACTCGTTCAGGGCTTTGTTGCTTGATGAATATTACTGCTGTTCATTAGCATGAGTAATTAGGTCAATACAATCACGTGGTCTCGTTCATGAATGCTATGCAAAGGTAAATCTTTTGAACATGGCACTTTCAAAGGAATGTTGAGACAGTTGTTCTTTCGTGTATGTGTGCAAATCCTCCAAGCTGTCTGCATTGTCTTTCATCCGGTCAAAAGCAGGCATACAGTACAAAGCTTGATTCTACTTAATGACACTGTGTGACTTTCCTATTGTGAGAAAAGATCCGGTTGGAGATCTTAAAGCAGATTATCTCATAACAGATTACATGACCTACAGACAATTGCTGAAACCTCATTCTGAAGTGGCAGTCAGACATCAGAGCAGATTTGTGATTACGCGCTTAAAGCGCCATCAGCCACCACATTCTGCCCTATGTTGTTTTACCGGCCTTCATAGCCTCTTCCAGCCCTGCCAGCTCGCCGTACTCCTCTGGGACAGCCGCAGGATGTTGTTTGATGGCTTTTATCCACAGACCACAAAGGGGGCTCTGTGCTAAACTCTGCGAGTTATTGCTTTAAGAGGGAAGTTTTACAGAGAGGAGATTCTTTCCTTTTTTCCCCTAGAGTCTTTGTTTTGGGATGGATAACTTGTTTCACAGAGATCCCTTTGAGAGTCTCTCTGTTTGGCAGTCCCCGCGAGGATCCCAGCTTGTTTTTCTCTACTGGTAGCAGGTAGTGAACTTGCCTCCCGTTAGAGGCGCTTCACTGCGCAGTTGGTTGAACAACATCGCCACTTAAAGGTAGTTAAAGGAACTGCAGCTTACAATAAAGTTCAGTTTGTTTGGTGATTTCACACAACCCTGGGTCAGTCAGGGGCGTAGCCATTTTTCCAGATACTAGACAAGTTTTTCTGAGATATCGACTTTCATGTTTGATCTTTTTTGCTATTTATGTGTCAAAAAGGATAAAGACATTAGTGCACTTTAAGAAGTGGCCTTATGTGGGCTAAATGTTGTAATAAAATAAACATTTTCAGCATCATTACTTCAGTTTGTATTACTATTATTATTATTATTATTATTATCAATATTTAAAACAGTTGAGTATATTTTTTTTCAGGATTCTTTGATGAATAGAAAGATCCAAAGATCATAAATAAATGTATCTGAAATAAAAAGCTTTTCTAACATTATACACTATACCATTCAAAAGCTTGGATTCAGTATATTATTTTTATTAGTATTTTTTATTTTTGGAAAGAAATGATAGAAATTAATTTATTTAGCAAGGCTAAAAATGGATCAAAAGTGATGATAAAGACATTGACAATGTTACAAGAGATTCGGATTTCAGATGCTGTTCTTCTGAACTTTCTATTTATCAAAGAAACCTGAAAAATTATACTCTTTAAAAATTATATACTTTTAAATATAATAATAATAATACTTAAAAAATGTTTTTGAGCAGCAAATCAGAATATTAAAATAATTTCTGGAGAATCATGTGACTGGAGTAATGATGCTAAAAAGTCAGCTTTGAAATCACAGGAATGAATTACATATTAAAATGTATTCAAACAGAAAGCAGTTATTTTAAATATTTCAGAATTAAACTGTTTTTGCTGTATTTTGGATCAAATAAATGCAGGCTTGGTGAGCAGAAGAGAAAAAAAATCAAATCTTACTGTTCAAAAACTTTTGACTAGTAGTGTATATAACCTCTCTTTTTTGCTTGTTTCTTTTTTATTCAGACAAATCTGTGTCCAGAAAACCATGCTAATGGTTTAATATGTTTAAACTAACTAACATACACTTGACATGTGGTCACTGAAGACATTGTGATTTTTTTTTTTTTATTTGTAGGTGATCTTGGTGAGCTCCAGCATCAATGAACGTGACCAGATGCTCTTCATCAGCACAGATGAGGGTTCATCCTTCCAACGGCAGCCTGTCTCCTTCACCGTGGATACACTCCTCTTCCATCCATCTGAGGAAGACAAACTTTTGGCTTACAGCAAGGAGGCGAAGGTCAGTGATGAAAGTGTTGGCCAACATGGATTAATGCAGTCGAGAAAATGACTATTAATGACACCAATTGAAGTCAGTGCTTTTTTGGCAGCTCCAGACCAGTTGTTCACAAGACTGTAATATATCTTAATTCCAGCTGCATGTTTGTATCTTTTCTTGTCAGGCTCAACTGCCTGAATTAGTCTTTGTGGCTTTTTCAGTATTAATGATTTAGGTCTCGGCTGAATGCCTTGACCAACTGTTCTCAACACATTTCTCACCCAGCTTTGTTTATGGCTGTGTTTTTTGCTTTCCAGCATATTGGCATCCTCATTATTAGAGTTATGAGCAGCACTGTTTGGCCTTCAGGCCATGGTTGTCTCTCGCTAAAGAGCATGTTTACATTGTTAACGGCTGGGTGAGCAACGAGGCAAGATCTGTGTGTGTGTGTGTGTGTGTGCGTGTGTGTGTTTATGAGCGCTTGATGAATTGCTGAAACCCCTAGACACTGCTTGCAACACGCTGCATTTATCATCTCTGAGATTAAATGGAAAAGACAATGAAAAGTGTGTATTTGTCTTTGTGTGTTGTTATGGCGCAGTTTGGTGGGTATTTTCCATGCAAGTGGTAATCGATGTAATCTCATTATAGGGATGATCAATTGAGGACAGATGCACACAAACACACACACTCAACATATGCGATTTTAATTGGTACATATGGACAGATTCCCACAACCTAATCGTTATATACAGTATACAATGAATCGTTCATCTAATTCTTACGATCCTGAGAATTTGCAAAGTGTGCTTTAATCTAATCCAGTCCAAAAATCAATGTTATGACTAGTGCTTCAAGCGTTTTAGGGACAGTAAATAGTGATTTATGTGTCTTTCTTTGTTTTTCAGCTGTATATCTCCACGGATCTGGGTCACAAATGGACTCTGCTACAGGAGCGTGTTACTAAAGACAGAGTTTTCTGGTGATTTTTTTCTAAATTCAACCTACAGTACTTAAAGTAAGCTCATGTTGTTTCAAACCGGTATGACTTTCTTCTGAGCTGCTGTCTTCCATACAGTGAGGATGAGGAGCTGTAAAGCTTCACAGAAAAATTGCAAAGGTGGTCTGTGGTCTCATGGTCACTATTTCTTTCATTGGAAAACAGCAGCTTTGATATTCTACTAAAAATAACTTCTTTTGTATTCCACAGAAGAAAGTAAGTCTTTCTGGGTGTCAGTAGTGGTTTTGTTTTACTTTGCATTGCCCTGTGAGACTTTCTTTTTAATCTTTTTTTCCTCTTCATTCCCTCATTCTCTTCTTCCACCTTCTTAGTGGAATTCAACCCCTTCTTTTATTTTCCATTCCTTCGCTCCCTGGTTATGGTTCACTGCTACCACAGCTGGGATTGAAATCCTGTACAGAAGTGATTTATTTCTCCACCCCAACCAGTCATTCTGTCTGACCCTCTCTTTCTCTTTTTTGATCTCTCTTTCCTGATCTTTCGCTCTCTTCTGCTTGTGTGCCATCCTCCCAGCGCACTTTACCAGATTCACATACAGACGATATACGATTCTGTATAGTTTGTCTGTGGTTAATACTGATAAAAGATGAAAAAGTCTGCTCCCTGTCAGCATCTGCCATAATAAACCCAATGTTTTATTTGGCTGGAGGTTTTACAATGACACTGTAAATCTGAAGCTGTTTTTACTCTATTCCTTAGCAGCGGGGGGTTTGATAAGGGTCATACCCCTTCTCTCTCTGCTGTCTCCAAACCTCTTTAAAACATCTCAGAGAATTGCTTCAGAAGACGCGACAGAATCAGTTCATAGTGAGGGTTGTGGCTCTCTTGTCCTCCCAGTCTGCTGTCTCGCTTATAAAACAACAGAAGGGGAGGTCTAGCGAGGAGAGAGCATAAATCAGCGTGGCTTTAATGGACAGGGATGCTGTCTGGGTGGGTGGTCCGTACCGTGCGGTCAGGAGACGAGTCTTGAGCTCATTGCCACTTATTATGTGATGCTGAGACATGACGGTCAAGTAATCTTCTGTAAATCAGTGTGGAGCACGATTATGCAGTCATTATGCTGCTGTAAATATTTTTACGTAGTAAAACATTGATTTAGAAATATTACAGGGATTTAGAATAATTATTTACAGCTGAAATGCTGAAAAACACGCTGTCAGATATATACTTTAAAGGATTAGTTTACTCCTGAATTAAAATTCCCAGGTAATTTACTCACCCCCTTGTCATCTAAGATGTTCATGTCTTTCCTTTTTCAGTCAAAAAGAAATTAGGGGTTTTGAGGGTTTTTTTTCCCCAAACCACTTACATACAAACCCATTTCTACCACTGAATAAAAAGTTTTAAAAAAGGTAATTGTGACCTTTTATCTTGCAATTATGGCTTTTTTCTCAGAATTGAAAGTTTATACCTCACATTTCAGAGAAATAGTCAGAATTGTGAGATATAAACAGGCAACTGTGATTTATCAAGTCAAAATTGTGAGAACGCGCAATTCTGAGAACATATCAGTTTTTTTCTCCTCAGAATTGGACTTTGTAAATCACAGTTGCGAGTTTGTACCTCACAGTTCTGAGAAAAAAAATCAGAATTCTGAGAAAAAAAGTCAGAAAGTCAGTGAGATATAAACTCGCAATTGGGTATGGTCACCTGACCGACGGTGGAAAAAAGGGCTCATTGCTTCCACTTATTGGAGAGCTTGTTAATAGCTGTATTAAATAATGGCAATATCGATGGACTTTTAAGGTAATCAGTTCAACTATTGTTGACGTTTTATTCAATTTTTATAAATAATTGTTAGCGAAAAGAATAAAAATAAAAAACTAATATATATATATATATATCAATCTACATATGTGATGGACATTGGTTATGATCATCTTTAGTGTCTGCTTCATCTTGAGTAAAACAGCTTAATATTTAACGAGGCATATGCAAAATGCGTGAACCAGAAGCAACAAGACCTGTTTAGCAGAATATGGAAGTCTGTTGCGCATAACACTTATTGCAAGAAAAAAAGTCGAGATTGTGAGATACAAACTTGCAATTACCTTTTTTATATTTTTCATTCAGTGGTGGAAATGGGCTTCCATATAACTCACAATTGTTTATATCGCATGAGTTTATATCGCATTTCTGAGAAAAAAAAAGTCAATTGTGAGTTTATATATCGCAATTCTGACTTGCAACTCGCAGTTTTGAGTTTATATATCACAATACTGAGGAGAAAAGTCAGAATTGCAAGACGTAAACTCATGTTTTTTTTTTTTCCTTTAGAATTAGACTTTTTTTGTAACTCTGAGAAAAAAGTCAGAATAGCGAGATACAAACTCGCATTTGCAAGAAAAAATTTGAATTGCGAGATGCAAACTCGCATTTGTGATTTTATATCTCGCAATTCTGACTTATAACGCACAGTTGCGAGTTTATATAACACAATTCTGAGGAGAAAAGTCAGAATTACAAAAAGTAAACTCACAGTTTTTTATTTTCCTTTAGAATTGGACTTTTTTCGTAACTCTGAGAAAAAAGTCAGAATTGCGAGATACAAACTCGCATTTGCAAGAAAAAAATTTGAATTGCGAGATGCAAACTCGCATTTGTGATTTTATATCTCACAATTTGTATATACCACAAAAATGTCAGAATTGCAAGATGTAAACTCAAGTTTTTTTTTTTCTCCTTAGAATTTGACTTTTTTCAGGTTTTTTTTTCCTTTAGAATTGTACTTTTTTCATAACTCTGGGAAAGAAGTCAGAATTGTGAGATACAAACTCGCATTTGAGCAAAAAAAGTCAGAATTGTGGAACACAAACTTGCATTTGCAAAAAAAAGTCAGAATTGTGAGATACAAACTTACATTTGAGCAAAAAAAGTCAGAATTGTGAGATACAAACTTACATTTGAGCAAAAAAAGTCAGAATTGTGAGATACAAACTTACATTTGAGCAAAAAAAGTCAGAATTGTGAGATACAAACTTACATTTGCCAAAAAAAAAAAAAAAAAGGCTTTCATACAAACCTCACCCAGCAGCCGATTCTAAAGATTTCATTGATCTTGTCAATCAAAGTCTTGACTGCCCTCACAATGCAGAAACAAAGACTAACCCCCAACCTAAATGCAAACCTTAACCTTTGGCAGGACATCCTAACAAATAGCATTACTGTTTGTCACAGTCTGACTCATTATTGTAATTTCTGACCTCTGAAAGGAGTGCATGGAGTCTGAATATTTTGTGACAGGTGACAAAATATTTTTGTGATTGAGTTGACCAATGACCAGTGAAACAGAACCTTCTCAAAAGCTTCTGTTAATTTCCTTCTTGTTAAAATGCTTGTAAAATAATGTAGGTTTTGTGCAGGTTTACTGAGCCAGAACTTCACTGAGCAGCTTTGTAATCTCCAAACAATTGTGTTTAACACAACTAGACAAAAGACAGTGAGCTGTCTGCATTCCTTGAAACCAAGGACTTTGTATGTGTCTGTGTGTTTTAAAGGGTTAGTTAAGCTGAAAATGACATCCGTTTTGACATTATTTACTCACTGTTTTTTTTTTTTTTTTTCACTTTTTTCTTCTGTGGAACACAACAGGTGAAATTCTGAAAAATGTCTCTGTTTTGTGTGTGATTACAAGCGTTCAAACTTCAGAGCTTTGCCTTTTCTGTTAAATCAAGTCATTGTAACAACATGAAAGTGAACAAAATGATGACAGAATTGTAATTTTGGAGTGAACTATCCCTTTAAGATGTCCTTCTGTGTGTGAGTCAGTCTTGTTTGATCCTCTCAATGTGTTACTAACCGTATGCTTTGTTTAAGGGCCGTGACGGGGGTGGATGTGGATCCTGATTTGGTTCATATGGAGATTCAAGACATCGGTGGCGGTAAGGGAGCTCATGTGTTTATAGAACAGCGCATTTCAATTCAGTTTTACATACCGTATCAAACCACTGCGAACGAGGGCAGATGGGATGTTTTAGGGCTTCAGTTTTGCCTCATTCAAACAAACCTCTTTCAGCGAAATTCCTCCTGGCTGAGCTGTTTTGTCAGGCTTGTGTGTTTGTGTGTGTGAAGGAGATACAAACTGTTGCACAGAGCTCTCTCACACTCACACCAGTGAAGGTTAAACGCCGTCTGACAGTCACATTGCAACCTACAAACACATACACTCAACCCCTAAGGGAGGTGAGAGTTGTGTCTAACCAGTATAAAAAATCACACTGGACACGTACATCAAGCCTTTCCACTGATAAATGTACTTTCAGTTGTGGCTTTACTCTAGATCTGTTGGGTTTGTGTCATACTGACAGATGCAGACCTCAAGTGTTTTTCTTTCAGCTCAGTGGCTCCTTCAACCTCTCATAGGATGTGCTGTGTGTGTGTGTGTGTGTGTGCACGTCTGACCTTGTGTGACAGAAGACAGAAGCAAAGCGCTCAGCCATTCTAATTGCTTTTTAATGAATTTCTCTGCTGTACTGCTTTGATTAACCATTCGTCCTCTTCTGTGAAGTAGTCTGCCCGTTTGTTTGCCTAAAATTAATAACAAAAAATAAAACCACAGAGAATGAGAGAAAACAACATTATGAGAATAGCAATTAAGTTCCCCACTTTGATATGTAACCTTTGGCCATGATTTTTGGAGTATGCTGTCTCCCCTCTTTTTTTCATCGTTTTTCAATTGGGTGTCATTTTTTATGCACGTTTGGAGAATTGATAAATGTGTGTGTGCGTGTGTATTGTAGAGGTTGCTGAGCCAGCTATTGTGTGAGATTCTATACAGAAAGGCCACATCAACAGGGCACCTCGGCACTGTTTTCCCATAATTAATTTCCTGACATTCTGGAGCAAAGCAGTGTGCCCAGTGAGGATCAGCTTCAGCTAATTTTGTTAAGAGCTCCATACTTTTTTTTTTTTTTTGCAGATATCTTTTGCTCTATTCATCTTTGGAATAGCTTCCAAACACTCACTTACAAAAGCTGTATGATCAGAATGAAGAACAAACTTTTGAAAGTCAAATTGTTACTTTCACTTTTCCTCTAACCCTTTTTGTGTGTGTGTGTTTTTCTGTCTTTCCCCAGGATACCTTTATGTGACATGTCTCATACAAAATTGCTCTGATAAAATGGTGACAGCACAGTTCTTGGGGAAGATTGACCACAATTCCCTTTCGGTGCAAGATGAATACATATTTGTGAAGGTAAAAATTATGTTACGTATATTTACATATGATGTACACTACCAGTCAAAAGTTTTTGAACAGTAAGATTTTAGTCTTTTAAAATGGTCTGTTCTGCTCACCAAGCCTGCATTTATTTGATCCAAAGTACAGCAAAAGCAGTAATATTGTGAAATATTTGAAACAACTGCTTTTTGTTTGAATATATTTTAAAATGTCATTTATTCCTGTAATCAAAGCTAAATTTTCAGCATCGTTACTCCAGTCTTCAGTGTCACATGATCCTTCAGAAATCATTCTAATATGCTGATTTGCTGTTCAGGAAACATTTATTATTATTATCATTATCAATATTTAAAACAGTTGAGTACAGTTTTTTCAGGTTTCTTTGATGAATAGAAAGATCCAAAGATCAGCATTTATCTGAAATAAAAAGGTTATACACTATACCACTATACCAGTCAGTATAATTTTTTTGAATGAAATGATAGCAATTGATACTTTTATTTAGCAAGGTTGCTTTCAATTGATCAAAAGTGATAACGATATTTATAATGTTACAAAACTTCTGAACATTGTATTCATCAAAGAAACCTGAAAAAATTCTACTCAGCTGTTTTTAACATAATAATAATAATAATAAATGTTATTTGAGCAGCAAATCTGAATATTAGAATGATTTCTGAATGATTGTGTGACTGGAGTAATGTGAAATCACAGCAATAAATTACATTTTAAAATATATTGAGTGAAAACAGTTATTTTACATTTTAAAAATATTTCAAAATTGTACTGTTTTTGTTGTACTTTGAATAAATAAATGGAGGCTTGGTGAGAGTTTTAAAAAAAACATATAGACAGAAAAAAATGTCTATGTAGATAAAAAAAATTCTTTAAAAAATATATAGATAGATAGATAGATAGATAGATAGATATGCTGCGTATTAGCTTGTGATGTATATCACCGTATGCAGTATGTCTACAAGATTGACAGTACTTTTGGTCTCACATTCTATGTTTGGACAGTATTGCTTTTTCTTTATCTCCTTTTTTCTGATATTTTATAATTAGCCAATGACTCAAGGACATTTGTGCGTTCTGTATTAATTTCTCTCACTCTCCCCCATCCCCCCTCACCTGCTCAGCTGTTTTTTGAAGGGATTGCAGCTGTTGAAAAGGAATTCAGATATGCCCTTGAGAAACAGGACTACAGTGTGTGAAATGTTTGTGTTCGGTCAGAATCATGCTGTTGCAGACTGGACACAATTTATGTGAACCATAGAGACCAACAGACAGGGCTTTTGATTCAGCGCTAGTAGAGGCTGAATCTGTTGGGATAATACCAGTCAGGTAAAATTGACGTTGTGAATTGAGTTTGAAAAGGATGAATAGGAAAGTGAGAGTGGTTTGTCTCAAAACTGCTGACAGTGAAGACATGACCCCATCATTGGGAAAGTGATATAAAAACTGCACTGGTAATCAAAATAAAAACACTGTCTGTCTGTCTTTTTCTTTTTTTTAGGTAACTACAGGAAATCGAACCAAGTATTATGTCTCATACCGAAGGAATGAATTTGTTCAGATGAGATTCCCTAAATACGCCCTTCCAAAGGTACACTCCTCTGAAGTGTGGCTGTTAAATGACCAGTTGTTACTATGAAATCAATTTTGGGTTCTGTTCTTTGCAAAATATTTTTGTTTAAAACAAGAAAAAACGTTTTGTAGTGTATCAAACGCTTTGTGCTTTTCATACTGTACATAGGGGTGGTGCTATAAATCGATTTATGGATCGATTCTGCGATTTTCCGAATGCATCGCATTTCTCTCTTGAATCGATTCTGAGCTTAGTTTTTAACAGCAGACGGCACTGCGTGCTTTAGAAACAGCTATACTCATCTCGCTTCCAGTTCCTTACACACACACCACTTAAAATTAAAATAATCATTCATAAAGTTTAAAAAGATTGAAGCAAATTACAAGTGTTCACAGTGGCTGTGTTCAGATTAATCTTGTGTCATAAAAGCATAAAAAAGTTGAGGTGCAAGTACACTTTGAGTAACATTTTAGACACGTTTTTGAACAAATTGGTTGAGTAAATGATTCAATGATTGTTTTGTAAAGACAGTCATTTGATTAATTGCTGAATGAATCAGTGAGTTTGAACAAATTGGTTGAGTAACTGATTCAGTGACTCACACATAAAGGCAGTCACTTGTTGCCACCTACTGGCGTAACGCTGTAAACTGTAGTCACTGAAAAATATGCACCACTAATGCACAGGCTGACAGTGTGTCCAGAACTGCCAAAAAACAGACAAATGGAATGAAAAAACTGAAATTGGTGTATGAAGGTTAAATATCCTAAGATTATTTTTGGCACATCATGTGTATGTTTAGCTTTGTGTTTGAAGTTACTGCTGTTTTTGTCATGAGCTATGTACTAAATGTGCATTACCGTTTGAAGGTGGTTATTGTTCTTTTATCAGCTGCAGCTGTTGTGGATTTGACTTTAAAGCCGGAGACAGACTATGACGTATTGCAGCAATATGTATGAACTGAAGAGCACAGTTGGTGTCTAGCATTGAAACGCTACACCGTTACAACCCAGATGTGGGTTTAACCTACTGAGGAGCCGTGATGTATAGCAGTAATATGCCAGCGAAAGAAGACAGCTGGCTAAGGGTTACAGCTGATGACTGACCAGGCTGTCTGTGGCTCTTACCCAAGGGAGTGCTTCAGTAAAATGCTGGCTGACTGTAATTGAATAACATTGATTGGAGTGGAGGCCAGAGGGGCCTGCTTCATGTATATTTCACCTCAGAGAGAGAGAGAGAGGCAGGGTAAGGAGAGAGGCTGTAGGGCAGCTGCTGTCAATGGCATTTGTAACTATGCCAACCACTGATTCACTGTGACAGAGTGAAAGAGAGAGAGAGAAAAGTGTAAGAGAAAAAGTACTACTAAGAAAGATGCCCCAGATTACCAGGCATTCGCCTTAATGGCAAAGGATAAAAGCTTTGATTTAATTACTGTAGAAGTTGAACATGCTATATATTTATTCGCTCAGTGCCTTCAAGTGCATATGCAAGGGTTTAAAATGGATATATTTATCATTTCCCCTTCGTGGTGTCATTTTGTGGGTTAAAGCAATATTGGTGTTTTATTCCCTCTCTAGAGCCTCTTTTCTCTGCTCTTTTAGTTGCTTGTCGCTTGACTGAGCAGATAGGTCAAATTTTAGACACCTGGTTCAAGAACCCAGAAGAGAGCCGGAGTGTGTGAGAGAGATGGGGTTGGCTGATGTTGTGCCCATATTTTCCACAGTGAATAATTGAAAGCCTTTTGAAAAATGCAAAACCCAATTCCAGTATGCAGTCTCAGATCTCTCCTGAAGTTCCTTTCCTTATGCTATGGATTAATGATGGTTCTTGGCTCCAGTGGGACGATTTGTTTGTTGTAACACACCTAGGGCACTAAATGGCTAACCGTCACATCTTCTTCTGTTTTTTCCCCGTTCATCCTTTGTCTTTCTAATTTTAAAGAGGTCATGAGCTGCCTTTGTTTTTATTTTGTACTGTTCTCTGAGGTCCACTTATAATGTTTTCAAGATTTCTACATCAAAAAATATCAGAATTTATATTTTTTATTCTGTCCTGTTTTGACCCCCCTCATCAGAACGCTCCGTTTGAATAGGTGTGGTGGATTGTGGACTGTGAAGTAAATGCCCACTGCTATGATTGGCTGACAGATGTGTATGTTTGACAGCATACATCATTCATAGATGGACACTGCTGTGATTTAGGTTAAAAACGTATAAATACACAGTACATGTCAAACGATCTGTAATAACAGGCGAAGCAGTAGTGACCACATAATAAAAATAGTTACACTTGCGTGGTGCGACATTACTGTCGGATCCAATATAGTTGAAACATCATTGTCTTTTAGTTTCAATCTTTCTGAAAATCCTGTTTTGAATTGTGCCTTGTTTGTAAACGAAACCGCAGTAAAAAGAAGTGAACGAACGACCAAGTTCTTACTGACGTGGTCTGGAACGTCATTAAAAATGAAGTTCATCCACTCTTTCCAAATGTTAGGATCATAAGGACAGCAATGCAAAGATTATTTTTCACAACTTACCTCTGCACAGCGTCTCTACATCGCAGAAGCCATCTTTATTGTTAGGGTTCTGCGTAGACCTGCGTTTGCCTCTCTCAATATTTACCTACACGCACAAATCAGTGGGTGGGGCTAAACAGGTTAGGTTGTGGCGGTGTGGCGGTGTTTAGCCATACTATTACGTCATAAAGTGGGACATTCCACAACCTGTTGTTTTGTCAGATTAGCTTCAGTATAAGCTGTTTTTAGGCGAACAAGTAAGTTTTGAGTTCTGAAACTTACAAGATGTTTTTATAGTACAATGACCTCGTACATGTCAAAAGATCAAGCAAATTTGGATTTCTCAGTTCATGACCCCTTTAAAGCTCATCTCAAATATTTTTGTTTGTTTGTTTATTGTTTTAGAAATTTGCATGAAATAAGCTTGCTATATCTGAAGAACTAAAGGTAGAGGAAATGAATTGGGAAAATTGGGAAATGTTAAAGGGATAGTTAGGCATGTTGCTATAGTCAGTGTTACTGGTGTTACTCGGTGTTACCGCAGCACCGCCCCCACCGTCGTTTTGATTTTTATATAGTAATAAAAATAATTTAGTTCAGTTAGAGAACAGACAGTACAATTAAAAAGTGAACGCGGCTGCTCAATGCAGTGTGCCAAACAGTCGCATCACAGATCTGCAGCAGGAGTCAGATTTCATTTATTCATTTATTTGAGCTGACAAGTGAGGTGAGAAAGGCAAGACGTTGACGAAAGATTTCGTTTTTGAAACGAAATACAAAAGCACCTGTTGTGGGGGATTTTGAAAGGCCCGTTTATCTAAAAGGCGATTTTGGAAGCTCATTGGAAGAACATTTGTTTGCTGATTTTCAGTATTTTTTATAATTTGTTATTTGTTATTTTACATTAGGCCTATACCATGGTGTATTTTTATTAGGTTTGTTAATAAATGAATCATTCTATGTTTAATATAAGTGAGTTTGTTGTACTGTTTTGTTGTTGTCCATTCAATTAATTGACGGCGAATTGCCACAAAATTGAAAGTAAAATGTGCATTTACAAGCTATTTAAAAAAGAAGTGTGGAAAAGAGGGAAAACTTTAACGAACTACCCCAAACCCCAAAATTTCCTCACCGTCCCATCCCTAGGGATAGTTCACTCAAAAATGAACATTGTATCATCATTTACTCACCCTCATGTACAGTAGTCAACATTTGAAGTAGATCAAAAAAGTTTGTCAAAATTGTCCTGTAACAAGAAAGGGTATTGTTTTGGTTTTAGGACAACTTTGAGGAAAGGTTTTGATCCACTTCAAATGTTGACTACTGTGTATCCAAATCTGCATGGCCTGATAAAACAAAGAATAATGTGTGTTTTTCAGAAAAAGAGGGGCTGATTGAATGATGCCAGAATTTTCACGTTTGGGTGGTTATGGATCTGTCCCTTTAAAGAAGACATTTGCCAATCAGTGTTTTAGGATGGAATTCAGCTCATCTAAAATGAACAAATAACATTAGCATGTCAAATTTCAGCAGACACATTTCAATCAACTTGATCTCAAATCATTAAGTGCTCTTGAGAAATAATATGCCATTCTGGATAATTTAACTTTGTCACGCTTCTGTGATTTTGCAAGCCTGCTTAAACGTTTAAACTTAAATAAATGTTGGTATTGCAATCAAACTGCAATCACCCCTGAACCACACAAAATCACTTAAAAAGGGCCCAGTGTTCTTTTACTTGAAGCAGACTGTGAATAGAAACAATATTATTGATTTTGGCCAATTAAGACCTGTTTCAGAATGGAACCGCATGACCAGAATTCAAATGCTGCACCACTATTGGAGCACAATGAATCCAGCAGGCACAGAGCGAACAATCTGCTGGAGTGTTAATATGCCTTTTCTTTTCTTTTCTTATTTATTTCTTTACAGATTTCGTGTCTTTCCATCCATCCATTTGTACTGTTACCTATCCCATCCTTCTATCTTATACATAGGCACTCAGTCAGCCTGCTGATAATGCACTCAGGGATTGTGGCTGTAGGCAGAGACACAAATGTCCTGCAGCTGTGTCATGGCTGATAGGGGTCCTGTGCCTGCTGTCAGAGACAGATGGATAGTGCCGTCTTAAGTTCTGATAGTGCTGTTATCAGTACTGGGGACCTGAGTGTCCCGTCACACAGTATGATAGACAAAGACAGGACCTATCCAGCCAGTAAAATTTAAGACCTAAAAAGGAACAGAAAATGCTTTACTTGCAGCTTTCTGTTTTAATCTTCTTACTCTGTTGTTCCTGTTGCTGCTTGTGTGCTGATTTAGATGATCTTATAATCCACATTTAAAACTTCCACTCTCTCCAGGGGAACTTTCAGCAGCTGCAGTTCACAGCGATGACTTCATTGTCTTGTGTAAGCCTTGTTGGAAAGATGACCTCATTGTTAAAATTTTAATTCACAACTAACGAAAAGATGTTCGCATTTGACCCATATTTCATATTTTAAGAGCTGTTCATATTTGACCCTAAATCAAGAGACAGGAAATACATTGCAGTTGTAGACAAGAGGCGTGTTCAGTGCCATCTCTCAAATCTGATCAAAAAATTAAATGGCAAACATGGAAGCAATCACTCGGCTATTACAAAATGTGATTGCTTGTTTCCAGATGTCATTGTGAACCCCTGAACATCTAAGGTTGGTAAATGGGTAAATTCAACTGGAAATACTGTCTGTAAAGCCATGTACACATTTGCACTCCCCTCTATATAAGGGCTTCTCTGAGATTAAATATTTGCTTTTATTTCATCAGAATAGTCTAAGCCTTCTGGGGAAATTGGTACTTTTCAGAAGTGTTTGTGTGTGGATGAAGAAAGATATTTTAGGAAGGAAGAGAACATAGGGATGAAACAGGATTAGAAGTCTCTATAATAGTGAGTTGGAAGAGTTTTTCCTTAGCTTTCTTAAACTTTATTTAAGCCAAGACTTTCAGAGTTGGGTCGTCGATCATAATAAGCTGGAATTGTAAATGTTGATGGTACCATTTTGTTTGCGTGCATTATGTGTTTTCATGACAAATAGTGATCAGTCTTGCCAGAAAACAACTCATTTAACTGGGTTATGAGGAGACAGACCAGACCACACTTTCCGTCATGCTCTGTGGAATTATAAAATATACAGATGCAGCATCAGTTATACAACTAATGTGCATTATTAGAAAATCTTCCTGTCTTTGAAGTGAAAAAGACAGAGAAGTATGAAATCGTCTAGCAAATTTATTTAATTCTGGACAAAATCATTTGTATGCACAATGATTTTTGAATCCCGCAAGTAGAAATTTCCATGATGACTTCAGTGAAGCTGATATAAGACGTACACTATTTGTACTGTATATGTAGTGTGGATGTATTACTCAGAAAGCCTCTTAGGCAGTTTTCTGTGCCTAAAATAATTTTTTATATAGAAGCTGCATGTGCAGTAGAGATACGCACAGTAGTTTGTATTAGTCTATAACTACACACAAGTAATTAAGGATGCTCTTTAAGCATGTTACTTTATCCTTATCTTCTCTATTCCATCCTATAATTCTCAGAGCAAACAGGTGTTGTGTAACCGACCTCTCACAGAGGGGGTTCAGTGCCTCTAAACTGCTGTTAGTGGGACATAAGTGCAAAATAGCCTTAGAATTTGGTCTCTGAAGCTACTCAGTGCTTCAGGGACTTTGCTAGCTCTTCACTTAAGTTCTTATGAATGAATTCAGCTGGGGGCATGAGCTTGTACCCTTCATCTTTGTGCCTAAATTAATGCGACCCACTTTCACTTTATCGGGAAGAACAACATGGTGACAAACTCCCCCGTCCTGACCCAGCCATTGCCACAGCACCCGCCTGTATGCGGCTAAGCTACCAAAACTGAGGGGCTTAATGTTGATTCTGTATTTTAAGGCAAACCAGAAGCGCTAATTTTAGGATGGATTCATTAATTGTTCATGCTTTCATTTCCAAATCTAAATCTGTCCTTACACAGTTCATGTTCCAGCAGCAGCAGCAGCAGCTCAAAATAAACTTTTCATTTCAAAGCAACTAAATATAATCACCATGGATTTATATGCAGTACTTTTTTGTGGTGGTTTTATGTAAGCAAACGTGAAAGCTTTCAGCTTTTATGTCTTTCTTCACACAAAGACGCACCCGTGATGTTAATTATTTGTACCTGCTGAGAAAACTGAAACTGTCATTTGCATTGAACTTCTTTCACTTTTATCTTTACATGAGTTTCTAATCTCCCTGTGTTGTATCTTTCTGCTTTTCCCTGGTTTTGTCTTTCTGTGCAGGATGTGCAAATTGTGAGTACAGACGAGAATCAGGTGTTCTTGGCTCTGCAGGAGTGGTATCAGACGGACACGTACAACCTCTACCAGTCAGATCCACAAGGTGTCTATTACTCCATTGTGTTGGAGAACGTCCGCAGCACAAAGCAGCCTGAAGAGAATGTCCTCATCGACATCCTAGAGGTCAGCATTTAAACACACACAGTACCTGTGTAAAACAAAGCAGTGTGCGATTCACATCCTAACACATCCTTCAAAAACACATAAAAATTGGGGTGTGACTTCTTGTGATCTTGTAACTCTGCCTTCACACATTTATTATTTATTGCCAGTGGTGTGCTTAAATAAATGAGTGATTCTAGAAAGCTGATGTTCCTGTGCTACTGAAACAAGTTTGATCTAACACATTGGACTGTTTCTGTGACAGGTGTGACTTTGCCTTAGTTTGACTTTCTAGTAACATTTTACAGCTTCTTTACAGGATTTGAGAGATACTGAGAAATAGAGCATAATTTGGCTGTGTGTGTGTGTGTGTGTGTGTGTTTCAGGTTCGTGGCATCAAGGGTGTTTTCTTAGCCAATCAAAAGGTAGATGGAAAAGTGTTGACTCTCATCACCTACAACAAAGGCAGAGACTGGGAACCACTGGCTCCTCCCACAACTGATATGAATGGCAAACCTGTCAGCTGCAAGCAGGTAAATATGCCTGCTCATTCCTCATTCCAGCTTCCATTCCAAATTTTCAATTTTCAATTTTTTTGCATTTCTGTTTATCCATCAGTGCTACATTTAACTTTGGTCTAGATTTTACACCCATTTTATTTGTGTTGGCCTGTGTTTAAGAAATACTTTCTGGGGACAATGGAAGTTAAGTAGAATAATGACTGTTTTTGTTTTGTTTTTAAAGGAGAAGTCCACTTCCAGAACAGCAATTGACAAATAATGCACTCATCCCCTTGTCATCCAAGATGTTTATGTCTTTCTTTGTTCAGTCGTAAAGAAATTATGGTTTTTGAGGAAAACATTTCAGGATTTTTCTCCATATGATGGACTTCATTGGTGCCCTGATTCTAAACTTCCAAAATGTAGCTTAAATGCAGCTTCAAAGGGCTCTAAATGATCCCAACCAAGGAAGAAGGGTCTTATCTAGTGAAACGATCTGTATTTTTTTTTCGGAAAATAAAACTTTTTAAGCACAAAATCATGTGCAGCACAGGCTCTGGGATGCGCGTCCACGATGCTACGAATTAGTGATGGGTCGTTCTTGAACGATTCGTTCATTTTGAACTAATCTTTAATGTGACTCGGGAAGAACGAGTCGTCTCGGGGAGTGATTCATTCAGTCGCGCATGCGCAACATCCTATTAGGTTCTGGACTGGAATTAGTTCACCTGTTTCGACTCTTCGGGATTTCAAGTTGTTTTATGGGGCTGTCACATGATGAACGAATGACTCAGACCTGAAGACTCGAGAGATGAACTAATCAATTGTTTTTCTGGCTCACACTGCATTGGTTAAGCCTATGAGGCTATCACGTGATGAACAAACAACTCAAACCCGAAAACTTGTCAGATAAGAGGTGAGGTGAGCGAATCATAGACTAAAGACCCAGGTAAACAATGAATTAAACTTTTCTGTTTCTTAAAGCATTATAGTTTTCTCTCGTTTGTAGTGATCAACGTTTGTGTAAGCAGTAGATGTGTTAGGGAAGTAACAGGTAACATTTTAATTATATTTTGCTAAAATGAACAAAATGACTCGAAAAAAGATTTGTTCATTTTGCTGAATAAGACTCAAAGGTCCGAGTCGGTAAAATTATCCAAACTTCCCATCACTACTACGAATTACGAATTGTATACTCCAGTTCAAAAAGGTAGACTATGGCGAAAAACTCCATCTCCAAATTTTTATTTTCCGAAAAAAAAAAGACCCATCATTTCGCTAGATAAGACTCTTCATCCTCAGCTGGGAATGTTTAGAGCCCTTTGAAGCTGCATTTAAACTACATTTTGGAAGTTCAAAATCGGGGCACCAATGAAGTCCATTATATGGAGAAAAATCCTGAAATGCTTTATTCAAAAACCATAATTTCTTTACGACTGAAGACAGAAAGACATGAACATCTTGGATGACAAGTGGTTGAGTAAAGTATATGTGAATTGTTGTTCTGGAAGTGGACTTCTCCTTTAAGCCCCTTTTTACTTTTCTGTTAATACTTGGATTTCTCAAACATGTTATTTACATATAATGCTTATAAATATAGTACAGTGCAGACATTTGGGGTTAGTAAGATATTTTTAGAAAAAAAATATGGCAGCAACTTAAGATACAGATTTATGCGAAAGTTTGGGAGCCCCTTGCAGAATCTGTGAAAATGTGAATAATTTTAACAAAATAAGAGAGATCCTACAAAATGTATGATATTTTTTATTTAGTACTGTCCTGAGTGAGATATTTTACGTAAAGATGTTTACATATAGGCCACAAGACCAAAAAATAGGTGAAATTATTAAAATAACCACCTTTAAAAGTTTGGGAACCCTTGGTTCTTAATACTGTGTGTGGTTACCTGGGTAATCTAAGACTGTTTTTTTGTTTTGTGATGGTTGTTCATGAATCTCTTGTTTGTTCGAACAGTTAAACAGAGCACTGTTCTTCAGAAAAAAATCCTGCAGATTCTTCTGCCTGCAGTTTTCCAGCATCTTTTGCATATTTAAACCATTTCCAGCAGTGACTGTATGGTTCTGAGATCCATATTTTCACACTGAAGACAACTTAGGGACTCAGACACAACTATTAAAACAAGTTCAAATATTCACTGATGCTCCAGAAGGAAACATGATGCATTAAGAGCTGGTGGGCGAAAACTTTTGAACAGGATGAAGATGTCCAAATTTTTCTTATTTTGTTGAAATATCTTTTTTTTTTTTTAGTTCTGCCCTTTGGAACCAACAGAAGATACTTGCATGTTTCCCTGAAAAAAATTAAGTACAGTTTACCTTGATCTTCAAATTCAAAAAAATGTCACTCCCCAGCTCTCAATGCATCATGTTTCCATCTGGAGCATCAGTTTTCTAGGCTAAGGTGATTGTGTTTATGGGGTGCAGTCTAACATGTTTTAATGCCTCGTTTTTTTAAAAAAAAAAAGCATTATTTTTTCACATAATTTAACTTTATTGTACATGGTCTGCCCCTTCTCTGATAAACGCTCTGATGATTTCCTGGTTTTATGAAGCCCCTCCCTCAGAAATACACAATGGGCTTAGATTGGTTAGCTGGCCCAGTGTGCTGTGATTCACTAAACTGCCTATAGAGTGTGTGCAGAAACGTCACACCCCTCACCTCAGTGGCATGTGCTCCGGTTAAATTGTAAACAATGGTGTTGTCAGCATTGTTTATCAATTTGAGCACAAATGAGACACAGGATTAAGAACCGCTGCTTTAGAACATTGATTTTAAAACTTGTGAATCCATTAGAATCATTACAAGACAGAATCGCAGTTCAAATATGAATAGCACCCCTAGTTTTGACTGTATGGCAACAACTCTTCGCCTTGTCCCCTTTGTTGCATGTTCCCGGGTGCAGGTTTATGAAAATGTCTGTGTTTGTGATGTCACCAACCCAGGAAGTAGGTTGTTTTAGTCCCTACAAACTGTTTTTGTAGGCATTAAATTGCCATAATTTTAAAAGGCAATATCTCTGTTTGCATTGAACTTTCAGCGTCATAACTTTGCAGATATTGTTTATGCTCAAGCAGCAACATTACACATTAACTAAAGGTAAAAAAATGAAATCACAATCAACCACCCCTTTAACAGCCATCTTTTGTAATATTGTCTAGCCCAATCACACGTTAGTGGATGGAATTAGCGTAAATAGCCTCTGACAACAAGGCAGACTCTTCGACAATGTAATGCTTTTTATTAATACCTTTATTCAACAAAGCTTACTTTGGTACAAAAGATTTCTATTACAGATGCCATTATTTTGAACTTTCTGTTTATCAAAAATTCCTGTGAAAAAGTGTAAAATTTCCACAAAACTACTGAGCACTATTAAACTATTAATTGTTTTCAATATTGATAACAAAGGAAATGAAATTTCTTATGAAGCAAATTAGCATATTATAATGATTTCTGAAGGATCATGTGACACTGAAGACTGTAAAAACGAATGCTGAAGATTCAGCTTTGCTGTCTCAGGAATAAATTAGATTTTAAAACATCATTATAGGAAAACATTTGATTTAAATGTAATGGTGAAGATGTAATGTTCTCTTCAATTCATTGCACGTATCATTATACATCTGTAGATATATCCA
Source organism: Cirrhinus mrigala (assembly GCA_036247105.1). Classification (NCBI taxonomy): domain Eukaryota; kingdom Metazoa; phylum Chordata; class Actinopteri; order Cypriniformes; family Cyprinidae; genus Cirrhinus; species Cirrhinus mrigala. The sequence goes on along the minus strand of CM070013.1, from coordinate 13,980,908 downwards.
GCCCACACTCTGCTTTATTCCTGTTCAAGATGATTGTACCGCAACTGTCTCAGACACAGACGTGAAGTCATTGACCCTTCGATCTGACTCATCTCCTGCTGTTTGCGGTTGTGGGTTGGTGGGCAGAGCAGGCGCTGGTTCTGCTGCTGTCTCATGACACTAAAAAGAAAAAACGATCTGAGTCATTAATCCACACAGACACACACCGCTAGAGATGATATGTATCATTATAAATGCCCGTTTTAAATACTGTGACCAGTAGCTGGCCATTAATTAAGACACAAATATGGCTTCTGGCAAACATGAAACAAGATGAGACAAGATACAAATCACAAGTTGAAAAGACATATATCGACTTCTTTCTCCTTTCCTGTCTGTCTAGCCAAGGCTTCTCACATCTTCATCTCTCAGCCCTCCATTTGACATGTCTTTTTTCTCATTGTTCTCTTCTCCTCCTCACTTATCAACACTCTCTCTCCCTGCCTCTCTCATTTTTTGTCATTTTTACTGCTCATTTTGCCATTCCTTCTCCTTTTTTATTGCCTCCCTGTTGAGGGTTTTGGCACCTTAAATATGCTTTATATTCATGCTCTGATCCATCTTTTATCCAGAACATTATGTAGTATGACTTGTGAAGTGGTTTTAAATTATGGGCTGCTTACTGTCGAACTTAGACTGTTTTTTGTGTGTGTTAATGCAAGGTTTTGTGTTTGTCAGTGCACACCTTATGTAAAACACTGTTTGTTGGTACATCTATTGGATAATAATTGATGATTGCCAAAGTCAGAGAGAATATATATATATATTGTTTTGTCTCTGCTCCTCTTTCTAGCCTGACTGTCACCTCCATCTCCACTTGCGATGGGCTGACAACCCGTACGTGTCTGGAACGGTCCACACTAAAGATTCTGCCCCAGGCCTCATCATGGGTGCAGGTCAGTCTCCATGACAACTGTTACACATCACTATTTTCACCGTAGCGATGAGGAGCCAAAAACCTGCACTGCTCAACTTTTCAATTACAAGAAATAATTATAGTCCCGATCTAACTCTGCACTACAGCATGCTTAGGGAAATTGTGATAGTGTGTACAAAGCAGACTGTTTCTTCACAAACAAAGAAAGGAATGTTAAGAAATATTTTTATGGGAGAAAATTGAATGTGATGTACCTTTTCTCTTTCTTTTGGTGAGCGTTGTGCACTGCCATTGAGCCCACACTGAGGCACAAAAGGAGGCAGGCACAGATATATGAAATATTTGCTCTTTATTGCCACAGGGTTCGTGGGGAATTGGGGAAGACAATACATTAATGTTCTCGAATCCAAGGCTAGAGCTATTGCCAGTTCACAAGGTCATCAAGTCTGTCTATTCCCTCAGGGTTACAGACATGTTACACACACACACACACACACACACACACACACAGACAGACAGTGTCACAGTGACTTGTTCACTCTTGATTTATTTCACTTACTAACAAACACCTGAGTGAGTAGTCTCTGGTTTTGAACACATTACAGCTTGTTCTCGCAGACAGTGAGCACTGAGTCTCCATCAAAGTCTTGCTTTCTCCTACTATTATTGTGCACTTCCCCAGTAAAATGTTCAGCTCTGACTATTTCTTAGCCTTTGATCCATAATAGCCTCCAGTTTTTTTCACGGTTTCATTCTTTTTATACGGAACTCCCTCACGTCTACTCCTCCTTCGCTCTTAAAATTAAACAAAGTGAGGAAATTGCTGCTTCGCCTCAAGTTAAAAAGAAGAAAATTAAAGACGCTCTCTCCCTCTGTGTAATTTTGTGAGGATATTCTTTGTGAATCTTCTCTTCAGGTAACCTTGGGTCTCAGCTGGTCGAATATAAAGAGGAGATGTACATCACCGCAGACTGTGGCAAGACCTGGAGACAGGTGAGAACGAGCACAGGAAAGACACTAATGATCTGTGAACTTCTCCGTGTCAGAAAAATGCTTCATTTGTAGCTGCTTCTGTGACTCGTCACGACTCTTTAGGTTTGCTCTTTGTATTTAACACCCACCTTTCCTAACAGACTTGGTTCGGTTTGCTCGTTGAATTCAGATCTCTGTTCCTCTCGTTCCCATTCTGCCCAATTTCATTTGACACCCTCTCATTTGCTGTCGTTTCACCGCTCAGCATGTGGCAGACTTATTTCTCTGTCTTAATGTCCTTTCAATGATTTTCAAGATTGTTGCTGCCTCTCATTTGCTCAGCTCTATTTTTCTAATGACAGTAAATCTTGATTATGACAATTATGAAGATGAACTTCAAAAGATGATTTCATTTGCTCACTGTAGGTTTTTGAAGAAGAGCATCACATTCTTTATCTGGATCATGGCGGTGTCATTGTGGCCATTAAGGACACCTCAATCCCTTTGAAAATACTCAAGTAAGATCTGTTTTTTTTTTTCTGTATTGTAATATCTGGACATCCTTTGTAGCTCCGAAACTCAACAAAACACAAACGTACCCAGTACCTAGACATGACAAAGACTGACAGTAGAACTTACAAACAGAGAAACTGAGTAGTAAACAGGGTCAGACTACTATGAAAAGACTTTCCCTCCCTGGCTTTTGCTGACCTGATTGTACTGGTAATCCTTTGAGTGAGTGCTTTAAGAAGCTCATTTGGCTTTGGAGGGCTCTTCAGACCACCCCAAGTTCCAGAGCAGTCTAAATCATTTCCTTTGCACTCAGACAACTCTTTACCCTTATAAAATGAAGTGATTCGCATACTAGATGTAGAGTTCACCTTGCTTCACAAATGTGTGTGAAGTGGAGACCCATGAAGATCAAAGAGAAAATCATTACCAACTCTCACATAAGCCTTGAAGCCTTTCATCAGCATTGAGTCTTGGCAGTACAAACATTGCTTCTGTCAGGATAAGACTAAGAGCTTGTAGTGCTTATGCTGGCTTGTAGCCTACAAACTGTCATGTTCACACTGTAAAAATCAACATAGGCATAATGATTTTTTCCACTAATAGTATGTTCAGAATTTTTATGAAGAGAGAAATGTATGCTATATCACATATATCATACATACATAATTCATAATTCATACATAATACATTTTAGATTATTTTTTTTGAAATGTGTAAGCCAGGGTCAGAAATGATCAGGGTCAATTTTTGTAATCACCTTATTATTATAATCTCCATACTGTGTTGTCTTTAATGTGAAATACTTACATTTACCCAATTACATGAATCAATATTTTAAACTGTCAACAACAATACTGTTTAAAATGATATCTAAATTATACATGTAAAAAATGGGAGCTCATAGGGCTGCAAGATTATGACAAAAACCTATATTGTAGATTATTGTTCTTTATATTTGACCCTGGAGCACAAAACCAGTCTTAAGTCGTTGGGGTATATTTGTAGCAATAGCCAAAAATACATTATATGGGTCAAAATGATTGATTTTTCTTTTAAGCCAAAAATCATTAGGAAATTAAGTAAAGATCATGTTTCATGAAGATATTTAGTTAAATTCCTGCTGTAAATATATAAAAACTTAATTTTTGATTTGTAATATGCATTAGTAAGAGCTTCGTTTGGACAACTTTAAAGGTGATTTTCTCAATATTTTGATTGTTTTGCACCCTCAGATTCCATACATTCAAATAGTTGTATCTCAGCCAAATATTGTCCTATCCTAACAAACCATACATCAATGGAAAGATGATGTATAAAGCTCAATTTCGAAAAATTGACCCTTATGACTGGTTTTGTGTTCCAGGGTCACATATTGTAATATATATATATTTCGGGCACATCACATTCTGGATTCACAGACAAACATGTCAGACATTAGCCTAGTCTAGCACAAATTATACAAAATCTCTGTTTATAATCGCTGAAACTACGAAATTAATCTTTTATTTACATCGTATCTGCACTGTGTTTTTTATGATGAGGGAATTCGCAAGGGTGCACATTCATCAACCGCTCCAGCTTCTTCACCACTGACTAATCTAAGCGCCTTTGATTGACCAATGCGTTACTAAGTTCAACAGAAACGCGTTTGATTGGTTATAAGCCTCAACATTGCACAAAACAGCACGTAAAAGCAATCTGATGCAGTTTGAGTGAATATAAATGTAATTCCACATATTGACACATTTAAATCAATTTTAATCGCAACAGGCATAATACATTATACATTATACATTATAATACATAATACATTATGTTTAATTACACAGGAGCATTTTTTGCCCCTTTGTCTTAAATTTATGGGGCATTTTAAGTCACTTTGTGGCATTTAGCCCTGGTGTAAGCAGAGTTTCACATTTGGTTAACTAACATATAAATTTCAGAGACCAGAGGCTTATAGGTCATTTGATGTATGATATAAAAAAACAACATCACAACAAATATTTTGTGTTAGATTCAGCATAGATGAAGGACGAACATGGAGCATCCACAACTTCACCAGCACTTCTGTATTTGTGGACGGACTTCTGAGCGAACCTGGAGATGAGACGCTGGTTATGACGTGAGTATGAGTCCTCTGAAAATTGAACAGGAGTTACTAGGGATAAATCATCCAGAATTGAAGATCATTACTCACCCTCGTGTTGTTTCAAAACTTTCATGACTTGCTTTCTTCTGTACTTGCTTACTTCTGTTTTTTTTCTCTCCTTACAATGAAAATCAATGGGGACCTGTGTTGTCTTAAAACCCAGTGGCTTTGATTGTATGGATAAAAAACAGTCATACAGTGTTGGAACGCTCTGAAAATAACTAAAAGATCTTCATTTTTCAGTGAACTATCCAATTTAAGACAATTTCAGGACAGTTTTATTATTTAGGTGTAATAGAAAATCACATTTTCTGAAAGATTAAGGCAGTGTGTATTTTATTCTGTGGTTCATGTGTTGTTTATACAGCCCTTAGTACATACAGTAATATAAATTTGCTTTTGCTTTCAGTCATTTTGTTTGTGCTGTTTGAGCATAATCTAAACCTGAAATGGTTATTAAAAATAGTTTTCTTCAGACCGACATTTTGCTATGCTGAAGGTGCAACTGAAGGAAGTGTGTTTATAAAATTGGGTACAGACCATACTTACAAAAAAAATGTCAAATTTTCCTATCTCAGATACGAGTGCCGGAGGATCAAAGCATTTTTAATTGTCCGTGACACATGTGCACTGAATTCTACAAAACACAGATACAGGGTTCCACCTTGTGGCGGTGAACAGTGCTTATTTGAGATTAAGTAGAGAGCATCTTCCCATAGACCCCAAACAGCAGGTGGTTTCTGTATTACAAAGAGGCTGCCCTTTTGATGCAGGCAATGTGAAATTTAAAGGGCTCCATTAAAGAGGCCCCCACTCATTAGTAACACACTGCTGATGAGCGAGTTCATGTGTCTGTCCACTCGTTTGCTCCGTTCTCAACATGCATAATTGGGTAGAGAATGTGTTGTGACTCGAAGTCAAGGTTACACTCCGATAGTCTCGCTTTTCGGTGAAAGGGATGAATGGCTTTTGTCTCCGCGTTTGCGGCTTGAGGGATAATCGGATGTTTATGGATGGAGGGATGGATTAATGGACAGGCGAAGGCTTATGTTTATTTATGTTTGCTGATGTGGACAGGGTATTTGGCCACATAAGTTACCGTTCGGACTGGGAGCTGGTGAAGGTGGATTTTCGACAGTCGTTTCCCAGACAGTGCACAGAAGCTGATTATGACTCCTGGAAACTCACTGACCTACAGGTAATATCAGGCTGTTATTCTGACCTCCTACTCAGCAATAAAGTTACAGCATGTTCACAAACAACAAAGGTTGAAACAAAGTGCTGTACAACTCATTTAAACTCATGAGAAGAAATTAGGAAGAAGATATAAAGACTATTTAAACAAAACAAAATAATAAAGATAAACAGCCATATTTTCTTCAGCAAAAAGATTTTCAGCAATAAATTTCAACTCCTCTGTTATGGAAATACATGCTCAATTAGGTTGTGAATCAATTTACTTTTCAACTCATGACACGGTTTCTCCTACAGGGAGAAAAATGCATCATGGGCCAGGAACGAATGTACAGGAGGAGGAAAGAGTCATCATTCTGCATTAAAGGGAAGAGCTATACATCAGCTTTAACAGCTAAACCATGCCAGTGCACAGAGAAAGACTTTGCCTGGTACGAAACGGAGAGATAACCTTTGCACATTTCAAGACAATTGCAATTATGCACAGATGCCTCTGCTGTAACAGATACTATTTACCTCGCTTTTACACCTCAGTGCAGTGCATTGTGAATTAGATCTAGGGCTAAAAATAGAGCTTTACGTCTCTCTGTGTGTTCTCAGTGACTACGGCTTTGAGCGCGCTCCCAGCCTCAGGTTAGAGGGGGATCGCTGTTATCCTGACTTCTGGCATGATCCTGATGCTCCACCTGAAAACTGCCACTTAGGACACAACTACAAGTCCAGCACAGGGTAATATATTCACACACACTGCTGAACATTGGAAATGCACAAGTTAATGCAGTGCATAATCACCACACTTGTTAAATGTGTCAGTTTTTACACTGAACAAGCACAGTAAATGCCACTACATAAAACACCCACTCATGCATATCATAGACACTTTAGATGAACGCACAAGGTTTGTTCAGACAGGCAGATAAAATCAGTACTGTGTCCACGTCTTTTTGAAATCAGATCTGCTTTTGAAACGTGTCTTAGACTGAATTGTCAGATAAGATTTCAAGTACTATTTTCATCATTCAGCATACATCACATAGTGCACAGTTATTACCTGTAGCTGTGTTCAGATACACTCATTTTATCCCATATCCACTTGTTAAGTTGTGATTTGTACAAACCGCTTACTTTAATGATTCAAAAAAGATGAATCACTGTCTGGCCAAATGAAATTCCACTATTGAGATTAAGGTTGATTTTTCGGTAGTAGGGTACAACGGAACTAAAGGCACCCCCTAAGAAAAAAATGTGCTTTTCACTGCGCCCAAAGTGTATGATTGCAGAAAAATACATATGTTTCTATTGAACATTTATGGAGCAACAGATTTTGTGTGGAAATAAATTATACAAGTCGTTTATTTAGTTTAAAAATCTCATAAATGTATAAGGTGGCAAGGGGGGCCTTTTACCCCACACATGGGGTAAAAGGCACACAGTATTGATACAAATACTTTAGCTAAAATAATGTTTTTTTTTTATAATGTATAAGTTAATACTTGTTCAAAACAATCACTTTTGCAAAGTTTGTACTATTTTCTGCTTATTTTGATAAATAAAAATTATTTTCGTTGAATAAACATACAGTCATTAAAATATGTTAATATAAAACATATTTTTTAAAAATATAGAAACAAAATAATTTTAAAATGTAAAGATTCTGAAAGCATTGAAGGAAAAGGCATTTAATATAAATTTACAGTAGTAACAACAAATGATATTTTATTACATGATATGATTAATAGCATGTTTTTAAATATGATGGTTTTATTCCAAACATGGTGATTATCTCTAAAATGCACACCCAACATAATATTTGATAAGTACCATCTGAATCTGAGAATGTTTTGTCACAAATGGAAAAGTCAGCGTTATTATATATATATATATATATATATATAATTATCATGTTAATTATTGTGCCTTTTAGCTCCAACAGCATGGACGCTTTTTACCCCAAATACCATACTTTTACATATTCTTTTGTTATTTAAAACTGCTGTTTTAATTATCTTAAACAAAACTGAAAATCATTAAGAAGGCCTTTGTCTCAAGATATATTGAATTTTAATGATTCTTATTAGCTACTTAAATCCACAACATTTTTAAAACATCAAATATGAGTTGTAGATTTCATTTTATTTCTAGGTAATGCTGAAAGTATTTGTTTCTTATGTAAATATTAGATCAAGTAAACAGAATCAACTTTGCACTGCTACCTGCGATCGCGTCAATGATCAGACAATTTTGCACGTGTATGTTGAAAAGCGAATGGTTTGTTGCGTGCTACGCCACGTTTTTCTGCTATCTAGTGGTTTAGAGAAAAATAGTATCAAAGGCGCCTTTTAACCCCAGGTGCCTTTAGCCCTGTTGTACCCTACTATTGTATATTAGCACTATTTGTTGTTTGCTTTTGGCTTCTTTGGGTCTCATTTGGACTCAGAAAATAAAGACACATCACGTCAGACTTAAAGGGAACATTGGATACCCATTTTCCACAAGTTGGTATGATTCTTTCGGGACTTCATGAAATGTCTGCAACATACTTTGGTTAAAATTCCTCATTGGTTGTGTAAAACAACACCTTACCTTGTCAAAAACAGCTCTGTTCCTGTTTCGGTGCATGTTTCTTTAAATGCTAAGGAGCTACTGTTCACTCTGCCTCTCTCTTCCATTTTTTGTGTGTTTGGTGGTGCGTTACCATCAAAAACAGAGCAGATCTACTGCGTCCTCAGTGGCTCTGATGTCAGGAGAAAATGAAGACCTGTGTTCACTTTTACATCCAAAGCATGGTTGTGTTCCTTATGTTGTCTCATGTTTCATGAACACTGTGATGGACTTGAGCAGAGGCAAAATTTTCAGTTTTCCTTCCTCTGTTTCCACACTGACAATACTCTCACTGACACCATTGCTGTTGCAAACAAAGCAGATAGACTGTATACAGCATTGACTAGATTTAACAAACAGATCAGATTTCATTGCTTCCAAGATATGATTAAAAAAGATTCAAAACATTTGTGTGGATCAAGGCCATGCTGAGCTTTAGCTCTTAAGTAGAGCAGCAAACCTTCATTCAGAAAAACCTCAGCTGACAAAAAAGTTGCTTGTTTATCAGTTTTTCTGAGACCAGACATTTCTGGACACATTAAATAGATCTTTTATCCACTTCTTGAAGCAAATTATTAGGTATTAAAGATTGAAATGCATCTTTTCCACAACTCTCCATTATAACTAACAATTTAAACCCACGACACATTACATGGATTTTCCAGTTTGAGGCAAATAAAAACAAGTCCAGGCTAACATGTCTTGTGTTGTCTTGCTGTAGTTACCGGAAGGTCATCGCTAATGTATGTGAGGGTGGCTTGAATAAAGAACAGAGTGCAAAGCAGCATTCCTGCCCTCTGCTGCCCCCTAGAGGTTTGCAGCTGGGCATCAAAGGACAGATGCTGGCCGTGGCACCTGGTGATGATATCACCTTTATAGTCCATCAGGAGCAGGTGAAGTGCATGGATTATTTATACAACTTTTATCATTTGAATGCTAAAATGTAAGAAAACTTTAAATAGACAATATAGACAAAGAAATGTGTTCCACTAATTTTTAGGCATCTTTAACTTTTATTTGTTTCATTGCACTTCCCTCCTCAGGGGGACACCACCAGCACCAGATATCAGGTTGATTTAATGGACGGCGTCAGGGCTATATATGAAAACCTGACCGTCACAGATGAACCCATTCAGCACCGTTATGAGAAGCCAGGTGTTTACCGTGTGAATGTAAAAGCTGAAAACTCAGCTGGACACGACCAAGCCACACTTTACATCCAGGTCACAGGTCAGTAAAGTCTTTAGAAATGAATGAGAGTTAAGTGAGTTCAAAGTCCTCTGCATAAAATTTTGGAACATAATGATTAGTATGATCTATAAAACTGAATCTGAACTCTGAATGATAACTCAGAATCGGGACCATGTGAAATCTGCACAAAGAAAGCTCTGATTTTATTGAATATTGATGGAAGTTGTACACATTCCTCACACTATATATGCCATTTTGTCTCATAGGCTTAAAGGGATAGGTTCGCCCAAAAATGAAATTTCTGTCATTAATTACTCACCCTCATTCCATTCCAAACCGTAAGACTTTTCATTTTTTGATTAAATCTAAAAGCTTTCTGACCCTGCATAGACAGCAACGCAACTACCACGTTCAACGCATGTGTGGTACTTTCGTGAAGACACTTTGAAGACAGACATGAATAAAGTTATTTTAGTTTTTTGTGACATGGACTATTTTAACTATGTCCTTCTGGGCCTTGAACGTGGTAGTTGCATGCTGTCTATGCAGGGTCAGAAAGCTCTCGTATTTCATCAAAAATATCTTAATTTGTGGTCCAAAGATGAATAAAGGTCTTACAGATTTGGAACGACATGAAGGTGAGTAGTTAATGACAGAATTTTCATTTTCGGGTGAACTATACCTTTAACTAATTTTTTTCACAGCTCTCAATTTGTCTATTTTTCTATTTTGATCCCACTTTCTCTCCAGCTCCTCTACAAGATGTTCATCTGGAGGTGGTCCCAATTGCTGGCAGAAATCAAGAAGTAAATCTGACAGCTATAGTGCTCCCTGCTGAGGCAAACCTTACCGTGTTTTACTGGTGGATTGGAGATAACCTTCAGGTACTCTGTGGTAATTAATAACTCATAATACATGATTTTTAGGGGACTTACATAAATAATTACTATTGCAGAAGCTCATTTTCTGACGCAGTACTCACATTTAAGAATCATTTGTGTTTTTCTGTTTTATATTAGGTGTGTATTTTAGGTGTTTGGTGTGTGCAGTATTAAAATAGTATTCGAATAGTGTAGCCATGTAGCACTACTGTGATTTTTTTTCTGTAGAAAACAATGACATGTAATAAATAATAAATTCATTGGCATTGAAACTTTGCATCTGACATGATGTGCATACATATGTGGAATTGTAATGAGAAATTTTAAGATTAATGTTTAATAATGTGTATAGTCTCATTCATGTATAAATACTGAAGAAACTGACCTGGAATTAATTTGAGATGCTTATGCTTAAAGGTTCAGGTGTCGCCGTTAAAGTGAGACCTTTACATTTATGTAAACATATATAATGTGTGTGTTTCCCCTCAACAGCCAAAATTGACTCTGGAGAATAGCCTGATTGCAAAGTTCTCTGAGGAAGGGGAAGTTCCTGTGACGGTTCAGGCTTCTAATGGTCGATCCATGGTACAGGACAGCAAAACTGTTATCGTCTATGGTAAGATAAAACAGCCCTTGATGGTGTACAGCATCAGGTGTGGACTGACTAAAGCCATCTGAGCACCGGGAGTTTTCCCTGTGGGCCAGCCTGCTGCTATACGAATACATTTAAATCATGAATTATAGTTATGTATCCTTCATATTCCAGGCGAATGGCCTGCACAGCCAAATTCTGTAATATCAGTATCTTTCAAAATGCTGTTAGGGTTAGGTTATATTCTATTCTGCAATATATTATAATAATCCAACTGTTTTACAAAAATAAAAAAGGTAATTGACCAAAAATAATATCTAAGATATCTTTAGTGAATTTCACCAATTTATACCAATCTATATAAAACTCAAATTGAAAGAGTTATTATCCTGAGAACTGTCTTCTTTCAGAAAATACCAGGTTTTATTAACAGCAACTATTTTATTTTGGGTATGTCCATGTCAGGGCTGTGTTAAAAAAGCTAGCAGCCAATTCACCTAAAAAAAAAAACTGTAATCATTTCCTCACCCTGCAAAATATAACAGAAGAATGTTTACACTCCATTCCACAAATGGAGATAGTGAGAAGGGCTGCCAAGCTCCAAAAAGGGCAAATACAAATACTCAAAATACAGCAGTTGTCCATTAATATTAATGAGAAGTCCAAAAATAAATTATTTCAATTAAATTTTTTTAAAAAGCATTTATTTTTCTGTATCAAGTTATATTTTTATGTTTGCAAGTGGTGTTGAATTGCTCTGTGCCTCAGTAAGCCAGTGTGTAATGTTTTTTAGGTTCCTGCATGTACTGCATGAATAATCTGGGCCTTGTGACTACCACAGATCGTATTTAATTAAACACCATTTAGAGGAACACGGTCAACTCTAGAGAGTTTCAAACAGATTGGGAACTAATGCCACAATCAGTTACATTTCTTGCTCAGTGTTACATTTGAAATGTTACATTTAAAAAAAAAAAAAGCCTTGAGCACTAACCCTATTTCTTTCTTGTAATGACAGTGTTAAATAGAACTGAAATATTCATGTGATTCCAGGGCTGGATTGAATATTTATGAGTGTGGTGTGATAGGGATGAGGTCATGCTTGGAAAGCAGAAATGACAGTCTCGCTCAGAGACAATGTTCAGCTTGAATGCAAAATGAAGAACTGTTGTGCACAGTCTCACTTCACTGTTTCATATTGTTTGTCCTCAAGCTAAAAGTAACCTGTTGGTTATGTTATTTAACAATTTATGTTGGATGACAGCTTGAATTTCTATAGAAAGAAAAACTTGCCTGGAAGATTTTCAGTTCTTTATTTTGAGATCACACCTTTTGAATTGGCTATACGAGTCTTTTTCACATTTTTCACGTCATTTGAAAGTTTTACAGCTATATAGTCCATCAAAAAAAAAAAATCAGTCTTTATTTACTGTAATTAATCTCCTTCATGTCATTCTAAACCATTCTTTACTATAGTTACAGGAGTAGCAAGAGTATGGAGTATGTTCATAATACCTTGTTGATAATACAGTGTCTCTCTTCAGATCATTTCCAGGTCATCCCATTGAGTTTCAGTCGTAATTTGGATCGTTTTAACCCAAACATCCCTGAATGGAGACAAGATGTGGGACAAGTCGTCACCAAGATTCTTGCTAAGGTAATCACACACACACACACACACACACACACACACACCATTAGAGCTGTGTTCGTTTTATTATGCAAAACTACATTTTACTCATCACGTCGCACTCTTTATCTAACAGCTCACAGGGGTTCCTCAGGACTCTTTGGTTACCATGGTAAAACCTGGTCTTCCCACTACTGCAGACCTGTATGTTCTTCCTCAAGAGAGCACACCAGTGAAGAGGAGTGTGTTTGTGGATAAGGTAGATGTGTCATGTTGCCAAGGATGATGAAGAAACTTGAATGAAAATAGATACATCCTTAGTTGTATATTGTACAAACTGTTAATCTAGCAATAAAATGATTGATATGGTGACCTAAAATGCAGACATCCACAAACAACTTGTTAGAACATCACTATACTATTTTAGGGCCCTAAAACGCGGAGGGAATCGCGGAATCCCGTCATAAAAACGGAAATTGCTGAATAACGCGGAATGTCACGGAATTTGTCAAAGTTTGAATTAATTACTCAAAAGTAGGTCATTACACTTAAATCAAACCGCAATATGGACTAGTATCTGTAAATATTACGCTGCAAAAATACCATTTAAATGTGAATCCTGAATGCTCTGCGTGTCTCTGTTTTAACGAATGAAGACGAGCGGTTTTGTTTACTACACACACTGAAGCGCGCGTGACGCTCGTGGTGATTTCAGCATTTGACCGATCCTTTTTAGGAAAACTAGCATCATATCATATACACAGAAATGTAAAGGTAGACACGGCAACCCGTCAAAATAAAAGTCATTTTTAACTTGAAGACATTGTGCCAGAAATATATTACTATATTACTACTACTACTACTAAAATGAAACAAACATTATTTTTAGGGTATAATCACATAACATTTCTTCTATGTTTTCATTTTAATAGTAAATTTAAATAAAAAAAATATATAAAAAAAATAAATAAAAAAGTTTATTAATTTTCAGCTCTTGGTATTCACTATCCCGTCATACCCCATCACTGAAGAATGCATGTTCAGTCCTCAACATTTAGTTTACCATTAAAAAGGAGTTGAGAAAAATTAAAACTGAAAGAAACTGAATCCAAAAAAAAAATTAAAACGGAAAAAATGGAATTTGGAAAAAAATAAAACGGAATTTGGGAAAAAATAAAACTGATTTCATAGGGCCCTACTATTTGCATCAGAAATAAACATTATATACAGTAAATGGAGGAGTCAGGAAATTAATTTCTTGAATGCTAAGGCACAATGAAACAAATAGTAATAATGTAGCATATAATTATAAGAATATTTTAAAGTGCTATTTGTTAGTATTTAACTGTTATCTTTGTGTGTGTATGTGTGTTCTTTATTTGCGTAGCGTGTTCCCACCATAAAACAGGTTCTGAGTGAGAACAATGTGAGCTTCATTGTGAGAGGAGGGTTAAGAGTACTAGTGACTCTGGCAGACTCAGATAGAGGTGAGCAAATCAAGCAGATTCCACCACCTGACAGACACACACAGACACGTACATGTTCATCTAGATAGTATGTCAGTGAGTCACTGAACAATTATAGTATTACAGCAAGCCCTTCATCAATAATTACTAAAACATAACCAATGTATTTCAAAGGACCTATCACTAGTGACATGTCTGCCAGCACAACAGAGACTGGTGCGTCACTTTTACCTCTTGCTTTTTAGAAGTGTCATCTTTGCTCTTTAAAGGATTAGTTCACTTCCAGAACAAAAAGTTCCTGATAATTTACTCAACCCCATGTCATCCAAGATGTCCATGTCTGTCTGTCTTCAGTTCGAAAAAAAAATTAAGGTTTTTGAGGAAAACATTCCAGGATTTTTCTCCAGATAGTGGACTTCAATGGGGATCAATGGGTTGAAGGTCCAAATTGCAGTTTCAATGCAGCTCTACACGATCCCAACAATACCAGAGGAATGGGTCATGAGGAAGGGTCATATCTAGCAAAACAATTGGTCATATTCTTTAAAAAATTTAAATGTATATACTTTTGAACCACAAATGCTCATCTTGCACTAGCTCTGCGATGCACATTATATAATGATTATATATATTATAATCACACATGTGTGATGTAGGCAGAAGTACCAACCCAGTGTTTACAAAGCGAACGTGCAAAGAAAGTCAAACAGCCTTTACAAAATTGATGTCAGACGATATTGAAGTTGCAGGAGAAAACGAGATGGAGTTTTCGCCCTACCCTGCCTTTTTGAACCGGAGTACACAGATGAAGAACTAACCACATGTGTTCTTTCCAACATCATTACTTAATGTGTAAAGATATGCATTTGTGGTTAAAAACTATGTAAATTTGTAATTTAGTTTTTTTTTTTTTTAAAAAAAAAGGCCAATCGTTTTGCTAGATAAGACCCTTGTTCCTCAACTGGGATCATGTAGAACCCTTTGAAGCTGCATTGAAACCGCAATTTGGATCTTCAATTCGTTGGTTGCCTTTGAAGTCCACTATATGGAGAAAAATCCTGGAATGTTTTCCTCAAAAACCTCAATTTCTTTTTAACTGAAGAAAGAAAGACATGAACATCTTGGATGACTTGTGGGTGAGTAAATTATCAGGAAACTTTTATTCTGGAATCCTTTAAGTATATTGATCTGCTCATACAGTTTTAGAAATGAAAGGGGGAAATAATGCAATAATGTCTTGTTTCTGTTTTGTTTTCTGATCTAGTTGTTGCGTAGAGTTGACTTCATGTACACTTCATATGTATGCTTGCATTTCTGTTTGAGTTTTGAGCTGTCAGTCACAGTGCCCTTTGGTTTGAATAACACATGCATGTTTGAGTTTTCTTTATTGTGAACTTTCTTTTAAGCATAATTTGTTTTTATTTTTAGTTCATCTTTTAGTCATTTTAAAGTTTGTGAAAGTTTTTTTTTTTTGTTTTTTTTCACTGTTGTTTGTGTCACAGCCACACAAATACCTTCATCCACACAAGGTGTGTACATTGTGTGTGATTTGTGTGATTTTGGTTCTGGTTTGAATTTGTTTTGTTTGTTTGTTTAAGTTTATAAATAGTTCTCTTTAGAGCCAGGTGATGGTTAAAGAATTCACTCAAAATGAAAATTAATCTCATCAAGCGTAAACTATCCCTTTAATTTCCTTTGGCATTCAGGCGTTAATGATATACAGGTTAGCAGAATCAAAGTTTGTATGAAATGTATTGCAAATGTTTGCAACCATTTAATAGTTACGATAAAGGAAGTATTAAAATGTGATGATCAGAGATGTTTCTCTTCTGCAGGTTCTCGTTTGGCCGCAGCAGGTCCAGGTGTTTGGGCTTTAGCTGTATTTCTCCTCATCAGCCTGATCTCTGCTGCAGCATTCATACTCTTCAAGTTTAAAAGGTTTGTCCTTTTCTTCAGGGTTTTTGTTTTTTAGGTTTTGTTCTATTAACGCTGCAGTGTAATTTGAAAACGTCCCTGTCATTCCTGGGTGGGTTATTAGGACAAACAACATTTTAATTACTCAGCCTATTTCCAAATGAATAGGCCAACATGCACACCCATTCTGTCTTGCTGCCCATCACTAAATTGCATGGTACACACATGTATGCAGGAACCACAGATTTTCTTAGAAAAACTATAATCTTTTGATAATGCTCTTGATATTCACTATCCCGTCATACCCCATCACTGAAGAATGCATGTTCAGTCCCCAAATGTCTAAGTGACAGCCAGATTATATAACAGAACATGAACTACAAAACTGTGACAGGAAAAACTACAAAAACCATGGTTCCTTGCTGAGGCCAGAGGAGAGCAGCCTAACGCGTCCCTGGCTGCGTTTCAGAAAACTGCCGGGACGAAACGTCTACGCCCAGATGCACAATGAGAAGGAGCAGGAAATGACCAGCCCTGTCAATCACAGTGAGGACACGCAGAATATCATTCAAGGCGAAGAGTTCATTGATGATGACCTGGACTCGCAGACACTAGGTAACGCCGGAGGTAGAAGCAAATTCAGTTACCCTAGACTAACCAGTCATTACTAACCCAAGTAAAAAAAGTTAAGATCAGTCTCTCTAACATCAGTTTACAACTAATTCATAAATGGGGACCAATTCTCGCTATTAAATAGCTTTTAACTATAAACTCCTGATTCGCTGCTTATTATTTAGTTAAAAAAGGAGTTATTTAAGGAAGTTTAAGTAAGGAACAATCTAAAATATAGTGCATTAATATGTGCTTTATAAGTGTGAATAAACAGTCAATATGCTAGTGCATGCTAATAAGCAACTAGTTAATAGTGAGAATTGGTCCCTAAACTAAAGTGTTGCAGATTTTTTGCATAACACTTAACAATAAAGCTTCAATTTGTTAATGCAAAATGTATTATGAACTAATAATGAACTATACCTTTATACTGTTTTTTTAATTTAAAAAGTTAATGTTTCTTCGTAAAAAAAATGTTCTTGCTAATTGTTGACTCATGTTCATTCATAATATTTTAAATATTTTAAACTAAAAGTTTAAAATATTGTATTTATTTCGATTTTTTTTTAATGTGTAGACATAAAATTGCAGATTTGCAATTTGCTAATTGCAGAAGAAGCCCATTTCTGCTACTGAATAAAAAATTAAAAAAGGTTATTGCGACTTTTCTCACAATTCTGACTTTTTTCTCACAATTTTCTCAGAATTGCGTAATATAAACTCGCAACTGATTTATAAAGTCACTTTGTCAGTTTGTCTCACAATTCTGAGTTTTTTCTCAGAATTGCATGATATAAACTCAGTTGTGAGAAAAAGTCTGAATTACGAGATAAAAACTCACAATTCTGACTTTTTTCCTCACAGCTTTCTCAGAATTGCGTGATATAAACTTGCAGCTGATTTATAAAGTCAATTTCTCACAAGTCTGACTTTTTTCTCAGAATTGCGTGATATAAACTCAGTTGTGAGGAAAAAGTCTGAATTATGAGATAAAAACTCACAATTCTGACTTTTTTCTCAGAATTGCATGATATAAACTTACAGTTGTGAGGAAAAAGTCTGAATTATGAGATAAAACTCACAATTCTGACTTTTTTCCTCACAGCTTTCTCAGAATTGCGTGATATAAACTTGCAGCTGATTTATAAAGTAAGTTTGTCACACAATTCTGACTTTTTTCTCAGAATTGCGTAACATAACCTCAGAGTATTACTTTATACTTTATAAAGTCAGTTTGTCAGTTTGTCTCACAATTCTGACTTTTTTCTCCGATTTGCATGATACAAACTTGTAATTGTGAATTCTAAAGTCAGAATTGCGTGATAGAAACTCACAATTCTGACTTTTTTTCTCAGAATTGCGTGATAGAAACTCACAATTGCAAGTTATAAAGTCTAATTTTGAGGAGGAAAAAAAGATATGTTCACAAGTTTATATTTCGTAATTCTGACTTTCTTTCTCGCAGTTCTGAGTATATATCATAATTCAGAATATATAAGTCAGAATTGTGAGTTCATATCACATTTGAGAAAAAAAAGGCAGAATTGTGAGTTTTTCATGCAATTCTGATTTAAACTTGCAACTGTGAGAAAAGAAGTCAGAATTGTGAGATAAAGTCACAATTACCTTTTTTAAAAAATTTTATTCAGTGGCAGAAACAGGCTTCCATATTACCCAAGAATAATGCTGTAAAATTGTTTTTGTTAGTTCACAATTGTTAATGCATTAACTAATGTATCCTTATTTTAAAGTCTTATCATTTTTGATTGGGTCAAAAGGCACATTAAACTATTAATAATTTAATATGAATAATTTGTTAATGCTAAATTTTTAATTTTATTAACATTTTTTTAGTTGTTACACACTATTTATTTTTTATCATTACTTTATGAGCTGGTAAAAATGTCAACAACTACAAAAAAACAATATAAAACTGAATCTAGAACATTCTATAGGTATTGTTATCAAATGTCTTCATTTTCTTCAATGTCAGATTGTGCAACAACCTTGAGTGATGAAGAACATTTTTTCACCTTCTGCTTTTCTTGTTGCCAGGCAACCACTCAGGGGTGGTGTTGAGCATAAATTCAAGGGAGCTGCACAGTTACCTGACCAGCTGATGACCATTGTGAAGGTGCCAGCGATGAGCACAATAGACTATGCCTTCCTCCTCTCTCCAGATCTGACCCTTCAGACACCCTTACAGGAGAGAGATCAGAGACACACCTGCACCAAACCTTGTCCTCCTCTCTCTATCTTCTCTCTGTCTTTTCCAGCCTCCGTTCCCTCATTCCAGAAGGTGGATTTTGTACCCATCTGCAGCGCCCCGGCTTCACTGATGATCACATATGCACACATATATTTTCACGTCTGTCTCAACCCTGTCCACCTTTCTTTTCATTATTGCTCGTATGAAAGGAGCATGAAATCAGCCCCACTTACTAATTCCCAGGGAGAAACTCATTGACAAATGCTTTATTTTCCATCTTTTGTTTGTTTTGTGCCTCTCCCGTGTTTTGTCTTTCTTGTGGTCACTGTAAAACTCAGACTAGACGGATAGGTGAGTAAAGTTGTGGTGCAGTGCAGGATGCGATACACATTTCATTCAGGGGAAGCAATGTTTGTTAGATATAGCCAAAGGGAAAACGCTTACGATATCCTATCACCCTTCTTTTTTGTATTGTAAAAAGACATTTGAGTTGAACCCATCGATTTTCACACGCAATAACACATTTCTTGCTTTAATCAATAACAAAATCTCTTCTTTTGCCCTGTTTCATGATTACGCTATGCAGTAAAGTCAAATCATTTTTGTCTGTCCGATGCTGCAACATGTCAGTGACGACATTTTGCTTTTCCCATTCCACGATTAATATCTATAGTGCAATTAGTAATGGTGATGATGATGTAAAATGTATTAACATTGATTACGCTGTCCCAAGAAATGCAAACAAACGTGGTCTGCTTTTATAACAAGCAAATAATTTCCAAAAGCTACTGCAAAATCAGCACAGCTAAAACCATCTTTATTTTTCCTGGAAAACCTGCACCAATTATCAGAACCATTGTTGTTGGCCTGGGACGTTGTTTTGTGGGTGTCCTCATGGCTCTTTATTTCTGTCTGTTTTCTTCAAGAACCACAGTGCCAAATTCTCATCTTTCAGATTATAGTCCATCTTCTAATACATATTGAAATGACATCCCCTAACAAATCAAATCCCAGCATTCATCATGTCGAAATTCTCCATGAAAGCTAGCTAAATTCATATGCTCATTAATTTATTGGACTTAAGATTTCCTCACAAGCATCAGCCATTAGATCTTGACAGGGAGTCAACACAGGATGATCCACAGCGTAGCATGAGCTACCTGTCAGGTGTAGTGTGTGTATAAGCCTATATTAGGCGTAGAAGGACGCGGTTACGTTCCCTTTCGTTTGGCTTGTATATATAACAATGTGTACATAGAACCGTGTATATAGACCCTCCTAAATATGACACTTTCAATAGACCAAAATGTGCACTGTTTTCTCCCAAATGCCTCGCACTGGGTTTTCTTGAATTCAGGAGTTCTACATGGACATGATTTGATCACTTCTGCATCTTTGTCTTTATCCAGCGTTGTTTACTGAAGGATATTCTTAATATTTCACACTATCTATAACATTTACGCTCACACGACTGAAGAACTGTGTGAGAAGTGGTGCACTGTGTCTTTGTGTGCATTCTGATGTTTTTTGTTTGATGTTTTAAGGGTTCAGCTGTTTGAATCAAGGTGTCTGTCTCACTGTTGGAATCACTAGTGTTTTATAGATGTGAATGGATAAGGGTCTCTCACTTGCACTAATCACAGTTCGTGGCTTGTACAGTGTTGTTCAGGTGGGTTCAGGGAACATTTTCAGCTGAGAAAGACACTGTGTGTGTAACGTCATACTACATGAGAGAGAGAGAATCAGTTTGGGAAGTAGGGTGATAATACATCCTCTTTTTCTCTGACATGTCCTGACTAGTATTTCTAAATTGCCTTAAAGCGATAGTTCACCCACAAATGAACATCTTTGTATTGTTCCCAACCCGTAAGACCTTCATTCATCTTCGGAACACAAATTAAAGGGGTCATCAGATGCAAAATTAATTTTTACATGTTGTTTGAACATAAATGTGTGTTGGCAGTGTATGCACACGACCACCCTATAATGATAAAAATGCACCCGGTGGTTTTTATTTAATCCCTAAAAATAATATCCCCTTTTTCAAATCAGGTCATTCTCAGCTTCTTGTCTGTGTGACATCACACAAACCAAGGCTGTTCCCACAATAGTTGATTGACACGGCCGTCTTACATTAGACCCGCCCTGAGTGAGCTGTAGCAGTCCGATCGCCATTGTTTCGATGCCGGAGCAAGGACATAGACAACAATGGCTCCTAAGCGATTGAGGTGTTTTGTTGTTGGATGTAATAATGAACACAGCAGTTGACATTTACTCCCAACATCTGAGCTGCAGAAGACGCAGTGGATTACGTTTGTTTGTGAAGGGAACGTGCACCCAATCTACCTAAATGCAAATCATTGGTGATCCGGCTTCACCTACAAAAGAAGTGAGTAGGGTAGACCGGGTACAGTTGGTACACTTTTTGCTTTTTCCGTTACCACACCAAAACTAGGGAATGAAAAGAAGTGATTTTTCACATGACATTTCCTTTATTTGTCCACTAAAATATTAATAATTATTACCATCCATAAGTAGGTCATCAATTAGCTCATAAATGAGAAGCTTTTTTCAGTTGGAACAATACCCGAGTACAGTTGAAACACTCATCCGTAAAGCTGCCTAAGCAATTCATTGCAAATGTAAAATACCTTTAAAAATGAGAATTCAAAAGTTTTTATTTCCATTCAGTATTTTATTTGATTATTTGTTTAGTTAAAAGTAGATCATTTGTAAAACATTGTATAGTAATGGCAAACAGCGATACAATATTTAGTTTCAGTTCATCATTTTAATAGTAACAGTTGAAAAGTTGAGTACAGTAAACAGAAGACAGCAATAATAAAACGGATCAAATGCAATATGTCAGTTTTTAGAGCACAGATTAAGGTTTACGAAAATGTAAGTTAAGTTTTCATATTAGAAATAAATCCTAATCTAATCATGACAAACTATACATCGTTGGAAAGGTCTAAGACTCCTAAATAGATATTTTACCTTTTTTTTTTGTGTTACAAATTATGTAGGAAAAGTAATAAATTAATATATGTCAAGAGTGCAACTTAAAAAATCTACATCATAACATGAGTTCTGACCTTTGTCACAAAAGACTTTCTTCGTTGCCTTTTTCCCTTTCACACTTTAGATATCCACCTTATTTTTGTCGTAAGAGTGGGAGCGGCTGTTTGTAAATTTAATGTGTCTGGCTTCCGGTCTCATCCGCGTCCAGATATGTTTATCTGTACAAAACAGCTCGTTTTGCTGCTTGATATTGCAAATTGGTGTGTCTTACCATGTTATTTTAATGTATTATCTTAATTATGAACACAATAGTTTGTAGTGCAAATTGGTTTACCATTTACAGCACCTCAGTATTCTTCTCGTTATTTCTCTATGGCAGATTATGAACAGGAAGTCTAACACATTACCAGAAAACAGCTTACTTCCGCATTGAAAAATAAGGTGGATAAAAAACTGGAGAAGCGCTTGTACTTTAAATTTCCCAGGATTGAAGAGGGCGCTAATACGCATGTACGAAGCAAATTTCACAGATCAGACTCGTTGCTTACGCAAGTTATTTAAGATGTTTCAATGTACCCCTGTACCAACTGTACCCAGTCTACCCTATAAGGGTTTTTTTATGCATCTTTGCAAATTGCCTTTCGATTGTTCTAGTTAGCAAGTTTTGCAGCTAAATGCAGCTAAAGTAAACAGTTTCTCAGAGCACGGCTCGTCACCCCACGGAAGAAAGGGGTGGGGTGAGCTGAGCTCATTAGCATTTTAAGGAACATCCAACAAGACTGGTAAAAAGGGTGTTTTTTTTTTTTAACACTACTATTGAAAAATTTGAAACAAAGCATGTTATAGACTTATCATTAAGACCCTAAAGAATCATATGTGGAATGTGGAAAATGGGCATCTGATGACCCCTTTAAGATATTTTTGATATCTTAAAAAAATAATTCTCGTAGCTTCATAACATTGCGGTTGAACCACTGATGTCACATGGACTATTTTATTGATATCCTTACTACCTTTCTGGGTCTTGAATGTGTCAGTTGCATTGCTGTCTGCTGAGGGTCAGAAAGCTCTCAGATTTTATCAAAAAATCATAATTTGTGTTCTGAAGATGAACAAAGGTGTTACCGGTTTGGAACGACATGGGTGAGTAATTAATGACAGAATTTTCATTTTTGGGCGAATCTTCATTTTCATACTTGCTGAAGGTAATCACTAAAAAATGCTGCAGACACTAAATATAATTGATCAATCATGGCGTGCAAGAAAGTAGGATCTACTGAGAAGTCAAAGCAATGAAAATATGTAAACATATAATGTATTAGTACTGCAGAGAGCGTGTCAATAGGAAAATAAAGCCAAAACCCATAAATTTTAGACAATTTAGAAATCCCGGTCAAAACAGTCTCAACCAAACTGATAGTTTGCAGGTTCACTGTCTCTTTAACACATTCTGTTGTGGAGCTTGAGCAGACTGTGTCTTTCCAAGTTCAAATATTGACTCTGTTTTAGTCAATAGATTCTCTCAGCATAAACCAAAAAGACTTACATTTACCAGTTTATGCTTATGTATATCAATAATTCAAACCTGTTCATTTCTATACAATGCAAACAGTATAGACTTATTGCACCAGAAGCTGAACTGTCATTTTTTTTAACCTGTATATGCACAGTTATTTAGTAGTGTGTCATCTGTATTTCCATCTATGAAGTGACAATAAGGAAAAGCTTGATTGTTATTGATGAGACATCTCCCGTTGAGATGTTTCTGCATAAGTTTATCTTTAGTGACGGCACAGTCCTGGAACAAGGACACTTCTTATATACACACCTGGATTGTTTTTCAAATTCAGGCTCAAATGTGGTGGAGAGACAGTTGAACTGATTCTGTATTTTTTTTTTTTTTTTTTTTACTTTGATTTTTGTTCGTTTCTTTATAATGTAAATGTTTTTGACTACACTGCAACAAGTGAAAAGCACTTAATCAGCGTGTCTGAATTCAAACACACTAACTGTAAAGCTTGGTTTTGTTAGTTTGAGCTGTTTAATAAAGTTTTAACATTATTCATGAAGCTTATACCTGTTTTTTTCAGTCTATGGAACAAACCCTATCCACCGTTTTCTTCATGGAAGTAAACCTATGGGCGAGACTTCTGGTTTGTTAGCCGCTATAGAGAAATAATGAGAAGAATAACGACGTGCTGAAAACGGTAAAACACGGCACAAACCAGTGTGTTCATAATTAAGATAATACGTTAAAATAATATGGTAAGACACACCAATTTGCAATATCAAGCAGCAAAACAAGCTGTTTTGTATAGCTAAAAATAGCTGGACGCGGATGAGACCGGAAGCCAGACCCATAAAATGAAAAAATTGCTGCACCCACTCTCATTCAGGACTCAACCAAAATCAGATTTGCTGACATTTAGCAAGTGTTCACATTTTAATTCACACAGTGAAGAACAAAGTACAACAGTTCAATACAATACGGGTTGGTTATTTATTTATTTTTATTTAAGAACAATATGTGAAGCATGTTAAATTAGTCCAAACGTAATAATGAGAATATCTTAACAGCTTTAAATATTGTCAATACAGGTGCTCAGTACTACAATCTGTAAGGCACTCTTTAAGACTTGCAACCCTGAGGTCAGATTATTCTACTGAATTAAAGTGAGATTTCTGCAGGTGCAGGGACCTTTCCGTTTTCACTTTTTCTTCTGTGGTACATGCAAATACACTCTACTTGAAGTTCACAGTGCACATATTTGAACATTAGTGAGGTTCATAATATCATGTGAAAGGATGGACGGCAATCATACAAACATACTGCATAACTCCACTGGATTAGCAACAAAAACAACAAAACAAAACAAAATTCCCCTTTTAGGTGCACATAAAAAATAGTAAACTAAAGAACTTCTTCGTCTTGTGGAAACATTTTTGAAATGTTCATTTTGATGCATAAGTAGATGCTTTGGGTGCTCACAAAAAAATTTTTCAGTGCATAGATTCAAAGCTTTGGAAGTTGCATCTGTCCTTTGGCTTTTAACAGTCTTGAGCACTTCCCACACAAGCCTCATGTCCCTGCTCTCGACTATTCCTGCTACTTAAATTAGCATAACATTGCAATGTAACATTAAAATAATACTAAATAACTAGGCTAGACAGTAATTACATCCAACGTATAAACAAACAGTCATATCTTAAAGCAGTATACTGAATTGTTTTAATCTTACTGAACAAATGTGCACAAAATACACGAAAGGTGGTAGTAAAGGTGAAAACACTACACACATAAATTAGCCTGGATCACAAATCTACAACAACAGGAACGTATACTATTTAAAATAATAATAATAATAAATGTAACACTGCAAAACGAGTGGTTAGTGGTTACATGATGAAGACGGAAACAGGCAAGATAAGGCACTTTCAGTAACAGGTCTTAACAGTGTAGTATAGCTTTAAAAGTAAGACAAGACAAATACACAAGTATTTGTGTAAGTGCATTGTAATCATTCCCTTATTTTCATTTTTCGTCGGCAGCTTCAGATTAGCTTTGGCTTTATTTTTGTTCTCCTGGGATCATTTCATCAGGTGGTTAAAATACATTTTTTAATGAAGAGATTAAAAATGCTTTTGTGATTTTCATCACAATGTTTTTGATTAAGGTTCCGACGTGCCACCTACATCACTTTTTTTGATTGAGTGATTTACCGGCGATCTGTAAACCAGTTGACTGAATCATTAAAACGAACGGGTTGAGAAGAATAATTCATTCGCAAATCACTAATTTAAGCACCTTCTTAATAGTGATTCTGTCTTGGATAACTAAACAGTTATAGCACGGCAACGCTCACTCCATTTAAATACTTCGTAGTAGCTAGTAACATTTTCACAAGCCATTCAAACAGAAATGTCACCTTCTTTTTGCAGTCTATCCTAAAAATAATGCTTTCATAGTATAGGTGATATTTGTTATATAACATACAGTTGAGGCAATTTAAAGCTTTTCTGTGGATCTTTGAAATAATTAAACAATATTAGGATGCTGACTAGACTAGATACACTAGCTGTCCAATAGGAGTCCGTTTTCAAGTGGATTTCCCTCTGTGCCTTCATGTAAAACGCACCATTGAGACATTTGTTGCACAACAGACCTACATATTTCTACATTGCAGTTAAAAGCATCAGAAAACTGAACTAAAAGCTAAAACAGGTGGACAGTATATGTCAGCTCAGACTCAGAGTTTATGTCTGTCAGTGTTGCCAAGTCCACAGAATTGAGCTACTTTCATACTGCTGCCGTTGGCTGTTTTTTTTTAGTCTGCAAAATCACCCACCCCCCCGGAACAAGGTGGGACCCATGGAAGCAGGTTTTTGACTACCTGGAACGCAGTTGGGCTAGTTTTGAGTACCAGTTGGGCTGGTTTTGTTACGCAGACCTGGTAACCCTGATGTCAGTCAAAAGCTTTCATAATTTTCACTGCCATGAGATGACACTATTCTCTTTCTTACTCGTACCTGCTCCTCTCTGCTCTTCCCTTTAGTGACAGTTCTGGCATTTTGGATGGCATCTCTGTTTGTTGACATTGCATCGGCAGCCTCCACTTGTGTCTCCAGGACCCTAAAGTTAGAAAGACATATATGATTAAAAAACACACACACACACACACACACGTTTCAGGAATCTGTAGGTCGCTGTATTTAGGCTTTGTTATAGTGATAACTGACCAACATGGTCTGGTATAAAGGAGAAGTTCCCTTCCAGAATAAATATTTCCTAATCATTTACTCACCACCATGTGATCCAACATGTTCATGTCTTTCTGTCATCAGTCGCAAAGAAATGAAGGTTTTGAGGAAAACAGTGTAAATGAAGCTTCAAAGGGCTCGACACGATCACAGCAGCACCCTGTGTAAGCCCCCTCACCCCCTGCCCCCCTAAATTCGGACTGGTATCACAAAATAATTTTGGAAGCAATGCGCAGTTTGTCCTGTGGGTGGCAGTAATGGAAAATCGTAATGACCAGCTATTCAAATCTGCGTTCGCTGGCTGACGCTGAGCCAGAGACAGACGCGTTTTATAGCTCTGTGAATTATAACCAATCACACATGATTCTGTTGAGTTTATAAATGCAATGACCAATCAGAGGAGTTCAGATGAGTCATTCATGAAACGCTGGTGTTTTGTTCTGCTCTCTGGTGAATTCTCTTGAATCAGAAATAACAAAGTGCAGATGTTCTTACAATGAAAGATATTCATTTTTAGCATAAACATCTGAAGTGATTTTAATGGGAGTCTTTGAGATTGCTTGAAATTTGGCTACACTGAAGTCAGTGAAACTGTTTTTGATAATGTAAATCACCTATAAAGGTGTAAATATATAAAGGTGCAAAATGCATTTAGTTACACATATTTGAGAATCAAGATATTTCATGATATAGTTAACACGTTTGGGAATATTTCGAATAAAAGGGAAAAATGAATTAAATTATATACATAAATGTATTTATTATATTAATAAATTTGAATACATTTATATAAATTAATTTTTTTGGCAAATAAATGAAACATGATGAAACATGATGAAACATTCATTTGAGTTTCAGTTGTTATAGCTTACTAGAGATTGCAGTGGTACATGATATAGTGAAAAATGACTGAATGAATAATACTCAAAGTAGGTTAAGATGAATTTTAAAATTGTGCCTCCTAAAAGCACAAGTGGTCCTGCCTCGCCCCCACATTTACCCCACATTTAGAACTGCCACTGCTGAGGAATAAGGGTCTTATCCAGCCAAACAACAGGTAATTTTATAAAAAAAAAAAAAATGTATATACTTTAACCACAAATACTCATCTTGCACTAGCTCTGTGATGTGACTTTCTTTCTGTGATGTGACACTATCGCTTTGTAAACACTGAGACGTTACTTCCACCTACGTCACAAGCCACTTTTCCAACATGATTACATAATGCGTGAAGTCAAGCTAGTGTAAGATGAGCATTTGTAGTTAAAAGTATATACATTTTTATTGTTTTAAGAAAATGAACGATCGTTTCGCTAGATAAGACCCTTATTCCTTGGCTGGGATCATGTGGAACCCTTTGAAGCTGCACAGAAACTGCAATCTGGACCTTCAACCTGTCAGCTCCCACTGAAGTCCACTATATGGAGAAAAATCCTGTGATGTTTTCATCAAAAACCTTCATTTCTTTGCGATAGAAAAGAAATGAACATCTTGAATGACATGGAGTAAATTTGCACTTCTGGAAGTGAACTTATCTGTTAACTGTCAGAATGTACAGTCTTAAAAATAAAGGTGCTTCAAAAGGATCTTCAAGCGATGCCATAGAGGAACGATTTTTGGATCCACAAAGAACCATTCAGTCAAAGGCTCTTTAAAGAACCATCTCTTTCTTACCTTTTTATAATCTGAAGAACCTTCTTTCGCCACAAAGAACCTTTTGTGAAACAGAAAGGTTCTTCAGATGTTAAAGGTTCTTTATGGAATCGTTTAGACAAAAAAGGTTCTTCTATGGCACAGTGAAGCACCTTTATTTTTCAGATTGTAGTAATTAGAAATGAAACCAGCCTTATAGACTATGACCTTTACCTGACACCAAATAGTACCAGAGAGTAAAGCCTATAACCCAGTCTTATGAAAAAAGCTCTTACTTTGGGCCCCCACCGTGGTCCTCTGGTGACCCAGCAGATCTCAGTGTGGCAGACAGTACAGCGGAGCCAATCACAGCCCTCCTTCTTCTGCACAATGATGCCGCACTGAGGGCAATGCATCGCCTCTCCAGAATTAACAAGAGTCTGTGTGAGTGAAGGGACAGATAGTTTTGGGTAAATAATAATAATAGTAAAAAAGAAAGAAAGAATATAAAAATATCATCTGGTAAACACCAAAAATGTATCTGAATATTAGAATATTAGAAGATAATGTCACATGACAAACATAAGCTTTGATATACAATAAAGATCTGGACTTGACCTTTAGCAGGTCTCTGGTTCTTCGAGCTGCAGAGTCATTGATGGCACGAGCTGCTAGATCATCCTGATACTGCTTACAATTCATCCCTTCATGAATGGCCTAAGTGGAGGAAAAACACAGCCTTTACCTTATATTATATTATATATTATATAATATTATATATTAAAACCTAGATGTAAATGTCATTGTTTAGGGGTCCAATTCAGTGTTTAAGCATTCTACATATTTTACCTTGCAGAGCAGGCAATTGTGTTTTTTGCACACAGGGCAGTGAAAAGTGTTGACAGCGTCTTCATAAACACACCAGCCGGGACAGTCTGCTGTAGCACAGTGATAACTGCCCTCACATCGAGACTCTGCGACAGACAGACCCCTCTGCAACCAGCGCTCATAATCGTCTACTGACACCAGCTGAGTGAGAAAGATAGCAGAGCCCAAACAATGCAAAGCATCAATTATTTAGCTGGACTTGCTCAATAAAACTCAACAGATTCTTAAATATCTTATCTGATGTTATTAAAGGCAGATAAGAACATTATTAGGACAACAGCAGCCTAAGAATTTTGCAGGGTTTTATTGTTAACTAACCAGTAAAAACTAAAATAAAATAAACATTTTATTTCAGCAAGTTGTCAAGGAAACATTTCTCATTTTCATTATGTCAATTCAATGACACATAATGACTCAGTACAGTGAGTTTTGACAGCGCTAGTCATTTCAGCCAAAGGCACTCTCATTAAAAGCCTTTCAGGGCAAGATTGCTCCAGGTCTCTTGTCAACTGCGCTCCAGCACCATGGACAGTGTCAAAACAGTGGTTTGAGAGAACAGTCTAGATCTAGCCAGAATTTCAATTTGTAGACAAAATAAAAGTGGTGTGAATGAATGAGTTCTCACAGCTCTGATTTCTCTTTCCTGCAAGATGCAATTGCAAGCGTAGGCCTCGTCTCTGTATGGACAAGCAACCTGAGGATCCTCCGACATCAGAATCACAGAGCGCAGACACTCTCTACCCATGAAAACAAAGAGGGTTTTCTTAACTTACTGCATGACCATACAAAACAATAAATGTCACTATGTATGTGCTACAGCGGCACACTCTGTCTTCCTCACTTGCAGAAGCAGTGGAGACACTCTCGGAGCAGGACTCCCTCTCCAGGCTCAAGCTCCACATAGCAGATCCTGCACTCCACTCTCTCTGGGTTAGGAACCAGATCTTGTCCGTCCATCTGGACCAAACGTGCAAAGTTCTCCCTGCGTTCTGCTTCTCTGGCCTACAGACACAGACATAGTAGCTGTCAGAACTAAAGCAGCACACATGGATGGGCATCCATAGATAGACCATGTAAGCAAAACACATTGCATGTGCTGTCACTACTGAACTAACTAAATATATGAACACTGTAAAACAAAGCAAGACCCAAATTACATATATAAATATCAGGGCTGGCAAATGATTAATCACATGCAAAATAAAAGAGTTTGCCTAATATATGTGTGTGTACTGTGTGCAATTATGTATAAATAAATACAAGCACATTCATGTATATATTTAAGAAATATTTACAAGTATATGTATTTATTATAATTTTTACAAAATTTATCTTATATATAAATAAAAATATTTTGTACATAACACATTTCTCTTAAATATATACATTAATTTGTGTGTATTTATATATACATAATAATTACACACAGTACACACATAAATATATATATATATATATATTAGGCAAACTCAAACTTTTATTTTTGCATGCAATTAATCGCGATTAATCGTTTGCCACCCCTGATAAATATATGCAATTCCAACATATAATATATAGTTGCACAATATGTGTGATTAAATACATCATGAATGCAATCACTTACCTGACACATTTAAACCGATCAACCACATTACACAGTTATAATTTCGACAAAATAACAACATAAGGCTTTAAAACGTACCAGAACTGTATTACTCATATTCAGTGTACTGTATCCATATCCACCTTATTTTTCCGGTATGATTGGGCTTAGGCATTTGTAAATTTCTGGTCTCATCTGCATCCAGCTATTATTAGCTATACAAAACAGCTTGTTTTGCTGCTTGATAATGCAAATTGATTTGTCTCATCACACTATTTTAATGCATTATCTTGATTATGCACACACTGGTTTGTAGTGCAAACAGTTTAACCGTTTACTGCACATTGATATTCCTCTCGTCACTTCCCTGTAGTGACTAATGAACCGGAAGTCTCGCCCATAGGCTTACTTCTGCATTGAAGAATAAGGTGGATACAAAAACGAAACAAAACAACAGAAGACACCTAGGTGTGAATGGCATGTACTTATTAAAAGAACTTTATTTGAATTTGTCACATAGTTCATTTGCATAGCCATTTGTCTTCCTTAAATTCAAGGCTATTTTACACATGAGTTAACACAAAAGAATCAAGCCCTGTCATACAGACAAACAAGTTATGCTACATTACAGCCCTAATTGAACCAACCAAGGCATGTCTTCCTTCATGTCCTTCCCTCTCACACTGGTTAGGCCTACTATTTGTTTGGCAGATGCATTTTATCCATAATGCACTAACTGTCAGTCCTCATAGAGTAGCTTAAGGTTAAGTGCATTGCTCATGGGCACTGTGGTAACTACTAAATGCTCTTTCTGCATATTGTTGTCAACAAAAAAAAATGCTCTCTGTCTACAACATTTTCACTAAGTTATGTCTTTACGCTTGAGTGCAAAATTTAGTAGTAGAAAACATGTATATAACGTGTTTTTTTTTTAGCATGCATTTATGAGTTTGGCCCAAAGGAGTCAAAGGTTTTTGCAGCACTGTCCAGACCAACCTCATGAGAAAACATAACTATTTAACAAGGTGAAGACTTCGTACTAATTCGTATGATGTTATTCAAAGCAAGCATGAATGTCCACCCCTTAACCCAACTGTCAGTGGGAAATATGCATGAAAACACAAATAACATCATAGAAAAACCATACGAATTAGTCACTAATTCTGCAAAATGTAAAATAGTTACAACAGAGCGTGTTGCACAGGTTTGGCATGTCAGACGCCATTCATGTCAGGTATTTTTGCCTCTCTTCTTCATTTCATTTTACAGTACGCAATTGTGTTTAGTTTAGTAAACAACAAAAGTGCACTGTTGGATGATCCATCACAGAACTCATGAATTCTGCATTGAGAAAAGATGCTGAGATATTAGTTTTAAAGGGGTCATCGGATGCCCATTTTCCACAAGTTGATATGATTCTTTAGGGTCTTAATGAAAAGTCTATAATATACTTTGGTTAAAAATTCTCAATGGTAGTGTAAAAAAAAACACCCTTTTAACCTTGCCAAAATCAGCTCTGCAAAAATCATCTCATTCTGGTTGAGGTTGCTTTAAATGCAAATGAGCTCTGCTCGGCCCGCCCCTCTCTTCTCTCTGTGGAGAGACGAGCCTGTTTACTTAGCCACGTTTAGCCGCTATACTTGCTAACTAGCACTTTATTAAGAAAGGCGATCGCAAAGATTCATAAAAAAAAACCTTATACTCACTTCTGCTGTAAGTAAAGCTGGATCACGAATGATTTGCGCTAACATAGACGGATATATGTAGATCGGGAGGTGCATTCCCTTCACAAACAAACGTAATCCACTGCATCTTCAGCGGCTCAGATGTCGGGAGTAAATGACGACCACTATGTTCAAAATTACATCCAGCATCACAACACCTCAATCGCTCAAGCTGAGATATTCTTGTCTAACTTACATCCCTGCTCCGGAATCGAAACAAAGAGGGTGGGACTGTTACAACTGATCTGAGGTAAGACGCTCATGTCAATCAACTGTCATGAGAGCGGCCTCTGTTGGTGTGACGCCACGAGGACAGGCATCTGAGAATGGCTTGATTCCCCTTTAAAGAATCTATCATTTCTGAACTTGAACTGTCACTTTAAAAATTCCAAGTGTAAAATCGTTCAGCTCTTGAATATATGACAATTTGAAACTACTTTACAAGATACTGTCAGACAAGATCAGATTGAACTTGTATCAAACAGGTTACGTAAATGGCTGCTCTACATTCCTGCAAAAGCTGTGCAGTAAGAGTCATTTCTTATCTACTTACAAAGATATACAGTATATGTCATCTGCTTGAGGCATCTGCGCATTAGAAGTCTGTACCTGAATAAAGTTTTAAACCAAGACAGCGCAACAAAGCATCTTACTAGACCATGTGAAGTAACGGCATCATAGACATCTTTACCATAATATTCTAAAAATGAATTCCTGTATGAAAATTGCAGTGTTAATTATAAAGTTAAAAAGTTTTTAAAATTGGAGTCAATGTGTAGCTTTTGTAAGTGGTCTGAAAAAGTGCCACTTAAAATAGATGAGGTTGGCATGGATCAAACTGTATAGCAGTACACTGTTTAGGCATATACACATTGTGCAGTACACCAGCTGTACTGTAGTTGCATTTGGAGTATGAGTGTGCCTGGTTTGTTACTCAAGACTATCCACGGAGTGTGTGTGTGTGTTTGTGTTTGTGTGCGTGTGCGTGTGTGTGTACGCGAGTCAGTAGTCCTGGTCGAGGTTGTGCAGTAGTGAGTTGTTGCCCCTCAGCTCCTCTCTTCTCCCTTTCTCCTTAAAAAAAATAGAGACAAAAGAGAAGAGATTCAGACTGAGGAGTCAATCAGAACTCAGGCTTTATCCTACCCAAAAAAGTAGCTCTTTAATAGTGATCAGCCAATATGGGTTTTTCAATGATTAATGATTTCTAAAGATAAGAGTCACTGATGGCTAATGTAACATTGATATATAAATAAATATTTTAAATGATAACAAATGAGATGCATAAAAAATTGCTGAAATTAAATGAACACTTACAGTTAAACCAAAAGTTATTCAGACACCTTCAGCATTTATCACATTATCACAGTTTATTCGCTGTAGTTTAGAAATGGTACTAAAATATGACAAGAACTCAGAGTTAATCTGTGGCAGAACAAATTAATCTTGATAATGTAAGATAACTTTGATAGAAAGGTATGTAATGGATTACAATCAACCAAAAATTCAGATAACTGTTAGTATGACAATATTTACACATATCAATACCATCAAAACTTTGTTGACCAATTACCAAGCAATGCTTAACTTTGATCAGTCTGTGGTGTAACAAGTTTGCATTAACAATTAAAGAAAAAAAAAAAAAAAAACGCTTAAGCAAAATATGTTCAGGTTGAAGTGTATGAATCATTTTTGGTTGAATCATATTTTACTGGTACTCCACTGTATGAAGAATTTTTTGGGTATAATGTTTTATATGTTATAACATATATAATACGTTATAATGTCACTTTATTTGCTACCCTCACTTACGTAAATGAACTATATCTGGTGTCTGAATAATTTTTGGTTTGACTGTACATGTCCAATTATATTTAATGTCAGCATGAAATGAAAATTTAGTCTTTTTTCTAATGAATGTTATATCTCATTGTAAACGTGTACATGTTTTTCTCTTTTTACCTCAATTTTTTGATACAAATATCATAACTGGATCTTCCAGTGAAAATGACTTTTACCTCCAGTTTTCAGTCCACACCAGGGTCAGAAATTAACGAGGGCTTGTGGCAAAAATGCCACGAAAATAAACAAAAATGCCCCATAAATTAAAGACAAAGGGGCAAAAATGTCCCTGTACAATTAAACAATGTATTACGGCTGTCATGATTAAAATTAAATGTAAAAATGGAAAGTGTCAATTCGCAAAATTACATTCAGATTCGCTCACACTGCATCAGACTGCTTTTTTGTGCAGAGTTGAGCCTTATAACCAATTAGATGCATTTCTGTTGAACTTAGGAATGCACTGACCAATCAGAGGTGCTTAGATTAGTCAGCGCTGAAAACTAATCTAAATGTTGATGAGTGCGCAAAGTCATAAATTTCCTCATCATAAACAACACAGCGCAGATATGATGTAAATAAAAGATTAATCTGGTAGTTTCAGTGATTATAATGGGAGTTTTTGCATAACTTTCACTAGACTAGACTAAAGTCATGAACTGACATGTTTGAATGTGATGTGCATTTTTATATATAAAAACACTTTTATATCGTTTTCTATATCAATATTAATAATCATTATTACAATATAAAGAGCAATAATCTACAATAATGATTTTTGTCATAATATTCCAACCCTATTGAGCTCCTGTTTTTTACATTTAGATACAATTTTAAACAGTCTATTGTTATTGAGAACAGTTTAAAATATTGATTAAAGTAATTGGATAAATTTATGTATCTGACATTAAAGACAACATAAGTATAATGATTATAATAATTCTGTGATTATAAACATTGACCTCGCAAATGTAAAAAAAGCCCCTGGAAATCAATTCCATGTGGCAAATATTGCCCCTTAATGTAAAAGTTCATTTCTGACCCTGGTGCACAACCCTATATTTTTTTCTTTTTTGATAATCAGTTACACAGACATACAACACAATATGAAAGAAGTTCTTTCTCTACTTAAGTTTTATCACAACTCACTACTACATATTAAAAAATGGCTGTAAATCTGTATATTTTGAAACAAACACAACACTGTTCAATAGCCGATGCTGATGTTATTTAAAACTACCAAAATATTTGCATATACATTTCTACCATTCATTTTCATTATTTATATGAATACTAACCAAATGACTATGCCGACCTGAGGATTTCGCCCTAAACCTGGGTGTGAGCGTAGATGTAAAATGGTAGGTATGCATGAGATGTATAAGCCAACAGCAAAAGCAACATGCCAGTCTCATCTGTTCCCAATGACTTTCACAAGCATCACAACAACAAAGTGGAATACTCCAGTGGTAGCAGGCAGAATTATTGTGCAAAATGTGTGAGCCTTACCTGTTGATACTGTCTTATTGCTTCTTTTTCCTGCTGAATGCGTCTTAGCTCCAGAGCATCTGGTCTGTAGTTACCAGGAACAGTGTAGCTTTCAGGTCTGTCTGCGCTACACATTTCACAGCCGGGACGTGTTGGTTTATTAATATATGTACAGGTTGGGCAGGCCCATCCCAGCTACATACCCACAAAAACAAGTATTCAAATAAGCACCATAATATCATCATATGTGTACATCTATGTATTTGCATACTTGTTGCTTTTGAGAAACGCATTTCCAGTTTATGCATTTCATTATTCTAATAATTATTAAAGGAGAAGTCCACTTCCAGAGCAACAATTATCAGATAATTTACTCACCCCCTTGTCATCCAAGATGTTCATGTCTTTCTGCCTTCAGTCGCAAAGAAATTATGGTTTTTGAGGAAGGCATTTTAGGATTTTTATCCATATAATTGACTTTAATGGTGCCCTAATTTTGAACTTCCAAAATGCAGTTTAAATGCAGCTTCAAAGGGCTCTAAACGATCCCAGCTGAGGAAGAAGGGTCTTATCTAGCAAAACCATTGGTCATTTTTTTCAAAAAATAAAAATTTGTATACTTAAGCACAAAAGCTCATGTAACACTAGCTCTGGGGTGCGCGTCCACAACACTACGTACTATTGAATCACTTCGAAAGGTCAGGTGACACAGGCGGAACTACAGATCCACTGTTTACAAAGCGAACGCGCAAAGACTAAGGAAGTGCAAGTAAGTCAAACGCTGTTTACAAACAAAAAGGTACAATGATGTTGGACGATTCTGAAGTTGTATGAGAAAATAAGATGGAGTTTTTCACCATATCCTACCTTTTTGAGCAAGTGCTACATGAGCTTTTGTGCTTAAAGCATTCAAATTTTTATTTTCCGAAACAAAATGACCGATCACCTCGCTAGATAAGACCCTTCTTCCTCAGCTTCATTTTCAGAGCCCTTTAAATCTGCTTTTAAACTACATTTTGGAAGTTCAAAATCGGGGCAAAATTGAAGTCCATTATATGGAGAGAAATCCTGAAACGCTTTCCTCAAAAACCACAATTTCTTTACGACTAAAGACAGAAAGACATGAACATCTTGGATGACAAAGGGGTGCGTAGATTATTTGTAAATTTCTGGAAGTGGACTCCTCCTTTAAAGGCTCAATATAGAATAAAATGTCTGTGTTTTATCTTAAAGAAAAACTTTACATAATTTTGTACCTGTGTGCTTGTTCTGTTGGGCGACAGGGCGTCATTCAGCTGCGGCAGTTCAAGGTTGATGAGGTCACGAATATCACCCAAACCCAACCTCTCTGTACCTCCCGCACTGTTACCTGAGAGGTCAAGAGGTCATAGTTGTAATAAGCAAGTTATGAGACACAGTTGCTAATTGTGCAAGACTTAGCCATGTAGTCATTTCGAATAATTTCAACTGGTGGCATTATTAATGTCTGGGAATACACACTCAGGGTATTATGGCTGTTGTGAAGTCTTGTAGGCAGGGTGCTGTATGGTCTTGAGGCTGTGTTCAGTGCTGGCCCATTGGTAACTGCTTCTTGGTGGGGCTGATTATTTGCTGGCACCACAGCCGGCATGAGCAAAGCGCTTTCCTGATCTTGTTGGTAAATCCCTCGACCGAGACGAGCCTGACGGGCAGAAATGAGATAAAGGAACGCAGTGTCGCCATCTCGCTGAACTCCGTAAGAAGCCAGAGAGCGGTGATCAGAGCACAAAGACTGGCCGATGACCCAGCGTTGC
Organism: Cirrhinus mrigala; assembly: GCA_036247105.1. Lineage (NCBI taxonomy): Eukaryota > Metazoa > Chordata > Actinopteri > Cypriniformes > Cyprinidae > Cirrhinus > Cirrhinus mrigala. The sequence continues at coordinate 13,943,343 of CM070013.1, read as the reverse complement.
ACACGCGGATGAAAACCATAGTCTGTGAAGACCTTAGAGAGCAAAAACTATGCGTCACTAAGAAAATTGCACGACACTGATAGAATGACATGAAACTATGTTTATTTGGTTGATGGTTAGTAATGTTTATTTGTTTAATGTTAATCTGCACCTACCTGCTGTTTGAGAGCACCAACTGTGGAGTGAGGGAAGACTTTCACTGTGACACAACAGGAAGATGATGCATCCTCTACCACCACAGCCAGGCTGCATGATAAATCAATGCATTAGAGATCAAAATTGCTTGAAAAACGTGTGTGTTCATGTCAAAATGCATTTTGAGTTGGTATAAAACAAAAATTCACTCAAGCATGAAAATTCTTTAAAAAATATTAATAAAATACTGAAACATAATAACATGCAATAGACATCTTGTATCACTTGCAGATTTCCGCCTGGTTAGGAGGACACATTGTTAAACTGAGTCAGTGTGTAAAAATAAACATGAAATTTACCTAATTTCAGTGTCTGTGTAATTTCGTTTAGATGGCTGAATGCTCAGAGCAGCTCTCTGTTTAGCTAAAGACGATGCACAGACCGATGCCGCCCGAACATCACCTGCCTCTATTGCGCTAACCAGCTCCACACATATATCCTCTAGAGAGAAAAGTAGAAAGGGTGAAAATGTATTAGGACAAGAATGAGAAAGTTGGAAGGATAAGGAATGGGATAGAAGGAAGAATCGGAAATGGAAGGAGAACAAGTGGGTGCGACAGAGATATTTGCACCAAGATAATAGACAATTGACACTTTGTTTATTGTTTGGCAACAGGGTCAAGCTGATCGTGAGCAGAAAATTAAAACAAGAACACAATCGGTCACCTGTACGTGGCATGGGCGCATTGCTCGGTGCATCCACAGGCTGAGGAGGTAGCCGTCTTTCTTCAGTAGAGGAACTAATCGCCACTGAAAAGAAGAGCAAGAGACATAGCGATTTAAAAGCCTAGAACAAAAAGCAAAAATCAAAGGATAAGCAAATCCATTATACAGAACTAAAGGAAATACACAATTAAGCCGGGTACACACTGAACCGGATGCACGATTTGGCCGTCTGAGACAAATTTTGCAAATCCTAAAAGATACCTCTGATCCTAGGCCAAAATCTGTAGTCTCTGTTTGCTAGTTTGATACATTTGCCAACAGTTCTCAAATCAAGAACCATTGGGAGCACATTTAAAAAAACAAAACAAAAGAAAACACACAGTCTTTGTTTCTTCTTTTCAATACAAGCTGATCATGATCAAAATTAACACTAGAGATCATTTTTGTTTGCCATTTCAATACTGCGTGTGAATCCGGCTCATTGGGTCTTCTTGCATGTCCTTTTTTAATAAGTCTTGTCTCTGTTGTATAATCTTAATTAATGACAATTGAGACCACAGTGTATCATGTTTTATAGCTGGGATCATGTTCATACAGACTGAAAAGGAACAATCGTAGGATTATTATAAATCGTACAGTGTGTACCCGGATTCATAGAAGAATGAATGAACAAAAGTGACAAACTGTTGGAAGAAAGCAGAAGGAAGGCGAACCTCTATGTGCCTCACGGAGTGATGACATTACTACAGTGGCCCACTCCTGTGCTTCCTGCTCACAGCGGAAGTTAAAAGTGATACGATCATGTGGCGGTGTTGCCAAACTCAGTTCATGGCACTGTGGGGACTTGACTTCATAGCGAACAGTCTTGAGGTCAAACTCAGCAATGGACTGAAAGAAAATAAACAGAGACAAAATCCAACGGATTTCAATACTAAAGTAATAATATTCATTTCTCACAAGCAAACAAATGATCTAGCCTTTTTAAAACTTATCTACCAACTTAAAAGGCTTTTTTCAGTATTATGAGCTGTCAGATATTTTCATTAAATTGTCGTTATTGTTTTATCTGGTCATTGGGGACACAAGAGCTATCTTTTCAAAACAACATTATCAGGAGCATACGTGTAATGAGATTTCAAAATGACAGCAGGACTCAAATGTGAAATGAAATAACATTATATTATTTCTGTTTGGGATCTCAAAAACCCTGGGTATAATAGATAAAGGCAATAAATATTCATTTGCTGCAAAACTTTAATTTGGTATACAAACTGTCGCAGTCCACTACCCCTGGATATATATTTTCATAATGTTCCCAGATCATACAATACTAGACAACAACCCCATTTTTTGAAAGTGCATGTTTACTTTGTTGCAAAAGAGAAGGATAAAGAATTAAAATGTATTCGAAATTAAATAATAGTATTAACCTTTATTATTATTATTGTTGTACACTTACAGTATGTACACTACAGTTTTTGAACAGTAAACTTTTAATGTTTTTTTAAAGAATTCACAAGAATAACATACATTTTAAAATATATTCAAATAGAAACCAATTATTTTAGATAGTAAATGTATTTCAAAATTGTATTGCTTTGCTGTACTTTGGATCAAATAAATGCAGGCTTTGTGAGCAGAAGAGACTTCTTTAAAAAAATATTACAAATCTTTTTGGTAGTGTATATACAAAACGAAGTTCATATTAACAGAATTACATGAAAGTGTAGTTTCACTTTCTTTCATCAGTCTATCACAGCAAATAAAAGCATCAGTGCTGATCATAAGTATTATTGTGTCAACTAATATTAAATATGTATAGGTACGTTAGCGTGAAGATCATGAAGTGTATTTATGACTCAACTCTCGGCAAACTATCAAATTTAGGGGGTGGAGGATAGATTTCAACAACAAAGACTAGCAAAACAACATGTGATTCACTCGTGTGTGTTCTGTATCAGCCAGAGGGCAGCGCTACATCATGACTAGCGCAGATACTTCTGGAATGAAAATACTACTATGTTGCGCTTTTTAATCAACTTTTAACCAGTGTTCAAAGCAACGCAAACTGAAACTTAATACAAGTTCGACATTTTCTCACCACGCTGCGTCCAGTCGCTGTTCCGCTGATGTCCCGCAACGCGAGGCGGAATTCCCCTGCCTTCCCCGGGTCCATACTCAGCTGAAGACGGAGAGATTCGTCTCCGGCCCCCGGGAGACAAAGCGGTCGTATGCCTGAGTGGCATACTGACACCTTCACCGACATCAAAACAGTGCTGCAGGCCGACTGCGAGGCCTCATGGCCGTGATGAGACGATGAAGACTGGGCCGGCGGAGGTGTGTGAGTCCACCCGCCTGAGCTCAGCGACATGCCGCCGCCGCCTGACTACTTCAGGCGGGAATATATCGTGTTGACACTCCAGTACCAGCCCGGTTTGTGTGCTAATATGATGTCTGGAGATATGCTGCGACTCTCTGATCCGGACACTTACACAAAATTAGCGGCCTTGTCATCTTTGTTTTAGTTTCAGTGGAGGGCAGTCCAGCGTCAGAGCAGGAAGAACACAGCTCAAGCAGAGACAGACATTTTACACTATGAGAGACGCTGCGCCTCCTGTTGAAAACACACACTCAAATACACTCTGCTTTCTCATCTAGGGGATATCCCAATTTTCCATGTCAAGCTTAAATTTCATCTCATGAAACTGTAACTGTAATGTAATGTAACTGTGGAGATGTGAACTATCGTTACAGTTACATGGTTACACAAACATAATGTTTGTGGTTTACTGTTATTTTATGTTCTTAATATGGTTGCATTTCAAATACAACACTTAAACCATGAAGACTGTAGTAAAATGATGGTACATACACTACTAATCAAAAGGTTTTGAACGGTAAGATTTTTAATGTTTTTAAAGAAGTTGCTTCTGCTCACCAAGCCTGCATTTATTTGATCCAGTAAAGCAAAACAATACAATTTTGAAATATCTTTACTATTTAAAATGACAGCTTTCTATTTGAATATATTTAAAATGTAATTTATTTCTGTTTCATTATCACCATCATTACTCCAGTCTTTAGTGTCACATGATTCTTCAGAAATCATTCTAATATGCTGATTTGCTGTTCAAGAAACATTTATTATTATTATTATTATTATTATTAAATTAATACTTTTATTTAGCAAGGATGCTTTAAATTGATCAAAAGTGATGATAAAGACATTTATAATGTTACAAAAGATTTCTATTTCAGAAAAATGCTGTTCCTCTGAACTTTCTATTCATTGAAGAAACCTGAAAAAAATATACTCAGCTGTACTCAATATAATAATGAATGTTTTTGAGCAGCAAATCAGAATATTAGAATGATTTCTGAAGGATCATGAGACTGGAGTAATGATGCTAACAATTCAGCTTTGAAATCAGCAATAAATTACATTTGAAAATATATTCAAATAGAAAACATTATTTTAAATAGTAAAAATATTTCAAGAGTATTGCTGTACTCTGGATCAAATAAATACAGGTGAGCAGAAGAGACTTCTTTGAAAAAGAAAAAAACTTTTATTTCTTTTGTTCAAAAACTTTTGGCTGGTAGTGTATTTTGGATGGTTGTACTATCGTTTTATATTCTAAAAAAAAAATGAAAAAAATGTGTACAAAACATTAATAGATTTTTAGTTTTTAAAAAATGAAATCTTATTTATTCTTTAAGGTTAAAATTTTTTTAGGATTTAACATAATCCGAGAAAATGTTCAATGTTGTTTAAAACAAACAAAAAAATAAATCCTTTCTTATTCAGGCACTTTACACATGAATTGGGGGCTACGTCCTAATTGTCACGTCCCACCAGCAGAGGATCGAATTACCACTTAGCATTCTAATGACACCTTCTCAAAACATCATAACAGCTTCTAAAATCTTTTAGAATATTGACATCTTACATCTCTTTTTACTACATAAAAAAATGTACACTTTGACATGATTTAAATGACTTGAACATTTAGCCAATAGAATGACTAGTACGTTTAATTGACAGACTAAATAGCCAATAGAACTGTCTGTATTATTCTCCTGAACACACAGTGGGTGTGGTCATCATCAACGGAAATATTTGAGACTGTTAAGAGGCGTGGCTTTACACTGTTTTCGGATATAGAGACTGTTGTTGGATGTTTACGAGATTTTCACTAACATAAGAGAAGAAATAGAAGACGTAATCGTTAGCGAGAGGTTACAAGTGCTAATTTAAGCATCGGTTGATCGAGTCGCGTCATTTAAACCGACGCTTATATCGTTTTCAGAAGGTAAATTTGTTCTAGGTCAAGTAAGGGGATGCTGCTGCAGTCGCTGTCTTTGAGCTCGACACAATCGCTGATTTTTATGTTACGTTTAGTCGAAATAAGTAGCTTTGTGGTAAGAGAAAACGCCTGCAGAATATGTCAGTCTCGACCGAGTCATTTTCAAATATACTGAATTCACATTGTACAACGTATTTTATTGCTGTCCCGCGCCGCGCGTAGACGCCAAAACATTTTGGCTTGGCTTGTTTTGTGTTGTTAGTTGGACAACAAACTTCGTAAACCGATCTGTCTGTGAGCCGAACTTGGTGCTCTAGTCGCCCAGAATTTTTTAGTAGGAAGTGGCAGTACAACAGTAACTAAAGGTAAGCATTACGATCAATACAATGTGATATGTCGTCAATATTAAGCATAGCTGGTCAGTAACGTTAGTAGGTTAACGTTAGTTGCTGGATGTAAATAATCGAATGTATTTATTCTTATACTACTTTTATACTACTCTTTCATTTGCTCTTTTGTTTGCGATTGTCAGTAAAATGTACCCACTTTAGTGGGTTTTTTTTAAACCCCACACGCCCAGGTCGATTTATAAAGTAGGAAGTGCTTTAATGGGTTGCTGGGGGGAGGGGGCGACAGGCAGATGGGTTGTTTCGATTGTCTTACAGTTTTCAGCTGTAAAATCAACAAATAATCCATCTTTCAATGCAGTTTTTATGCGTGGTCTGTTGCTTTTCAATTAATAGCATATAAATATGAAGTTATGCATTTATTTAAATGAACATACTGTTTCCTTGTTTATACGGAAAATTTTGCAATCAGTGTGTCACTACGTGCATTTGTTTTTACGTAACGCACTAAGAGGGGGTCATTTAACTCTGCATATTAATGAGCAATGTTACACGCACCCAATTTTTTCCATTTGGGTATCTCCATTACAGTGTTTCATTTGAACTCCATCCAATTAGTTGCGTCAATAAATTGTTTATATTGTAACGAGTTATTCACAAACAATGAAACAGAGATACTTGGCTTCTGTTAAGTGTGTGTATGTGTTTTGTTTTCCAGCTATGAAGCTTTTAGAGAATTCCTGCTTTGAGGCATTGAGCTCCCAGCTGTGTGTTGAAACTGGAGATGCTAACATCCTTGGCAGGTATGAACTTTGGAAATAAATAATATTATTCTTCTTTAAACATTTTTTTGTTTTACAAAAAAAGGGTATCCCACATTTTTTTTTGTTTGTTTGTTTTACTCACACGTATGTCATTACAAACTCTCTTTGACACTTTTACATAGAGCACAATGTATGTGCATTGATCAATCTTTATATATGAATAAAAGCTTAAATTAAAATTGTTCATCATATAAAGTGATGGTTTCTCCTCTGAAGACTAGAATCAAACCATCATCAAGATCTCATTAAGACAGGGGTGTCCTGACAGGGTCCTGCAGAGTTTAGCTCCAACCCTAAATAAACACCTAAACCAACTAATCGAGCTCTTACTAGGCATACTAGAAACTTCTAGGCAGGTGTATTGAGGCAAGATTGGAGCTAAACTCGGCAAGATACCAGCCCTCCTGGACTGAGTTTGGACACCCCTGCTTTAAAATCACGTCCATGTCTAGAGCAGGGAGCCTCAAATCTAGCCAACCACAATCAAGCACACCTGCGCATGCTAATCAGAGTCTTCAGGATCATTGAAAAATCACAGGTAGGTAAGTTTGATCAGGGTTGGAGCTAAACTCTGCAGCGCACCGGCCCTCCAGGGCATGATTTGAGGAACCCTGGTCTAGTATGAACACTCCAAATAATGAATACACAATTCTAAAATATTTAATTGGGTACAAATGGCTCTTTATAAATGCAAACTCTGTAAAAATATTAAGAAGCCTTATTCAGTAGATGCAAACAACTGGAACATTCATGGAAATGCATTGGTCAAACAGAACAGTAACCCTGTAGGTTGTTTTTGGATGGTTTGCTTGTTATTCAGGTGTCTATTCTGGTGAACATCCTGTCACACTTCAACACACGTACTTCTTCCTGTGGTTATTGTAGTGTCAAAGCATCATGTGCATAAGTGTTTTAGCTTTCGCTCTGCACACATTAGCATGTTTGAGCTCAGTGCAGGAACCAGCAGAGTAAGAAAGTTGCTGAACTATTCCAAATGATAGCAATAGAGTGTTTTCACAACGCGTCATCAGTTGGCCATATTGGTGCCAATGAATGTAAACAATGCCACCTAACCGAACGAAACTTGCATATTTTGCTGATTATTGCTGCTGAAAATGGTCAATAATATAGTGTTTTCACAACACGTCATCAGTCAGCCATATTGGCGGCACTGAACCGAACGAAACTTGTATGTTTTGCTGATTATTGCTGCTGAAAGTGGTCAGTTATTGTCATGTTTTGGCCTGTACTAATCTGTCAGAGTGGAAAAACATTTGGAGTAACTGTAGACTGCCAAAAGTTATAACAAATCGAGGAGAAGAGTGCAAAAAACCATCTGAGGGGAAAAAAAGGTGTTTATGATTGGCCAAACTGAACCAGGATTTTCAGGGCAAGAATCTTGACAACATTCGTATTTGTTCTTATCATTTCCGGTCAGGTAGGTGAAATTTTAAACTAATATCTTACTTAATACTGCTCGTATGTATCTTTACCACCTATTAACTTTAGTCAAAATATTGCACCCTTTCCTGCTTACCAAGTCCCTCTCTATATGATTTAGCAGCTTCCACGTTTTTTTTCGTGGTTTGGACTGCATAAATTAGCAGAACAACATATTCAGTAGTACATTAACCGTGCAATCCATGCTGTTGTTTACATCTGGGTATTGCCAATATGGCCGTGCATCCGAGTAACTGACCAAATCGTGATATAAGTGCAAACCCTCTATACTTTGCTATCTTTGTGTCTCTTAATAATTTGGTAGTTTTATACTTTTAACAACTTCAAACGATGTCACAGTGCCGAAGTAAGTGATATTGAACTCGTTTTATTTGAGTTTTCACTACTTGTACATGTTTTTTTTATCTTTGGCTGTTGGGTTTATAACTGTATTGTATTATTTTCTTTCACTTTGTGAAGATATGTAAGGATAAGGGGGACTGATATACTCTCGATAGAGACATGATTGTTGTACCCGTGACGCAGATTGTAGTGTCCTCTAACACATACCAGCGCGGCTATTTAGGGGTGCATGTAAACACAGCTGAGTTTCATATGATCTGCCAGTTTCTTTAGCATTTAATCATGTTATTGGATTAGTGTAGAGTACAGTAGAGAGAGCAAATGTGGTGTCTCAGAGCACAGTAAAGTGTATGTGTCCAACTTCAAACTAGTGAAGAGCCTGACTAATGCATGCACAGTTACCTTAGTACCATCTCTGTTTACTAACAGTCACCATCAGTATCTTGTTACAGCCCTAGTTGTCTAGTTCAGTGTGACGTGTCTTCTCTCAAACTGATCTTTACACGCAGCAGACACACACACCCATTTACGGTTTATGATACAGTTTAACCTTTGTTCTAAATTGTTTGCTTGTTTCTTCTTGATTTGTGGCACTTCAACACCGCCTGAAGGAAGCTGGCGACACTGTCTCCAATCATATGATTCTCCTCCGTGTCCTGCTACAGCCTTTGCCCTTCACCTATAAATAATCATGTCTGTGGACTGTTACTGGGACTGTCTAATGTTGCACAACCTCTCTTGCATAAGCCAGAAAGATAAACACACATGATATTCCCATGCCCTCCCCCCTCACACTACATCTGTGACATTTTAGCCAAGTCTAAAAATATAGGTTTGGAAAAGTCCAGCAGTCAAGGTTGGGATGATTACAATGGACACATTTTACTGCAATACAAAAAAAGTTTGTTGTATCATAAATGTATTGTGCAGATATTGCAGTGTGCAATTGTTTGTTTATTCATATCATAATTAAATCAATCCATTTATTATTACTTTTCTCTTTTCATACCTGTAGGATCGAGAGTTACTCGTGCAAGATGGCTGGTGATGACAAGCATATGTTTAAGCAGTTTTGTCAGGAGGGGGAGCCACATGTTCTGGAAGCTCTGTCACCCCCTCAGTCCAGCAGCGCTCCGAGTCCTAACCTGTAAGTCTTAACACACAACCATACGCTTTACCTCAGCTATTTTGGTTACACTACACAGTCTGTCTCATGCATTTTCTTTTAGACTGGGGAAGAGTGGGGAGGATGGAGAAAACCCACTCAGTGATAAGTGTTGCAGGAAGACCTTGTTCTACCTTATCACAACCTTGAACGAGTCGTTCCGGCCTGATTACGACTTCAGTGCTGCCCGTGCTCACGAGTTCAGCCGAGAACCCAGCGTTAACTGGGTTAGTAGTCATTATGCATTCTGAGTTTTAAAGGAGAAGTTCACTTTCAGAACAAAAATGTACAGATAATTTACTTACCCCCTTGTCATCCAAGATGTTAATTTCTTTCTCGCTTCAGTCGTAAAGAAATAGTTTTTTTTAGGAAAACCTTTCAGGATTTCTCTCCATATATAGTGGACTAATATGGTGCCTGAAAGTTTGAACTTCCAAAATGCAGTTTAAATGCAACTTCAAAGGACTCTAAACGATCCCAGCTGAGGAAGAAGGGTCTTGTCTAGCAAAACAATTGGTTATTTTCTACAAAAAAAAAAAAAAAAAAAAATTACAATTTATATACTTTTTAACCTTAAATGCTCGTCTTGTCTAGCTCTGCGTGAACTCTGTGTGTATTCTGGTTCAAGACATCTCATTTTCCTCTCCAACTGCAAAATTGTCCTACATCGCTGTTTTAACTGTGCAAGATGTTAAGTTTTGAGATGGCACTGGTTGGAAGCCTTTTGGAAGCTGTGTTTATGATCAAACTACAAAAGAGTGACTGTAAAATCAAAAAATGAAATGAAATATTGTGAGTTTTGATATGATAACTGCGCTACTTTGGGGGCTTTTTAATTATAATAATTAAGATGACCAAAAATGGCTTGCCAGAGATCCAAATGACCATCACTTGGCCAGGCGCAGAGCCGAATATTCTCTAGTTTTATGCAAAACAAAAATACAACACACAGAATATCAGATCTGTCATATGGCCAAAAATAAATGCAAATGCTTTTTTGCATAGTTGTGTTTAACGCGTTAAACAACTGTAACAATGTATCTTACAAGGTAACATGATGTAACCTTGCTCTCACTTGAAATGTGTCCACACATTAAGTCCTTGAGGGTATTGGACCTGGAAAGTCCTTGAATTTGAAATTAACCAAGGTGTTATAAATGTACTTTTGTTTAGCTTCTGTTTACATGTTTGATTTGTTTCTTAACCGTCTGTTTGTGTCCTCCAGGTGGTTGATTCCGTTAACAGCAGCCTTTATTCTGCTGTGGGGGAGCAGTTTAACTCTTTAGGCCCAGAACTGTGGAATGCCATTGACCAAGAGATAAACCTGCAGGGCTGTGACATCTATAGGTGTGTGAGGAGTAAATAAATGATTTCTCCCTTATTAAATGTGTTATGTACATGTTTTTTTTTATAACTGCCATTGTTAATGTTGTTTGTAGCTACAACCCAGACCTTGACTCTGACCCCTTTGGTGAGGAAGGCAGCCTGTGGTCCTTCAACTACTTCTTTTACAACAAAAAGCTTAAACGCATTGTATTCTTCACCTGCCGCTCAGTCAGGTCAGTAATCACTCACTGTGCGTGCATTATAGCAAAGTAATTTACAGACATTTTCTTGTTTTTTTTTTTTTTTTTTTTTTTTTGTTTTTTTTTAACATCATAATCTGCTGTTCAGTGTTCTCAGTAGTTATGGTCGCAGTGGCCTTGATAATGAGTTGGACATGGAGCTGGATGATGAAGAGGAAGTGGACAGCTTCATGGAAGACAGGTGAGATTGTTTTAGTGAAGGCATCTTCATACACGTAATCCATAAAGGGTCAAGTTGTCATGGACCATTCTGGTCCTCACAGGCCATCTCTGATATGTCTTTGCTATAGTCTTTAAAAAGGTTTTGTTTTGCAGGTTCCCCCGAGCACTGTGCGTCTAAAGCTTTCTCAGGGATGACAACCTGCGCTTCAGCCAAAGGGCCTCGCCGTTAACTTTGCACCTAATTTCTTCTTACTTTTTTGAGGAAAAAAAAAAATTTCAAAACTTTATTTTCTGTTTTTTTTTTCTTAAATGTTTATTTTTTTTTTTTTTCTTTGGTTCACGGTGGACTGAGAAGAGAAAATAATAAGACTTTAATTTTACACCTCCCATTTGCCTCTAAAGGAGATCATAGACTGTGGTTGAGAAGAATTTCAGGAGAGCTTCTGTACAAGGTTTGGTATGGACTCATTTAGGCATTGGCAAGGCTGAGATGAAAAAAAAAAAAAAAACACCCCACTGGAAACCAGCTCCACCTAGGAGTGAATAAAAGTCACATTCAGTCACCAGCATTTTGACAGCAGAGATTTTAAACACACTTTGGAATACAAAGACTGCATACCCTCTGGATTTATACCTTTCCGTTTTATTGGTTGTCCTAATGTTTTCATAATTTGCATGTTTTTGTGAAAGGTTTGAAGTTTGTCTATGTGAGTTGTCATTTAATGTGGTCTGTAATCTGACTATGTGAAAGTTTTTTTTTTTTTTTTCTTTTTTTTCTCTTTTTTTTCTTTTTTTTCCCTTTTGTCAAATATTTTCAGCAAAACCAACTAACAGGTACTTTTTTTCCCCACTCTACATGTGTTTCTTGGGATTTGAACCAATGATCCTGGAATTGGTAGCATTGTGTTTTAGACATTTTAGACTTATTTTCCTGAAATCTTTATATAAGGTTGAACTATACAGCTTTTTTTGGTAAACTTATTTGAATTTCATGTATTTTAGAATACACTGCACTGATTTTTATTATTATTATTAAATGTCTTTTCACTTTTGTTGCTGCAATTTCTTTGGCGTTCTGTAAAATGGGCTTTGCTATGAGTTTACCAACTGTTATTTTGGCATAGCTGAATGGTAAACATGCAAACCAAATATTGTTAAAGCTTTCAAGCTGGTGTTTCCAAATCTGTCCATTTTTCATAATGATGTGATATTTTTTTTTTTTTTTTTTTTTTTTTTTTTTAACAATAACACCCTGATGTGGAAAGAAAAATGTGAATGGACTCTTCCTTTTTGCCAGATAGGATTTAAATCAACATGATTTCAAGCATTTCAAGCATCTGTGACAATAAAACCATAGTTTTGTGCTTGTTTGATATCTGACATCTTCCTATTTATGACCATTTCCAAATTGATACTGCCAATTCCAGTATTAATTTCCAAAAGGCAAATTTAGCTTTGTTCAATATTTTGAAAACCAGATGCATATGGCAAGTATTCTAGAGAGGCCAGTTTGTTTATGCTGATATTAAATGCCTGTTTTTAAGCCCTGTAGTGGCTAGTTGCAGAAAACAGATTGCACCTTATTTTAGCTTCCCTAAAATTAAACTGGCTTTTAAGAAGTAATTATTGATTTAAATATATAGGGTTGTGGAAAAGTACAAGTTAATCACCAGTTTGGGCTTATCTCTTCGATATTCACTTTAATATTTTCATTTTAGTGGCTCTTTATTCATTTTCTAATATTAGTTCTACTTAATTCCTGGCATTGTTTTTAATTCTGTGCACAAAAACAAAATAATGTTTATTATAGCTCTTCTTGAAAACGAATTATTTTTATTAAAAAAATTACAATATTACTCATACAAGCTTTAAAAACAATCAAAAGATTATAAGGATATCGTGTAACAACCACTCTTTACAGGAAAACCATTATTTTAACTTTTTTTTGTTGTTGTTGATCATAGGTCGTTTTTCTCCCATACGCTTGCTGTTATTTTCCCAGGCGTCGTCGCCAAATAAATGCGTCTTTTTTGCGTCATCAAAGGGCGACTATGCTCAGGCGTAAACATCGGGCAGGGAATCGGAATGGCATGAAAAAAACGCTTCAGATATTTAAACCATTTTTAAGATTCCTACAGGCCGCACAGAGTTATATTGTACATGTTTGTTGCTCATGTTCTGCGTATTGTTCTCTCAAGTCATAAACCGGGCATTAATTATCTACAACCCGTTAAAGGTTGAGCAAATTAAATCCTATATTTAGGTTTGGTAGACATTTAAGACGTCCCTGACATTCAGATGCCTGTTAAACGAGTCTAATTGAATGTAACATGTAGTTAGTATGCGGTATAACAACTGTGTGATGAGGGAGATCATTTTGTAGCTGCTTTAGAAACACCGAGGTGCTTTTCTGGGCATTCTGGAGAAATAAAGGTTTGATTTCTTTACTCTCTTGTTAATTAATCTGTCATTTGATTTGTAGTCTTGTATAATCTCTTATGCCGTCGTTGTTTGTGCACAGATGGTCCTGTCTTTGGTGAACCTGTGCGCCCGGGAGGTGGTGAGCGACCACAGCTCTTCGCCGTATTGGTTAAGTTGTGTGCCGAGGGAGCTCTACCGAGCATTGCTGGACGCCGCCTTCGCCCACTGCCGTCCTCTAGCCGTCGGCGAGCTCGTCCAGCGGTGGCCCGAGCGAAAACTGATCGTTGGAGGCAGCAGGAAAGCGGGCGAGTGCCCTCCGAACCGCCTCTGCATTCAGGCTCTGCTGCTGGCTGTGGTCAGGGGACTGACGGACAAAAGGTACAGATGTGTCTATATGACACTTTTCATTTTCATGTATGTTATACATAGAAATAGAAGTAGAAATAATTTCATAATCATAGTATGTGATATGTCTCCGACCTTTAAAGATGCGGAACAGCACGGATAAATATAGTTAGAAATGACATCGATGCCTGCTTTTTACCATACTGGCGGTAAACAAGTTAATGAGGCACACATAGATGACAAATAAAATATGAATCAATAATGAATGGCTGTTTAAAGTTTAGTAACGAAAACACGGTTATTTTTCTATTCTTTCAACTAATTTTCTTTTTATTTATAAAAAGAATTGACCACTAACACTCACATTCTTTATTCTTTTTTTATTCTTTCTTGTTTTCATTTTATTTATTTGAAGAAAAAAAAAAGAATTGACCCTCTAACACTAGCATTCTCTCTTCTTTTTCTATCTACTTGTTTTTTTTTTTTAATTTATTTATTATAAAACACCCTTGCTGCATTTACTGCGTTAGACTAACCAAGACTTGTCACAGCACTTACATATTATTGCTCTTTTGTTGGTTTCGATTGCTTCTATTGTAAGTTGTTTTGGATAAAAGCATCTGCTAAATGACTAAATGTAAATGGAATTTGAAGAAAACCAAAGACTATCTGTTATCTGGAAGCCTTTTCAAGCAAGAAATGGGCCAAGATTGCAGTAGAAAGGGGAGAGGCTTCTAAGCACTTGCAGGCAGTGTTTATAAAGCATTGTGCAGAATCTTTTATTCTTTGAAAAGTTTGAATTTGTGTGTGTACAATAGATTTCACAGTCATTTTGTTTTCTCTATATCACTCTGACTTGTGTTGGTTTATATTGAGTCTTTCATATCTATTTAAGCATTATTCACAAGCTGTCTACATCATCCTTCTACCAGGTGTAGCCTGCAGATGCTGGATCTCAGTGGACTTCAGTGTGAGGATGGGAGAGTTGAGGACTCGATGGGTGGATGGTCCCTCAGTGTTGCCCTTTGCTCGATGGTGCTACAAGCTCGAGCTGCTGCCTCCAGGGCTCACAGGAGAGATGGAGAAAGAGAGAGAAAGAGAGGACTGGAAGCAGAACGTGACCAGGGCGCCATCAAACGAGACCGGGGCAAGGTAGGGTGCGGGAATAGTGGTGAAAGCAGTCAAGGAGGACACAGAGTGCAAGAAGTAGAGAAGATGGATTGCAGAACTAATGAACAGACGTTACCAGAAGACGAGTCAGTAAAGGGTATCAGGAGAAGGATGGAGATCCAGAGAAGAAAGACTTTATCTGAGGGGAAATCAAACACCAGCAGTAATAACAGTAGTTTATGTGACCAAGACTGGGAAGAGGTGGTTATGGTCCATGTCAGGGCCGATCTTTTTGTCAATTCCCGTTCTTGGGAGCGTGTCCGTGATGCCCTTAGTCAACCGGGCCCGCTGCGGCTCCACTGCCGCTACCTCCGTGTGGAGGAGCTCTCAGCGCCCTCCATAGCTTCCTTGTTGAGTCTCTTGCCTCAGCAGGATCTCCTCGGTGTGGACATCCGCTACTCCAGCCTTGGGGTGTCGGGCCTGGCTATGCTGCTTCCACTGTTAGCTCCGTTTCCTCAGCTGCACTCTCTGAGACTGCATTACTGTAACTTGGACTTACAACGTGCGCAGCCTGGCCAGCAGGGGGCACTTCAGGACATGTCTAAAGGACTTGGTTCACTGAAGAGACTAAAGAGATTATGCCTGACTGCACTTCGACTGCCAGGACACCTGCGCCTGCTGCTCAGGTACATTCATACACGTCGGGGAGATAGATAGGTGGATGGATGGATGGATGAATATATGGATGGATAGATATATAGCTATATGGATGCATGGATGGATGATGGATGAATAGATAGGTATATGGATGGATTTATGGATGAATGAATAGATATATAGCTATATAGATGGATGGATATATAGGTGGATAGATATATAGCTAGATGGATGGATGGATGATGGATGAATAGATAGATGGTTGGTTGGATGGATATATAGATAGGTAGATGGATGGATTTATGGATGGATGAATAGATATATATAGCTATATGGATGGATGGATATATAGGTGGATGGATGGATGATGGATGAATAGATAGATGGTTGGTTGGATGGATATATAGATAGATGGATCGATTTATGGATGGATGAATGGATATATAGCTATATAGATGGATGGATGGATGGATATATGGCTATATGGATGGATGGATGGATGATGGATGAATGGATATACAGATGGATAGATGTATATAGCTATATAGATGGATGCACAGATGGATGGATGGATGTATAGATGGATAGATATATAGCTATATAGATGGATGATGGATGGATATATAGATGGATGGATGAATAAATAGATGGTTGATGGATATATAGATGGAGGAATGGATGGATGGATGATGGATGAATGGATAGATGGTTGGTTGGATGGATATATAGATAGGTAGATGGATGGATTTATCAATGGATGACTAGATATATAGCTATATAGATGGATGGATGAATAGATGGATGGATGGATGGATATATAGATGGATAGATTATAGCTATATAGATGGATGGACAGATGGATGAATGGATATACAGATGGTTAGATGTATATAGATGGATGGATGGATGGATGGATGTAAAGATGGATAGATATATAGCTATATAGATGGATGATGGATGGATATATAGATGGATGGATGAATAAATAGATGGTTGATGGATATATAGATGGAGGGATGGATAGATGGATAGATATATAGCTATATAGATGGACACATATTTAGATGGATTGATGGATGGATGCATATATAGATGGATGGATTGTTGGATGACTATATAGGTATATAGATTGATGGCATATATGGATGGTTTGATAGATATATAGATGAATAGATATAAGTGGATGGATGGACGATAGATGGTTAGATGGATGGATGGTCAGACAGAAAGACAGATAGATGGTTGAATGGATATATAGATGGATGGATATATATGTAGATGGATGGATGGATGTGTGTGTATATATAGGTATATAGATAGATGGATGAATCAGTGGATAGTTGGATTAATATATAGGTGAATGGATGGACATATAGATAAATGAATGAATGGTTGGATAGATGGATGGACAAACAGATAGATGGGTGGATAGATGGATATAGATATAGATGGATGAAAGTTTTTCAAAACCTTATGAAAGCAACATTTCTATGAACTTGGCACATGTTTAACTTTCTTTTTTTTTTTTTTTCTGTTTGCAGCTCTCTTTCCCAGCCTCTAGAGGTGCTGGAGCTGCCATACCTGTGCCTGACCTCCACAGACCTGGCCTACCTCTCATGCAGCCAGCATGCCTCATTCCTAAAAGAACTTGACCTGAGTGAAAATTGGCTTGATGAATCATCCCTGCCCTCTCTGCGCCGTCTCCTAGCTCAAGCCCAAAGCTCTCTGTGCCAGCTTTCACTTTGTGGTTGTGGCCTCTCAGACTCCCTCCTGGGAGCTCTCCTTCCCTCCCTGTCCTGCTGTCGGGCTTTACGTAGCTTAAGACTGGCCTTAAACCCGCTCTCTAGAATGGGGCTGCTTTCCCTGGCCCGTACAGCGGCAGGTATCCCTTCTCTTCGTTTGCTGCTCTATCCAAATCCACTAGAGGAATATGAGCCTGGTCTGCCAGCTCTCCCCTCCAGTGCTCAGCTTCTGGACTGGCCTCTGCTAGAGGAATCTGAGGGCAGGGACTTAACGCTGAGGTTGCTAGATGAAGTTCTAAACTTGAGAGGACGATCCCGGGACCTTCTTGTGACCTCTGACCTTTTAAACTACAGCCCAGACTTAACTGTGGATGACTAGAGGGTGAATGTCCCAGCGCTCACTCTCTTAATATGTGACAATCAAAACTATAACCTAGTACTCTCAGATTGTTTTAACGGCATAATCGTGATTTAACGACGATGGGGAATTTACTTGTGGTTGCCAAGCTTTTTCAGTAATAGCAAACCTTAGCTCATACACACAATTGTATAAAAAAGCTGCCTAGTGGAAACCTTAGCATTATATTGTATGCAGCTTCTCACATGAAATGATTTTGATTGTTGTATTATGCATTATGTATGGGTTTTATTGCCTTAAATCATGCTGTAGTAGGGCAATGTTAATGGCAAGCAACAACAGAAGGAACCAAGACACCTCTTAAAATATTTTTTTTTTAAACAAAACTCATGTTGACGTTTCTGAATTTTCTATGCTACAGTCCAAATTTTCTGTATTTTTCAGGCAAAAATCTGTTTTTATTTTTGTGTGAATATTTAAAATGTTCATGTTCTATAGTGTGAAATGCTTTTCAATATTATCTGCTTTCACTCCAGTCTAAATGAATCTTTGACCTGTTCAGTGTCTCATGAAGGAAATCAAGACCTAAGGCTATAATTTACTGGGAAATGAAAAACACCCTCATCTTGTTCCATATAATCTATATGACTATGTTGTTGAATTAATGTTCACAGACACAGAATTGAACAGGGTTCACATGGAACCTGAAAAATTAAAAAAAAGGGGTGAATTTTGCCTTCCAACGTAATCATTTGTCCTGGAAAATATTTTATTATAACAAAATAGTGGCAATAGCAGTGTTTTTGTACAAATTTGTATTATTTTGTTACTGGCAACGGTTGCACAATGTGAAACATTGTCAGATGGCTATCTTGAACGAAGTAGCCCTGTCACATACACTACCGGTCAAAAGTTTTTTAACAGTAAGATTTTTAATGTTTTTTTTAAAGAAGTGTCTTCTGCTCACCTAGCCTAGATTTATTTGATCCAAAGTACAGTAAATGTTTACTATTTAAAATAAGTTTTTTATTTAAATATATTTTAAAATGTAATTTATTCCTGTGATTTCAAAGCTGAGTTTTAGCATCATTACTCTAGTCACATGATCCTTTCAGAAATCATTCTAATATTATGATTTGCTGCTCATAAAACTATTAATATATTATTGAAAACAGCTTTAATTGTTTGACAACTTTCAATATCAATAATAATAATAATAATGTTTTTTTTAAACAGCAAATCAGCATATTAAAATGATTTCTGAAGCATCATGTGACACTGAAGACTGGATTAATTATGCTGAAAATTGATGTGCATTGGCTGGCCCAATAATGTTCTAAAATTCAGCATCTTCAGGGTCTTTTTTGCATCATGGCAGTATTTAAAGGTTACAAAACCATACATGGTAAGTTGGTAATTCTTGTTCTGCACACTCGCACAGAACAGATGGGTCTGAATAAGTGGAATTCTGCTTGCAGCAGTTTTTCTGTCACATCTCTGTGCAACCCACTTACATTCACACTGTCATTTTGATCGTTCTTCGAAAAATATTCTTCTCAAAAAGTTCTTTGTATAAAGCACAAGTGCTGAGAAGAACTCTCAAACTCTATGTACAGGTAGCAGCTGCTGTATCATATGAGCAGATCACTGTGTAAAGTGACAGCTTTGCTCCTGTTATAGGCTCAGAGTTTCTACAGATATGAACAAGTGAAATTTTAATACCTCCTTATATGAAATTTAAGAGCTAAACCTGTAACAGAAATACACATTATATTACATACATATATGTGTTTAATGCAAAATAAAAACTAAATTTCATCACTGTCATAACTTATATTACCACGATATACAGTGAACTTTTCATAGAAGCAGATAATATCCCACACAAAATAGCCCCATAAAAGTACAACATCAACAAGATTTTTGGCAATATTTTCAGTGTTCTATGAGCTTTTACATGCTTAAATTTACCTTTGTAAAGGCCTAGTTTTGAAATGTATGCATCACCTTTCATGTCAAATGATTACAGTTTATCAATAAATTCTATAGTTACCAGTCAGATTAAATAATTTACACAGCAAAATTTAAAATGTTTCAAATACATTTGTGAATATAGCTGCAAGCAGCAATTACCGGGGTTCGAGCAAATAAGGCCTTTAAGGTTGTGTGGATGTAGTCCAACCCAAAATATATGGCTAACACACTAAAACACATCCATGATGAAGAGTACACTCACAAACATGCAAACACAGAAATTAAATGGTTAAACTGTTATATTAATGTTCATTAAGCATTACTACATACACACACACACACACTGTTGCACATAAGAGACTTGTGTAATAAATGGTAGGTGACAAACAGTTAAGTGCAAGTCTTGTCTTTTTAAGATTTTATATATTATTTTCAGGTTTCACTGTAATCATAATCTTGTATTATTGCCAAATATGATATATCTGTATAAATGGAGTGTTAAACTTTGACTAAATGTGATTTGAAATGTTATAACAGTAATTTAGTCTACACATGAACTGAAATGAATTGAAAAGGAACCATGAAATGCATGACTCATTAGTGGTCTATAGTTGCAATTTCATGGCGTTTTAAAGAAAGATGCATTGTTTTGAAGCTTTATAACTGTTACACTGCCTTTTGCCTGATGTCCATTAAATGTATGTTTGTTTAGAATGATATGATGATGATTTTACTTAGGTTTGTGAAGTTTTGTTTTCTCTTATGATTTATAGACTTTTATGTACAGTAGATCATGATCTTATTATTAAGTGGTGCTGTTTTTACTGACTAAATGCAAATGTTCAACATTTTTTTGATAATTGTTTATCTAGAGAGTCCAGGGAATGTTACTAAAGTGGTTTTATGGATTTTGAGTTTAAAACCTAGGATTAGTTTACAAAAGTAGGTTTTTTAAGTAATATCAAATATTTAAAGAACAGTTGGATTGACAGCAATGGTCCTGGAGGCAAAGTTGTTCAGAATGAGGAGATCTATCATATGATATGAATGATCTAGTGTTTGTGTGACTATATTTGCATGTTTTTAGCAATTTGTGGCTATTCACCATACACAGCTTGTGCTTTTGAAGCCCTTTTACCCGTTATAGCGCCACCTATGGTCCGATCTTCATGAAACTTTGCATGCTTCTTAAGAGTCATCTAACACATATTCTCACCAATTTTCGTAAAGTTTTGAGTTTTCGTTTAGGTTTTATAGGCTTTTGGGTATATGTGGCCACGCCCCTTTTGTAAATGACTCCGTTATAGCTAACCGAAGGACAAAATTCAACATTTTTTTGATAATTATTGATCTAGAGAGTCCAGAGAATACTACTGCAGTGGTTTTATTGAGATTGAGCAAAAACCTTAGGACTAGTTCGCAAAAAAGTAGGTTTTTCAACATATTTGTGAATATTTAATGAACCGTTTGATTGACAGCAATGGTTCTTGAGGCAAAGTTGTTCATCATGAGGATTTTAGTAAAAATGGCCTCTTTCGAATGTTTTGGTGCCCCTTTGCGACCGTAAGTCAAAATTTAAACTTTTTTTTGATAATTATTGATCGTCACCTCCAGAGAACATTTCTGCACTGGTTCGGTTCCTATCGGGCGAAAAACCTAGGACTAGTTCGCAAAAGTAAGTTTTGAACAAATTTCAAAATGGCGGAAAAATTTGCATACCGGAAATGAAATCGGAGATAACCATTTTGTTTTAATTGAGCCAAGGATTGCAATGATATAAGACACTTGAGTGTTTGACAAACGGTTTAGGAGTTATGAGCGATTTTACAATTTTGTTTGCTGTAGCGCCACCTATAGGCCGATTGGGGTGAGTCTTTGTCAGAATGTCCCCTCAGGGAGCTCTACCTTCTGGCCAAGTTTCAGCTCTCTAGGCCTTATGGTTTGGTCTGCACGATCAGTTTTAGCGGAGAAGAAAAATAATAATAATCCTGACAATTACAATAGGGTTTCAGCACTGGGTGCTCGAACCCCTAAATATACAAATAAGAAATGATCGGGGAGGGGGAAAATGCATCCTTTTAAGCATACTAAAGTACCAGTAGGTGGCGGTAAGTCACTTAACGAGCAAGTCATTGAGTTATTTCAACTGATTCGTTCAAAACGTGGAATCAATTAATAGCAAAACATCGCCGAGTGTTGCTTGGAGAATGTGCTATACTGTGGTCCTTGTTTGGAACTATTTTCGTTGGTAAAATAGAACAAAACAGTAAATACTGTGTCTAAAATATAAGTAACTTAATAACTACTTGACTACTTGTTTATTGAACTAAAATTAATGTAAAAATTGCAATCGTGAGAATATTCAGCAAAATAGCTCCCATGGTATATTACTGAACTATATCATGTTATAAATAAACTACTCACAAGTCTCTCACAAATAGACAGGCAGCACGATTTTGAGAAAAACAAGTCATTAGGTCCCTGAGATTGACCTTTGTTGACCCTGGAACAACATTGTGATTAACCAATCAGATTTGAAAAAAAAAACAGTTTATAGTTTTTGTGAAGTTTAGGCTTACAATCAGTGTTTAGTGCTTGTACATCAGTGTTATTCATCTATCATTTCCTCTGATTTTAAGGATTACTCATGGGTAAGGTTAGGTTTAGGTGTAGAGTTGTGGTCAAGTTTAATTTTTTGGATTAAAATGTTGTTAAATATGTTGACCCAGGAACACATCTAACGCCGCAAAATCAGGACGTGCGAGTTGCTATACGGAGACACTGCGTGAGAGAAACAATAAGAAAGACACTCTTTCACTTCTTTTGTCAGTAATGTAGCTATTTGTAGGCAAATCCATGTGATCAACTTTGAACCTTTCAAGAAATGTGCCTGCCTGTGGAAATCTCACCCAATAATGAGTAAATGACTTGTGAATGTAGAGCTGGAGTGAATATGGGTTAGAACAACGGTAACAACGGAACAATTATAACAACGGTAATTCCTTTAAAGGGGTCATGAACTGAGGGGTCATCAAAATTCCCTTGACATATAAAAGGTCATTGCACTATAAAAACTTTCTGAAAGTTTCAGAACTCAAACTTTCTTGTTAGTCTAAAAACAGCTTATACTGAAACCAATCTGCCAAAACGACTGGTTGTGTAATGTTCTACTTTATGATGTAACAGTGTGGCTAAACACCCCTTCCCGAGTAGAAGATCAATGCCTGCTTCTACGTCACCAGAGCCTATTGTTCTTTTAAAATATTTGTGTACCTTGTAAGAATCCTCAATTTACAAACAACATGTTCTCCCCAGCAAGTGTTTCAATAGAATAAATTGCCTTTCGAAGCACTAGCATTCTCTCTGTATCCTTCCACATTAAAACAAGCCATATTTCTCAAACATTCAGCCGTCAAATATGTACTGAAAGACTTCAAGATGATAAAGTTAGCATCTGTACAATACTTTTAGATTTATTTTCTGTAATTTTATGCACCACAGAGATTGTCTTTCACAGCTTTCCTGCAAAGCTTTTGGAAATACCTGGTTCCTATCTGTAATATTGTACATAGGAGCGTTCCAGGAAGAAGTATCTTTGCAGTGAGGGGCGTCTGAAGTTCCGAAAATCCAGGGATAAAGGGAATGGAGAAAGTGTGACATGAGCCATTGGTAGAGAGAGGAACCGTGGGAAATCCATCAACACTGGTCGATATGGCAATGGTGGCAGTAGACGTCCTGTTGGTTTATAATGAAGATGATTGGATAAAAAAATCTTGGATACAATACAATATATTAAATTACAGTATAGCACAGACGACAGAACTGTAGAGTGAAATAATAATTTCCACATTCCTTAGAGGCTGCTTGTTTTGATAGGTTAGATTTTCACTTGAACATTAGAAACAAACTCCTTAACATCTTTTAGTGCCACAGGCATAACAGATTGATATTTATTGTGTTTAACAAATGAATGCTGAAAGTCTTGACTGAAATATATTCTAACCTTGAGGCTCCCGTATCCTAGACATGCTGTATGTCTCGCCCAGGCGCTGAATAGGCTTCAGTCTAAACAAAAACATAAAGAGCATTCCTCGGTTATGCAAACTATTTAAACATAAACGTTTTGAGGTTTAATAAGGACATTGATCCAACAACCAAAACTTGTTGGTTTTCTTTAGACATTTGTTAATTTTATTTCTAAACAGACTATAGAAAAAAGTTTGGATTTGAATGCAAGCTTCTTGAGATTGACTAAAAAATATACAACAGACAAAACCAAAATAGTGGGATTCCCTGTATCATTATGACATACCTAGGCAAGTCTGAAGGCATGATGACAGCATCTTTCCTGCCCTCTGGTGGAGGTGGTGGTGGTCGAGTCTGTTTGCCTCTTTGCACAGAGCAGAAATATTTAATCACCTCCACAGGTGCGAACACACTCTGTATTCCTTCACTGCGTAGGAACACAGACCCACTGTGTACCTGTGAAGCACAATACGAACATAATTCAAATAAAACAACTTTTGTTCTCCTCAAAAATCTCTACCAATTTGATATCTGCTCCATACCCGGTACTTTCTGGTCCAGGTAAGCAGCCAGTGGCTGGCCATGTCTCGAAGACTGCCATGCTGGTTACGTTGATGCTTGGTCAGAGAGTTCCAGGACTCTAATTCTGGACATAACCACAGTTCAGCTTCCTCCACACCCAACCTTTGCAACACACACAAAACTAAAGCCCTGCAAAAGACATAATTATAAAAAAAAATGGATAATTCCTACATTTTTAATACTTTCAATTTTGGATATTTTATATTAATAAATGAGAATTCCAAAGTTAATTGGGTGTTCGGTTTTTTTAAAAAACTGGTTGAAACAATTAGTAAACACACTATTTCATAAAAGTAGGCCATGGAAAAAATTTACATTGTTTTTCTTTAGTATTGTGATAAACCTGCAATATTCCTTACTTTAGATCAACTTCCTTATTTGCCAACATGGCGAGTAGCTCCACAATGGTGTCAAAAGTGTCAGGACTCAGATACACCATCATATTCAGCAGCTCACCAACAAAATGCTGTTCCTCCCTTGACTGCAAAACACATACTGCAATATTCATACATGTTTTTGTATTAAATATAAACTATATCTGTAGTGTTGACAGAGAATTCATACATCTTACATGTTCTGTATTCATACATGAAATTAAATCCAGTCATGCCTCTACAGGTTTATTCTAGTACCACAGTTTAATTTACCATGTTTTTGTGAATGCAGTTTTCCAGGCAAACCAGGAGTCCTGTGCTGAGAGATTCTTTGTTTAACACTTCCTGCTGTATTAGCACAAGTAATGCATTCAGGATGCTATTCTTCTGACCCATGCTGCAAGACATCATGAAGTCCAACAGATGCATACAGAATTCCTTGGGGCACAAAGAACTGGAAATACACTGCAAACACATGCAAGGATAAATAAGAATGATTGCTAATTTAGAAGGACAATGATAGTACTTTTTGATAGGCTCTTTGTGTTTGTATTCATCTTACACCCAGATCAGGAAACATCTTCTGAAACCACTGTTCATCCATAAACTGCAGGAGGAACTCTGGTAGATGTGAGGTTGATGGAGGGGTGGGCAAGGGCGTGGGTTGTTTAGGTGGAGAGGCTAGGGGAGGAGGGGGCGAGGGCGGGACAGGGGTGAGTAAAGGTGGGGCAAGGGGCGGTGAAGGAGGTGCAGTCTCGGAGGGTGGACTTGGAGGGGGTGTAGGACTCTTTATTGGTGGAAGGGGCTTTTGTGGCTGTAAACATGAGAGAGCAAATTAAAAAGAATACAAGATGAAGTGGTAATGCAATATCATTCCATTCCTTTCTTAAAATGCGGTCACATGTACTGTCTCTATCCACCTTATCGTTCAACATGGAAGTAAGTCTATAGGCGAGACTTCCAGTTCATTAGCCGCTATAGGGAAATAATGAGAAGAATAACAACGTGCAGTAAACAGTAAAACTGTTTGCACTACAAACCAGTGTGTTCATAATTAAGATAATAGATTAAAATAATATGGTAAGACACAGCAATTTGCAATATCAGGCAGCAAAACAAGCTTTTGTACCTGAACATGGATGAGACCGGAAGCCAGATCCATAAAATTTACAAATAGCCGCACCCGCTTATACGGCAAAAATAAGGTGGATAGCCTGTAAAATTCTGCTTATGTTACTATTTTTGCAACATAGTCAATCCCTATATGAGTTATTTCATTTTACTCAAATACATGTGACTAGAATGACCATATATAACACAGAAAACATCCTAACAGGGTATATGAGAGTCTCTGCTACAGGTGAAGGTGGAAGAGGGCTTTTCTGTGTGTTGAGTGTGAGATGCATGTCAGCATCTTCCCCCTCCTTCTTCTCCTTCTCTTCATTACACAAGCGCTGCACTTCATCTAATTCACTCTGCTCATGACAAAAAAAGAAATCCATTATTTACTCAGTTATTTCTTTCTTCTGTACACTGTGCATTTACACAAAAACATAATTTTAGGTTGTTCAAAACCTGATAAAGACAAAGACTGACTCTGTTGGGTACATGAGACTAGTAATAAATATATATTATGTATGTAAAATTATAATTTTGTAATAAAACAACATCCCCTGGTTTCACAGACAAGGCTTAAGCCTGAGCTGTTTCAACTGAAAGAAACTTAAAATATATCAGTGCCTTTTCTCACCTGTGTCTTGGGGGAATGTAGTCTCGTGGATAAGCCGTCTGTGCAGGAGACAGGGCTCAGAGGAGGAAGCTCAGGAAGTTTAGGTGGAAAAAGTATAGCATACACATCAAACATATCTTCTTCTGGAATCTAGATGAATGATGCAAAATTTTGATATTGGCAGTCATATACACAAACTCAACATTTTTGATGATTTATTTAGAAAATATTGTCTGAAAAGCAGTAAAAATGGACATTGTTGATGGAAACATACTCTTATATCAAGGGGTTGCCTGTAAATTAGACCCAGGTAATTATTAAAAGCCTCTCGTTTGGTTTGTATGGTGGCTGGTTTTCTCCTTTTACACTCAACCTCTCCTTTTTGCAGGGATTCAAGATCTTTATGTCTTGCTATGAGTGTCCCAAAGTCCTTTAAGACAAACATTTGGATGAGCTCTGACACACACACACACACACACGTTGGTACTGGTGGTTTACAGGGACTCTCTATAGGCGTAATGTTTTTCTTACTGTTAAACTGTATTTTCTATCCCCTTACCCTAACCCAAACCCTAAACCTACCCATCACAGAAAACCTTCTGAACTTTTAAATATAAAAAGAAAAAAAAAGTTTAATTGAGGAAGAATCCTTATAAACCATGTTCATGTTGTAATACCTATGTCATTACAGTGTATATATCCTAATAACCATATAAACCTGTACATACACAAACGCATTTTTACATATATTTGATACTTACTGGATCTTTTGTCCTATCACTCCTTTCAGGGTCATCCTTTTTAGTAACATGGCAACTCTCTGTCCTAGAGTTAGATGTTAAAAGCAATCAGTAAGGATATAGATCTGTATCTATTTATGTGTGCTTATTTTTGTAGGAAGTTACCTGCATTTGTGACTCGTGATTGGTATGGAGGATTTAGGTAATTCAGAGTGTGGGTCCCATGTCTTAGTGGGAAAGTAAAGTGAAAACATACAAAATGCATGATTCATTTTGTGACAAAGACTATTCTACCTATGTTCTATAATAAACTTTTGTGAAGTACACCTACAGTAAAGTACAGTAGTCAACATTTGAAGTGGATCAAAACCTTTCATTAAAGTTGTCCTAAAACCAAAACAACATCCGTTCTTGTCTTAGGACAACTTTGATGAACTTTTTGGATTCACTTCAAACATTATTTAACATTAGTCTTGGTAAAGATCAAGAGTCTAACAACTCTTTAAGAAGTTTGACTAAAAGTGCTTTTAAATAAGCTTAATGCCATCTGATAACATTTAAAGCTGTACTTGTGTCTTGCAGTCTGGAAGCGGTAGGTGTGTGCGAGGTATTCTGTAGAGGTCTCCTCTGATGCCTAATAGCAGGTCTCCACTCTCACAGCATGCCAAATACTCTGGCTCTGCATTCAGCTCTAGAATCCTGAAACGAACAACACAAAATGTGGTGTCAAAAACTGGTATGCAATGATAACAGAATCATTTTTGTTTGCAGAACAAACACAACTACAAACAAAAAGTAGCACTTAGGTCCTAACCTAAGAAGGTGGTTTTCCATATCCCAGATTCGTACAGTTCCGTCCTGACTGCTTGAAGCAAACACACTCAGCTGATGACATGCACAGAGGCCTGGGGAAACATAAACTGACTGTCTCAATTTTAGGAGAGTCAGGATGTGGAATACTTCTCTCTCATGAAACCTGTCAATGTCTGGGTCATATTTTAGCCCAAAATTAGAAGATTTTTTTTGTCTTTTGATAAATTCCGGTTAAACAATACTTTTTTAATGAAAAGTGGCACAGAATAAATACACTTTTCGGGAAACCTGCATATTAAGTGTTTACTTGCTTTTGTTTATATGAAAGAATAAGCTTTTGTATTATTAGATATCTCTTGACAATCTACTGAGGTAGAGTTTACAGTCTCTAACCTGTGATTTTATTGTGATGCTTTTCATTGGGTTGCTGGTCAATTCTGCTTTGGCTCTCTAAGCTGTACTGCACCAGGCTATAAGAATCATTCTCAGGATCTTGTAAGGCGAGGGTGAGCTGGGTTCCCATTAGTGTCATCAAAACAGGAGACAGATCACACAACACGCTGAAATGGAGACTCAAACACTGCTGAGCACATGGGAACACACGCCAAACCAGCAGCGCTTTGTCTTCACCTGCAATATAAAGCCATCAAGATGTCATCAGGAGATAGTCTGTTTGATTGCAGTAGAGTGTGTGTGAAGTGTATGTGCACCTGCAGTTAGTAGGTAGCCTCTGTTGGGGTATGCCTGCATGCTGCTGATGTTTTGGTTGTTGTGAGCAGAAGTTCTAAACTGGATTTTGCCTGAATGCATATTGACCACAGACACACAACCACCACAATGGCCCAGTATAACCAGAAACCTGTGATAGACACACACAAAAACATAAATAAGAAAGAGCAAAATGCAGCCACACTGCAACAAACCTGTGAATATGACAACACACATGGATGGTTATCTTCAGTAAAACACCTAATTTCAATTTAGACAATTAAGATGCTTCAAGATATGCAAGCCAATGCATCTAACCACATTTAAACGCATTGTGTTCTTACACTGATATAACTAGGTTGAATATTGGTGAAGTCAGACATTTTTGCCATTAATTTCTTGCCATATAACATTAAACTGTAGGGAAAGATTTGAGTGTATCATACTTTAATTAAAAGCAAAAATAAAAATAATAAATGTTGAGAAGAATAACCTCAAAAGACCTCTTATGACCTATGAAAAAAGACAAAAATATGAACCTGTTTTTTGCATCATGTAGTTTTATCTTCTTTGGCTTGTGTGATCTCTGCATCTGTAAGGATCTCCTTTCTTCCTGTGCACTTTGTGTATCTGTAACATCGGTGTATAACACCATGCAGCACACTGTGCCTATATTTGCTTCCATTTGCCCACCTGACCAATCCCAATGCTCTATCTCATGCCACTCATCCAGTATTGTTACTGGACTGGTCAATGTACTAGCAATAGTTACCACTCCGTCCTCACTGAGGACCAGTAAGACCTCTTTAGGTACACAGTAATCAGCACACCTTACTCTTCCAGTGGCTTGGAATCTAGTGAGAACTTCACCCGATTCTTCTGCAACAATGGTGACATTGCTGTTTCCATGAATACAAACTACACAAGCACGGAAGGAAGGGGGACTTGGTGGGGTCAATATTTGGTGAACAGGACCTCTCAGGACCCTGTCCAGTCTGCAGTGTAGATTGTAGAGGCAGTTGAAGGTCCAGAAGTCCACACTGCTGGTGGAGTATGAGAAGAAGGTACCAGCACTACCTGGGCCTCCCATGACTAAGGGAGGTTGGCACCCATTAGGGATGGATATACTCTGGACCTGGTCTCCAACTTCTGGTCTCCAGCATCTCAAAGTACCATCAAGAGAAGATGACAACAACAGGCCAGAAACAGGACACAGAACTAGAGAAGTGACAAGAGCTGGAAAAAAGATAAAAAACACTTACACTTACAAAAACACTTACTCATGATGGTAGTAGACTCTGTCGTCAATGAAATACTAAAACTTGATCCAAAATGGTCTGTGAACTGACAAAGGTCTTAAAGGGAACCCTGGGTAATACGACTTGTATAGCTTAATATAACATAAATGATGTCTCATACTGAAATATGTAGTAGGAAACTGGCACTGGCACTGGGCTACTGGCACTGAGCTACGCTATTTTTACCGCAACACAACTTGGAATACACAACTCAGAAAATAAAATACTGATTTGATGACCACAGTTACTGAAAGAGCTTATAGGTGGCAATGGATAGGTTTAAACCAAATGCTGTACCATCGATTTTTTTCCCACAAGGAGTCTAAACACACCTGAATATCGAGCGAAATCCGTACCGAGAAACTCCTTCAGTGGCTGTGGCATCATGGCAAGCGTCAGAATGTTTACATCCTGCCAGGATGTCATATAGTGTTTCTTGTCTGTGCTGTTTGTAAGCTCTTTTAGTAGCTGTGGTCTACTAAAGCCTCAAAGGCTAAAGTGTAGAGGTCTTTAAAAAGTTTTATTCATCCACAGGCATCTTCCGATTCTTTTCTCCTCTTCTTATCGCTAGGAAAACAATGAAGACTTACATCGCTTTTTTTGTTGCCCTTTGACTGAAAATTACAACCAAAAGCCCACACTAGCTATGTTTCCATCACCATGTTTTTATGCGCATTTTGAAGTATCGCATCAGAAACGCCACATTTTGAATAAAAATCCCCTAATTCGCAAAAAAGTTTTTACGCTCGCTTGGTTTTGGACTTAGAAAAGGGTTTTTACCCTTGAAAAAGAGTAAATGTGAATAATGGGAGATGGAAACGCATTTGCAGAATAAATTCCTGCATCAAAAAAGTCATGTGACTATGGGACAGCAAAACCCATCTAACCAGTGGACCGATCTTGTTCCACAGCATCTGAAATGTTGAAATGCATTCTGAAATGCCTGAGCAAAGTCTGTCATCAAAGTATTTCTGTATAATTGCCTCCCAGAACTGTCTTACATGAGTGCGTTCCCAAACAGCAGGCATCCACCGAAAGAAATGATCACATTTATTGCACAATTATTGAGTAATTTATGATATATGAAAATTACTATATTCTGTGGCTTCTCCTACTTTTCTTAGTAATATATATTGTCAGTTTGTCACGAAGTGGCGATTTTGTTCTCTTTGACTTCGCAAATGTTTAATGCGATATTCCAATAGTTAAATTTGCTTTGGATGGAAACCTGGCTAAAGTGGCATCGTATCAGTATTTTATTTTCCAAATTGTGTATTCTGAGTTGTGTTGCAGTAAAAATACTAACAGATGCCAGTAGCTCACCAAGTGCAACCGTTCTACGTAATCAAAATAATGGTGCCCCACATAGTCCAAAATATGTATACAACAATGTGGATTTTTAAAATAATGCAAATCTTTCATAGGTTTTCTTCTACATATTCTACTACATACACAAGAGACATCATTTACGTTACATTAAGCCAAACAAGTCTTAATACCCAGGTTTCCCTTTAAGCGCTGCTAGTTTACATTGTTGATATTTAATATTTCAACAATGCAGCTGCAAATACTCATACTTTGAAACTTTATTAGCAGTGAAGTTTACTCATTTTCTGACCAGTATGTCCCACAAAGGCCGTTTGAAGTTCCCAGTCTGGTCCCCACACTCGGATTGTCGTATCTGATGCAGTAACTACAATATCCCTAACTGGACAGTAGACCATTCCTGTGATTTCCCTAAAAAAAGAAAGGGAAATGATTTAAAAAAACAAAATTAAAGATTTTACATGCATATCTGTTTCAATTAACCTATTTAACCACAAATTTTTCCAGCTAACTGAGCCAGACAAGAACGAGAGAGCGAGAGAGAGGAGAAAGAAGAAAAATGTTGGGTTTGATATATATTCCATAGCTTAGCATGAACTGAATCCCTGTAGACAGGCTTTATTAGCTGCAGATGGATGAATTAATACAAAACATTAACTACAAACCTTAAATGAAGGTTCTTCTTGCGCTCCATAATGCATCCCTCTGTAAGGTCCACCACAACCACAGCTCGTCCGTATGCAGCCAGTACTCTGAGGTCCTGCTGAGTCCTGCTAGGCATCAGTGCTAGATGTGTGAAAACAACTTCTGCCCCCAAACCCTCTACCACCTGTTTACGACACACCAAGTGTGTGAGGCACCACACACATACATTCCCCACTCCAGCCGTGACAAGCTCATTAGACTGCTCCAAAATCTGTGACAGAGACAGATGAAAACATTTCTCTTTAATTCACTTTCAGTACAAGTTTTAGTGATCCACTGATAAAGCAAAGTGTGTCCTGATGTCTTTACAAGTGGTTCTCAACCTTTATGACTCTAAGGCAGGGTTGTCAGGTTTTCACACCAAAACCCGGCCAATTGCTACTCAAAACTAGCCCAAAGGTGTTTTGTGTGGGGTTTCCGTTAAAAATCGCGCTCCAGGGGATAAAATACTATTGTTTTTTGTGGGGGTTCCCCTGGTAAATTAACATTTCAGGGGCTAAATATGACATTATTGGGGTCGTTTCAACCCGTGGACATCAAAAACTACCTGCGGCAACAGTGTAAAAGTAGCCCAATTCCATGGCCACACTGCTCCAAGGCCCCCCCACATACAACAATAACAATACCCCCTTTTTTAAATTACATAAACTAGAAGTGTTCGAAATTAAAATAAGTTTGAAATAAATAAGTACAATAATTCTAATTTAAATCATTAAATTGCAGAATTACAGAACTTTGGGGATGATTTAAATTACATTTAAATCAAATTAAGAAATATCTTAATTTATTCTATCTTAAAGCTTGATTTATCTTCATTTAAAATATTTTAAGGGCATAGTCCACCCAAAAAAGAAAATGCTGTCATAATATATTCTCATGTTGTTCCAGACCTGTATGAATTTTTCTTCTGTGGAACATACAAGAAGATATTTTGTATGGACAAAAAATATTATGGAATCAATAGGAACCTTAAGTATTTTCATTTTTGGGTGGACTACACCTTTTTAGGCTTCTTGAGGCTCCCTAGTGGGTCCCCTTCCTGGTTGAGAACCACATATCTACACTGTCAACATTTCATTTAATTAAAAAACCCTTTATGCCAGGTTTAACTGTATCAACCATGGTTTGAAAAGTTTTTGTTAAAGCCACACCTTGCACACCCTCACATCCATGGGCTCCACAGCATGAACCAGAGGATTCAGTTCTGCATCTAGTACGGTAAGAACGGCCCCAGGTCCCCAGCCAACCAGTCTGCCTGGCAGATGTGTGGAGGTGAGGCCAGCATAACGGATAGAGAGGGACTGGCAAAAGGACGGATCTCTTAGACGGCCATCAGGATAATAGAACCGAACATGACCATTACTGTGGTAACTAGCGAAGCCTGCGGCACCCTCACCACAGGTCATGTGAATAACAGTGTCTTCACAGGAGAGGTGGAGGACATGAAAAAAGCCATGGGTGAGAATGCTGGGGCTGAAATTCCCATCATTCATCTGAACAGAGACAGAATGTTCAACAAAGGTGATGGAGTAGGTCCAAGGAAAAAAGTGGGAATAGGGGAAATGAAAAGAAAGAAATGAAAGAAAATAAAAAGTACTGTCTGTGATTTCAGGCTTTCTCTGTTTATGCATTATAATGCTTAAGAATAGGAATTATTAATAGGAAATATTAGGAAGCATAAGATATACACATAATATAATACGTTATACTAAAATAATATATATGCATGACAAAATACATTTTTATGGGTCAGTCACCTAAGTTATTTGAGCTAAAGCAAACTAGACATTCCCTTACTTCATCGATGCTTTCCTTCCACATTTGACAGCTTTCTTCTTCATTTGTTCGTTCAGGAGATGAACTTTTTAGAGACTCCACCCGTGATTTCTCCGTCTCTTCTTTAACCATCTCTATTTCACCATGTCACGTCACTTACTTGTGATTGAAAAGCTTCGTACCTCTGATTCATATCTCTCTTTTTATTCGACTGGTATGTAACGCTAGTTTATGTCACTTACTACTCAAAGAACAACATCCAACGTTTAGGTTGTTCGTGACGGTTATCTCGTTTGTAACTTAAGGTTCTTTGTTATTGAAAATCTTTCTATTAAACTTGACGTTGAAAGAGCTGAAGGTCGTAAACAGATAGCCGTCTGAATAGAGCCGTTGGGCAACAGTTACCATGGAGAAAACGACAGACAACAGATTATTGTCCATTCAACTCGTATACTGGCCCTCATCTAGTATTTTATAAGTAAGATAGTACACGTTTAAGACAAGCTTAGCAAAGCTTTTCCTCTCTTATTAATAGTAAACGCTGCCAGATTTTAAAAGGTGATTTCATGATAAATCTTCAATGTACTATGTACTAAGAAATATAGTATTTATTATTTCTATTATCATAATTTATGTTGTGACAAACGTATATACTATGCTCAGTTTCATTTTCGTTCTAAGTTTTATTTTAATGACTTAATTAAAACTAAAAAAATAAAAGCGCTTTTATAATCGCCATGGTAATGTCGAAAAATTATAATACTTTACAGAAAAGACCGTGTGAAAATGCAATTAGTCTTATAATTGGTGTCCATGCCAAAAATTTGACAAAGATCCAAAGTGAGGGTGATAGTCCTCGCTGTACAGTTGCAGTTGGTAATATAGTGAAGAACAGAACGAGAGAAAAAGTCTAACTGTAGCTGTTTTTTAATAAAAAAAACAATATATCCATTAATAATTACAGTATGATAGTAGACTTGATAGTGAAGAAATGACAGAAATCATAAGTAAGAAATATTTTCTTGTTCAAATGCTACTCTGTGTAAATATTTAATTGTACATATTGTAAAATAATACAAAATGGATATAATGTCTTTACATCCCTGAGGAACAGAAAGCTCATATTTATGTGCTCCCTTTAGCGTTTGATCGAACCTTACAAAATGCTGTTTACAGCAACAAAACCATCACGTTCTAGCTAACGTCAGCAAAGTTTAAGATGTAATACATTTTAAGCCAGGGAAGTTCATTTGTTATTTGTACAGAACAAAAAGCACAGCCAATGTGACAGTAATAAACAACCATTTATCATTCGTTTCATGCTGTTTTAGCCACCATCAGTGTAGCTTTAGGTACCTTTTTGATGTGACAAGGAAATATAATTTATGTGGTCTGCCCATACTGTGCATTACTTTCTCTAATGTCTGTGTGTCTTCCTCTGTTATTTGCATATTATGCATTTAACTAGAAATTCATTTGAATCTGGGATCAGATAGAACCCTGCTTGATTTGGATTGAGAATCCATCTCATATCAAAAAAGCATTGTGCAAAAAAGAATGAAGTTTTTCAATGTCATCGGCGCTAGGCACTGTAAGTGATTTCTTAAAATACTGAATCTCCACCTTGCCAGACAGCTTGGCGAGCACAACGCCAGAAAATGCGTTCTGTTTGGCTGGCTCACCAAACACTGCCATAGCTGTCACCCTGTGAAATAGGAAAGAGAAGATTTTAAAAACAGTTACATGCCTAAGGTACATGCTCTACCTCTGTAATTACACATGGAGGAATTATCTGACATATTATCTTACTGTATAACACTAACTGAACTTTTTTCGTATTAAAAACATCTAATATTTGATGTCCTTGCTTTTTACCGGTCATTGTGTATATTCTCAGTGACGACTGGCACATAATCCTTCACAGTCAGGTCCCAGATGTGAAGATCAGAGGCAGCATCCAGAACACAGAACACAGCTGGCCGTGTCTGAGACCACTGCACTGACAGAACGGGAGCGCCACTGGACCATCCAGACCATTCCATCAGAGGATCTTCTCTCAGGACAGAGTACAATCGGACTGTTCCATCACTGCAGCCAACCTAAAGAAAGAAATTAAGGGGGATAATAAAATTTTCCTATTCTTTCAGCTAGAAACTGTGAAAACTGGGAGTAGAGGAACACTTGTCCCTTTAACACAGAAATACATAAATACACATACAGTACAAAGCAATAGAAGCTGCTCTTACCAAGAACAAGGGTTCCCCAGAAGGACTGAAGTCAAGTGCTGTGACCTCCACTGGTCTACAGTTATCAAACTGCGATCTGTAGAACTTTGGAAGAACTTTTAAGCTATGCCTCGTACCATGTCTAACCAGACCCTTTAATAATTAAGATGAAACATTTTGAGAAACATTTTTAAGACCAAGATGAAAGTTTATAGGAAATACCACCAAACCAAATATCCACTTTCTTCAACAATTTCATGCAAGACCTACCATGTTGGTACCAATGAAGTAATGATTTGAGTCAGATGGGAGGAACTTTAACTGAAGGCTCACAGGAGGTCCAAATCCCATTATAACATCTTGAGGTGATTTCTCAGTGGTCTGTAGAGAGGAGCTGTGGAGTAGTTTAACTTTACCACCAGGCCTAAGCCCTATCAAGAGAAACAGAAGTATTAAAATAAGAGAGGTGTAACAGATGTGCATAAAAATATGATTTCAAGGATGATTTCAACTCAGTTCATATGTATAGCATTTTTACACATTGCTCAAAGCAGCTTTACAGAAAAAAAACATTTTAAACTTAGGCTTACCTAGGTCTGTTTGAGATCCAGATTCATTTCCTTTTGGCAGCTCAACCACAACCTGTCAGGGACAAAATATACTTTATCTAATTAACCAAATAAAAGAGGGTTTCTGTGAAATAAAGTTATTGGTGAAGTGCAGACATACCCAGAGAGTTAACACTCCATTTTCATCCAGAGATCCTAACTGGTATGACAGTCCCAGAGACTCTAGATTTTGTGCAAGGAAACAAGGAATTTCTTTTGGTGATTTTCAAAATATAGACTGCTGTTCAAAATGTTTGGTGGGTGGTGGGTACAGTTTTTTTAATGTTTTTGAAAGACATCTCTTATATGCAACAAGGTTGCATTTATTTAAAATGTTTTAAAATGTAATTTATTCCTGTGGTGGCAGTATCTCAGGATCTGTTACGTGAGAAAATTTTCTTCTTATCAGTGTTAAAAACAGCTTGTGCTGCTTCTTTAATAAATGAAACTTCGAAAGAACAGCAAACATTTTATAAAACTATAAATGTCTTAGTTGTCACTTTTGATCAAATTAATACATTCTTTAAAAACATTTTTACTGACCCCAATTTTTGAAGTGTAGTGTATTTTGTTTATTTAAAAAACATTTGCCATACCATCTATGTCTGCAGTTAATGCACCCTTTGAACTTGTATCAGCAGTCGCCACTACAGGTTCAATGGACACCACGGGAGAAAGATGACCCACCCCTGAAAGCACAGCATCTGCAAGCACACACAAAACACAGGTCAGTTTAACTTTAAAGAAGTTCACTTCCAGAACAAAAATGTACAGATAATTTACTCACCCCCTTGTCATCCAAGATGTTCATATCTTTCTTTCTTCAGTCGAAAAGAAATTATGTTTAAAAAACAAAAAACACCTATCAGGATTTCTCTCCATATAGTGGACTTCTATGGTGCCCCCGAGTTTGAACTTCCAAAATGCAGTTTAAATGCAGCTTCAAAGGGCTCTAAATGATCCCAGCCGAGGAAGAAGGGTCTTATATAGCAAAACAATCAGTTAATTCATATACTTTTTAACCTTAAATGCTCGTCTTGTCTAGCTCTGTGTCAACTCTGTGTATTCCGGTTCATGACAGTTTTCTTCTCCAACTTCAAAATCATCCTACATTGCTGTTTTACTTTTACACAGAGTTCTCGCAGAGCTAGACAAGACGAGCCAAAAAGTATATAAATTGTCTTTTTTTTTTTTTTTTAAGAAAATAATCAATCGTTTCGCTAGATAAGACCCTTCTTCCTTGGCTGGGATTGTTTAGAGCCCTTTGAAGATGCATTTAAACTGCATTTTGGAAGTTCAAACTCGGGGCACAATAGAAGTCCACTATATGAAGAGAAATCCTGAAATGTTTGCCTCAAAAAAAACATCATTTCTTTACGACTGAAGAAAGAAAAACATTAACATCTTGGATGACAAGGGGTAAATTATCTGTACATTTTTGTTCTGGAAGTGATCTTCTCCTTTAACCTGAGACCTGACTCCAAATATCTATATTTAAATTAAAGCGAAGTTAGAAAAACAGTTTTGCAAATGCTTGTGTTTTATCAGTTATTTATTTTGATGGCACAGCAGCTGAAGCAGTGAGCATTGGCTGACCTGTTGAGAAGGTCGGGTAGCGTAGTGTCCACACCTCTTTGCCAACCACCAAGTTCAAGTGAGTGCCAGAATGTTCTCTGAGGTCCCATACCACCACTGAGCCTACTTCTGTTCCAGCAAACACTAGTGTAACTTTACCAGGACTGAAACAACAACACCTCACCTGAGAGGGGTAAACAAGTAGAAAAAAATATATTGAATTTTATTGACTGTTATGGGAGAGCAGTTACATCAGAAACATCAACAATAAATTTTAATGATTCCAGTATGTTCTCCTCCATACCTCAGATTCATAAAGAAGAATTTTTTGGGGTCTGGATGGTTCCCAGATGTTCCAAACACAGATGATTGTTTCACCGTCAAGCCGTACAGCACTACTTTTGGAGGAAGGAGGGTGAACAGACAGCAGAGTGTGTCTCTGGACCTGAGAAAATTGCAGCAGACTCACCTGCCGACCTGCAGGTAGACACGTATACATAATTGAACATACAGCATCTGCATCAGGTATGCCATACAAGTCCTGAAAACTGATGCCAAACATTTTGATCAGCCCCTCTACATGTAAACAAATCAGTAAATGTAATTTGGAAAACGTTACCATGGAGAAAGGGGAGTTTGGTATTGAGTTGAATGCAGCCATCACTAAAGGACAGTGCGTCTGTTTGAGAGCGAAGTCTTTTGACAGAATTACTCTCTGCCATATTCTCCTCTATCAGAACAGCCATTACCTGACATACAAATAAATATTTAAATAATTAGTACTTTAGCAGAAAGTTTATTCGTGACATACGCATATATTGTTTAGCTATTTCTATCATAGAGTGATGCAAGAGCAAATGTTTTTCCACTTTTGTGAGGATTAATTTTACATATGCGCTAATAATTTTAACAGTTCATAATTGTTTAAAAATAAAAACAGATCCACTGACAATATTCCTTACCTGTGCAGCAGAACGTAAAAAAGTAGTTAGACGTTGTGAATTAATATTTATTCTTAAAGTGGATTCATCTGCAGTGTCTTGAGATGCCTTAGACCCTGGTTACAGTACAGAGAACAAAATAGAACATCATAGACTATATTTGTTATTTTTACATTTCCATTTGAAATTCGT
The DNA here is from genome assembly GCA_036247105.1 of Cirrhinus mrigala. Classification (NCBI taxonomy): domain Eukaryota; kingdom Metazoa; phylum Chordata; class Actinopteri; order Cypriniformes; family Cyprinidae; genus Cirrhinus; species Cirrhinus mrigala. The sequence goes on along the minus strand of CM070013.1, from coordinate 13,904,063 downwards.
TACTAATGATAGAGTCAATGATGAACACAATACCTCCACATGCTGCATTTGCTTCTGGTGGGTGTTGTGTCCATTTGTCTGTAATGTCTACTTCTTCTGTTTGTATATCTCGATCAGTGTTGTCTTCATTGCACTGCACATAAGCCTGGAGGCACAGTAATCTCATGAGATTTTGAGCAGGGACAAAAAACTAATTTAGTTGACAGAGAAGATGTATAAAGGTGACTTGATATAACACATCTGGTAGATAGAAAGTCAGATTTGTCCTTTGCTAATTCATTAGTCTCATGCAATATGGCTAAATACTTCATATATCACCATTGCCCTTTTGTACTATAGAAGTACCTACAACTTCCTAGATTTCTAACCTGTTTTGTATTGGCTGTTCCAAAATTCTTGATGTACATGTCATACTCATTGACCGGAGGCAGGTCCAGCAGAGAAAATGTGATGGAGAAGTCTAAATCAATCAGACGCAGAAGTTCTTCACTGCGCTTCCTTCAAATCAAATAAATTCAATGTAATTAATTAGTCAACAAAAGCATTTTATTTAATTTTAAAAAAAGTTTGTTCTTCTAATTAGATTATTATGAAGGTAGGGAACTTGCTTCTGTTTCTTGGCCACTTTCTGGCTGACCTCTCGCTGTTTTGCTGATACAAAATCAATAATTTTGCCATGTGTTCGACTTCTGTCAGATTGTCTTTCTGTGAAAACACAACAAAACCACAGATTTAGAACTTCCTTTTTATAGTCACCAGTGGAATGTGCAAATTAACATAAACCTTTGTTTAACTACCTCTCTGGGTGACAGCTGACTGTGTGGTTGTGGACTTTGATCTTGCAGAGTAGATTCTCTCATTTTCCTCATCAATGGCTTTCTGGATGGCTTCAATCTCCTCTCTTCTCTTGGGACTTAACTCCCTCGTGTCTTCTCTCGCTTTATTGTCATGTTCCTCTTTCTCTTCCTCCTCATTATCATCATCCTCTTCACCAACATCCTCAAAGTCTTCCTCATAATCCTAAAAGCAACACCAAAATTATGGCATAATAAAATGTGAAATGTGAAGTTTGTTGGTTATAATTGGTTATAAGCATTAAGATTAAAATGTGATATTAGGGCAATATAAACCAAGAATTCATATTTAGGTTAACTTGTATTATAAATGATGAAACACTTTATGCGAAACACTTCATGTTAGTAAGACATGATAGTACAGAATACTATAAATGGTGAAAAATGAGGGACAAAGCCCTAATTTTTCACCATTTATAGTATTCTGTACTATCAAACATAAGTCATCTATGTAATGGGAGCACTAAACTCCATCACACCTCAAAATCCTCCTCATAATCATTATGATAATCTTTGCTTGATTGTTTGTCCTCTTCAGCTTCTTCATTCTCCACCTTTAAACACAAATACATGCAGTCATATTAGCCATAATGTGTTTACTCTTTTAACCTTTTACCCCTATTTTGAACTTCCAAAATGCAGAGAAAGACAAGACGAGCATTTGACATTAAAAAGTATATAAATTGTATTATTTTTATGGAAATAACCGATCGCTACGCTAGATAAGACCCTTCTTCCTCGGCTGAGATCGTTTACAACCACATTTGGGATTGTTTGAAGTTGCATTTAAACTGCATTTTGGAAGTTCAAAATCGGGGCACCATATCACTCCATTATATGAAGAAAAACGCTGAAATGTTTTCCTTAAACAACATAATTTCCTACAACTGAAGAAAGAAAGACATGAACATCTTGGATGACAAGGGGGTGAGTACATTATATGTGAATCTTTGCTTTGGAAGTGGACTTCTCCTTTAATTGACGTTTGGCATTTAATGTGCATGCAGAACAATAGTAATAGTTAAAGTGGTAAAAAAACAAAAAAGCATCAAGTGTAACAAACAATATGAAGTTTTCATGCAGGAGTTGTCTTATCTTTGAAAAATAGTAACTTATATTTTCACACACTAAGGGATGTTTTCCACAGAAGATAAAAACAGCAAGGTCAAAAAAAGTGCAGAGATGAATCATTCTAAATAAAATCAGTAACATGCATCAGTTAAGCTGAATTTTCATTTCATGCCTGCTTTAACTTATTGTAACTGAACTTTAAACACAAATCTTACGGGGATCTCTGGATCACTGATTTCAGCTTGAATAGACCTCCATGTTAACTGAGGTATCTTGGTAGGTTCCTGCATACCCACACAAATATAAAACATTTGTAGTGGAGATTTATAACCTCACCAACGTCAAAAGCAAATTGATGTCTTGAATCTCATGCATTTATTTGATAATGTTTATACCTCTTTGTCTCTGTTTATCCTTTCAACCAGATCATGGCTTGATGAATCTTTATGTTTCCGCTCTCTGTCACTCCTCTTGGAGTCTGAAGCCTCCTTATGCCTTTTTTCACGCCGTCTTTCTCTCTCTTCCCTCTCCCTGGCCTTTTCCCTATCCCCATCTTTGATTCCGTGGAAATATTCCTTTGACACTTTCCACTCCTGGGCATGCTCTTCAACTTCTCGAGAGTGACTTGTGTTTGGCACCTGTTGAAAGCAACAACTTTAGCAAACAGTTCCAGTTCCAATGAAGCTCATTCAAGTGAGTTAACTAGCCACAATTTTTAAACATTCCTCCATAATATCTGTACAGTCAAATTTGCATTATTATTATATTATCAATATAATATCTTGCTTATAAATAGCAATAATCTAATGACTTACATGACTTTCTTTATCCCTTCTTCTCTTCTCTCTGTCTTCTCTATCCCTTCTGTGTTCTGAAACAAAACAAAATCGTATTCATTTTTTGGTTTGAACCTAAAAAAAACTTTAGGTTCACACACTGTAATAATCATACCTTTTTCTTTGTGTCCGGAGTGTTCTTTCTCACTGCGTCTCTCTCTCCTTTCTCCGTCCCTGTGTTTTTCCTCATATTCGTGTTGATTCTGTTCACTCTCTCTTGCTCTGTGTCTTTCTCTCCTCTCTCTCTCTTTGTTTCTCTCCCTTTCTTCTTTTTCTCCTTCTCTTCGCTCTTTCCTTCTATCTGTTTCATTTCTTAGCTCCCTGTCTCTCTCAGCTCTCCTTCTATCTCTGTCTTTTTCCCTTTCCCTGCTTGTACCTCTGTCCCCCTGATCGTACATGTCTATGTCCCTGTCTTTATATCTGTCCTTTTCTCTATCCCTCCGTCTTTCACTGTTTTCCTTCTCAGCTCGATTGTGTCTTTTTTCTTCTTCATCTCCGTCTCTGTGTCTGTTCTCTCTCTCTCGTTCTCTCTTTCTCTCTTTATATTTATCCTCCCTGATGTCTTCCCTCTTGATATCCTGGTTTCTATCCCTGTCTGGGTCTCTGTGTTTACTCCTCTCCTTAGTTCTTTCTCTCTCTCTCAGTTTTTCTTTTTCTTTCTCGCTCCTTGCATCTCGATCAGGGTCTCTGTGTCGGCGATCCAGAGATTCTCCATCCCTGTATTTTCTGTGCTCCTCTTCTCGTTTGGATCTTCGTTTGCTCTCCTCATTATGTGCCTGACAAAACAATGACACTTTTATGGGTTGTGTTTTTAAACCTTTTGTTTTTCCTACGCACAAACAAACTGCAGATTACCTGAATGTGCACTTTTAAGTCATCAGATCTCCAAGTATCTTCTTTTGTTATTTTCTTATGAGAGAACGAGGAAAATGGACAGTAAATGTGTTACTGTGAATCGATTACCTAACATAACTACTAACTAAATACTGCTTACTTACAAGACGATTCTTTACATACCAAGTGTTTATGTGATGTTTATATGATTATATGACAGAGTTCAGTTTTATTTGGCTATCGATGAGTGGCTAATCGAGCTGTTCAGCTGTAAAATTTTCAAGAAAAAAACAATCGCTAGACAATAGCTGCTCTATACGAAATAAGCGTTGCTTTACCTTCACAGGGTACATTACTTCAGTGATCTTCTTCTCACTACTCCTTTTCAATGCAACAATCACAAATTTATGTTGACAGCTTTCACCGCCATACCGCTATACTGCTAAAGCGCATGCGCAGTTTAATGCTGCTATGGTAACCTGCCAAGCCTTGGTAACAACAGACTGAGCAAATCGACCAAAGAGCAATCGCGCGTTATAAAAATTACTATGGCAACACTGTCGAATTTAGATAATAATCGAAAAATCGAACTAACAAGAAGTGTTTAACAATGTGACATACATAGCACACAATATAAAATATGACATAGTGCTTGCTTTGTACTATACAGTTACCCATATTTACAGTCATTGCCTGCTTGTTAAGATAAATTTGTATATGTTGACGTATATGTTCTTTTTATGTCGTTCACGTGTTTTGTTCTATCGTTTATAAAAGGCTGTTTCCAAAACATTATGGAGTTCCGTTTGTGCCAAAAAAAGTGTTGACTGCTTTGTGCAATACATTTGTCTACTGGTGAATTTGGAACCGCATACTCTTATTAGATTTTTTTTTTCCGCATAAAATAATGTCTTAAACCAAGCATTTTGTCGTGCCTGCAAGTTACTTAGAAAATTGTTAACAAACAAACAAAAAAAAAATGACATGATTCAGGTCTCTTTATAGTGGTGCAAAAAATGGTTAGTAGTATTATACTTTTTATTTATGATTTTGATGCGTATATTACGGTCAGGGAGGGTATTATCAAGCTTCAGTCCTATAAAAATGTGACCCTGGACCACAAAACCAGTCATAACACGGGTATATTTGTAGCAAAAGCCAACAATATACTGTATGGGTCTAAATTATTGATTTTTCTTTTATGCCAAAAATGTATTTTTGCTTAGTAATATGCATTGCTGAGAACATTTGGACAACTTTAAAGGCAATTTTCTCAACATTTTGATTTTTTTTTTTGCACCCTCAGATTCCATATTTTTTAAATAGTTGTATCTTGGCCAAATATTATCCAATCCTAACAAACCATACATCAGCTTTCAGATGATGTGTAAAACTCAATTTAAAAAATTCACCCTTATGACTGGGTTTGTGGTCAAGGGTCACGAATGTGTAAATTACGATAAATGTTGAATTTGTTATCTTTAAATTAATATGAGGGACACATGCAGTAGGTGTTTGTTTTAACAAGTTCTGTGTAAAATCGTTTTTTAAACAATCATTTTGTCCGTTACGTGGTTGAGAAAAAAAGCTGTCTAAATATAAAAAAAAAAAAAAAGTGGTAATGTTAAAATGTTACCGACTCCCAGGAATGACCCAGGCTAAGCGGTTCAGAAATTAGGATATGTCTACTGTTATTGTCATGTTATTTATGTCGTCCTCCTTGCATGCGTTCAGCTTTTACTACGAGCAGCAACTTAAAAACTCATAAATAAAGCATAAAACTGAGATGAACGCAAGGCAGAGAAGGCGACCCAAGCAGACAACACTTTTTGGCACAAACAGTCTACCTGAAAATATGAACAAAGTATTAAAGGAGCAGCTTCTTGCTATTGTTCTTTAATTAGCAGTTAACACTTGGGAGTCGCTTCGCTGTCATTGTTTGTGTACTGCAGTTGCTTGGCTCAGGGTGGCGAGTTTGCGCTGTCCGCGACACTCACTGACCTCCTGAGACCCGCTGTGTGTGTGCGTGTGTGAAGCGATCAGCTGTCTGTCATAAACCAACACAACAGCACACGCTTCTCCAGAACACACCAGCCAGCAGGAGCAAACCAGACGGCACACGCACAGAGGCGCTGGCGACAGCTGAGTTGGGTCTTCAGTTATGCACAGCTAGACTGAAGCAAAGCGAGCCAGTATCCGCGTCAAAATGGGCTGGTGTACGGGGGAACTAACGTGAAAACATCCTCAAATTGATTTAGCCGAGTGTTGTACTTGAACCACGGTGTACCGCGTCCACGGGATGATCTGAAGTATCTTGTTTACTCTCGAAGCTTTTTCATTAAAGCAAAATGTACACGTTTGACAGCCGTTCGTAACATTTCGTCCGCGCTGAATATGAGAGAGGACATAATGACGGCTGTGCGCGGAAATCTTTCTCAAACAGCAGGTGCCACGGGACAAAAGGATAGCGGACAAACTGAACCGACCAACGGGGCGATTCCTTCCACCTCACCCGCGGAGCTCAGCCAGGACTCCCCGTCCTGCACCAGCAAACTGACACGCACGTGGCTGCAGTTCGCCAAGACCTTCGTCATTATCTTTCCCATATATGTCTTGGGTTATTTTGAGTTCAGTTTTAGTTGGCTTTTAATCGCACTCACGATATTTTTCTTTTGGAGAAGAAACACGAGGTGTAAGAACACTAGGTTGAATAGAGCGCTTTCCTTTTTTGAGCAAGAGGACACGGTTAAACAGGAGCTGGAGGCAACTGAGTTACCATCATGGGTGAGTTAAACTCCTCTTTCACTGATAACATTTACCTGGTTTAATTTTTATTTTAAGTTCTTTTTTTTTTCCCTAAAAATACTGTTCATCACCAAGGCTGGACTAAAAAGACAGAATAAGCTCTCTTTAGTGGAATTTGATAGGATTGATGGGCAGCATTTTTGTGGTTGGTAATGTTGTTTGAAATATGATAAACACAGGCTATTTCCTTGTTCAAAGTTGTTTTGTTTCACTCAGGTTTATTAAATTAGGACATATTGTTTGCTTGCAATGTTATGTCCATTCAGTAAACCCTGAGTGCTTGAAACAACTAAGTTTGGATCCCAGCTGATCCCAGGCTGTCAGAGATAATGCAGACCAAGACTTTTTGCCCTTTCGCCTGTGAAGGTGAACAGTGTTTTTCCAAATGATGCCGCATGTGTCTCTACCAATTTTCTGTCTATTTTTATCTTGTATAAGCATTATCTTGAGCCTCTGCTCATCGTGGCTGTAATTAAAAGCCAAGTGCAACAAAGTAAATACACATTATGCAATGAGATATTTGGACCTGAAGGGTGAGAACCAAGGTCAGTGTGTGTAGCTGAAAAAGAGGATTCACTGTATACTATAAAAATGTAATCTGCACGGAATTCTAAAAATTTGTAAATAACAATTAAGTGGTTAACTGTAATTAGCTTTTCAGATCTGACCCTGGACGACAAAACCAGTCATAAGGGTTTTGTAATTTTATACATCCACTGAAAGCTGAATAAATAAGCTTTCCATTGATGTACAGTGCTGCTTGAAAGTTTATGAACCCTTTAGAATTTTCTATATTTCTGCATAAATATGACCAAAAAGTTCATCATATTTTGAAAGTTTTGAAAATTGACAAAGAGAACCCAATTAAACAAATGAAATGAAAATATATACTTAGTCATTTATTTATTATGAAAAATTATCCAGCGTTAAATATCTGTGAGTTGCAAAAGTATGTCAATCTCTAGGATTAGCAGTTAATTTGAAGGTGAAATTAGAGTCTATCTGTTCAGAAGTGTTTTCAGTCAATAGGATGACAAATTAGTTGTCAGTTTATGCTCTGTTTTATTTAAAGAACAGGAATCTATTAAAGTGTGATCATGTTTGTGAAAGTGAATCATGGCACAAACAAAGGAGATGTCTGAGGACCTCAGAAAAAGAGTTGTTGTTGCTCATCAGGCTGGAAAAGGTTACAAAACCAGCTCTAAAGAGTTTGGACTTCACAAATCCACAGTCAGACAGGTTGTGTACAAATGGTGGAAATTCTAGACCACACTTAACCTCACCAGAAGTGGTCGACCAACAAAGATCACTCCAAAGCAAGATGTATAATAGTTTCCGAGGTTGCAAAGAACCCCAGGACAACTTCTAAGCAACTAAAGGCCTTTCTCACATTGGTTAATGTTAAAGTTCATGAGTCCACCATCAGGAGAACAATGAACAACCATGGTGTGCATGGCAGGGTTGCAAGGAGAAAGCCACAACTCTCCAAAAAACACTGCTGCCTGTCTGCAGTTTGCTAAAGATCATGTGGACAAGTCAGAAGGCTACTCGAGAAATGTTCTGCGGACAGATGAGACCAAAACATAATTTTTGGTTTAAATAAAAAGTGTTATGTTTGGAGAAAGAAAGACACTCCATTCCAGCATAAGAAGAACCTTATCCCATCTGTGAATCATGGTGGTGGTAGTATCATGTTTTGGGCCTGTTTTGCTGCATCTGGGCCAGGACGACTTGCCATCGAACAATAAATTCTCAATTATACCAGCACATTATAAAGGAAAATGTCAAGACATCTGTGCATGAACTAAAATCTAAAGAGAAAGTGGGTCATGCAGCAAGACAACGACCCCAAGCGCACAAGTCATTATACCAAAAAATGGTTAAACAAGAACAAAGGTAATGTTTTGGAATGGCAGAGTCAAAGCCCGGACCTTAATCCAATTAAAATGTTGTGGAAGAACCTGAAGCAAGCAGTTCTTAGGAGGGAACCCACCAACATCACAGGTTTCAAGTGTTTCTGTTCTAAAGAACGTTGTGCAGGACAGATCAGCAGTTACAAAAAACGTCACCTGCAGTTATTGCATACTTTTGCACCTCGCAAATATTTAACACTGGATCATTTTTCTCAATAAAATGACAAAGTATATATTTTTGTTTTGATTGTATTATATTTTTTTATTGTATTACATTATATTTTTTGGTTTGATTGGATTCTCTTTGTCAACTTTAAGTGCTTGTGTGAAAATCTGTTGATGTTTTGCATTATATTTATGCCGAAATATAGAAAATTCTAAAGGATCCACAAATTTTTAAGCAGCACTATATGTTAGGATAGGACAATATTTGGCTGAGAAAATCTGGAATCTGAGGGTGCAAAGAAAATCTAAATATTGAGAAAGTTTTGAGATATTTACGGTAGGAAGTGTACAAAATATCTTTGTGGAACATGATCTTTTTAATATCCCAATGATTTTTGGCGTAAAAGAAAAAATTTCATTTTTACCCATACAATGTATTGTTGGCTATTGCTACAAATATACCCGTGCTACTTAAGACCAAGATGGTGTTGAAGGATTATACTCAGCCTGCAACTTGTTTCTGGTGAAACCATGTGACATGTTTTGAAAGGGAGATGTTAGAAGTGTTTCATTGTTAGAAATGATGAATGGTAGTGAAGGGAAATGCCCTCTGGAGCCTTGAGAAAGTTTAAAGTGCTGGTGCAAAAAAGCTTAGCCAACGTTTCACAGTGCATTACCATCCTTGGTGGGGATATCTAGTGAATAATAAATTAGTGGTCAGTTTTTCCAATAATGGATTCCCAAATTGTTGCATGTTTTCATGTAATTCATGTAATCTTCTGTAACTTCTGTGCTCTGGAGCCTTAATCAAATAACATTTTAGCAAGAGTCAACTTGTCTGTGTGAGATTAAAAGTCAGTTTAACTGGTTTATGTTGATGAGTTTTAAGTTGTTGTTGTCATTTTTCTAAGAAAATATTTCACATCAGTGACGCTATTGATTCTGTAGCTATTTATATTTTGTGATGCCATGCTTTTAAACCAAGAAGTATCTTTTGAAACACTGATGACTTGTTTGTCCAGTTTCTCTGTAGTTCCTGGAAAGTAGTTGGTACTCGTAGTTCCTGGACAGCCTATGTCTGAGGAAGATTTTTTTCCTGGTTTCTCTGGAAGCGGTGTCTTAAACAACATGGGTCTTAAAGAATCTGGGTCTTAAAATCTCTTGCCTAAAGGATTCAAGCTTGCCACACTAATGTCTAGTTAAATGCATTACAGAGTTCAAAGTTACAAAATATGTAAATGCATGTAACAACTTCTTTAAATATATGTCAGTTAGCACAAGCAAGCTTTTTTTAACTCAGTTTTCTATGTCACATGACAACTCACTATATGCCTACTGATAGAAAGACATCACAGATTTTATGTCACAAATTATCACATTCTCATCAAATGATGTCACTGTCAGGAATCTATAGTCTTTACATCTCTACTTTACTGTACTGTGGCAACTCTACAATCTGATTAGATGCATTCCATAGATATCTCTCTATGCTCTTGTCAATGAAGAGAAATCCTCAGAGATCTCTAGTGACCATAGTAACGCAGTTACCATGGGAACTTTCAGTGTCTTTCCCCACATATCATTAATACTAAACAAAATAGTCAGTATGCATTTTGGAGGGACACCTGAAGTCTAGTGCTGGTTATAGTGGCTCTAGCTGTGTCTAGACCTATTTGGCTTGATTGATGGTTATGCTAGAATATGTCAGTGGGAGAGCTTGCTGAGAAAAGTGCTGTGCTGTCATATGTGGTACTCTGCTCGAAGCTACACCAACACTGTTTTGCGATTTAAAATAAATTCAGAGTGATTGCACTGCAGAAGGAAGTCACACACCCCCCTTTGTCTCTTGAGATTTTAATAAAAATGTTACTATTATAGGACACAAGAAGGAGGTTAGCTTCCTAGGTGCCACAAATGCATTATCTTCTCATGCTGAGAGCGTATTGTATTCTCCGCTAACCTGATGTGGCTTACCTGAGATTTTCCTTTCAGCTTTTGCTTAATGTCTTGGAGAGAAGCGTTTATGGTTTTGCAGCTGTGTTACCATAGTGATGAGATTCAAATGTGCCCTATACATTTGTTTTGCTTGTGTGTAGCTTTTGTTTATAATTTAAAGTTTCAGTTTTAAGATGTTAAATTACAGGGGCCTTTTGTGGTCAGTAAGGCTACATTCAGACTGTAGGCAAAAGTGTTTGAAAGCCTTTTTTTTTTTTTGTTTTGTTTTGCTAATATGTTCAGATCTGTTTTTGTTTTCAAAACGATGTAAATAGCACAAACCACATGAAATCTGATCATTTTGATTCTGATTTGGGCCACTTTCGGTCATAAGTCAGATAGAAGTCTGATTTTTTTTTTTTTTTTTTTCAGTGCAACCTTATTCTGAACAGTCATATCATAATTCATGCCAGGTTTATATTACTCTGGGTTAACATTCTTTAGAGTTCTGCATTGATGGGAGTCACGCAAAGATTTTACATACCAAAATAGAGAAGAAAGCTGCAAAGGTTGTCAGTGGAAGGACAGTGAGCTGTTATAATAAGTATTACGGTTACAGCTCTATACAAGCAAAACGTGAGGGAAAATTATATGGGGAAAAACTGTGCTCTCTTTCTCATTATGCTGGGTTTTGACACAAATTTCACGAATCTATTCTGAATTCTGATTCACAAGCTTGTGATTCGATTCAATATTGATTATTTTGGATATATATCAGGTACAGTACATGCCAAAGTTTCTTACATGAAAAACAATTAGGGCTGTCTATTGGCAAGAATCTGGCGATACGATACGTGTCACGCTACAGGGGTTGCGATACTATATGTTGCAATGCACTGTGATACTGTAAACAAGGCGATATATAGGGATATTTCTTATTTTAAGAAATGGATATACTTTAAGGAAAGCTGTACACACCACCATATGCAAACCTTCATATTTCAGTTCAAAAAGTTCAAAAGATCAGTCCCTGTAACATTCTTATTGAATTACTTTTTGTGCAGTACAAGTAAAAGGGGAAAATAAGATGCCTGCAGGATTCTTTAGTTATTAAATGTATAAAATGTAAGCTTTTATAAACGTATATATAAGCGTATAAGCATATATATATATATATATATATATATATATATATATATATATATATATATATATATATATATATATATATATATATATTTTTTTTTTTTTTTAGACCCTGCCTTAACGGTTCACATTTTAAGTTTACATTTGTAACATACAAATGCACTGGCATGGTTTAAGATCAGTCGGTGCGAGTTTCTTTCATTTGAAACTGCTCAGACTCACATTTTAGTCTGTGACTAGGCTTAAGCCTGGTCTGTGAAACCGGGGGACACTGTCATAACATTTTGATCTGAACTTAAGAATTACATCTGCTTAATATCAGTAAGAAAAAAGTGCTTGCAGAAATCCTAAAGAAAGCAAAATAATTGTAAAACAAAGAAATAAATACATGTATTGAATATTCTTAGAAACTTTTTGTTCTGAGAATTTCACAGGTTTTGTATTTCAGAAGATTTCAGTTTGTATTTATGTTCCACGAGGAATCGCCAGCTGCACAAAACGCCTCCAACCACAAGAGCGAAAGAAAGTTACCACACCGCCCACTGCGAAGACCCTTTCACACAGGACGTGGCCACCACCCATCCGCACAGCAGAAGCACCCCGTGGCCTGTGCAGCCGCGGCCCTGGGGCGGACGTTACCACGAAAGCTGAAATGACCTCACGCGTGAACTTTGTACACCAAGGCGGGAGCAGAAACTATTCTTTCATCCTTCATTACTAGCAGCTGTATTAACGATAACATTAGTGACGTGCCTTTATGCTAATATTTCCTGTCACTGTTTAAGTTCAGAGATAAGAAGACTGCCATCTAACTGTTAGCGGTCGGGATATAAACTCGAAACGAAGCATCTGCCGTGAATCTTGTATGATTTTTAAAAAAAAAAATATTGATATTCCATTTTTGAGAATCGATACAGTATCTCCAAACACAATATCGCGATACTCGCGTGTTTTGATATTTTCTTACACCCCTGCTAATAATATTTAAGGCTTTAAATTAACTGATTTGTATGCAAATGCTTAAATTACACTCTGTTAATGGTTTTTTTTTTATAATAATAAAGTTACAATTACATAATTATATTTCTACTCCAATTAGTTTTTTTAAAATATAAATATTTAAATGGTGGCTGTCATAAAAACTTGACAGATTTATTAAAACATATATTAAACATTGAAGAACAGTAAAAAGTATATGTTATATGGTGCGTATATTTAGCAAATTGCTCCTCTCCTAAATTTAAGTTTCTAGTTGAGTTTATGGTCACCAAATATGTAAAAGGTGAATGAGACATTGTCATATTGTAAGCTGTTATATCCACCTCATTTTTCCCATAAGAATGGGTGCACCCATCTGTAAATTTTTTGTGTCTGGCTTCCAGTCTCATCCACTTCCAGCTATTTTTAGCGGCACAAAAAGCTCGTTTTGCTGCTTGATATTGCGAACTGGTGTGTCTTACCATATTATTTTAATGTATTTTCTTAATTATGAACACATTGGTTTGTAGTGCAAACTGTTTTACCATTTACTGCACTTCGATATTCTTCTCGTTATTTCCCTATGGCGGATTATGAACTGGACATCTAACACATTACCAGAAAACAGCTTACTTCCGCATTGAAAAATAAAGTGGATAGAGGGTATGCACTAATGTCACTTTCCCGCTGGAACACGCTCCCTCAGCAGGACCAAGTGGCAAAAGAGCCTGCTGAATGAATGGATTTGATAGGGAAGTTGCAAAAACGTGAGTAAAACAAACAATAATCATTTTAAACTAAAGGTTGCTGGATTCTATATAGTGTTCCTTACAACTTACCAAACATCCAGTGGTCCATGGATATTGATATGCTGCCAGGAATCGTGTTTCCTGACATTTTTGTGCCTGATTTTGACACCAGGGAAATAAAGCAAATTTGCTTGTGAACTAGGGGCGTAAGAAAATATCGATACATATGAGTATCGCGATATTGTGTTTGGCGATACTGTATCGATTCTCAAAAATAGAAAAAAAAAATCATACAAGATTCACGGCAGATGCTTCGTTTCGAGTTTATATCCCGACCGCAAACAGTTAGATGGCAGTCGTCTTATCTCTGAACTTAAACAGTGACAGGAAATATTAGCATAAAGGCACGTCACTAATGTTATCGTTAATACAGCTGCTAGTAATGAAGGATGAAAGAATAGTTCCTGCTCCCATTGACGCATGGGGTCATTTTGGCTTTTGTGGTAACGTCCACCCCAGGGCCGCGGCTGCACAGGCCACGGGGTGCTTCTGCTGTGCGGATGGGTGGTGGTCACGCGGTGGTTCCACTGCTTGCCGCATCCTGTGTGAAAGAGTCTTCGCAGTGGGCGGTGTGGTAACTTTCTTTCGCTCTCGTGGTGGAGGTGTTTTGTGCTACTGGCGATTCCACGTGGAACATAAATACAAACTGAAATCTTGTGAAATACAAAACTTGTGAAATTCTCAGAACAAAAAGTTTCTAAGAATATTCAATACACGTATTTATTTTATTGTTTTACAATTATTTTGCTTTCTTTAGGATTCCTGCAAGCACTTTTTTCTTACTGATATTAAGCAGATGTAACGTTAATTCTTAAGTTCAGATCAAAATGTTATGACAGTGTCCCCCGGTTTCACAGACCAGGCTTAAGCCTAGTCACAGACTAAAATGTGAGTCTGACCAGTTTCAAATAAAAGAAACTCGCACTGATTGATCTTAAAACATGCCAGTGCCTTCGTATGTTACAGTTGTAAACTTAAAACGTGAACCTTTAAAGCAGGGTCTAAAAAAATATATACGCTCTGTTTATAAAAGCTTACATTTTATACATTTAATAACTAAAGAATCCTGCAGGCATCTTATTTTCCCCTTTTACTTGTACTGCACAAAAAGTAATTCAATAAGAATGTTACAGGGACTGATCTTTTGAACTTTTTGAACTGAAATATGAAGGTTTGCATATGGTGGTGTGTACAGTATATCCTATTCTTAAAATAAGAAATATCCCTATATATCGCCTTGTTTACAGTTTCGCAGTGCATCGCAACATATCGTATCGCAACCCCTGTATCGTGACACGTATCGTATCACCAGATTCTTGGCAATACACAGCCTTACTGTGAACGCATTTTGTGAATACAAATTAGGTTGGTCTAAATCCGGGTGATCACTTAAATCAATATTTTATATATTGTCCACCACAAACTTATATAGTTTTTATAGTTTTTATTAAAAAAACATCCAGTAGTGCAGAATATAAGACGGTAAATATTTAATTGATGTGTTGTCAATACGATATATAATAATACAATATGTAGGGTATAATTTTCCTTCAAGATTCAACATATTAACATGAAATAATAACTGCAAATCTGTGTTTCATTGCCTGAGATCCATTTGTGTCTGTGAATTGCGGTGATTCATTTGCTTCTCTCTTCTGTAGCTTTAGGTAGTCTGTAAAAATATGCCTCAGATTTCTTGTCAAATGTATTTCAGTCAATCGCAAAGCTCTTTCTCGTTTTAGATGTGTTTTGTGAGTTCTGTCGGAGCATTCACACTGAAAACCAATGCTGCCTCTTTGCCACTCAGTGGGCGGAGCCACAGAAGCTGATGATGACGTCACATGCATACCCTCTAATGACATCTTTGCATGGCTGAAACACTGATTGAGCAATAACATGAGACAAAAACAGATTTCAGTAGGCTGAAAACAGGCTTGACTAGTCAATTCTTGTTATTTAAGAATCAATATAACTTCGTAAAAATGAGAATCGATTAAAATCAAGAAGTGTATATTTTTCACCCAGCCCTACTTTCTCCTTGTACTCCCTATCACCTGTCACCACAAATTAGCTGGCTTCTGTTGCACATCACCTTTGAATGCATAAACACTGATTTCAATGGCCTCCACATTTATTTCTGTATGACAACATCCTTTGTTATTCTTTTGTGGATGTGGGTCAGTTCAAGACTTTGACCAGTTCACACTTGAATCTGTTATTGGCCACCAAAATAATGTGAACGTCCAAACAAAAAAATGGATGTGAGCAAAAGTGAGCACTTAGGCTTGTGGTGTGAATGTAGCCATGCTCTCCGAAGTTATTATCTTTTTGATACTTGATGATAAGTCAAAGGACTAGTTCACCAGATTCTGATGCTGACATCATGTACTAACCCTCATGTCAATGGAAAAAAGTGCAGTGCTAGTGTGTCATCTTGCTCCCTCCCACTGCATGAAACAAATGCAGGCTAAGCATTTTACGCATGCAGGGATTTAACTGCAGCTACACTCATCCCTGATCCTATAGCTCTACATATAGACATGATAATAACACTGAAGTGAAAGAAAAGTGCAGAATACACATGAGTGCCCTTTTTTTTGCATAGAGAATGTTTCACATGTTTAGACTAAGTCTTTTTATTTTGTCATGCATCAAGTGTTTATTTTTCATGCCATGTGTGAACTGTGTTTGCGTGTGTGTAATAGCCAGAGGGGTTTCTTCAAAGACACTACAGCATATATACAGAAGCAGTCTTGTTCCCTCTCTATTTTATTAATGTGATAAATATGTTTGTTTCTCCACCAGGTTCATTATCCAGATGTGGAGAGGGTGGAGTGGCTAAATAAGGTGAGAGAATTATTAGATGATAATTGCCTGTCCCTCATCGTTTCTAAGTAATCATCATCAAGCACTCTTGTATACATGTGTCTACAGTCAGTAGTAATCTGGAATCTGATACTCTCTAACATTGGTTGTGTGCTGATGCTATAATCCAGTGTGCTTTGCTTATGTTACACTACACGTAGCAACGCTTTATCTCCCTCTGTGTCAAAATCAGTGGCTTTTTTTTAAATATTCATTGTACATATACATTCAGTGGCTCCCAGCTTTCAAAAAACATGTCTGATTTGAATACTTCATTGGCATTTTGCCCAGCGGCGTAATTTATGTACTTAAATGGCTTCATGCTTCTGCAAAGCATGCCTGCAACATTCAAAGTCATGCAAAACTATTTACATGAAACACTGCAGAATCTCTGATGTTTTTAAACATGACAAAACTGAGAAGGATAAAAACTCTTACAGTACTGTATCGATACTAATATTACAACCAGAATTTTCGCACATGCATTTTGAAGCTTATAAATGTGATATACATCATATGAATGTAAAAACATTTTTAATTCTCTCTTTTTCATTATTTGGCTATCTACATCTCTTAGGTATTATTTGTTTGCTCTCAGACATGCTATCCTACATTTATTTTTGAATAATTGTTTGTGCTGTCCCAGTGTGGCTACCTGTTGTCGTGGAGAATAGTTTCCAGATGCCTAGAGTATTTACAGTTAGTCAAGTTACAACATGTACTTAAGCCTGTTTGAATGAAAGCTGTGAACCTTGTATCACACCACCTTGTTGTGTAAAAAATACATTTTGCACATACTGAAAATTTTGTTTTAAACAAATGTACTCGAAACAACAGTTAAACTTTTCTGATAACTAGTGAGTTTCAGACCAGCTTATTTATCATACTCAGGTCAGTAGCAGTGAGAAATGAAGACGTCTTGTACTGACCAGATACACTCTTTGCCTTTCAGACAGTGAAACAGATGTGGCCTTACGTGTGTCAGTTTGTGGAGAAGCTGTTTAGAGGAACAATCGAGCCAGCAATCAAAGAAGCCAATGCCCACCTCAGTACATTCAGCTTTACCAAGATTGATCTCGGAGATAAGGTATGCTTGCTCACGGCCTATGAACAGTCAACGCTCACCAAGTGCATCCTGTTAGAGAACATGTCAATTTTTGTTGATAGCATTTAATATAGCATCAGTCAAGCTGGCTTGCATTTTACGGAGCCTTGGACCAATCTGGCTCACACTTTATAGACACCAACATATTACATGTACTTTTTTGGCTCCTTTCCCTCTTAGTCAGCTTGTGATTTAAAGGGTTAGTTCACCCAAAAATGAAAATTCTGTCATTAATTACTCACATTCATGTCGTTCCAAACACGTAAGGCCTTCCTTCATCTTCAGAACACAAATTAAGATATTTTTGATGAAATCCGAGAGCTTTCTGACCCCAATGCAACTACAACTAACTAGTTGTAAGGACATCATTAAAATAGTTCATGTGACATCAGTGGTTCAACCGTAATTTTATGAAGCAACGAAAATACTTTTTCTGCATAAAAAAAACAAAAATAAAGACTTTATTCAACAATTTGTTTTCTTCAGTTTCTGCCGCGCATTCACGAGAGTACCACGATGCATACGTTCTGACATGGTGAGTTGTTTATGCAAGGTCAGAAAGCTCTTGGATTTCATCAGAAACATCTTAATTTGTGTTCTGAAGATGAACGAAGGTCTTATGGGTTTGGAACGCTTGAAAGTGAGTAAATAATGACAGAATTTTCATTTTTGGGTGAACTATCCCTTTAACACGTAAAGTTATTCAGCTCAGAGTGTAATCTTGAAAGGGAATACCATTAGTTGGCACCATTCTTTACCAGTGAGTCCACATGTAGCCACATTTTGTGGTTTTGCTCAGTCTTTTCTCCCCATTATTTCCTGTGCTGTCACTACTGTCCCTATTATTATTATTTTTTTTTAATTAATTAAAAAAAAAAAAAAAATATATATATATATATAATATATCAGTAGGCATTGCCTAGACCAGTGTTTCCCAACCACTGTGCTGTGACAGGTTGTCAGGCGTGCTGTGGAAAATTATCAGAAACTTCCTATCTCTATTATATTTCGCTATTATTATTTTAAATTGGTACTATGGGTCATAATTATGTCTGTTTGTGGGTTTTACAAATATTTTACCAATGAAAAGCATTCAGAAGAGCTTGTGACTAAACCTTGTAACGCCATTGGATCCTCAAATTTTCAGTCAAACCTCATAACTCCACCCCACCTCCATTAAGAATGAAGTGCCGTGACACGCAGTTTGAAGACAGACGTCTACTTATTCACAATGCGAGGGTAAATACAGAACTGATGTTTGAATAAGTACAGCGTTTTTTTTTTTTTTTTTTTTTACTAAAGAAACTATAATCTATAAATGCTAATGTTTTTGTGTGTTTGAAGAGCCTTAGCATTTGCCGTCTAGCCAATACTTTTACACATTTTAAATATCCTGTCCATAGCGGTTCATCTTTTTTCACGTGAGATTTTGGCGAAATGTATTATACAGCAAGAACAACTGAGCGCTCATATAGCTACAATTAAATTTTATAACCTGTAAATGGATGAAATGTAAATGTGCCCCCCCCCCCCTTTTTTTTTTTTTTTTCAGTCCTTAGTGGTTTGCCATGGGATTTTTTTACTTACTAACAAACTGTGCCACGGCAGAAAAAAGGTTGGGAAACGCTGGCCTAGCCCTTTCACTTAATATAACTCAATATAGGCACAATGGATTTTATAGCCATATAAATAATTTACCTATTTTAGCTTTTTCTTAAACATTTTTATAGGCGCAGTGGAAGTACAGAATGTTTTTAACAATTTAAGGGCATGCTATTGTACTCCATCACAGAAAGATTTCTGTTGTAATTATTTATATTTACATATATTTGTGACTTTTTATGTATAGTGTAGTTCATCATCTAGACATTTAGTTGTTCTTGTTTTCTAGTATTCTATTTTTCCACAGAAAACCACTGTAGTATATAGCACTATAGTTCTGATTAAAAAATGATTCATAAACATATAATTTTATCATCTCTAACTTTTGAAGGCCATTAATTAGACAAATACATCTACCTATTTTCAGATTAGCTGTACAGCAAAAGTGTTCAACATATATACATCATTTGTTATACATACATAATTTTTTAATACAGATTTTTTTATTTTATCTTATCTCATCTTATCTTGTTTATCATTTTGTTGCTCCTCTAGTCAGGCATATGGCTAACCACCCAATCTGAGGCAATGACACGGCACTAGTGATTTTGTGCGTACACCTAGTTATGGCAGCTGACAGCGTTTCAGCTCTTTGAGCCTTTGAATAGTAAGAACAGACTGTGCTTCAGCAGACCACTGCTATAAGACACAGTATACATTTCATACAACTCTGTAAATATAACTAAGCATTAATTCAAAAGCCTCTGTAAACATTTCATTGTGTAAATTATATATTTGGCTTATGTAGCCAAGACTTCACAATGGGATTTAATGCTGTTATAGCCTGTACTGTGAGCCTGAACATTTTGTTGTAAAATTTCTAAACAAATAAAGCTTTTACATCAATTTTCCAGAAAAAATGTATAAATAAGTGGATTGAAAGCCAATGCAGTATAATTTCTCATACTATGAATATATCACTAAATTGATCTAGTTGGTATATAGAACTATAAATAAGACCATCTTGCATATCTTTTTTTGAAGATAAGACATTGCTTGACTACTTAACACTAAAAAGCCATTGCACTAAAAAGCTATATATTGCATCAGGAGTAGGACGGTTGACGTAAGAAATTTAAACCTTTTGGAAAAGCTGACCAGCTGTCAGATGGAAATAGTTTATGTTGTCAGGGCTCTGTGGAGGAATGCATGCTGGTTAAAGAAATGTCAACCCCCTGACGGGGCATCTGTGCTCATCTCTGTCACAGCCTCTCAGAATCAATGGGGTCAAAGTTTACTCTGAGAACGTGGACAAACGGCAGATCATCATGGACCTTCAGATCAGGTGACGTCACATTATATATGCAATGCTGACATCTTTTGATCTTTTATTTAACTTCCTGGTTGTTCGGGAAGGTTTTAATATTTGTTTTTTCTTTTATAGCTACGTTGGAAATACTGAAATCGATGTGGATGTCAAAAGGTACTACTGTAGAGCAGGGATCAAAAGTATACAGGTATATTGTTATATCTTTTCATTAAACATTTTAGAGTGATATTCTCTGCTCTTGTGCCACATAAAGCAGTAGGACTGTATTCTCCACTGTTATTTGTTCACAACACCTATACAGCAGCTCTGTTATGTATGGCATCTTCCATCTTCCATGACTCAATGGATTATGCTAGCCAAGGCCAGAGAGTTAATTTGTTGGATACAGAGAAGCTCTTTCCTATATTGTGATGCAACCACGTGTTTCATGGAAGGAATCCAGTCGACTAGAACGGAGCCTATTTTTATTTTTACAGAAAGGGTGTGTGTGTATTTATAGGGAGGCGTGTAACCAAATACTAAAATGCCCTTGTACCGTTTGTAGTGCATGATCAAATACATACACGCATGACCGTTTTGTACATGATTTATGGACTTGTTTCATTCTGTTGCATTAAATGCATTGCAGAGTAAACTCTCTGTGTGACAGCATACTGTGTTTATGTATGATGTTTTTTTACTATATAGCAAGGAGGTCTATAATACCCGGAGAGAGCTGTTAGCATTCCCATTTACTGTATCTTTGCGAAGGAAGTGTGATGCCGCCATCTTTGCTTCATAAACACTAAGTTCCAGAAAAACGTAATAGCACATTTCATGGCTTTAAGAGCACTTGTTAAAATAATTAGCCACTGGTTAAAAAAAAAAAAAAAAAAGGTGCTATAATATATATATATATATATATATATATATATATATATATAATATATATATATATATATATATATATATATATATATATATATATATATAAAATTAAATACTTGTGTTTTATATGTCACAAACATTACATTTTAGTACCTTATTTATCCCTAAAGGGTGCATATAAGTACTTCAGATGTATATAATAGGACCATATTAAGTGTACATATTAGTACCTAAATGGTACAGATTTGTACCTTTCAAAACGTTACCTCCCCAGTGACAGCTTTTGTACCTTTTTTTTTCTGAGAGTGTACGCAAATTGTAATTCACAGTACCTTACATATAAATAAGAAATAATAATAAAATAAAACAAGTAAGAAAAATTGTATTATTATAATCAGTTAGTGAGCATTACAGAGCTGACTGTAATCACTGTGTTGCAGAATGAATAAGTTAATATATACACTGGCTGATCTTATATGGCCTCTTCCACATATCATGGTTCGTAAAGGACTACTTGAGACAGAACATTCCCTTGAGTTATTTGTTCTCATTAGCAGCTCTTTGGTAATGAATGATTGTTCAGAACAGAAGCTAATAATTCTGTTGCTCAGAGCTGAAGTGATGGCTGTGAAGGTGAAATGTCTATCGCTGAGCATGTGGAGCGCTGTCAGAAGCAAAATAATAAATGCATCAGTGTCAGGATCCTGAAACATTCATCATCAGCCTGGGGCACATAGTGGTTAGTTTGACAGCGCTGCTCTCTCACACCAAAAATCTTTTTCTTGTTTTCCAAAAAAGAAAACCAAAATAAATTCACATGAGATATAAGTTTGCAGAAGATATTAAGAGTTAATGTCTTGTTCCCATTTGTGGACTGCCAGGCTGAAAGTGATAAAGTGGACTATTCTTAATTAAGACAGCAGTGTTTTTATTAATTTAATATAAATGCCAATTTTTATTTAGCTTATTTAGTTGAGGATCAATCAGAGTAAAGTAACCACACCAAACTTCTACTGAGAATCCTTACCAGGTTTCAAATTTTAATGTGATTTGTATGTCTCTCTCTTTCTCTCTGTGTATGTACTTGGCCATATGTATGAATAGCTACATGGAGTTCTGCGCGTGATTCTTGAGCCACTTTTGGGGAATATGCCACTGGTTGGTGCTCTTTCCATCTTCTTCCTCAAGAAGCCAGTGAGTTTACAAACTATTTATTATGACTTTAGTATTATTGTCTGTATTATTGCCTGATGAAGACTGAAGTTGCTTTGTTTCTGATAAAGTTTGGATCTGTGTGTGGACATGCATTCACATTTTTCACATATGCTGCCTCTTGTCCTGCATCTGTGTTTAACTTAGATTTCAGCGTGAGCATTTTCCCAAAAAACATCTGTTTTACCATAGCATACAAAGGAGCTTTGTCATTAATGTAAGTAAACATGTTTACCGTGCATACAAATTCCTGAGTGAGTGCTAGGAAGGCAGGATCTCAAGGAAAGGAGTGTCTTAAGGACATCTGATGAGACAGCTATCAAATAAGGTTGTAAATGCTGAAGTAGATAAGGCATAAGATCAGAAGGCACTGTGGAATTTGAGTAGGCAGTGGCTTGATTCTTGTTAAACAGCAGGAAATGCTTTTACTTTCAAAGTGTATCATAGAGTTGGTAATGACTGCATGCAGGAGACAGAGAATGTCTAGGAAGAATTGGTTTTACTTTCACCATCTGCAGCTGAATGACTTTATAATACACTGCCATTCAAAAGTTTGGGATCAGTAGATTTTTAATGCTTTTTAAAATTAATTTCTATGCTTATCACTGCTGCATTTATTTGATCAAAAATACAGGAAAAAATGTGCACTGACCAAAATTATAAACGCAACACTTTTGTTTTTGCCCCCATTTTTCATGAGCTGAACTCAAAGATCTAAGACTCTTTCTATGTGCACAAATGGCCTATTTCTCTCAAATATTGTTCGCAAAATCTGTCTAAATCTGTGTTAGTGAGCACTTCTCCTTTGCTGAGATAATCCATCCACCTCATAGGTGTGGCATAGCAAGATGCTGATTAGACAGCATGATTATTGCACAGGTGTGCCTTAGGCTGGCCACAATAAAAGGCCACTCTAAAATGTGCAGTTTTATCACACAGCACGATGCCACAGATGTTGCAAGTTTTGAGGGAGCATGCAGTTGGCATGCTGACTGCAGGAATGTCCACCAGAGCTGTTGCCCGTGAATTGAAAGTTCATTTCTCTACCATAAGCCGTACCACCAGCCCAGGACCTCCACATCCAGCATATTTACCTTTAAGATCATCTGAGACCAGCCACCCAGACAGCTGCTGCAACAATCGGTTTGCATAACCAAAGAATTTCTGCACAAACTGTCAGAAACTGTCTCAGGAAGCGCATCTGCATGCTCGTCGTCCTCATCGTGGTCTCGACCTGACAGCAGTTCGTCGTCGTAACCGACTTGAGTGGGCCGCACAACTGATACCAACATAGATAATTCTAATAATAAATCATAATGTTAGAATGAGTTCTGAAGGATCATGTGAGACTTAAGACTGGAGAAATTATGCTGAAAATTCAGCTTTGCTGCACAGGAATAAATTATTATATTAAAGTATATTAAAATGGAAACCATTATTTTGTATTGTAATAACATTTCGCTATATTACCATTTTTTTCTGTATTTTTGATCAAATAAATGCAGCCTTGATAAGCATAAGACTTCTTTAAAAACATTACAAGTCTTACTGATCCCAAACATTTGAACGACAGTGTATATCTACAGATGTTGTACAAATCATTGATGGAAGGAAATAAGTCAAGAATATTCTGATACATTTTTCAGAATATATTTTTAATGTTTTGCAGAAAAAGAAAGTCATATAGGTTTGGAACAACATGTGATGACAGCATTTTCAAAGTATTGACAGACCTATATCTTTAATGTGCTCATAAAACCACAAAGACCTATTGCTTTAAAGATAGTCCTTGAGCAACCATATATTTTTTTCGAAAAGTCCAATTTAGTTGTCCTATGGAGGATTATTGATCAGATGTAGAGACACATTTGCCTTGAGGTGAGCTAGCGGAGAGAGGGTATCCTCTTCTAGCACATGTAAGAACTTTGGAGAATGCAACTGATGCGCAGTTGCTGTATAATTGGAAGAAAATGAGAAAGTTATTAAAGACATTTGTCTTTTCCAAAACTGCATGATTGAGATGCTATTTAAAGGTTTGCTAACCAGCATAAAATGATCTTAACAGCTGTACCACGTACATACAGCAGTGGCAGACAGTCAGCGTCACTGACCCAGATTCTACAGTCTGTCAGTACCAGATTAGTAGCAGGGCTAATTTCACAGCAGGTTATCACAGCTCAGCCTGATTCTAGCTCACATTCTGCTGCTCTTTCTGAATGAAGGCTTGAATGAGGCAGGTGTAGGAAAACTGAATGAGTTTGAGTCCTCTGTGAGGTGTCCAGTGTCCTGCGGTCTGACTGTACTGTGGTGCACTGCAGCGGTGGCCTCTCTTCATATATTGCTCTGCAGTGTGGGCGACACTGAAACAAATTCACAGGGGGAAAGAGAGAAAAGAGAACATTTTTATATTGCATCCTAGTTTTAATAGACGGTTTCTATATCTGTACTCTCTTTCCTTCCATCCTTCCCTCATTCTTTCTTGTTTATGTTCTGGCACACTGGGACACTGATTGTTCTCATCACAGTAACAGAAAGTACATAGGATTGTTATTTATGTGCTAGCATTACAGTGAAACTTCTGATATGATCCACGTTCATATTAAATTACTGCCTCAGGAATTTTCTGACATGTTTTGTTGTTGTTTGTCTTTTTGTGTTATCTGGTTTTATGCTTGTTTCTCTCCTCTGGATTGAGAAAAACCTGTATTTTCTCTATGTTCGCAGTGTAGTCTGTTTAAGTTATCTATACGCTTGTTTCTGTCTTTTTCATTCAGCTCTTGGACATAAACTGGACAGGCCTCACAAATATATTGGACATTCCAGGGCTGAAGTAAGTGAACATTTTCTTCCTACAATGGCTTATCTTTACTTACTAAGATAACAATCTATGTTTCTAGGAACTAGGTAACTTTTTTTCAGTCCTGAAAACATTTCATATGACCTGATTATTTTCATGCTGCTGAGGCTTCTGGCTCTGGATTTTGAATTCAGGTCCTTTTGGTTTTCATCCACGGAGTCTAGACCTCTTCTTTTGTTTTTCTTCATTTACTTGGTTGTAGGCCTGTTTGCTGTAGATAATTGAAAGAGCTTTTGTTCAGCAGTTTTAGTGCACAATCAATGTAAGACATCCTTCTTTCTCGCTAGCGTATGTTGACTTTAATTAGCTATAAGCTTTTACACATTTATTACTATTGGACTGTCTCACTATTGAGTAGTGATGAATTTAGCTTTTTGGCCACTTTACCTAAGCAATTACCAGTATGACACACTTGATTGAATTTATGTTTCACACACATTTATGCTTAAATGCTTGAGGTTTTGTAGACATTTAAATTGTGGCTTTAAATGAATGTCTTTATAAACCTTAATAAAATTAAATACCTACTGTATATAATAAATACATATAGTATAACTTTATATTTTATGTATATCCAAATATTTTAGTGGTATGGTACACTTGATATACAATATCTGGTTGATTAGTTTAAAACCTCACCTTTTATATTCAGATTAATGCCGTTTTATCCGTAAAGAGAACAGCTACCCTTGGCTTTTTATTTAAAAAAAAAAAAAAAAAAAAAAAGATCAAACACTTTTTTCAAACAATTTTTTTTTTTTTGGATGAAAGCCCATTTCAACCACTGAATAAAAAATAAAAAAGGTAATTGTGAGTTTTTATCTTGCTATTCTGCCTTTTTTTCTTGCGATTGCAAGTCTTTTTTGCTTAATATATTGCATGATATAAACTCGCAATTGGTAGTTATAGAGTCAGAACTGTGAAATATAAACGTAGAATTCTGACATCTTTTCTCAGAATTGCAGGATATAAACTTGCATTTGCGTGAAGTAAAGTCAGAATTGCAGTTTGTATCTCGCAATTATGACTTTTTTCTCACCATTCTGAGTTTATCTTGCAATTCTGAAAAAAAAAAAGCAAGATATAAAAGTTTATTTCTCACAATTCTGACTTTATAACTCGCAATTGCGAGTCTATATCTCACAATTCTCCCTTTTTTTTTTTTTTTTTTTTTTTTTTGCATTTTTGCCTTTTGATAGGGAAGTATAAAAGAAGTGAAGTGGGAAAGAGAGGAAAGGTCCTCAAGCTGGGATTCGAACTCGGGACGTCCGTAGCGCAACAGCACTTTATATCGGCAAGGCTATCTCCGCCAATTATATCTCACAGTTCTGGGACAAAAAGTCAGAAATGCGAGTTTGTATCACGCCATTCTGATGCAAGTTTGTAATTGCAAGAAAAAAGTCAGAATTGTGAGAGAAAAAGTCGCAGTTACCTTTTATTTAATTTTTTAGTGTTGAAAACAAGCTTCCATACTTTTCTTCCCTTCACTGTGTGATGAAACTTAGTGGAATTAGTAATAATATTACTGGTGATTAATTAATAAAAATTACATTTTTTTTAAACATGCTACTGACTATGAGAGTGTGTTCACTTAAAATGAGCATACATCAAAACAGTAGTTTAATTTTGATCATATTTCAACCTGCTCTGTCCACTTCAAATCAGTGGTAGGCAAAGTACACAAGTCAAGTACTTGAGTAAAGGTACAGATACTTATAATAAAATATTACTCCAGTAAAAGTAAATATGCTTCTTTTTCAACTTCACTCGAGTGAAAGTACACAAGTACCCATTTTTTTATGTACTTAAGTTAAAAAAAAAAAAAAATATATATATTGATAGATTTATTTTGCAATTTTATATAGGCTAATTAATTAAATTTTATATTAGCACATATTTTTTATAATTCTACTGCTCAAAATACCTGGTTATCCCAAAATAACCACTATATAGAGTAAAAACACATTTTGTTGTTGATATGGACTATGTTGACGAGAGTGATGTAGTAACATTCACTGCAAAAATTACACTGGGATGTACCTGGGGGAAAACAGATTTGACCATCTCATTATCGCCAGTAAGAGAACAGTGTTTTAAAGCTTGTTGTTTTGCATGACGTCACAGTTATATATGACATGAAAATAAGGCCTAAAGTTAGCAAGAACATTTTATGGAAAATATAATTATATTTTCATAATGATTTTTTTTCCTCTCAAACTTTGTTTGTGTTGTAAAAACATGTTCTGAACATCACATCTTTTCTTTTTCTAAGGATAAAATCTATCTAGGTGGTTGAATAAAAATATTTGAACTTTATATTTAAAAATTACCTCAACTCAGCACCAGCAAGCTTGTTAGCTAGACAGTTAGCATCAGCTAACAATATTTACTTATTTTTAGTACGGTTATGAATAAACATTCATATCTGTCTATTCTGCTAGTTTTATAAACATTTATACTGTTTATAAACAATATAAAAACAGGCGTCACGTAGGGCTAAATGTGTAATAAAACTGCAAACGTTACAGCAGTGGGGAATATGAACGTGCATATTTTATTTAATCTGTGTTATTTTAACTTTTCGTTTTTTGACCTAAAGCATAGAGACACTACTTAAACCGATCACTCTTTACAGCAGATTTAATTCACAAACAACGGACAGTTTTGAACTAAATATGATTTTTAGTTACAATAATTATTAATTAATCCTAATATTCATCATTAGTAACTTACTTTTCGCAGCATCAGTCGCAAGTAGCAAGCAGAATAATGCTTACTGTATCACCCTGCAATGCAATCCCAATTAAATTAGAATAATTAAATGTATGCATTATGCATGTAGATTCCCAGGAATTATTTAGACGCATTCACTAAAACAGTGTTTTCAAATAACCTCAATTGCCTCTCAGAGTTCTCTGTAATGCAGATTAGAGAGACCCTTAATGTGTTGCTGTAACATACTGTCTGCAGTAAAAAGTTGGAGCAGATTCATGAGTGTTGCACTTCTGGTTGTGCTGATCATGCACACAGACACACACACTCAGGCGGATGAGTGATTACACCCCTCTATCTGTGTCTTAACACAGGCTACTGTGGTCCATAGGCATTTATATCTTAGTATTTTAAAGCGCTCCTTCAAAGTTTAAATGTGTGTGTATTTAGAATTGTTGTGTATAGTTTGTTTTGTGAGTTATGTTTCTGGAAATCTGAATAATTGCGCTAGTTGTCGCTGTTTGGGAGCTTTATGTCTTGATAATTCTTATTGCAAGTAAAGCAAGCAAACAAAAGTACCATTAGGCTGTGGTCATTAGCACTGCCGCATTGAGAGTGCTTGTCTTAGGCTGTTAAAGTTTATTGGTGCTGCTTTGGATCTTCACTGCACAAGCGCTGCTCCCGTCTCAGCCATGCTCCTTGCATCGAATAGCTAATGGAAGACTGAAGAAAATTACACTGATTTTAGATCTGTCAGTCCAGGCAACCATAATACTCTAGTGCAGTGTAATTCTGTGTTGTATATCTGTGGTGTCCCACTGTTTAGGACCGGTGAGTGATTATTGTAGCCTCAGAGAGCGCTATGCTTGCATTATGAAGATGTTTGGGGAACTGCATCTGCTTGGCAAGCAAATCAATAAGAGAGTTATGATTGTCTTTCTTGCTTTCATTTTTTTTTATGGTGTTTGTAATTTCTGTTCAGCGTGTTGTGTTACCCCCGTGAATGTTGGTGCTTTTTTTATTACAGAGGATGTCATTCACAATGAAGCTGCCTTTTATCACAGAATTTGGGAGATTAAATGTCAAGTGTTGCTGACAAGAGAGTTGAGAAAGCAATTTGGAAGAAAGTGGGGAAAAACAGATTGGAAAGGAAAGGTATTCGAAGGAAAAGGTGTAATGGATAGCACGAATGGGGACAAAAGAGGTTTTGGTAAATATAGAGAAAGGATGTGTTAAGTGCGGTAAGTTGAGGTTTATATAAAAATATATAAATCAGGCTAAAGTTTTTAAGTCTTGAGTTTATTAAATAAACTTTCCAATGGGGGTTGGTGAAGACAAAGTGTTTTGTCTTCATGAAATTATACATAAGTCTTGTACATCCTCCATCCAAAGCTCTCAAAAATGAATATTCTGTCATTAATTACTCACCCTCATGTCATTCCAAACCCATAAGACCTTGGTTCATCTTTAATACACAAATTAAGATATTTTTAATTAAAACCGGGAGCTTTCTGACCCTGCATAGACAGCAATGCAACTACCACGTTCAAGGCCCAGAAAGGTAGTAATAGTACATGCATGCATCATGGTACTCTCATGAATGAGCCGGAAAAGAAGAAGAAGAAAAGAAAATCATCAAAATTTTTTACAATTTTAAGTCTTTGCTGATGTCACATGGACAATTTTTTTTTTTAACTGTGTCCTTACTACCTTTCTGGGCCTTGAACATGGTAGTCCCATTGCTGTCTAAGTAGGGTCAGAAGGCTCTTGGATTTCATCAAAGGTAAGACAAAGGTCTTACGGATTTGGAACAACATGAGGGTGAGTAATTAATCACAGAATCTTTATTTTTGGGTAAACTATCCCTTTAATGGTTATTAAAGGAGAAGTCCACTTCCAGAACAACAATTTGCAAATAATGTACTCACCCCCTTGTCATCCAAGATGTTCGTGTCTTTCTGTCTTCAGTCGTAAAGAAATTATGGTTTTTCAGGAAAGCATTTCAGGATTTTTCTCCATATGATGGACTTCATTGGTGCCCTGATTTTGAACTTCCGAAATGTAGTTTAAATGCAGCTTCAAAGGGCTCTAAAAGATCCCAGCCGAGGAAGAAGAGTCTTATCTAGCAAAACGATCTGCCATTTTTTTTGTATACTTTTTAAGCAGAAAAGCCCGTGTAGCACAGGCTCTGGGATGTGCGTTCTGGAACGATTCGTTTATTTTGAACGACTCAGGAAGAACGAGTCGTCTCAGGGAGTGATTTGTTCAGTCGTGCATGCGTAACATCCTATTAGGTTCTGTACTGGAATTAGTTCACCTGTTTCGAGTCTTCAGTTTTTTTCGGGTCGTTCGTTCATCTTATGTGGCTGTCACGTGACGCTGATTTTGCTAAAATGAATTAAATGAAAGAAATGACTCGCAAAAAGATTTGTACATTTTGCTGAACGAGACTCAAAGGTCCGAGTCGGTAAAATGATCCGAACGTCCCATCACTACTACGAATCACGTCTAAGTTCGTCGTCTGTGTACTCCGGCTCAAAAAGGTAGACTATGGCGAAAACCTCCATCTTATTTTCTCCTACAACTTCAGAATCGTCTGACATCGTTGGACCTTTTTGCTTGTAAACAGCGTTTGACTTACTTGCACTTTCTTAGTCTTTGCGTGTTCGCTTTATAAACACTGGGTCTGTAGTTCTGCGTTACCTTTCAACATGATTCAATAGTAAGTAGCATCGTAGACGTGCATCCCAGAGCCTGTGCGACACAAGCTTTTGTGCTTAAAAAGTATACAAATTTTTATTTTCCAAAAAAAATGACCCATCATTTCACTAGGTTACACCCTTCTTCCTTGGCTGGGATTGTTTAGAGCCCTTTGAAGCTGCATTTTAACTATATTTTGGAAGTTCAAAATTGGGGCACCAATAAAGTCCATTATATGGAGAAAAATCCTGAAATGTTTTCCTCAAAAACCATGATTTCTTCACGACTGAATACAGAAAGACATGAACATCTTGGATGACAAGGGAGTGAGTAAATTATTTGTGAATTGTTGTTCTGGAAGTGGACTTCTCCTTTAAGATTGTATGATGAGTATTAAGGGGGTTTAGCGATACCTTTAGAAAGGCTTTTATTTACTTGGATGTAATTGAATGCAGTTACTTAAGCTTAACTTTTTGCCTGATGTTGATATAATATTAGGTGCTAAACATGCTTTGAACTTTCTGTCATAGATTGCAGCTCATATCTGCATCAGTCCAGTTCAGCATTCTTTCTTCTGTTGTAGAGTGTCATGTTTCATTATCGTGTAGATGAGCTGGGTTCCAGGGAACAGATCAAATGGATTTATCTTGAAGCTTTCCGTGTTGTATTATAAGCATGTTGAAGATTATGCCCAACAATGCACAAAGGTGTTGGTTGTTTACAAGTTTAAATGTTCAGCTGTTGAAACTTTCCTGCTGCAGTGTAAAATTATTTAAAATGCAAAGAAAACAAAATGTTTTGGAAAGGAAAGCACAGTAAAAAACTTTTTTTTTATGTGTAAGACCAAGAGTGTAAGACCACTTTTGGCAGCCATGATGATTTTATTCATGTTGAATAATAATAAAAAAAAAAAATAATAATTGGCGCTTGCTTAACGGTGTTGTTGTTGTTATAAATGTCTTTGTTCAGTTGTTTTCTGATTTATTTGTGTTTTTGATAGAATTAGAAATTGAATGAAAAAGCTAGTTGACGTTGACAACAGCCATGCTCAAAATGAGTAATTGTTCTCGTGATTAACTTAAATTTTAAACAATGTATTGTAATCTATAATAATATAATGCAGAATATTTACACTAGCAGTCAAAAGTTTTTGAACAGTCAGATTTTTAATGTTTTTAAAGGGTTCTTTTCTGCTCACCAAGCCTGCATTTATTTGATCCAAAATACAGCAAAAGCAGTAATACTGTGAAATATTTTACTATTTAAAGTAACTCTGCATTCTATTTGAAAATATTATAAAATGTAATTTATTCCTGTGATTTCAAAGCTACATTTTCAGCATCATTACTCCAGTCTTTAGCATCACATGATCCTTCAGAAAGTATTTTAATATGCTGATTTGCTGTTTAAAAAAAACATTTATTATTATTATTATTATTATTATTATTATTATTATTATTATTATCATCAATATTTAAAACAGTTGAGTACTTTTTTTTCAGGATTCTTTGATGAATAGAAAAATCCAAAGATCAGAAATTATAGAAATTAATACTTTTATTTATTTATTTTATTTCTGTACTTTGGATCAATAAATGCAGGCTTGGTGAGCAGAAGAGACTTCTCAACAATAAAAACAATAAAAATCTTACTGTTCAAAAACGTTTGACTTGTATGTAGTACAAAGTAGTTATTTGTTATCTAAATTTGACTTTAAACGTATTCATTTATTAATGGTTATCCGTCTATGTGTTTACTTATAATTAAATGCAAATGAATGTGGTGTGTTTTGTTTGTATGCAGTGAGAGATCAACATGCATAAAACTTAAATGATACTATATCTATGGCAGTAAAGTTCTCTATTCTACAAACATGCATTTGTGCCTTGGGCTCTCTTACTACTGTGGCAAATGTAATTTATCTTTCTGTACAGTACGTCCAGGCCTACTTGCCAATGGTTTTGCGTTGAGATGTCTTGAGGAAACCCAGGCGGCACTAAAAAAAAATTTTCAACAAAGACAGTTAGCTGCCCAGAGACAGGAGTATATGGTAAATGAGAGGGGGAAGCTGAGAAATGTCGACACAAACCTCAAAATGGCACTGTTGATTCTGTGTGTTTCCTCTCCGTTGCCTCTTCCCCTGCTTGTGCTTGTATTTTAACAAGGTCACGGTGTGTTCGTACTGGGACAGACAGGCCAATTAGATGCATATACTGTCACACCAAATGCTGCTGTAGGAGTAAACTGAAATGTTGAAAATTTATTCATGCTAATGTTACAAAAGCATACTTAAATAAACAGTGTCAGATGATATTTGGCATTTGTCATATTGTTGGTTTAGTCAGCAAGTCAGCGTTTGAATGTGGTTGTTGTGGTTAGCGATACATCCGGGAGGTACAGGATTGGTTTTATCTTTTTTTTTTTTTTTTCTCTTTAAATCATGTATGAACATAACACACTCATTTAGACACCTATAAACAGGTTTAGCTGCTTACCACAGAAACCTTTTGAGTAGGTTTGAAGTTTTTCTTTTTAACTAGGAGTCTTTTTGTTTTCATTCCAATAAGTCATAACACTGCCTCTGCTTTTAGCTCTCTGATATATGTATTTTTAAACCACAAATGAAAAATATTTGAATGTTGTTTTTAACATCAACATAAGATGTGATCTTCTTTTTCCCACAAAATTATGTATTTTGACTCTTAGAGAGTTACACATCTGTCTATTGTATAGAAGCTGCAAAAGAATTGATGAGTAATATCCAGAAGTACATCACCACTTTAATACTTTGAGAAAAATTTCATGTAACTCATTATTTCTTTTTCCTTGGCAGTGGCTTTTCAGACCACATGATTCAGGATATTATCAGCACTTACATGGTGTTGCCTAACAGGATCACTGTACCACTGATAGGTGAGGTTGAACTGGCACAGCTCCGATTTCCCATGCCAAAGGTAAAAACACTCACACTTGCACATCTCAACAAACCCTACAAATGTTTGTTCATACTAATATTTTAGTAATCTCTCATTGTCTTTTCCTATATTCTTTTTCACTCTCATTAGGGGGTTCTAAGGATTCATTTTCTTGAAGCTCAGAATCTGGAAGTTAAGGACACATATCTGGGCGGGCTGATCAAAGGCAAGTCTGACCCCTATGGCATGCTGCTGGTCAGCAATCAGCTTTTTAGAAGCAAGACCATCAAAGAATGCCTGCACCCCAAATGGAATGAAGTGTATGAGGTGAATACATATATATATATATATACAGGCACACTCATTTACTGCACTCATGCACATACAATAAATCGTGCATGTGTTTCATCATCAGGCACTAGTATATGAACATTCAGGACAACATCTGGAAATTGAGCTCTTCGATGAAGACCCAGATAAAGATGACTTCTTGGGCAGGTACCACATTCATTTATATAGCTCAAATGTACAATGTTATCTATCATAGACTATCTTAAAGATGTACAATAAGGGTTCAAGCACGTAGTGCTGAAACACTATTGTAATTATTAGAATGGTCACCGATCAGTGATCTCCACATAAAACTGATCGTGCAGACCAAACCGTAAGTTGTAGAGACTTGAAACTTGGAGGATGGTAGTACTCTCGTCGTCTACACCGTGACCAAGGCTTGCCCCAATTGGCCTGACAAGTGCACTACAGCGATCAAAAGTTCGAAATCGCTCATGATTCCTAAACCATCAGTTGCAGGCTCAAGTGTCTCAAGTGTCGTTGGAATCCTTAGTTAACACTGGACAAAATGCACACCTCAGATTCGATCGTGAGCCTGGCGATATTTTCGGGTATTTCGCCTTTTTTTTTTTTGTAAGAAAGCCTACTTTTGCGAACTAGTCCTAGGTTATTCGCCTGATTGGAACCAAACCAGTACAGAAAGATTCCCTGGAGAATATCAATTTTTATCAATAATTATTACAAAAAAAGTTGAACTTTTGACTCACCGTTGCAAAGGGGCAGGGCCACTTTTAGTAAAATGCCTATAACTCCTGAACGGAACGGACCTCAATCTGAGGTCACACGAAAAAAATTCAAGGCTTGGCCACTTGGTAGTGCTACTTGGTAGTGGTAGGACATTTGCGTATCCTGAAAAACATGGCCGCCATCGGCCGATGAAATTTGAGCGCCTGTTAGACAAGGTTAACGGAGGCTGATCGGAACGAAACTCTGTGGGCCTGTTTGACGCACAACCCTAAAGGTCAGTGAAAAATTTTAAAGAAATTGCCACTGGGGGCGATATTGCACTTTTCAAGGGCCCAAACGACATTGTGCGTTGCACGTTGCATGTTTTTTGCACATGTGCTCGGTATTTGTATCATACAATAGAACGCCTCATTACGGACAACTTTGCCTCTAGAACCACTGCTGTCAATCAAATCATTTGTTATATGATTAAGAAGATGTTAAAAAAACTACTTTTGCAAATTAGCCCTAGGTTTTTCGCTCAATCTGGAAAAAAACACTGCAATACAATTCTCTAGGCCAATAATTATCAATAAAAGTTACAATTTACCCTTTATGAAGCTATAACGGGGTCGTTTAGAAAAGGGGCCTGTCCAAATTGAAAAAAATACTATAAAGACTAAAGGAAATCTCAAAGCTTCACAAAACCTGCTGAGCATATGCGACAGGTGATTATAAACCAGCATGCAAAGTTTTAAGGAGATCGGACCACAGCTGGCGCTATAACAGTCATAACCGTTAAAAAACATAATATTCCTATGGTAAATTACCTGGTTTTAACAAAAATGCTTTTTTAAATCATTGATTTAGGTGGTTACAAGCATGCTAAATAATGTTTTTTTTTTTTTTTTCATATGTGCCTAAATGCCTTAAAGCGCTTGAACCCCAGTAATCACTGCTTGCTGCTATATTGTTTCTTTTATTTTCGTTGCAGTCTAATGATTGACTTGAGTGAGCTTCATAAAGAACAGAAGGTTGATGAGGTAATGCTTTCACACTCTTGTTCTTGTTGAGATTCATTTACAGCTCGCAACAAATGTCACCACCAGTTCTATTTCAGCACCCTCTCATTAATGAACCGACTTATTTTTATGAACTGACAGAGTTTCCGAATTTGTTGGCTGTATTGTAAGTAGGTTTAGGTTTTAGTATTATTTCAAACTGTTGTATTTTCGTTCCAGTCATTCATAACCCTGCCTCTTCTCTGATGCATAAATTATTAAACCACAAAGAAAAAAAATCTAATGCTGTATTTTTCACTTCAAAACAAGAATATGATCATTTTCCCCCCAACAATTAACATCCAGAAGTACATTTTTGGTGAACATTTCATCTCATTAATGAACTGACTTTGAACTTTCATAGATGTTAACATTTTGCTGTATTAAAAATGACTTATTTTTTCCAAAGAATCGATTAGCACCAGTTGTCATTTCCTTTGAAATCTGTAGTATTTCATCGTTGGTTTGGAATGAATTGAATGTTCTTTATGCCCATAGTTGCCATTCCAATACACTAATCATGTGTTTTTTCTGCAGTGGTTTGACTTGGAAGAAGTTACTACAGGCAAACTTCATCTGAAATTAGAGTGGCTGTCATTGTACCCGAGTACTGAAAAACTAGATCAAGTATGCACAAGTACACACACACACACACACACTGGTATTCGTAGCATTACTGGGAAATTCCATAGGCAAAATGTTTTTTTCCACTGTACAAATGCTATTTTATATCTCCTTCCCTAACCATACCTCTAAATCTACCCCTCACACAAAACTTTCTGCATTTTGAGATTTTTTGAGATTCTATATCATTTATAAGCTTTTTTTCTCACAGGGACCAAAAATGTCCCCACAAGGTCTAAATTTAGTGGTAGTATTATCGTTGTGGGGACATTTGTTCCCCATAACGTAGAGAATACCAGGTTCCCACACTCACAAACACACTCACTGAATGACACTGATTAAACATACACTACCTAAACCTTTTATGTCATTCTTGTTAGCATCATCATTTGCTCTCTTCTCTCTTATTAGGTATTATGGAGCATAAGGACTAATGAAAATCTTTCCTCAGCTCTGCTAGTTGTTTACCTGGACTCTGCCAGCAATTTGCCGGTAAGAGCAATAGTGATCCCTAATAAGCATACACAGCTTCTGTCTGGGGATCGGCAATAGGGCAACATTTTCTGAAGTCCTAAAGCAGATTCATGTTTTACATACTTGTTTACTTTCTGTTTCTTTGTTTTTATGTTCTGCTTTCATGAAATGCTTGAAAGTGTTATTTATGTTCTATAATAGTCTAGTTTGATGAATACAAATGTGAGCAAGCTGCAGTTTTACACACCCTAATGATTTACATGCACAGACATTGTTCCCCAGGCTGTATCTTGCAAGGTGCAATTATACCCTTGTTTCCCCCTAAAGATATCGTTCACCCAAATATGAAACATCTGTAATCATTTACTCGCCCTCCTGTCGTTCCAAAACTTGCTTTTGTCTGCAGAACACAAAATAAGATATTTTATAGCCTAACTATTTTTGCATATAATTAAAGTCAGTGGGGCCCAAAACAATATTGAAATTTTCATTGTGGGCTGAGCTATCACTTCAAGGAAAGTTTGGTATTTAATTGACACCATTTAATTTTTAAATTTGTCAGTACAGTGCCGACTTTATTAATGCCTTACATTGTGCCTTCCTCCTCCACTGAAAGAGTGTCTTTGAGGGCAGCTTTGGCTGTGGAAACCTAAAGGAGAGGAGGGCCTCTGGTCTAGTCTTTTGTGAGAACCCCGACTCTCTCTATAGAACGTTATTTGTGAGTTTGCCAGTAATCTGCATCCTGGTTCTCCTGATCAAGCTGTAGCTGTTTACCTAACATTGTGACTAGACATTGCTTTCATTTAAGCTGTTCTTCAGTAACAAACAAACAACACCGGTTATGTTGATCTGATGCATGTGAACTGCTGTTTTTGCCTGTTGGGCTTGTGTAACTTGTAACTGTCATCCAGTAAACTATAAACATCACATTTCTTAAATCTTTGGCCAATTCAATACTAGCATAATCACTCAGCAACTGAGTATGTATGTATATTATTATTACATGTATTTTGTGTTTAATCAGGCTGTCAGAAGCCAAGGTTTAAATATATAGCTTTTGTTAACCCATTTATTCTTAGTCTCCTTAAGTCACATGAATTATCTAAATACAGCTTGGTCATTCTTAGACATATGATGACATTTTCTGATCTGGACTTAGTAAGCAGTCTGAAGGGAAATCCAAAACTTTTTTTGGAGCTCCTTTTGCCCCTGACAGTATGGTAATGCTGATTCGATATGCATATGTATACGTAATTTTTTTTTTTTTTTTTTTTCTGGACCGATCGAACTATCATTTTTGCATGTCCTCTTACTGCATATTAACTTTCCTATTCTCAATTTCTCTCAATCCTTCCTGTGAAAAGACCAATCCTCTTGCCTTTAACCCTGATGGCCCCAAACCCCCTTATAAAGGCCTGAAGGTACATTGAGAATGCATGTCGTTTATACAGCATGGCATGAATAACACCATTGCACTCACATCTGGACCCTAAGCATGATTTCACATCTTTTATGGTTTGTTTCATTCTTTTGTGATTGGGGTTTACTTCTTAACTGCTTTTCCAATGTATTCTTCGCTCATGCACCACTGCATGTGTTTAAAGATTTTGCAGATGTTATGGAAGTACTTTTTTTTTTTTTTTTTTTTTTTGTCGTCAAAATATACTACTATACAGGTTATTTTTTACTTAATTCATTCATGTCTTTATTAAATTGATAAAATAAAATAAGGCTTTTTGTTTTTAGATTGCTGGTATATACAGTGCACAGCATAAATGAGTACACCCCCTCTGAATAAATATAAAAGATGTATTTTCTTAATGATCGCTTATATAATTCATGGAAAGATGGCAAAGTTGAAATGTATTAAACATATACTTAATAAAAACAACAAAATATATGCCAGTATTTTCTGTACAATAACTAAATTAGCCAATTTTGTTTAAATGAAGGATTGCAGAAATGAGTCCACCCTAGATTTAATTCAGCAAATGTATGACATTCTAGCACTTCGTATGTCCTCCAGAACTTTAAGTATTCTGCTCTGACACTTCTTCGTCTCTAGAGAATCCCCCACAGCTGCTCAAGAGTGTTGAGATTGAGTGAAATACATGTCCACTGAAGGATTTTCACCTTGGGACAATGAATATCCTCATTGTCATGCTGAAAAAATGCCCAATAAGGCAGGGAATGAGGGGAGGGTAGCATCTTCAGTTTTAATTTTTTGTAGTACATCACACAGTGGTGTGTGAATTCATGACGGCATTGATAAAGCACAATTCCCTCACACCTTCAGCACTCATATATCCCAATATAAGAGCTTTGCTACCACTGAATGTCACTGTGGGTACCAGGCACTTCTCACTGTACTCCTTCCCTAGCAACACCAGAACATTTTGGATGGTTTTGGATCTGAAATAATTGATTTGGTCTCTTGAGACCAGAGTATGGATTCCCAGAAGTCCATATTTTGTAAATATGGGCCTTGGAAGAGGTTAAATGAGTTTATGGTGCTTTGGCTACAGTAGGTAATTCTAGTGGTGACAACAACCATGCATGTCACTTCTGCAGGCTGCGTTGTACTCTGTGAGATAAAGTGTCACTCTTTTCATAACTTTTGCCAACTCTGAGACACTTGCATGGTATTTCTCCGGCTCTTTTTCTAGCAAAAATTCACCCATCACTAAATGAAAACTTAAAGTGAAGGTCTGATTATTTCGGGAGCCTATTGCTAAGAAATAAATCACCTGGCAGTTCTCTGCCAAGTGGTTTCATTGTTGCCAGCATTAAGTCTGAGTATGATTCAGTAGGTTATAAAAGACTTTTAACTGTCAGGAAATTACTTGTCTTTAAAAGTTTTGGTTCAGTATACTTACCTGTTGATCAAAAATAGCCTTAAACCTACACTTTTATTTAGTAACTTTCAGGAGGGTGTACTCATTTTTTGCAACACAACATTTTATCACTTATCACTGATAAGAATATCTTACTTTGCTGAATAATTTTGAAATTCTTCTTTGGTAATTGATCGAGCAGGCTTGTTAGAACATCATATCTCCAAAGAACACTAACATGTTTCCTAAGTACAGAGTAATTGCTGAATTTAAGTTTTAGAGGGGGTGTACTCATTTATGCTGTGCACTGTACATTTTTATAGACGAGTTTAAAATAACCTTCGTACACTAGTGAGGAACATAACTTTAAAAAGGCTAACTGAGCTATGATGTAATTACGATTAACCAAGCTAGTACAATCAGAATATTATAAATTGTATTATGTTACCAGAGAGCTGAAGTAGATTTGTTGGCTATTAAAGAAGATTCTCATATTTGGTGAGTATGTCATATCATACTGTACAAATGTTTTCTTTCTGTTTTTGTTCAGCAGTCTGGGAAGAAAGTGAGCATAGATCCAAATCCTTTTGTCAAACTGACAGTAGGACAAAAGATGTACACAAGCAAGGTAACATTCGTTAATCATCTTTAACCTGCTCAAGACTAGCAATATACATATATCCAGTCCTGTTTTGTTTCTAATTTTCAGGTGAGATATAAAACTAGTGAGCCGCTGTGGGAGGAGGCTTTTCACTTCCTTATCAACGACCCCCGCTCTCAGGAACTGGAAATTGA
Organism: Cirrhinus mrigala; assembly: GCA_036247105.1. NCBI lineage: Eukaryota > Metazoa > Chordata > Actinopteri > Cypriniformes > Cyprinidae > Cirrhinus > Cirrhinus mrigala. The sequence goes on along the minus strand of CM070013.1, from coordinate 13,863,747 downwards.
GGTATTCTAGATGGGAACACAACATACAAAATGAATAAGTAATTAAAGACATAGTTTACCCAATAATGAAAATTCTGTCATTAATTACTTACCCTCATTTCATTCCAAACCCATACGACCTTCTTCATCTTCGGAACACAAGGTATTTTTGATGAAATCCGAGAGCTTTCTGACCCTGCATAGACGGCAACACAACTACCATGTTCAAGGCCCAGAATGGTAGTAAGGACATAATTTAAAATCTCTAAAGTCTTCACATGGACTATTTTTACTGTGTCCTACCTTTCTGGGCCTTGAACGTGCCATTTGTGTTGGCTGTCCATGCAGGATCAGAAAGTCATATTTCTTAAAAAAAATCTTAATTTGTGTTCCGAAGATGAACAAAGGTCTTAGGGGTTTGGAACGACATGAGGGTGAGTAATTAATGACAGAATTTTCATTTTTGCGTGAACTATCCCTTTAATAACCCATATTTTTGTCCCAAACTTTTGAACGATAGTGTATTTCTCATTGGTAGATCATCAGTGTCAAATGTATCACTGTATCACTCAATATAATGTAGAGTGGTTAGAATGAAATACTGTGCATTTTGAGAACATTGAGATTGAGATTGTAGACAGTGTGTTTCTGTTTTGGGTTTTATATTTGTAAAAAGTCAACTGACATGCACAGATGTTGTTTGTGTGTCTCAGGTGAGGGATAGTAAGCACAAGTGCTCTCTGGGTATGGTGCGGGTGGCACTTGGTTCTCTCCTGAAGGAAGCAGACATGACGCTGAATCAGCAGTTCCCCCTGCAGAACTCTGGCCCCAACAGCACCCTCAAACTCAAAATGGCTCTCAGGGTTGGTGTGTCTGTATGCTATGAAAAGATATTGTCTCATTTTTGTGTGTATATGTTTCATTCAGCACTTGTGTTGATATGTTTTGTCCGTATAAATATGTTTTTGTGTAAACAGATCCTCTGTTTAGAGAAGGAGGTCACATCCAGACAGCCGTCTTCTGTCCGAGTCAGACACACTAGTCAGAATAACACTTGCATGTCCCCACAACCTCAAACATCCACCAGCACCAGCAACTCCACAGTCATCCAGGCGTCACAAAACCCATCTTGTACCCTTGCACCGGACACCCCTCAAGGGAAAAGAGGAATGGATGGCTCCCCGATGCGCTTAGCAGAGACACGCCGCAGCGTCTCCAGTCTAGAGATAAGCAGCACGCACAAGCATCAGTCTCACAGAGACTCTACGCCTAGCCTGGCCTCTGACATTTCGCTCCCCTCTGCCACTCTGGAACTCCAGCAGAGGTTACAGCAGCTACAAAAGTGAGTCTGTTTCTGTGACATGCTGCTTCACAATATCCAGAAGTCATTTGTGTTTTGCAATTTAATTTTGTTAGAAGCCACACTGGTGACTTATGGTGTGTGTGAGAAACACTAAAAGCCAAAAGTAAGAAACAAGCAGTACCCAGTGCAGTGTGAACCATTTATCTGCACGGCCCAATGAACAACACTGCATGACTGACTGGATAGCACTGAGCAGATTGGTCTCTACTGAGCCACCCAGACCAATTTGTACAGTGAAGCAGTGGGGAAGCGTGACATGACCATTTGTATTTGTCACTGATTCCCTGTTGCAAACCACCATGACATCCAAGTTGCTCAGATAGTTGAAACCGTATTAAACAGCCCCAACAATCAAAACCACACTGAGGGAAAACTGGAAAAAGCTCAGACATGAAGTAGGAGGATTTTCAAACCAAACATCACCATACTTACCAAAAATGACCTTGAATTTTGGCAGAAATATTGCATATTCATGCTAAATATTACAGACTATGCTTCAAAATTTTGGAGCCATTGTTTTTTTTTTTTTGTTTTGTTTTTTGAAAGAAATTGTTACTTTTATTCAGCAGGGATGCATTATATTGATCAAAAGTGACAGTAAACATCTGTAATGTTACAAAATTATTCTGTCTCAAATAAGTATTGTTCTTTAAACTTTATATTTATCAAAGAATCCTGAAAGATCATGTGACACTGAAGACTGGAGTAATGGCTGCTGAAAATTCAGCTTTGCCATCACAGGAATAAATGACATTTTAAAATATATTAATATAGAAAACTCTTATTTTGAATAATAATCATATTTCACACTAATATTGGTTTTACTGTATTTTTGATCAAATAAATGCAGCCTTGGTGAGCATTATAAACTTCTGGAATGATTGGATTGTAAAAGTAGGTGTTAAATACCAGAAGATATCCAGGTGGTTAAAGGAGAGAGGTTGAAAAACTCAAAAGTACTTTTGAAATATTTCTTCAGAACAGCATTAAACGGTAATGTGTAAATGCACATTTTCGTGGTTTTATGCCGCTTCAGATTCGGTTTCTGTGCCGCCTTTGCTGTGTAAAGAGGCTTTATGTGAGCGGAGTGGAGTGGTGTGATTTTGAACGGAGCTAGGAGCGGATTTTTTAAAAGCCGGAGCGTCGTGGTTTTCACTCGCTCCAAGAGCGCTCCACTACCGCTACATCACGAGTACAATTCATTCCGACGGCCCGTAATATAACTGCATATTTAGCAAGAACTATATATAGGTATAGATGGATCACTGATCCAAATTTCGAAGGCGGAGCGGTGTTCCTGATCCGCTGAGCGAGGAGTGGAGCGGGGAGTGGGAAATGGTGAACCCGGAGCGGAGCTGGAGCGGAGTGATTATTGAGTGCTTGGAGCGCGGAGGGGAAATTGTTGCCAATCCGCTCACATACTCTGGTGTTGACATCTTTCTGTGGTTGAAATAAAATACGTTGATTTGTTCATTCATGTTTTTTTTCGTGTTTTAAGTAACGGTTCACGTGTCAATAGTATTTACTCTTCGAATTGAATACAAACAGTGCTTGAAGTGGGCTGGTGTTACGCTGAATTCGGACCCCCGCCAGATTACAACCCCCCCTAGTATTGGTAGGTTTAGGGTTAGGTGTGGGGGAGGGGTTAGGATTAGGGGTGGGGTTAGGATTAGACAAATCAGGTAGCGATTTCAACAAGAGGGGGTAATAATTTGGCGGGGGTCGGAAATGGGCACAACACCGGTATGCCGAATTCTGACCCCGCCAGATTACTACCCCCCTAGTATTGGTAGGTTTAGGGTTAGGTGCGGGGGAAGGGTAGGGATTAGGCAGTCAGGTAGCGTTTTCAACGAGAAGGGGTAATAATTTGGCAGGGGTCGAAAATGGGCACAACACCGGTACTCAGAGTCAAAGCGTCAGTGTCTGGGCGATTAGAAATGGCACTATATAAATTGTTGTTGTTAATTGGGGCGTAGAGTACCGGCACTTCTTTTTTTCCCACTTTAAGCAATGAATACAAAATGACAAAATTTGAAAGCTGAGATATGTTTCATACCAGAAGTAAGTAACCTGCCCTGTGTCTGTCTGCACGTTGTCAGTTTCTTCTTTGCTCCACAATGTATTTTTTAATGCTTGAGAACATTAAGAGTAGTGTGAGAGTGCCACAGTTTGTCGGACATAACAACAGTAACTAAGGAGGGCGAGACTTTGCGAAGGGTCAGTAGAATTTGAAATGATGTGGATCAAGGAAATCACGCACAATGCAGAAACATGCATGAGAAAGTAAATGTTGTCAATTTTGAGTTTGTGTCGACTTGAAAAACTAATATCCAAACTCTATCAGATAAACTTGCTGTTCCTCTGTTTCAGTGGCTCTGGGCTGAGCCAGTATCCACTCGGTGAAGTCCAGCTCACTATCCGACACAGCTCACAAAGGAATAAACTTATTGTAGTGGCTCATGCCTGCAGGTGAGGATGGCATACACATTAACTTTAATCTTTCTGTGTATTATACTACCACTTCCAATCATTTTGTTTACTAATTTTTATGTAATTTTTTACTTTTACATTGAACACATCCAGTATATTAGTGAGTTTTTTGGTAAATGATCAGTGGTTAACTCTCTTGAACATTAACAACAGTGTGTGCAAATAATGGGGCACGTGTGTTTGAATTTGTATAAATGTGATGCAACAGGTTCTTGTAAATATACTTCTCTTGCTTTTGTGTGAAAATGTGTCCATGTGTCTTAATCACAGAAACCTCATAGCGCTGTCTAAAGATGGCTCAGACCCATATATCCGCCTGTACCTGTTACCAGACAAAAGCCGGAGTGGCCGCAGGAAAACCAGCACACTCAAGAAGACGCTCAATCCTATCTACGACCAGTCGTAAGAAACACGCTAAACACACAGACCATTTCAAAATCAGTCAAATTATGTTCTTTATCATAACTGGTACAGAAAGACCTTGTAAAAACAGATGCACTTTGGCAAAAGATTACTTATTACAGAAAGAATATACTTAAGTGCAAACAGAATGTAATGCTTTCTGACATTAAACTGCTATTAAATGAAAATGTATTATAGTTTAGCTAAACAGAGTGTTTTTGAACCACTTTAAGTAAGACTTAAGTACATCTTTGTGTCTAAATTTATAATTACTTTTATTGTCTTTGAAATGTGGTTGATAAATACTGTTAAGCATTTATAGTGAACTACTGATGTACACTGTAAAAAATAAAAAATACAGTTTGTTGAGTCAGCTTAAAATAATTTGTTAGCCTGCTGCCTTAAAATTTTAAGTTGATTCAACTCAAATATCTAAGTTGTCACATAGTATAATTTAACATTTCAAGCTGAATAAACTTTTTTTGAGTTGACTGAACTTAAAATTTTAAGACAGCCAGGTTACAAATTATGTTAAGTTGACTCAACAAATTGTTTTTTTTACAGTGTAATTACTGTTGAAACTTATAAAACATTTACACTGCTGTTCAAAAGTTTTGGGATGTTTTTTTTTTTTTTTTTTTAAAGAAGTTTCTTATGCTAATCAAGGCTGTGTCTATTTGATCAAAAATACAGAAAAAAATGTTATATTGAAATATTATTACAATTTTAAATAGCAGTTGTCTATTTTAATATACTTAAAGCACACAACTTTTACACAATACATCGTATTCATCTTCCATTTTAATGTACAATATTGTGTAAGGTGGTAAATAGAAAGGTTATTATAAAGGTAGTTGAGAAGTAAAAATTAAAAACTATGCTCTGTTTAGAGGATTAAAAGTCTGTAATAATATATGGCTAATAGTCTTAGCCAGAGGTTGTGCTAGACTTTAACATTGTCAGACAGACAACTTTAAACAGACAAATTTATCCAAATTGATTAATTTTCTAAATTTCTAATGTTTTCAACTGTTAATCCTTTTGAAACTTAAAACAGGCAGGGTTAACCTTACAGTAGCACTCAACACTAATTTCTGTCAGACTTACAAAATCCTTCATCACTTGTATTAAGATTATGATAATTTAATTTAAAGGAACAGCCACCACAAAATCAGACTTTAGCACCTAGGTTAGGTTAAATACAGATTTAAAATCAGAAGATATAGTTTAATAGCTGTGATACCATTTTTATAATCAAATCCTTGCAAAGCTATGACTGGAAACACTGGCATCTAACAATGCCTTGGGGGAAAAAAAACTGTTAATCTTAAAAAATAAAGCATATACGTAAACCCAAACATGAAAATAAATCAGTTATTGAATAAGCATGTGTCCTATTTTGTGTCCTAAACCTCTGAAACATTTTGTCTCATATTTTAGAGCAGTCAATGCAATTTGGGAAAGAAATTAATCAAATCTGTGTGAAAATACTCAGATGTAACCCCCTTTGTAATTTTCATAAGCAACTGCAATTTAACTATACATTGTTTCTCAGTAACTGTAACAGATTAGTTACAATTATTTTGTAATTAAATTATGTAATTCCATTACATGTAACTAGTTACTTTATTAAGTTTGAGCCCCTACCACTGTCATCAAGGCATCAATATGTGCAACAAACACTTATGTCATTCATAAGCTGAAATATGTACTCTCTCTCTCTCTCTCTCTCTCTCTCTCTCTCTCTCTCTCTCTCTCTCTCTCTCTCTCACACTCTCTCTCTCTCTCTCTCACACACACACACACACACACACACACACACAGCTTGATGTACAGTATGTACATTGAGCACAGCTGTTTATTTGCTTATTTGGGGCCAAATTTCTTTTTATTTTTAATACATTTACATTTTTTTACAAGACATTTTGTTTGATTTTTCTTTTTTTTTTTTTTTTTTTAATGAATTTGACTTTAATCAAACTTACCAGTTGTTATAGTTTCTATTTTGTGCTGGTCAATTATGAACAATAGATTAAATTGAACTTCTAGCAAAAACTGGAGAGAATTGCGTGGGGCAGAGGGGCTTCTCTCCTAACAGATATAATCTCACTCCAAACTTTTTCTAAAGCTTCAGAGCCCTGGTGTACTCGCCTGTGCATAATCAAACGCATAAGAAAACATTCGTGATAATTTCGTTTTTGTTCTGGATCCAGTGCTCTGCTGCCAGACTGGAGCGCACTCACCACCAACTGGACAGGGGTGGGAATTACAGCTACAATTTTACAATAGATCACCCTCAGTGTAATCTGTCAAAATGACGGACGGCCTTCAGATTTTTCGGTCACTGATAAAAAATTTCCGTCAATGACAGACAATTTTCGGTTAACGCGACCTCTGGTCTTAGCATACTAATACACATTTTACAAATAGTATTCACATGTCAAACCTAATGTGGTTCCAGCCACAGTGACATCTTTAACTCATTTAAATTGCATTCAAATGAGAAAAGGGCCCACCCGATTCAAAGCTGATGACTTTACCTTCATATTACACCCACATCAGAGTTTCTTACTAAACAGAGCTAGCTAACTGTTTTACCCTCCAAACCAAGTCAACCAAAACTTTATAATACACTGTATGATGCAACATCTGATATTTCTGAGAAATTTTCTTGTGTAACATAATTACTGAAGGTTTCTGGATGCCAGTTACCTGCATAATCAAGTGCAAATGCAATTAGCATAGTAGTCCAATAACGTTAGTAACAATCTCTTGTTGTGTTGCTTTTGTCAGCTTTGAGTTCAGTGTGTCTATAGTGGAACTGCACAGGAGAACTTTGGATGTGGCTGTCAAGAACGGAGGAGGACTGTTGTCCAAACACAAAGTACTACTGGGCAAGGTAAAAACATTGATGTATTGACTATTCCTTCTCATTCTGTTGTTTTATTTGGAGGCTCACAGATGTTTTTTGTCCCAGGCACTTGTGGACTTGGCAAGTGAAGACATTTCTAAAGGATGGACTCAATGGTGAGTTTCTTCATTCATTTATTCAGTCACACTTGTAAATGTACTTTTTCTGGATTTCAAAAGCTTCCTTTATCTCTCAGGTATCATCTGACTGAGGATGGATCGAAGAAGATAATTCAGACGTAGTGGTCCATGCTAGAAAGCAGAAATGAATGGAACAGCAGATAAGTGGGACATGTCACGGCACGCCCAGGATAATGCAGAAGCTTCAGTAGCAGAAAGAGCAGCGCTGGACTAACTAAACCAGGCTACTTCTACTGGGATTTACACTGGCCTACAAAGTGTTTCTCTCATTCTCACCAAAGCTAAAATTGCCACATTAAGCACCAATGTCCCGCTTACTCTCACTTTCTCTAAGGATTAATTTTCTGTAATTCATCTTTTTTGTTTTGTCTGCTTGTTTTTGTTTTATGTTTTTATTTTCTTATTGGTGTTTGGACACAGAATTTCACTTTTTTTTTACAAGATAAAAATGGTTACCCTTGAAGTTAAGAAACAACAGTATAAAAAAAAGATCATTAGATTTATTAATAAATGTGCCTTTATTTATTGTATTTAAGTTATTTTGATAATTTGAACTGTTTTGATTTGTAAGTTTAATACTGTTTTGTAAACAATCAAAATCGCATCAGAAAAAAATGTCAGTCATGTTGTAGCATTATTGTTTGTTTAAGGCAGTATATTACACAAAACATGGCTAAAGACATGGTTGCAAGTGGAAAAAAGGTACACGTATACGTATGTATGTATGTATATATGTATGTATGAGCATTACTGTTTTCTTAGATTTTATGCTGCTTTTTTCTATCACATACAGTTATGGAAAGTTGTATTCGGCTCCTCATAAATTACGCATTTATAATTTGTTTTAAAAGTATTTTACTGTATCCTGTTGCACAACACAAATTGAAAAGCCTGTACAGAGATGTTTCATATCCATTTTGTTTGCAAGAGTTTTATGAGGAAAGGCAAAATGTGTATTTAGTATGTGACGTTTGTAAGATGAGAATAGCTTGGTTACAAAGTGTTTTGCTAATGGATTGTTTAAAGACTGTGAAATGGCTGTTGATATGATTCCCAGCCTTATTATTCTCTATGCATTATGCATGATATCATTAAAATATAAAATTCAACTTGAATCATAATGAACTTGTAACTTAAACGACCTGAATGCATTTTATTATCTTAATTGTTTTAAGTTATTTTAATATTGTGCCTATTCATACTTCTGTTTTTGATGATTTATTTTAACAAGGTTGTATGGAAGGTGTTAAGGCAACCTAATAAAATATAATGCTTAATATTTTGGCCTTTTTTTAAGGTCCAGCATTACTCAGTTGTTGAACATGAAGCTGATAAAGAACAATATTTTCTAATAACTGTAAAATCCAAAGTTTTCTTGGCGTGGTATTTCAAAAATAGATTTTTTTTTAAATTGGTATTTTTCTATAACAGAAAAGTGGTAAGCATGCAATTATAATATATTGTATAATCTATCATTAATATCTGAGAGACAATTCTTTACCTCCGTGCCTTTCGTTGCTCAACTTGCCAGTGTGGGAAATGACCTGGCTAACTTAACATTCAACGCGCTTTTGGCGCCATCTGCTGGAGATTAGCTGTTAGTTGTATATTTTAGTAGTAATAGTGAATGTACAAGCTGATGTTCTGTAACAGTGGCTAGCTTTTGAAGCGTGTTAATAGTTATATAAATAACGTTATACAGAAGTTAGATTAGCTTTCTAATAGAGATAACGATAAAATCCGTTGCCTTAAACGCGAGCTCCGTCCATCTCCCCTACAGCAGGTGGCGCTGCCACATCATCACCGTGACGACGAAACATTACGCCTGACGTCATGACGCTACTTTAATTTTGAGCGGGGAAATACTGAAACGGACGGTGCGACTAGCTTTCCTATATGTAAACAAACTGACAGGTTTGCGCTGATGGAAGATATATGTTTGTACTGTGTCGTTATATGTGCTGATATACTTTAGAAAATAATACTTTGTTGTGCGTATACGAAACAAAAGCTTTCCGTGTCGAAACCTCATTTCTCTTCTGTTTGGTAGGACTATAAGCGAAATGTCGAAACGAAAGCAGTTTCTGGAATCTGTCCATCAAGAGCACGTCCAGGATTTTCTGAACTTCATCAGATTACATGTAAGTCATGCTTAGAAATGTCAGTGTCACTGAATACGTTTTAATAACTAACGTTAAGAGAGTATACTTTTAAGTAGCAATCATTACAAATGTGTAATTACAAATATATTTAGCTACATGACAAATTTTCAATAGAAACTACAAAATTTAGTTTACTATAAATGTATGTCAGTACACTTGACAGTACAATAGAAGTAATTATGAAATCACATCTGAAGATGTACTAATAGCATTTTATTGCAAATTGCATGCAGTTAAGCGTCCAAAAATCCTTACATTAAGTCTGTGATCAAGTATATTTTTTAAGCATATTATTCCTGTAATAAATAATCGTTTCAAAAGTATGTTATAGTGTACTTTTTATTCACAAGGCATAGTACAGAATGTCATGTACTTCATATACACTATCGCTCAAAAGTTTGTTATCAGGAAGACTTGTAATGTTTTTTTAAAGAAGTCTCTTATGCTCATCAAGACTGCATTTATTTGATCAAAAATACAGAAAAAAAAAACCAGTAATACTGCGAAATGTTATTGCAATATAAAATAATGGGTTTTATTTTAATTTACTTTTAAAATATAGTTTATTCCTGTGATGCTAAGCTGAATTTTCATCAGTTGTTATTCCAGTCTTAAGTGTCGCATGATTCTTCAGAAATCATTCTAATATGCTGATTTATGATTAGAATTATCAATGTTGGAAACAGTTGTGCTGCCAAATTTTTTTTTTCTCCTTTTTTTTTTTTTTTTTTTGGAACCTCTGATTCTTTTTTTCAGGATTCTATGATGAATAAAAAGTTAGAAAGAACAGCATTTATTCAGAATATAAATCTTTTCTAACAATGTAAATATGTGCTATCACTTTTTATTAATTTATTCACCAAGGATGTGTTAAAAGTATTAATTTCTTTCAAAAAAAATGAAGAATAAAAATTTACTGGCCCCAAACATTTGAACATTGGTGTATATTGGTAGAAAAGATTTTTAGTTTAAATAAATGCTGTTCTTTTTAACTTTTTATTCATCAAAGAATCCTGAAAAATATATTAAGCAACACAACTGTTTCCAGCGCGAATAATAAATCAGTACATTAGAATGATTTCTGAAGGATCATGTGACACTGAATACTAGAGTAATGATGCTGAAAAATTCAGCTTTGATCACAGAAATAAATTAGATTTTTGATGTATAATAAAATAGAAGAATGTTGTTTTACATCATACTAATATTTCACAATATGACTTTTTTTTCTACATTTTTGATCAAATAAATGCAGCCTTGATGAGCATTAGAAACTTATTTAAAATGCATTAAAAGTCTTACTGATCCCAAACTTCTTCCCAAATTGTATTTATTTATTTTTTGTTTTGTTTTTAATAAATCTGTTTAAACAACTAAAGGTTACAAAAGACAAACAAGACCTTATATTATGACTATATGATGTTGTTATTTCTCAGATATAACAAATTTACATTCAGAATAAAGAAGCAAATTCTACGTCAGTCAGTCTTCAGAACTACCAGTGAAATCAAGAAAACAGAAAGAGGTAAAACTACTGTTTGTGTTGCAGAAGGATGGAGCAGATCCGTTTGACCTGGCGGAGGTTTTGCCAGAGCTGCAGAGGAGTCAGAGGCAGGAGCTGTGGGAGAGACAGCTGAAGTTGCTGCAGCACAGCCTCGCTGCTCACCCTCCAGAGCGCTGGATCACTGGAGCCGAGGAGGACGCGGGCGACATGGAGGTGGAGATTTCTGAGGAGCAGGTAAGACTGCTAATGGTTCGAAAGAGACAGGAATCCAAGCACTTTTTGGGAACGTGTCAAAATGACAGGGAGTTTATTCTTGTTTCCTTTCAGATGCAGACAATGGCAGTAATAGAGGGCGTTACGATTGTTTCTACAGTCTCTGTAGATGTTTTGCAGGAAAATGACACCTATACATCTCTTCTCGAATGTGCCCAGATGCTAAACTGTAAGTACTTGTAATGTAACTCTTGAAGTATCTAGTTGTTAGAAAATGCTGTGAAAATATTGGCCTTTGAACGTTTTACCATGATAGAGCTTATGTCGTAGAAACAAACAATGGTCTCCTCAGATTTTCATTAAAGCTGAAGAAGCTGGGTTCCAAATGTCAAAATTAGACTTTACTGAACACAGCAGCAAAGCCAAGATGACAGCCACCGCATCTCCACAATTAATTACAATTAATTCATATTCCTCTTGGTTTCCTTTGTAATGGTAGACTCCGGCTAGTTTGAACCATTTTCCATTTCAGCGTTAGTCTCACTCTCTCCCTAGATGCAGGTGTCCTAATCTCTATTCATCATACTTGTTTATGCCATCCCTGAAAATTCTTGGAAGTCACCTAAAGTTCACTGGTTTGCTCTAGTTCATTGGTGCTGCCCAATGGAAAGCACCGTACTTGCCCATTAGAGGGCACCTAAGACTCACAGTTATATTAAGACGTCCAATATTGAAACAATCACTATACTGATCAGTGTATTGATTATGGTTATAACCATACCTCATATTTTTGAATAAAATATCACAACACTTACAGCAGAATTACATGATCTAATATTTCACCCAACTTTATACTGTTTGTAATTGTTAATAATGATTTTGTCAAATATTTATGAATATACACAATCAAATATATTTATATATGTTTATATATAAATATGCTGATTTGCTGCTCAAGAAAAATGTATAATTATTATTATTATTATCAATGTTGAAAACTGCTGTGCTGCTTAATATTTTTGTGGAAATTTTGGGATTATTTGATGAATAGAAAGCATTTATTTAAAGGGGTCATCGGATGCTAAGTTCACTTTTACATGTTGTTTGAACATTAATGTGTGTTGGCAGTGTATGTACAAATCTACCCTATAATGATAAAAATCCATGCAGCGGTTTTTAATTCATCTGTAAAAATAATATCCCCTTTTTTAAATCGAGCCATTCTCAGATGCCTGTCGTTGTGGCGTCGCACCAACAGAGGCCGCTCCCACGATAGTTGATTGACATGAGCGTCTTATCTTAGATCAGTTGTAACAGTCCGCCCTCTTTGTTTCGATGCTGGAGCAGGGATGTAAATTAGACAAGAATATCTCAGATTGAGGGATTGAGGTGTTGTGTTGCTGGATGTAATAATGAACATAGTGGTCGTCATTTACTCCCGACATCTGAGCCGCTGAAGATGCAGTGGATTACATTTGTTTGTGAAGGGAATGTGCCTCCCGATCTACATACATCTGTCTATGTTCGCATGAATCATTTGTGATCCAGCTTCACTTACAGCAGAAGTGAGAAAAAGGGGTTTTTATGAATCTTTGCGATCACCTTTCCTAATAATGTGCTAGTTAGCAAGTTTAGCGGCTAAACGCACTAAATGTGGCTAAAGTAAACAATCTCTCAGAGCAGCAGAGAGGAGAGAGGGGTGGGGCGAGCAGAGCTCATTTGCATTTAAAGCAGCCTCGACCAGAATGAGATGGTTTTTGCAGAGCTGATTTTGGCAAGGTTAAAAGGGTGTTGTTTCACACTACCGTTGAGAATTTTTTAACCAAAGAGTATTATAGACTTTTCATTAAGACCCTAGAGAATCATATCAACTTGTGGAAAATGGGCATCCAATGACCCCTTTAAAATAGAAATATTTGTGCCATAAATATATTTACTGTCACTTTTAATCAGTATAATACATCCTTGATGAATAAAGTATTTTATTTTTAAAAATGTTATCCACCTTATTCTTTAATGCTGGAGTAAGCCTATGGGTGAGACTTCCAGTTCATTAGCCACTATAGGGAAGTAACGAAAGGAATAACAACGTGCAGTAAACGGTAAAACTGTTTGCGCTACAAACCAGTGTGTTTGTAATTAAGATAATACATTAAAATAATATGGTAAGACACACCAATTTGCCATATCAAGCAGCAAAACAAGCTGTTTTGTACAGCTAAAAATAGCTGGACGCAGTTGAGACCAGAAGCCAGACCCATAAAATTTACAAATGGCAACACCCACTCTTACGGGAAAATAAGGTCGATAGGTTCAATCCAAATGGTTGCAGGTTTCTTCACCATTGTACATTTCAGAAAGATTCATAATTCAGAAAAAAATCTTAAATAGGGTTCTATAGAATGCATTTCCTCTATTGTTGTTTCTTACTCCAGGTATAGAGAGTGCTTTGCCACTGTCACACACACCTCTCCAGCAGGCTATTCATTGGCTGTTTGAATGCTGGTGGAAACGGGATCTAAAAGGGAAAGAGGAGCTTGGTTGGACTGCTTTCCTTGTCTGTTTGGAGAACACTGTTACCCTTGAGAAACCGGTACTAGAACCACTTTATATCATTATAAATTATAAACTGGCAGATCATTTAATATTCTACATTGTGGATGAAAAGTATTTATGCTTTTTGGATGTGTTCCCAGGTCAGTGAGCTCAGAAGACTCTGTACTCTAAGGGAAGTGCTTCTCAGTGTGGACTTTTCATCTGAGAGAGGGCAGCAGGTCATTGATCCTCTTCTCCAGTGTTTCTTCAGGCCCTCTCATATTAAACAAGAAGAGGTTTGTGTATTTTTGGGATCATATGTTTGAGAGAATAGTTTCTACTGTAGATCATTTTTATATAACTTTTTTTATTGCTCATTTTTCAGGGGAAACGGTTCCTTGCCTTCCTTTTTTCTTGGAACGACAACTTCATTCGGATGATTCATGAAACCATTAAGAATCAGCTGCAGTTTTTCCCAAAGTATTTCAAACACTCATGACCTATTGTTTTATAATGCTTAAAGGTGCACTCGGTAACTTCGTTTATTTTAAGAGAAATATATTTGTTTATTTTATGAGGGGGAGACAGACCACTTTTTTCAAAAACATTTTTAAAAAAAAGGTAATATGAAACTGAAAAGTGGCTACGTTTAATATATAGATGGTAAGTAAAGCCGCTACAACAATGGAATTTATTTTATAATGCACATGTGGATTAAATGCCTAATGGCTACCAAGAAAATAGTTACCAAAATCAAGAAAGTCAAGAAAACTGACTTGCCTTTTAGGGACTTTGTGGAATTGACTGTCATTTGGGATGTATCTTTTTAATTCTTTTAGCATGTAAATTACTCAGTGCATCTTTAAAAATATAGAATTAAAGTACTTCACATATTTAAAGAAAAACTTGCATGATGTACTTGAGTAGCGTAGTTATCAGGTGATCACTCACACAGAGTCATCTTCTCCAATCAAACCTTGTACTTATTAAAACAAGCCAAGCAAAACAGTTCTGCAGCAATGCAATTACACTGTGCATTTGTTCTGTTTGATCTCCTGTTTGATTTTAGCTGTCTTTTTCCCCCACTCTACTTACAGAGCTCTGTCTGTTCATGTTGCTGAGATTTACTTCAGAGCATGGAGGAAGGCATCAGGCTCTTTCCTGGAAGAGATTGAGTCCACCTGCATCCAGGACTTAATGCAGCATGGTCTGTTGCTGCACAGGAACTCGCCAGTACACAGCAAAGTCAGACAGGTGAGAGACCCATGTCATCTTTATTGCAATGAAGTGGATTACTAAATATGAACTTGTTAACTTACATTACTGCTCACCAAGGCTACATTTACTAGAAAAAAATAATAAAAACTGTGATAATGTGAAATAGTAATAATAAATAGCAGAAATAATAATCAGAAGGCTTATTTGCTATTAACAGGAAGATTTGACAAATCTTGACAAATTTTGCAACTTAATTCTTCACTGTAGGTAAAAAGTTGTCTGTGTCTCTGCATATAGATCCTTACTTATTTTCACAAGCAGAAGTTTCGTGAGGGTGTCGATGAGATGCTGCACAGACTCTACAAGCCAATTCTGTGGAAAGCATTAAAGGTAGATCATAAATCATTTGAGAGTGTGTTGTTTTATTGTGTTCATACTTTTAAACTGTTGGACAAGCCTGAAGTTAATGCTTCAGTATATCACCTTGTTCATTTAGACATGTTTTCAACATCATTTTCAACAGGCCACCAATGCTGAGGTTCGTGCCAATGCCACACTGCTCTTCACTGAGGCTTTTCCCATCCATGACCCCAGCATGAGCAGTGAGATGGTGGATCAGGCTGTTCAGAAACAACTTGATTTACTGTTTGTATGTCAACAGCTGATTGCATGATTACACATTATTGATATTTTGTATTATTCACACAATAAATAAATCAGACGAATTTCAGTAAAAGGCGGTCTGTATTTGTAAATACAGTACACCAGTGTATACCCAATTTTCAGTGGCCTTTGTTCCATAAGTATTTTCTTTAAAAATTATTAGCCTTGAACCAACTTAACCAGATAGGTGGTGAATCACAACAAAAAGCTATTTCTTTGCAGAATCATGGGTAAAGTAGTTTTTCACCAGG
Organism: Cirrhinus mrigala; assembly: GCA_036247105.1. Lineage (NCBI taxonomy): Eukaryota > Metazoa > Chordata > Actinopteri > Cypriniformes > Cyprinidae > Cirrhinus > Cirrhinus mrigala. The sequence continues at coordinate 13,847,916 of CM070013.1, read as the reverse complement.
AAATTCTGCTGTTAGACTTGAATATTGAAATAATGCAGGCTGGTGGTTTTAGCAAAAACATTTACCATTGATAAACAACCTCACAGCACACGGAAGTCTGTCTTCTTTTTAATAAGTTAACATTAAAGATCAGTTCCCCATGGAGAAAATGATTGGCATTTTTACTATTGTGAAACTGAGTGTTTCACTCGATAGCAGTCAAAAAAAGTCAGTAGCTTATGGCTATTAAATTGACCCTTTTTGTCTCTGTAGGCTCTCCTTGATGACCCACAGCCCCTCGTGCGCTCTTCTGCAGTGCTGGGTGTATGTTCTGTCCTGGCTCGTTGCTGGGAGGTCATCCCTTCCACGGTCATCACTGACCTACTGGAGAAGCTCATCCTGCAGCTGGCTAATGACACAAGCTCTCCAGATGTCCGCTGCTCTGTCTTCATGGTAAAACCCCGACCGTCTATCAGTCACTTGAGAAAAGTGCAAGTGATCAGAGAGAGATTGGGAGCAATTGCTTAACATCTTTCCAGTTTTGCACTAGAAATGCAATTTAAAGCCGTTTACAGCTTGAGAAAGGACACTGTCTTCTGCTGAGTGATTTCAGCTTGATTTAGTCATTTAAGAGCTATAAAAGGATTTTTAGAGGGAATGGAATGTACCCAATCATTAATTAAAAGTTCAGGGTTTAGCACTGCTTACAAAGACATTTTAACCCAAAAGACAAGATATATTTTAAATTAATGTTCACAGTTTGTTTGAACTTTTGTGCCATTTATTTTCATCATTATTTTTTTTTGTGCGTGACTAAGCCTTATTAAAGCTTGTTTGTTTGTTCTGCAGTGCATGTCTATAATTCTGGATAACAGTTTAAGTCATCCACTCATGGAAAAACTGTTGCCTGCTCTGAAGAGTAGCCTCCATGACAGCTCTGAAAAGGTGCGTGTTGCCTTTGTGGGCATGCTCCTCAAGATCAAGGCTGTCCGGGCAGCCAAGGTAAGAAAAATAAATGTTTAAATCACATTCTGAGTTGTATTGACATTATTTGACATTTTACTCGTTCTCTCACCAAATTCGCTGTCCTTTGAGCTAAAATGTTAATACAAAAATTAAAAAATGTTAATGCTAAATATGTGTACTCATTTTTGACTCTTTTTTCCCACCACAGTTTTGGAAAGTTTGTTCTCTGGAGCACCTGCTGGCTCGATTGGAAATGGACTCTCCTCCTGTTTCCAAGCGAATCGTCAATCTCCTGTTTAACTCATTCTTTCCAGTCAACCAGTCAGAGACTGTCTGGTGTGAGCGATGTGTCACCCTGATTCAGACAAACCCCGGGGCGGCTCGCAAGTTTTACCAGCACGCTTATCTGTACACGGCTCCTGCTAATATAGGTTAGATTGTGTTAGATACTCCAGTAAGCTTTCTTAAATATGAATTCTGTTTTATATTGTGTGTTGAGTTGCTAGGGTTTAGTTATGACATTTGGAAGTACAGTATGTGTCATTCTTAGAAATGTCAGAGTAAACTCAACTCACATTGCTTTCTCTTTGTAGTCAAGCTGATGCTGGTGATCCGAAAGTGCCTGAATGTGTGCATTCAGAATGCAGGAGATGAAGAATTTACATCTAGCAATAAAGAAAACAGCACGGTGAGACTTAATATACACTACTGTTTAAAAGTTTAGGATCAGTAAGAGAGATATACATATTGTTTTGTTTTGTTTTGCTGCAGAGAACAAAATTTTGTGAAAACAATTCAACAAATTACACATTTAAGTAATTCTAAAAACGCAAGTTGATGAATAATGAAAAAGTCAAATTTGCTCTAAACATTCATGTTCAAAATTATTCAACCCCTAAAAGTCAAATTTGGTGCAGAATCTTTTACTCTTCAAAACCACCAATAAACGCTGCTTGGAAGTGCTTAGAAGCTTCTCTCACTTTTCTACTGTAGTCTTGGTCCATTCCTCACCTGAAAAAGCTTTCAGATCACTGATAATCTTTGGATTTCACTTTGCTGCTGCTTTCTTCAAATTCAACCAAATATTTTCAGTGAGAATTAAATCTGGAGACTGAACAGGCTACTATCATCCTATGACTGATCCCTGAACCAAGCAGAAGTAGATTTGGATGAATAATTTGGGACGGCTGTTCTGCAGGAAAGTCCGCGATCATCAGGTTCAGTCTTTGGACCAAAGGCACACAATTCTTGCCAAAATGGCCTGATACTTCAAAGAATCCATGATATCCTTTATACAGTCATGATTTTCATAACAGGACTGGCCCACCTCTAAGTTTGACGATGGAGATGGTGTTCATCTGCACATAAGTTTTGCCTTTTTTGCACCAGACATACCACTGATCCATAGGTCTGAAAAGTTTCAGTTTGGTCACATCACTCCATAAAACATTCTTCCAGAACTCCACAGGTCTATCCAAGTGAATTTTAGCATATTCAAGTCAGCCTTTTTGTTCTTCTTGGTCAAGAGTGGTATTTGGCAAGATGCCTCAACATGAAGGCCATACTTATTTTGTGTTCTTCTTATACACTGCGTTGAAATGTTTTTTACTCCCTTTTTATTTTCATCTTGCAAATCTTTGGCTGCATATTGCTGGTTTTTCCTCAGTTGTTCTGATCAAACAGTTTATGATATTGTGCTTTTTTTGTTAAACACCCTCTAAGGTTTTATGGTACAGCACATTTTAAACTAAAGAATAAGGCTGCCAGCTGTGTCTCTAGAAACTTTTAATGTCTTGGAAATCTTCATATAGCTTTAAACTTTCTAAAGTAATAGTTATTTCTTCTCTATAGCTACTCTATAGCTTTTGTGAGAGCTCTGTTGACTTTGCCATATTTTCTACTCAAACTTCAGCACATCCATAGGCAAACTGTATGTATGTGTAACAACCTAAGCTAATTCTGTTTTCCAGTAGTTTCTAAAGGTTTAATAGTGTTTTAAGATAATTTTGTTCCCCACCATATAAATAAGTGATTAAAAAACAGCAATGTTGAATAGAGGTTGAATAATTATTACATAGCTGTTAAATCCTAGAACTCAAAAATATAAAATTATCACATTTAATATGCCAGTAATCTATTATAGATGCAATTTATATAAAGTCCTGGAGATATATATTATTATATATTATATACTATTTATTTATTTATTTTTATTATTATTATTTTTTAAAATGTAATTTTAAAGAAGTCTCTTATCCTAACCAAGGCTGCAATTTTTTAATCAAAAACACAGTAAAAACAATAATATTGTGATTTTTTTTTTTTTTTTTTTTTTTTTTTTTTTTTATACAGTTTAAGACATCTATTTTTCTATTTTAATATATTTTAAAATGTAATTTACTTATGTGATAGCAAAGCTGATTTTTCAGCAATCAGTGTCACATAATCATTCTTCTTATTAAAGTTGTAAACAGCTGTGCTGATTAGTTTTTGTGAAAACCATAATAATATTTTGGGTTTCTTTGACAAATACAAAGTTTAAAAGAATAGGACTTATTTGAAAAACAAGTTTTTTGTAACAGTGTAAAAGCCTTTACTACTGCTTTTGATCAATTTAATACAAAAAAACAAAAAAAAACTTTCTTTTAAAAAAAAAAATACAAATCTTTAAAATGGTAGTGTATGTACAGTTATATATTCCTTCTTACCACATATGAGAAATATATTTTTAAACAGAGAAAAGTCTGTCCATATTTAGATAAATGTTATCCACAATATCCTACTCACTGACAAGCAATGATTGGCAACTTCAAACAGCTATAAATAATAATTTAAATCCAAATGAAGTGTTTTTAGAAAAATGCATCTTAAACATATTTAATTTTAATTTTGAATAACTAAACCTGGCTCTCGCCGTGAACATAGCATAGAAGCTGGCATGGTGTTAAAAAAGGAATGACAAAAATAAATGAATAATGTTTATGTTTATTATTGTCGCTAGATGTTGGAGGATGTTCTCTCAGTGCAAGACACCGCCTCCATGGCCAGCCTGCTGGAGATCCTCGTAATTCTTTGGAAAAGTGTTCAGAAATCTCTCGTGGCTAACCAAGAGGCCTTCAAGTACACCACGTCAAAGTTTGCAACTGTTCTGCCCCAGTATCTTAAAATCTTCCAGGTAAGAAGCACATTCACACAGGGAACCAAAGGACGATTTAAAGAGCAAAGCTGAACACTGTAATCGCCTCTTTAAAGCTGATGCAATATGGTTGCAACATAACGCAGTTTTGTGCATATGTGTGTGTGCAGGAGGAGCGGTGTAAAGCCCCTCTCATTCTTCTAGCCTCCCTACTTCCTGCCTCTTCTGTTCCAGCTCTGAGGTTAGTAGGACTCTCCCCTCAACTACCCCTCAATGCAGCTCACATTGTTAAATGCCCCATTTTAAAGCAATAGCGCAGCTAAAAATGAAAACACATCCTTAACACGAGATGAATCTGAATTGTCATTTTTCGGCGAGCTATTACTGCAAAGGACAGTAGAACGAAGAAAAGAGCATTTCAAAATCTTCCTTGCTGTTGAGCGTCTAACACAGTCCGCATGGCGTCTCAGCCATCTCCCCAGAACAGCAGGTTGGCTCAAAAGTGAAATGCCAATTCTGATTCCCATTTGATCTCAAAGGCGTTCTTTAATGCTGGTGGGATTGAGTGTGTTTTCAAGGCTTTACAGCGATCTGTAGGGCAGTCTGGGTATACTTGCATGACTGTGTGTTCCTCTCTGCAGGAGTAAAGTGATGTCCCACTTGAGGGGTTTGAAAGCGGGCACCGCTGTGACGGCATACAGTCAGTCGGTGGAGTGTCTTTGTAGCTGGGGGCAGATCAGCCATATTGTGGAGCTGATAGAGAACTGGCTTGTGGAGGCCGCACCTGTAAGAGCGGTAAATGTTGTGTAAAGTGTTCATGTGGGTGCTCATTAGGTGTTTATGGTGTTTTCATATCCTCTACGATTACTCTCTTGTCAGGAAGGTGATGAAGATACAACTGGCAAAGTGCATTTTGATGGGCTGGAGGAGTCAAAGCCAGATCTGGGCCTAGACTATCTGGATTATCTGCTGCTGCACCCTAAAACACGAGACTGTCTGTTCACGCTGCCGCTGGATCAAATCAGACCGCTCCATAAGGCCCTGAACAAATGGAAGGTACAGAGATTTGATGATTATTATTACAGAGAATTGGCACAAACACGTACTATTACTGTCATTAGTTACAAAGTCAATAGGGTAATTGCAGGTTTTCACCAGTCTTGCATTGAAGATACTACTGCACCGAGTTGTTCAGCTAAATGACATGATGTTTTTGATCTTATTATATTAGTCACAGCTCTGTCATGAGCTTATATAATTGTTTAGTTCAAAGGAAGTTGTATTTACTGAGGTCATCATCATTATATTACTTTTTTTTTTTTTTTTTTTTTTTTTTTCCCCCCACCTCTATGATCTGGAAAAGGTGGGTATGTTTTCTGGTTAAAAAGTTTTAAAGGAGAAGTTCACTTACAGAAGGAAAATTTCCTGATATTTCACTCTCCCCCATGTCATTCAAGATGTTCATGTCTGTCTTTCTTAAGTTGAAAAAAACATTTCAGGATTTTTCTCCATATTGTGGACTTCAATGGTGGCCAACGGGTTGAAGGTCCAAACTGCAACTTTAAAGGAGAACTTCACTTCCAGAACAAAAATTTACAAATAATTTACTCACTTTGTCATCCAAGATATTAATGTCTTTCTTTCTTCGGTCGATAAGAAATTATGTTTCTTGAAAAAAAAAAAAAAAACGTTTCAGGAATGTTCTCCATATAGTGGACTTCTGTGGTGCCCCCAGGTTTGAACTTCCAAAATGCAGTTTAAATGAAGCTTTAAATGACTAAACGATCCCAGCCAAGGAAAAAGGGTCTTATCTAGCGAAACAATATATATATACGTGTTAACCTCAAATGCTCATCTTTTCTCATCTCTGCGATGCGCATGTGTAGTTTGTGTAATCCGGGTCAATACAGTTAGGGTATGTCGAAAATCTCCTGTCTCGATTTCTTCTTCAACGTCAAGATAGTCCTACATCACTGTTTTATTTAGTTTTTTTTTGTTGTTGTTGTTTTTTGTAAAGGGCATTTGTTCTTCTTTGCATGTTCATTTTGTAAACACTGGCTTGGTACTTCTGCAGCGATGTAGGATGATTTCAAAGTTGGGGAAGAAAACGAGATGGGAGTTTTTCTACATACCCTAACTGTATTGACCATAGTGAACTGGAAAAAAACAGAGTTCATGCAGACTTAGACAGGATGAGTGTTTGAGGTTAAAATGACCAATCATTTTGCTAGATAAGACCCTTCTTCCTTGGCTGGGACTTTTTAGAGCCATTTGAAGCTGCATTTAAACTGCATTTTGGAAGATCAAACTTGGGGGCACCAGTGAAGTCCATTACATGGAGATAATTCCTGAATGTTTTTTCTAAAGAAACAATTTCTTATCGACTGAAGAAAGAAAGACACCAACATCTAGGATGACAAGGGGGTGAGAAAATTATCTGTACATTTTTGTTCTGGATGTGAACTTCTCATTTAAAGTGTTCTACACGATCCTAGCTGAAACAATCTAGTGAAACAATCTGTCATTTTCTTAAATAAATAAAAAAAAAAATGCTATAGTTTTTAACCATAAATGCTTGTCTTGCGCTAGCCCTGCAATGCGCATGTGCGTCTTCACATGTTGCGTAATCAAGTTGGAAAAGTCACAAGCGGTTAGTTCTTCATCTGTGTACTTCATTTCAAAAAGATTGTTTGAATAGATAATGCCTTAATCTTTGGCTGGGATCATGTAGAGCCCTTTGAAACTTCAACCCATTGGCCACCTTTAAAGTGAAGAATATGGAGAAAAATCCTGGAATGTTTTCCTCAAAAACCTTAATTTCTTTTCAATTGAAGAAGGAAAGAAATCTTGGATGACATGGGCTGAGTAATTTATCAGAAAAAACACTTCAAGTTTTGTATTGTGCTTAGTTCTAAACTGATTCCAGAATGTACCATCATTTTGGAACTATTCTCATTTCTCTTTTATGTGTTTCAGTCACTGTTGTTCTCCTCTCTGAGTGGAGCAGAGGTCAGTGTGGCAGTCATTGAAACAGCGCTGAGAGCTTTTATCTTCCATGGCCGACTCAGTATCCATCTTCAACACAAAGTAAGCGTACTGCAGTAACCCCTCTGAGTCTGGTTTAAAGTAAAATAATTAGTCTGTCAGTACTTTAGCTATACATGCTCAAGCACTGAGGTGACATGACACAATTAATTTCAGCAGTTGAAGTGGGTCTCAAAATCTCAAGCTTATAATACAGTATTCTGTCTGTCCTATGCTGAACTGTGCAAATAGTTTTCATTGGACATGACTTGGACTTTGTTAACTGCAGGTCAAGCAGTGGTTGCTTGAATGGGTTGTAAGCTCATTTTCATATTAAACAAATAAAACTCATAATCAGCACCTCTTTCTGATTCTGCAGTATCCAGAGGAGCGGGAGTTCCTCAAATGCCTGGAGCATTCTGTGGCCTGGGTAGAGAAAAAAGTCCTTCCTTTCTTGGCGAGCTCCAGCAGTGAACAGCAGTTGTCCTTAAGCAGGAAGATTGCAGAAGTGAGTGGCATGATCAGTGTGATCAGTGTTTTTTTTTTTTTTTGTTTGTTTGTTTTATAAAGTGCCCCTATTATGGATTATGAAAGGTTCATATTTTGGTTTTGGAAGTCCCCAACAACAGGTTCACATGCATACAAGGTCAAAAACACTTTCATTGTCTTATATGCATTTATTGTGCGGAGCACAGCATCTTCTCCACAGGAATCCGCCATGTTGTTTGAGGGAGGGGGGTTCAAGTTTTCCCAGGTCTGCACGTGCAACAGGTGGACGGGTAGTATGCTAATGTTTCAAGCTGACGTCAACTTGAAACAGCTTAAGAGTCGTTTTAAAAATGACTCATTTTCATGACTCTGAATCGACTCTTTTGAAGGACAGTAACTTTACACTTATACTGTACACGGAAGCACTTTCAGATTTAAAACTTTGCAGGAAGTTTTCATTCACTTAGAGCTGTGTTACACACTGCATAAAAGGTAATTTTCAAAAATCCATAATATGGGCACTTTAAATGGTCATAATATTCCCTTTTTTATTGTGTTTTTGATCAAATAAATGCAGCCTTGGGGACCATAAGAGACTTCAAAAACAAAAAAATTTTACCAACAAACTTAGCGTACATGCAAAACATTTTAAAGGGGTCATCGGATGCCCATTTTCCACAAGTTGATATGTTTCTTTAGGGTCATAATGAAAAGTCTATAATATGCTTTGGTTAAAAATTCTCAATGGTAATGTAACACAAAACACCCTTTTTACCTTGTCAAAATGAGCTCTGCAAAAATCATCCTGTTCTGGTCGAGGTTGCTTTAAATGTTAATGAGCTCTGCTCGCCCTGCCCCTCTCTTCTCTCTGTGGAGTGGCGAGCCTGTTTACTTTAGCCACGTTTAGCCGCTAAACTTGCTAACTAGCACGTTATTAGGAAAGGCGATCGCAAAGATTCATTAAAAAAAAAAAAAAAAAAAAAAAAAACTTTTACTATTAGTGAAGCTGGATCACGAATGATTCGCGCGAACATAGACGGATATATGTAGATCGGGAGGCACATTCCCTTCACAAACAAACGTAATCCACTGCATCTTCAGCGGCTCAGATGTCAGGAGTAAACGATGACCACTATGTTCATTATTACATCCAGCAACACAACACCTCAATCGATCAATCGGAGATATTCTTGTCTAACTTACATCCCTTCTACCGGCATTGAAACAATGGAGGTCACACTGTTACAGCTGATTTAAGGCGGGTCTGAGGTAGGAAGCTCATGTCAATCAACTATCGTGGGAGCGGCCTCTGAGAATGGCTCGATTTGAAAAAGGAAATATTATTTTTACAGATTAATTAAAAACCACCGCATGGATTTTTATCATTATAGGGTAGATGTGTACGTACACTGCCAACACACATTAATGTTCAAACAACATGTAAAAGTGAACTTTGCATCCTATGACCCCTTTAAGGCTTTTATATGCTTATATACTAAACATTATAACTAATATACTAAAAATAGTGTTTTCCTTGTTGAAAATGATAGAAAACACATGAGGCCTAATCCTAAAACTAATCCATTGCTCCAGTTTCACAATGAATTGTGCAGACACACATGATTTTATATTATGTATACAATTTGTTTCCCTTTCTGTATCATTATCAGAGTTGTTTAACGGTGTCCAAGAATGTGCTGCGGGTTTCTGTAGGAGACTGTGATTTCAGAGACCACTTACTGCAGCATGTTGCCTCTGTACTGCAGACAGGTGAATATTAAGTCATTATGCTGATCTAGGGCCCAGCGATTGTATTACATGTTTTGGAGAAAAAAGCTGACAGATTTAAGTGTTTAGTCAAGATACAAAAATATGTTTAACCACCTGCAACTGTGTTGCCAAAACCCAGAAGACTCATTTGCCATAGTTTCCCCTGAGATTTTTCTTATGGGTTTCTCAATTAGTAAAAAAATGTCTTTGGTAAACATGACAATTTTTGGTTGTTTTATTGTACAGCATAAACTGCACACACTCATGCTGAAAATGTTCTTGTTTAGTTACTTATTATGAACATACTTTTAAAAAAAAAAAACAAAAAAAACAACGGCTTTAAAATTTGCACATTTAGTACATCTGTGTGTAATTCGCATATGGAGTAAAACTTTTAAGTATCGTCAGTTTATATTTACCACAGACCTTGTTTTATTCATAAACTGAATTTATTATATAACCGTTATATAATTGGTTATATTATATAAACCTGTAGGAAAGTCTCTAAGGAACCCATGGCAAATTAGTCTTCTGGGTTTTGACGTTACAGCTGCAGCACTTTATAGTGTAATGCTTTATCACAATTGTTTTGTATGTTTTCATTTAGAGAAAGGATACTTGTGCATCCCTCATGTGCTCACTCTGCTTACTGAGGTGGCACAGGGCTGCCTTTCCCATACAGCTGAGGCACAAGATGATCAAACGGCCCTCACTATCCGCATTTTGACCAACATCTTCCAGAAAGTTGTGGAGATCATAGCGCATCGACTGCGTAAAGACAAGGAAGAGGGGCAGGAGGTGAGGCCTTTGAAAAGAGACATTAGGGCCCACTTTCCATTTCCAGAAGTTTCTGAATGTGTTTGACAAACGTGTACACATATTTAAACTGAATTTAGTCTTAGTTAAAATTTAGTCTACCTGATGACATTTCTTGGTTTTAAAAAAACTTTCTTTTTGTATCTTCAGCTGTGTTTCTCTTCTGAAGAAGCTCTCTATGACTTCTTGCTGGTGACTAAGTTTACAACTGAGATGTCAGAGTTCATCACAGGAGTCTTCTCATCACTCTGTGCAGCAGTTATTATTGATATCAGCCGCACCTTGCAGAAGGTAAATCCGCTAATTATTTAGCTTTCTGCGCTGTTTGATGTTTGTGTGGCATTTCTCCTTTGTATTTTTAATTGAAAGATTCCTTGAGCTCAAAGCACTTCTTTTTACTCAGATGTCATCTGTAAATGAGTGATAGAAAAAGTGTTTTGTTCTTGAGACAAAATAAAACCATAAGAAGTGTGGAAAAGCTGACTAAAGCCATGTATAAAAATAATTTAATGGATGAAAGTAACAAATTGAGACGCATGGAAGAATAATGGTAGAAAGCAACAATTTGATGCATTTTCATGCAGATCTCTCATGTGGAAGAGGTGTTGACTCCAGAGACGGTTAACGACCTTCCACCTCTCTCGAACACCATACTCAAAGTGATGCTCAAATCACCTGCTGTTACCAGGTAACATTAAACACCAACTAGAACTAAAAGCCTGCGTTTATACCTAAATTGAACACTTTAGCTAATTTTCTGGTGTGTTCTAGGTTTTTTCTTTCGGAAATGAGCTCCTCCATAGAGTCCGAGGCCATCGATAGTATCACACAGTGGGCTGCAGTTACACACATTCTGACCATCATCAAACAATGTAAGTTTTTGTTACTAATTTTTTGTTACTTTAATAATAACTATATGTGACCCTGGACCACAAAACCAGTCATAATGGTCAATTTTTAAAAAAAAGAAAATTGAGATTTATACATCATCTGAGAGCTGAATAAATAGACTTTCCATTGATCTGTGGTTTGATGATGGAGATGCAACTATTTGAATTTCTGGAATCTGACGGTGCAAAAAAATCAAAATATTGAGAAAATCCCCTTTAAACTTGTCCAAATGAAGTTTTTAGCAATGCATATTACTACTCAAAAACTGAGCTGTGATATATTCACGGTAATTTGCAAAATATCTTCATGGAATATGATCTTTACTTAATATCCTAACATTGACATCCTAAAACATTGAATATTCATGTATTCAGACAACAAAAGACAGAAATCTTATTTGTATGTTTGATCTGTTGTATTTATTTGTAAATTAGTTTATTTTTTCTTATTTTATTACTGACTTCAATTGTCTTAATAAAGATTGATAATATTTGAATTTTGTATAAATTAGGCTTATAATTTTTTCTGTGATATCTAAATTGGCTTTGAGCCATGCTTGAGGGTTTAAGAATGAAGAAATCATGAAGAAATGACATGCTTAATTTTTCTAAGGTAAACTAAAATAATAATTATGAAATATTCACTTATTTTAAAGTGCAGGTGTGTTAGAACATGAAATAATTCGGTCTTGGATATGAAGATAATGTAAAATTATTATTATTATTATTATTATTATTATTATTGTTTGAATTTGAAACACTTGTACAACAACAAAAAAAGATTGACTAAGTCTAAAATTACAAAAATGTCTTACTTTAGACTGTATGCCCTTAATGATGTGGCAATTTTGGCCATGGTATCAAATATCAATATTTTTTACAGGATTTAGAAATGCTAATATCGTGACAACACTATTTCACACAGCCTAAAGTTTCTTTGATAAAATCTTGAGTAAATGATTGTTTTTACCTTTCTGTTCATTACAGCAGATACATTTATTGTGGAGTTGAAGGAAATTGCTTTGTCTGTACGCAGACAAATACAGAACTATTACAACATCACTGCAGAAAACTCTGACAGTATACAGAGGTAAAATATTTAGCTGTCATATTGTGAAAGCATGCTGTCAGAGTCCTGTATACAATGATAACTGTACTATCATTGTTAATGTTGTGTTGTTTTGCTTGCTCTCTCTCTCTCTCTCTCTCTCTCTCTCTCTCTCTCTCTCTCTCTCTCTCTCTCTCAATCTTAGGACCATCTATGAATCCACTGTCAGGATGCTGACTGATATCCTAAATCCGTGCCAACAACCGAACAGTTAAATGGTCAAGCTAATAGTTTAGAGCTTATGCGTACTCCCACAAAATCATTTATTCCTTATTTTGTTCTCACAGCTATATACTCTCTTGCAAGTTTTTGTTTTGCGCTCTCTATGTACAAGAACATTCACTATACGAACAAAACTTCCATAAAACATCTTGGTTCAATGAAATCACTATTGATTTTCTCTCTTACAGTTTCAGGTGCAACAGTGTTTCCACTGCATCTAACTGTAGGTTATAATCTTAGCAGTCTTTTGAAAATCTTCTATTTTTAAGGCACTTCAGTGAATCTTGTATATCTTAAGATGATACTTTCACTTAAGGTGTTTTTGAAGAAATATGTCCCTCCTATTTACCTTGTATGCTTTATACTTGGATCCAATTTTTGAGGTTTGATGTGTTATATGTTTCCCTGTTAAACCATAAAATATGCAGACAAGTATTTGCTAAATGCAAATTGAGGTGTATTTTTCAATCTGAGGTCTTTTACAGTGTCATGTTCTACAATCAAGGTGTGAAATAAAGAAAAAGCACATGAGATTCAAGGCTGGTTTTGAAGAAAACTGTGCTTCTTGTGATTAAACTTGAACCTAAATGTTTGGGTGGATCCGTGACTACTACTACAAAATTGTTTCTATACCACCAATCAAAAGTTTTTGAACAGTATGATTTTTTTTTAAGGGTTTTTTTTTTCTTAAAGAAGTCTCTTCTGCTCATCAAGCCTGCATTTATTTGATCCAAAGTACAGCAAAAACAGTACAATTTTGAAATATTTTTACTATTTAAAATAATTGTTTTCTATTTTAATATATTTTAAAATGTGATTTATTCCTGTGATTTCAAAGCTGAATTTTTAGCATCATTACTCCAGTCTTCAGTGTCACATGAGCCTTCAGAAATCATTCTAATATTTTGTTTTGCTGCTCAAAACATTTATTATTATTGAAAACAGCTGAAAATATATTTTTTTTTTTTAGATTTCTTTGAATAGAAAGTTCAGAAGAACAGCATTTATCTGAAATAGAAATCTTTTGTAATATAAATGTCTTTATCATCCATTTTGATCAAATTAAAACATCCTTGCTAAATAAAAATATTCATTTCTATAATTTCTTCCTAAAATAATAATAATTATATGACTCGAAGCCTTTGAATGGTATAGTGTATAATGTTACAAAAGCTTTTTATTTCAGATAAATGCTAATCTTTGGATCTTTCTATTCATCAAAGAATCCAAATGTACTCAGCTGTTTTAAATATTGATAATAATAAATGTTTCCTGAAGGACAATTTCTGCATATTAGAATGATTTCTGAAGGATCATGTGACACTGAAGCCTGGAGTAATGATGCTGAAAATTCAGCTTTGATCACAGGAATAAATTACATTTAAAAAATATATGTAAATAGGAAAATAAATATTTTAAATAGTAAAAATATTTCAAAATTGTACTTTTTGCTGAAGTTTGGATCAAATAAAGAGAGAGGGGAAAAAAACATTAAGAAACTTGTTTAAAAACTTTTGACTGGTAGTGTATATTTCGCTTTTTCTCCTTTGTCTTATGTCTGCTTATGTTCACATAACCCTAGTAATACTTTCCCATTAATGCCCAAATTAAAAAGTGACGTGTCCCCATTTAGTCTTCGCTGTTAATCCATGGTGTAAACGTCACTTTCTCTGCTTTCAAGGGTATGAATGTCGAATGTTTGACATGCCGAATTATAGAATACTTTTGACTTGTTTGTTCACCACACACGTGGCATGTGATTTATTATTGTAGTGCGCTGTTTGTCAGGTACATCATAAGAGCGTTTCGGTAGGGGGCACAACCTTTGAGCAAAACAAATGCGGTCAAGAGCAACGCAGATAATCCTACCTCAACCGCTTCTGTCTGATAAGAGAAGAGAACAAAACAAGTGCGGTCCATCGCCGCAAACTAAATACAACTGACCGCGCAGAAGTCTTAAAAACACACACATCGAGAAAGCGCAAGTAGCTAGTGACGTCAGTATCCGAGGCGGGGCGCTGACCGTGGTGCTGAACGCGCCTCTCGCCTCTTGGAGTTGAGTACAGGACACGGGGTACCAGAGCATCACTCATCTCACTATCCTCCATCGCTTTTGCCTCTGACCTACTTCCGCTCTAATCACATCACCCCTGAAACGTGAGAGCCGCTATGCCGAATTAACGAGAGCTGTTTGGGCTTGATGGGCAGGATGGCTTCCGTGCGCGCGCTGCTCCTCCTTGCCTTGCTGTCTGTCCACGCGCTTGCCGTTGCCTTCGCGGACAGGAAATTCGGTAAGTTAGTTCAACATGACGCCCCAGTGAGTGTGTGTTGTCTGTTGTTCTTACCCTTAGAAATAAGCAAGCTTGTGTTTGTGTATGTGTGTGTTTTTCTGGTTATATACAATTGGTAATAATGAGGTTAATCACAACAGAGCGGTTTGGCGTGCAGAGCTTAATGTGTGTGTGTTATTTAAAATGCTAATTAGCCGTTTGTTCATAAATGTATCCAACTGGTTGGTTAATAGCATGGTCACATAAAATCCTTCCCCCTTAAGTTGTGAGTTTTTACAGCCCATTAGTGGTTTGATTCTGGGTCACATGTACCTGAATCAACATCCTTGTTTCTTCTGGAGCAATTTCCCCATCAACCAGATTTCAGGGATAGTGGCATAGGACTTGTACACTACGAACTTATTTTTCACTTATTGCACTCTCAAAACAATGGGTTCATGGTAGTACTTTAGGGTGCGTAATACTATTCAAAGGCACCAATTTCTTTTTTAGGCTTCTGTCCCAGCGATAAACTGAAGGTACAGTTTTTGCACATTTTTTATTTTTGCAGCGGGATAGTTCGCCTAAAAAAGAAAATTCTGTCATTAATTACTCACCCTCATGTCGTTCCAAATCGTAAGACCTCTCAGATTTCATTAAAAATATCTCAATTTGTGTTCTGAAGATGAACGGAGGTCTTACAGAATTGGAACGACATGAGGGTGAGTAATTAATGACAGAATTTGTATTTTTGGGTAAACTATGATGTGTTTGTTGTTCCAGGACCCTTAAAATCTGCTGATCCAGTAACATTTTCTGGTCCTCGGTTGGAAAAAATGGCTCAAATCTGTGTTTTAGGAGAGTTACCTCAGAGCCTTGTTTCCTTGAGCATGCAGAGCACAGACAAATGGGAGATAGTTCTAGTGCTCCTCACTGACAGTGGATTACATAATCGCGTTACGGTTCGTTAAAGCATCTTGGCAGGCTTCATCTTTCAAAGGCACAGGCCGAGAGCGAGAGCCAGGCTCAGCTGGGAAGGACCTAGCTCGAGCTGTAAACAGATACAGCTTTACACGCTTCATGAACTGGTGCATTCACACATGGATAGTGAGGGAGCTTTGATCATTGAAGACATGAATGACTGCAAACTTTATTAAAGTCTAGAGCCTTCAAAGACTTGGGCTGGTTTGCCTGTGACATTTCCAACAGATGCTATGTGCATCAAAATCTTGTTTTAGGTCAGAGCTGTGGTGTATTGGGTGTGCATGTGCTCATGGGGATGCAATCTTGTTATCGACTTATTTACTTGATTATGTGGATGTGTATTAAGAATTTTTTAAATATTCTGTTAGGACTGGTTTATATTACATTTGCTATTGTTGTATTCATTGTTTGCAAGCTAAAACCCTAATTACAGTAGGCTTGTGATGCTGGTTCTTAAGTTTTTTTTCTAGAATGCATAACATGTTACTAAATGATTTGCAAACACTCAGCTGGGTTTGCTCGGGATCATTGTTGTTAAGTAAGCTGTGGTTGGAGAACAGTGCATCATGGGATGGGTGTTTACAAAAAGGCACTCTCTGTGGCTGGCATATGAGGTTGGCAAAGGCTGGGATGAGCGAGTGCTGTGAAGCCCTGATGAATAGAGCAGTTAAGCATCTCCAAACAGCCTGTTGGAGGCTCATATATCACTTTTTTTGGACTGATTATGGATCTTTCTCCGTCTTTCTTTTTTGTCAGTTTTTTTCAGTTGTTCTGTGTAAAAAATATCACTTAACAGCATGGCGCCAGTATTTATAATGAATTATAAGGATATTCTTAAGTTACTTTATAATTCCATATAAACACGTTTATAATATGTTGTATCTAAAACCAGAACTAATAAAGAACACAATTATTTTTTTGTTTTAAATTAGATGGGAAAACTTTAAGGTTTTTAAAAACAACATTGGAAATGTTGTCTTAGCAACTAACAGACATACAGTTGAGGTCAGAAGTTTACATTCCCCATTCAGAACCATTAAAAATGTTAATTATTTAACCAAAATAAGAGGATTGTGCAAAATGCATGTTATTGTTTATTTAGTACTGACCTCAATAAGATATTTCACATAAAAGATGTTTACATATAGTCCACAAGAGAAAATAATAGTTGAACTTATAAAAATGACTCCGTTCGAAAGTTTTCATACGCTTAATTCTTAATACTGTGTTGTTACCTGAATGATCCACAGCTGTGCTTTTGTTTTGTTTTTTAGTGATGAGTTGTTCATGAGCCCCTTGTTTGTCCTGAACAGTTAAACTGCCCGCTGTTCTTCAGAAAAATCATTCAGGTCACACAAATTCTTTGTTTTTCTCTTTGAGATCCATCTTTTCACACTGAGGACAACTGAGGGACTCATATGCAACTATTACAGAAAGTTCAAATGCTCACTGATGCTCCAGAAGGAAACACGATGCATTTAGAGCTGGGGGGTGAAAACTTTTTGAATTTGAAGATCAGGATAAATTTATCTTATTTTGTCTTCTGGGAAGTATGTAAGTATCTTCTGTAGCCTCTGAAGGGCAGTACTAAATGAAAAAAATATATATAATATTTAGACAAAATAAGAAAAATGTACAAATCTCCATTTTGTTCAAAAGTTTTCGCCCCCCAGCTCTTAATGCATGGTTTTTCCTTTTGGAGCATCAGTGAGCGTTTGAACCTTCTGTAATAGTTGGAAATGAGTCCCTCAGTGTAAAAAGGTTGGAAAGGGTTGAAATACACAAAAATTTTGCAGAACCAAAGAATTTGTGGGACCTAAGGATTTTTCGGAAGAACAGCAGGCAGTTTAACTGTTCAGGACAAACAAGGGACTCATTAACAACTATAACTAAACAAAAAAGCACAGCTGTGGATCATTCAGGTAACAACACAGTATTAAGAACTGGGTAATTTTTTATAAATTCATCTATTGTTTTCTCTTGTGGACTAAATGTCCACATCTTTTATGTGAGTTTTATGTTAGGTCAGTACTAAATAAACAACATGAATTTTGTATGATCCCTCTTATTTTGGTAAAATGAACAATTTTAATGATTCTGAAAGGCGGATGTAAACTTTTGACCTCAGCTGTAAGTTTAGGAAGAAGCACAAAATGACTACCTGGAAATAAAACAAAACAAAATGACATAAAAATAAACCTAAAAAGTAACATTCAAAAAGAACACAAATGGAACAAAAATGAGAAAAGCACATAACAAAATGACTAAAAAAAGTAAAAAAAAAAACAAAAAAACACTTAAACTCTTAAAGGGATAGTTCACACCAAAATTAACATTCTGTCATTAATTACTCACCCTCATGTTGTTCCAAACCTGTAAGACCTTCATTCATCCTTGGAACACAATTAAGATATTTTGAATGAAGTCCGAGAGCTTTCTGACCCTCTATAGACAGCAAGGGTCCTACCACGGTCAGGGCACTGAAACATAGTAAGGACATTGTCAAAATAGTCCATTTTTGTGAGAACTATCCCTTTAAATGTAAATTGTAGTAAGGTACCGTGCAGATTTTAAACATCAAGATATGAGACCTGCATTATAACTATGGGAACTATGATCCTTTAAAACGTAAGTGGATATAACATCATGTACATTGTGTTTGTTT
The DNA here is from genome assembly GCA_036247105.1 of Cirrhinus mrigala. NCBI lineage: Eukaryota > Metazoa > Chordata > Actinopteri > Cypriniformes > Cyprinidae > Cirrhinus > Cirrhinus mrigala. Next base: position 13,829,597 of record CM070013.1, on the reverse strand, counting down.
AAATCATCATACTCTTAAATATTAAAACGTACTGTTATAATTATGTCCAGTGGCATGGACAATGTGCAATGCTGGATTTTTTGGTCAGGAATTAACGATTCCAAAGACAGACAATGGAGTGAGTCAGACTGTCCTGTGAGAGATGCAAATGGTCATAGGTTCTGAATTTTTTATTTTAAAGGTTTTCTTATAGTCTTATTGATGGCTGAATTCACAATCATTGTGTGTGTCTGTGTACACTCACAGAAGCCCATTGTTATTTTTAATAAGTCCCTCTGTGTATTATGTTTACATCATCTAATTAACATGATATAGGAGAGGGTAATTTCCCTGCATCCTCTTCAGCAGCTCCATGAACTTCCTGTGAGGAGCTGGGGAGCGTGGGAGATATTGCTCATCTCAAATGTACAGGAAGCAGCAGAGATTCAAACCGAGCTATTTTAACAGAACAGATTATTTATGGCTCACTTAGAATCTCTGATGCTTCCTGTACATTTGAGGTGAACAACATCTCCCACGCCTGACACACCTAGCTCAAGATCACAGAAGAGCTGACATTTTCAAATACAAATAACCGACAGTGTTCTTCTCTAGTCTCATGTAAAGGAATATTCCGGTTCAGTAGAAGTTAAGCTCGATTTGGTAACACTTGAGGCACATTGTTGTATTCAAAAATGTTTCGAAAATACACCCTAACCTCATGGTTAAAGTCAGCGTGAAGCTATAAATAGGCTACTGTAGGTCAGAATAACCCCATTTAAACACACAGATAAATGGACAATGTTTAAGATAGGCATGACACCCAGTCATTTATCTCCGTCAGTTTGTATTAAATAATGTATTATCTACCTCTGTCTCCATATCTCATCCAAGCCATTCACTGAGGTCTGTTTAAGAGAGAGATTATTTCTTTGAGCCCTGTGAGGTTCAACTTCTCGGTGTGTTTAATAAAGCTGCTGTCAGGCAGGTTAGAAGAAAAGAGATGATATGATCAAACGTGGACAGCCTGGCTGAATTTCGCAGGCTGGGTCTCATCAGGCTTATCTAATGGAAAAGCCTGTGGCCTTTACATAAAAATGTAAAACGTTTCTTATTGTTAAGTCCAAATGATAATTAGTTAAGATTAGCAAATAGACAACATCAAGATAACCATACCATTGAGATAACCATAACAATAAATAATATACAGTAAATGATAGCCTAAAGATAATTTTCAACCTTCATTCCGAGTAACGAGCTTAACCAGCATGGTGCTCGTTTTCCAGTTAACTGCATGTTTCTCATAATATTTAGAATCAGATTATTACAACTCAAAGTACTGAACAGAAAAGCAGGTGTAAATGTGCTAAATTTGCCAGCATTACTGCTTTTCCACAAGCTTTTTAGTTGATACTTGCTGTATCACTGTAATTTAAAAGCCAGTTGAAAATTCTGTCATTATTTGCTCACCCTCATGTCCTTCCAAACCTGTACGACTTTTTTCTGTGGAATGTAAATGATATTTTTAAAAATGATATTTTTTTTATTTATTTATTTTTTTTTATATATAATGACAGCCAGTGAGATTCTGTGTCATTTTGGCCCCCACTGACTTTCATTATGTGGACAAACCAGTTAAAAACTGTTCCACAGAAGAAAGGAACACTCTAAAAAATGCTGGGTTAAAAACAACCCAACTGAGGTTATTTGGCAACCCAGTACTGGGCAAATATTGGACAGAACACATGGGTTATTTTGACCCAGCTGGTTGGGTTAAATGTTTTTACCAAACACACTGGGTTATTTTATGAGTCAACTATTGTTTAAAAAATATTCTATTGCTCGCTTAAAAAGGACTGAAACTTATAAAAAAGTCGCACAGAATTACTAGAGGCAACAGCAATAATCAAAAAATGAACATTTATTATTAAGCAAGAACACATGGACAAAATACAAGACGAATTTATTTGGGTGAATACAGCATAGTTTAGGAATTACATACATTTAAACTCATTTAACAAGCATTTTATACATAAAAAAAATGTAACATTTAAAAGTAGAATTTTAATTTTAGTGTATTCAACCGTTCTTTGTAATCGCCTTTTACCTAAATTAGTGCTAATTCTCTTGCCGGTGTGTCGCCGAAATATGAGCCAGTGAAGGGCTGCTGTTTACCGGGTTAACTGCGAACTTCAGAGCGTGGCCTCACATTTCACTCGTAGCCGAAAGATGCCATGACTGACTCCAAAAACTGTCCATAAACAAACAGTACTGACATTAGAGAACATATTTTAAGATTAAACTCAGTACAAAAACAAATAAAATCCATTTATTTTATGCAAGGCAAAAGGCCTTTCCATCCTGCCAAACAATCGCTGCTGACGCAGCTGACATCTAGTCCTTTTGTTGTGTTGCGTAAAATAATACAATTTACAGCAGAGTAAAGACTTTATAAATTAAATAGAATGTATACAAACCTTTATTTCACTGAAGTAGTGCAAATCGGCGGCGCTGATTTAAAAAGCTCGCACTCTGACTGTAACTCAGCAGCTGGGTAGTTTCATCAGAGACAGGCTTAACTCAGCAGTTGGGTGGAAAAAAATAACCCAGCGCTAAAAACGACTCAGCAACTTAGTTACAGAAAAACTAAAATAACCCAATAAAATAACCCAAAGGGCTGAACGAAGCATTTGGGTAAAAAAAAAAAAAAAAAAAACAGCACCTGGGAAAAAATCTAAAAAATAACTCAATAAAATGACCCAACAGGCTGAACCCAGCATTTTTTAGAGTGAAGTGATACAAGTTGAAAACAGCATGAGTGTGAGTAAATGAGCAGTCCCATTAGGTATGTCTATTTCTGTTGGCTATTTCTCAATGAAACTGTCATGAGAGCCTCATGAAGCTCGGAGTGTCACTGCTAATCGTCTCAGTATGAAATCTGATTGTTTCTGAAGCACTGCCTGAGCTGAATGTGTCTGTCATGCCTGTCCTGTTTTTGCTAGATGAGCTTTTGTATCTGCGTGTGGTCTTGTCATCTGTCTTTGTTGGAGTGCGAGATGGAGAGAAAGTCCTTCTTTCTGCTTATGTGTGCAGACACAAGCTGTTATCTGTGAGTGTATCCCAGCATCCTTTTAGCACCCCGCCGTGTCTGGCATTCTGGCACGCACAGGTAACGCAGACTGCAATTATAACACATTAAGTAGTGTGTGTGTGTGTGTGTGTTTACGTCTCTCATATATCATCTGTGGCATAATTATCCATTCTACTGATTGTGTAAATAATCAGTGACTTTTTAAATCTTGGCAAATTACTCAAATCCCATCCATCATGTGATGGCGTCACCTCACCTCCCACCCGCTGTTATTTCAAATATGTGCTCTCTGCAAACCAGATCCTTTCAACTGCCATACAGTCTTTATATTTTGTACACTACCAGTCAAAAGTTTTTGAACAGTAAGATTTTTTTTAAAGAGGACTTTTCTGCTCACCAAGCCTGCATTTATTTGATCCAAAATACAGCAAAAGCAGTAATGAAATATTTGTACTGTTTAAAATAACTGCTTTCTATTTGAATATATTTTAAAATGTAATTTGTTCCTGTGAGCAAATCAAAATTTTCAGCATCATTACTTGTCTTCAGTGTCACCTGATCCTTCAGAAGTGATAGAAATTAATATTTTATTTAGCAAGGGTGCTTTAAATTGATCAAAAGTGATGATAAAGACATTTATAATGTTACAAAAGATTTCTATTTCAGATAAATGTTGTTCTACTGAACTTAATATTCATTAAAGAAACCTGAAAAAATTCTGCTCAGCTGTTTTCAACATAATAATAATAATAAATGTTTTTGAGCAGCAAATCAGAATTTTAGAATGATTTCTGAAGGATCATGTGACTGGAGTAATGATACTAAAAAATCTGCTTTAAAATCATAGGAATAAATTGCATTTTAAAATATATTCAAATCGAAAAAAGTTATTTTAAACAGTAAAAATATTTCAAAATTTTACTGCTTTTGTTGAACTTTGAATCAAATAAATGCAGGCTTGTTGAGCAGAAGAGAGTCTTCCTTAAAAACATTAAAAATCTTCCTGTTCAAAAACTTTTAACTGCTATTGTTTGTAGCATTTCTTATTTATTTGTTCTACTGTGGTTGTAATTTGTTTTTTATTGTTATTTAATTGCAGAATGTTTGCTTTTTTATTTTTTAAATTTAGTCTAGTATTAGGTTTTTTGTGATATTGACTGTGATTAATTTCTATGATACCAAAAACTTTGATATCATAAAGACCTTATTTAAGGCAAAAATAACTACACTGTGATATATATCATTACTGTGAAATAAAAGTACTCAAATCGTGATGTATTCCATGTACTCATTTTTTGGGGAAGAATTGGCCTTTGAAAAACAATATTGGTCAAGTATAGACCTTAGTCATGGTAATGCCATATTTAACTTTTTGACAGGAATGAAAACAAGGCTGTGAGGGATAGAAGTACAGTGCGTTCACACACCGTTCAGCTGATGAAACATCTTTCCCTCACATCCTTGTTTTCATCCGTGGTGAATTCAGCATGCCATCTAACCTGCCTACGGTTTATAAATCTGAATGTTGGGTATTTCCTCACTGTCTATGATGGTTGAAAATGAGTTCACTAGGCAGTCACACAACCTCTTATCAAGACAAGTAGCCCAGTGCAGATTTTCACATTTGAAAGGACATTAAAAAAGGCCAAATCATAATTGATGACAATGGCCAGTCAAGGAACAGTGTTCACAGTCACTGAACACATCCATATGTTCAGTTTATTAATGAAGAAACTCCCTGTGGGCGGCAGGTGAACAGACTGATGTATTTTCAATCTCCATGTATTCCTAGAGTTCCATCATGCTTGCTTCAACAAAACTGTGTGTGGCCATCTGAGTAAGTATTATGTAAATTCTTGAATTATTTCCCTAATGACCTAGATGTGGACAACACAATCCTTTCTTAGCAGATCTTGTATTCCCCATTGACCTACATACAACTGCAAGCAATGCAGTAGCTGTAATTTCACACATTAGACTATGAGATTTTCTGTATTCGTTCCAGAAGTTTCCTGAGCTTTCAAATAGTGCCATATAGTTTCTTTTGCGGTTCAACTCAACATACATATATTTGTAGAAGGAAAGTAATGAAACCGCTAGCACAAAACTTCAGAATTGCAAACTTGAATCCAACAGTGTCTCATGCATCACAGCCCAATGCCGAGGTAGACAACAATTTCTCAAACTTAAGCCTTGCAGTGCATTTTATTCCATTTCTCATCCAAGCCGACTCCAAACTTTGGTATTTTTCATGAAAGTTGAAGAATCATTATGTACATGTTGTCAATAGCAATATTTTGTTGAGAGCTGAGAGATCTTTTCTACACAATGGCTGAGTAGCTAGACATTTGAACATTTTCCCTCGTCAGTGACTGACTTTAACAAGTATTACTTTGCACTATGGCTAGTCTGAAATAGTACAAGTTAAGCTCAGTCAACAACACGATCAATTGCAATTGATTAAATCCTTTCCTGCTTCTCTTGCATACACGCACACACACAACAAACCAGTCCTGATACACTCTCACCTCTATCTGACAGTTAGTTTTGGTATTCGGGCAAAGCGAGTGGTTTCGCATGTCCTTAAAGGAGAAGTCCACTTTCAGAATGACAATTTACAGGTAATGTACTTACCCCCTTGTCATCCAAAATGTTCATGTCTTTTTTTCTTCAGTCGTAAAGAAATTATGTTTTTTGAGGAAAACATTTCAGGATTTTTCTCCATATAATGGACTGTTATGGTGCCCTGAGTTTGAACTTCAAAAATGCAGTTTAAATGTGGCTGTAACCGATCCCAGCCGAGGAAGAAGGGTCTTATCTAGTGAAATGATTGGTTATTTTAATAAAAATAATAAAATGTATACTTTTTAATGTCAAACACTTGTCTTGTCTTGCTCTTCCTGACCTCTGTTTTTGTTCTGGTTCATGACAGTTAGGGTATGTCGAAAAACTCCCATCTCATGTTCTCCCTCGACTTTAAAATCATCTTATATCGCTGTTTTACCTTTTTTGTTAAGGGTGTTTGATCTTCTTTGCATGTTCACTTTGCATAGACTGGGTCGGTACTTCTGCAGCGACGTAGGATGATTTTGAAATGATTTTTAAAGTTGAGGGAGAAAATACAATCGGAGTTTCTCGACATACCCTAACTGTCTTGAGTCAGAATACATAGAGTTCAGGCAGAGCAAGACAAGACGATCGTTTGAGATTAAAAAGTATTTAAATTCTATTTTTTAAATGAAAATAACCAATCGTTTCACTAGATAAGACCCTTCTTCCTCGGTTGGAATCATTTGAAGCCGCATTTTGTTTAGTTGATATGATTCTTTAGGGTCTTAATAAAAAGTCTCTAATATACTTTGATTAAAAATTCTCAATGGTTTTGTAAAACAACACCCTTTTTACCTTGTCAAAATGAGCTCTGCAAAAATCATCTCACTCTAAGGGGTTGTTCCTTTAAATGCAAATGAGCTCTGCTCGCCCCGCCCCTCTCTTGTCTCTGTGGAATGACGAGTCTGTTAACTTTAGCCGCATTTAGCCGCTAAACTTCCCAACTACCACGTTATAAGGATCGCAAAATCGCAAAGATTCATAAAAAAAACCCTTATATACACTTCCGCTGTAAGTGAAGCTGGATCACGAATGAGTTGCGTGAACATAGACGGATATATGTAGATCGGAAGGAACATTCCCTTCACAAACAAACGTAATCTACTGCATCTTTAGCGGCTCAGATGTCGGGAGTAAATGACGACCACTATGTTCATTATTACATCCAGCAACACAACACCTCAGTCGCTCAATCTAACTTACATCCCTGCTCCGGCATCGAAACAAGGAAGGTTACTGGACTGTGACAGCTGGTCTAAGGTAAGAGCTCATGTCAATCAACTATCGCGGGAGCGGCCTCTGTCGGTGTGACGCCACAATGACAGGCATCTGAGAATGGCTCGATTTGAAAAAGGGGATATTATTTTTACAGATTAATTTAAAACCACTGCATGGATTTTTATCATTATAAGGTAGATTTGTACATACACACATTAATGTTCAAACAACATGAAAAAGTAAACTTAGCATCCGATGACCCCTTTAATGATCGGCACTCATGTCTGAGCATGTGAATATGAATTGACTTGGCTAATTAGAATAGTAGGCCTCTCTCTCACATTCCCCTCATTGAGTGTCACTTGTCTCTGTCTCATCTCTCCCTTGGGTTGTGACGGCCTGTCATGTGAGTGTGTGTGTCCACAGGCATTTTGCCCCCTAGAGAAATAGCTCTTGGTTACTCCAAAATCTGATGATGTTGTCTATTGTCTTCTGTCCTCCATTTTCTTTCCTCTCTCGTGGATACGTCTAAATCATTCAGCAGGACAGAGGGAAAGGTCACGCTGTCTATTCCTGACTCCCATAGTCCCACCATGTCTCTCACATCTTTAATTCATACTGATAGGTTGATGCCTGGAGCCCCCTAGTGGGTAATTGCTTTCAGCTGGACACACCTGACAGGGTCTTTCCTTTACCTGACATGTGGTTCAGCCAACATTTATATATATATATATATATATAAGGTCTTGATTAAAAAGAGGAATGCATGAATTTTTTAAAGTAGTGACATTTGAGGATAAGTATAATGTTTTTCAGGTTTCACACCCATCTAGAAAAAAGGCATACATTCCCACTAACAGCAATTTAATCAGCTTTAACTCCCATAGAGAATTATGCTTAGTATGTTTATTTGCTTCAGTTACCATGGAAATATCCATGTGCCATTGTTTTAAACAGTTTTGTTCTTTTAAGATTTGTGTTTTCATGACTTTTTGAGAAAAATATGAGTAAAGAAAAAGCAAAGCGAATATTTAAAGAGCCTTGTTCTGACTAGTGTTGGAAGAAATGCATTAATAATCTGCTTAAAGATTTAAAGACACCCTGATGAGCTATTACTCCAGTTTAAATGCAAAAAATTCTTTTAAGCTTCAAAGTACAAAAAGACAAAACTGCTTACTTTTGCATGTCAAAAAATAGAAATACTGATTTATTAGGACTTTTGTTCTTTGCAGTTTGATATACTGTAATTTGTTCTTAAAGGGATAGTTCACCCAAAAATGAAAATTCTATCAACAATTATTCACCTTCATGTTGTTACAAACCCACAAGTCCATCTTTCATCTTCGGAACACAAATTAAGATATTTTTGATGAAAAAATACCTGTATAGACAGCAAGACAACTGACATTTTCAAGGCCCAGAAAGGTAGTAAGAACATTATAAAAACAGTCCATGTGAGATCAGTGGTGCAACCTTAATTTTATAAAGTAATGAGAATACTTTTTGCGCCCAAAGAAAACGAAATATTTATTCAATAACAACAACTTTTCTGTGTCAGTGTCCGCTGCCATTCACGAGAGTACCACAATGCATGCCTGTGGTGTTGCTGACGCAGGAGCCGGTGTTCTGATGCGCTGCACCAGAAAAAGAGGCATGTTCTACTTAAAACAGCCTTCGTAAACATGTCTAAAGATTTTGAGAGAGGATGGTTTTTTCCCAGAATTACTTCGAACCAGAATATACAGACGATAAACTAAAAGATATTGACATTTTATGTCAGAACGCTGGCTCCTGCGTCAGTAGAACCACACACATGTATCATGTTACTCTCATGAATACGGGTCGAACACTGTCATGGAAGAAAATAAATTGTTGAATAAAGATGTTAGTTAGTGAGTAATTAGTGAGTAATGTTGCTGTTTGCAATTTTTTTCCTGAAAATGGCCCCAGTGCGACATCTGACCGGTTTTACCTAGATTGCATCACATATGAATCACGATTCTGTCTTATAATGGATTCACAAGTTTCAAAATCAATGTTGTAAAGCAGTGGTCCTTAACCCTGTTCCTCACACCCCCCTGCTCTGCATCTCTCTCTGTCTCTCTCTCTCTCTCTCTCTCTCTCTCACCCTGCTCGAACCCCCCTGCCCTTCTGAACTCAGACACTATAGTGTCCTTTCGGTCCTTTCGGTCCAGTCTAGGTCTGCGATTGTGGCCTCACTTTATGTGTATAGATAGACAGATATTTTTCACAAAGCCACGAGCTACGAGAAGCGTTAAACATGGATGCACACGCGTATTCTGCTGTATTAAAGCTTTAATCAAGATAAAAACCAAATATTAAAGCTAACATAAGCAGTAGCATTTACAAATAACAGCATATCTAAAAGTCTGAGACAACAACAAACTAAAATCATGCCATTCTGAAATGTCCTGCACAGGTTCTGCACGATCCTCTTCAGTAATGTTCTCTGGGTCTCATTTGGGCTCAAACTGATATGCAATTTTGACGACGACATTGTTTACAATGCAACTGGAGCATATGCCACTGAGGTGAGGGGTGTGGCGTTTCTGCAGTTTAGCGAATCACAACACACTGGGCCAGCTAACCAATCTGAGCCCATTGTGTATTTCTGAGGGAGGGGAAATCATCAGAGCGTTCATCGGAGAAGGGACAGAGCGATGTAGAATAAAGGTAAACAATGTGAAAAATAATACTTTTTTTTTTAAAAAAAAAAAAACGAAGCATTAACACGTTAGACTGCACCCCATAAACACAATCAAGTCTAGAAAAAACCCATGCAACCCTTTAAGGTTGAACCACTGTCACATGGACTATTTTATCAATGTCTTTACTACCTTCCTGGGCCTTAAACGTGGTAGTTACATTGCTGTCTATGCATGGTCAGAGAGCTCTCAGTTTTCATCAAAAATATTTTAATTTGTGTTCTGAAGATGAACGAAGGTCTTACAGGTTTGGAACGACACAAGGGTAATTAATGAAAGAATTTTCATTTTTGGGTGAACTATCCCTCTTTAAGGGTTTTCTAACTGCTTTTTGACAATTAAATATGCATGGTTTACAAGTATAAGAATTGTCACTCAGGATTTTTCATTCTGGTAGCGTGTTATAATTTTTTTGCTGCTAGAGTGTTTGTGTTTTTAATGTTCTGCTGCAGTTGTCATCAGTGATGGATCCTGGTTCAGGGTGGCAATGATTTCTCACTGCTCTGAGACGCACATACACATGCAGTCAACATCTTAAAAAACAAAACAAGAAACAAAACTGGCCAGTTTTCTGAGGAACAAAATGGAATCCATAAGTCTCTGCAAGAACTCCTGTCACCAGTTTCTTCAGTTACCTGTAATAAGCCATAAAGGCTTTGAGGCATAATATTCATCTATAGGATATAGAGAAGGAAATTTGTGGCACCTTCAGGTTTCTGAGAAACCCCCAATAACGGCGAGTACTTTATTGTCCACCGTAACCATTAATTCAAATCATGATTGTTGGATAGGTAACCCTTCCTACGCTTCTGACAATGTTGACATAATAGCAGTTTCAGCGGGTAAATCATGGTGTTAATAAACTTTATTAGATTTCATCTTCTTTTTACACCGAGAGGGAGCGCCAAATTGAACATAATGTATGTGGGTGTGAGAAGATTACCTATATGTGAGCAGTTTTCACAACAGTAACATGGTCTTAAGCCTCCTTTTAGATGGATTAATATATTACAAATCAAGCAAAAAGCTTAATTTGTTGAAGAATTCTGAATGTTTTTTATTCAAATATTTCTGACCTATTACTAGGCATTCAGTGCAAACCTTTCAGTTAGAAAGGTTGTTAAGAAACAATAAATATATTATTAAATAAAACATGATATACTATCATGCTCTATCTTTTTTATTTTTTGTACAGGTGAGCTGATTTTTTTCTGCTTTCCAGGAAAACAAACATGGTTGGTTTATTAAAAGTGTTATTAAAAGTTTTTTGCCTTCACCTTGAATGAGGTGGCTTTTTTTAATGAGACTCAGTGAGCACAAAACTCTCCTGTTCAAGAAGTGCTATTAATTTACACTCAGGTCATGTACCCTGTCTGTGTGGCAATGAGTATGCAGCTGAAAACAACACAGCTTCTTTTCCATTCCACTCTCATTTCCTCCTTCTCTCTCTCTCTCTCTACAGCCCCTTCCTCTCGCTTTTCCTCCCTTTTCTTGATTTGCCTCTGCTTTACCTGCCAAAAGCCTATTTAGCAAGCTACACCAAGGGACAGTGTGATTCTGAAAACACGCCAACAAGGTTGAAGGAAGAGAGAGTTGTGTCCTTGACGTATGTCACGATTAATGGTAATTGGAAGAGAAGAGATAGTGCCTCTTAATTAAATGTCGAATATGCTAGGAATACACCTAAACTGTAACATATAATTTCTCCAGTGAAATGGACATCTTCATACACTCTGTGCAAAATGTGCCAAAATTGAGGGTACAACAGCTTGTCACTAGGGTAGGACCCTTAATACCTTTATACCTTATATACCCCTAAAGGGTGCATATGTGTACCTTAGAGTAGTAATATAATCAATAGTAGTATGATCATATTATTTGTATGTTATAAAAGGTTAGTTCCAGTGCTGGATTCTATGAAAGCCCGTTTCCGCAACTGTATAAAAAAATTAAAAAGGTTATTGCAACTTTTTATCTCACAGTTCTGAAATTTTTTTCTCAGAATTGTGAGATACAAACTCACAATTCTGACTTTTTTTTCTCAGAACTGTGAGATATAAACTGGCAATTGTGAGAAAAATTGAGATTTTTTTTTTTCTCACAAATGCGAGTTTGTTTCTCACAATTGTGACTTTTTCTCGCAGTTGCGAGTTTATATCTCCCAAATCTGACTTTTTTTCTCGCATTTCTGACTCTTTTTCTCAGAATTGTGAGATATAAACTTGCAATTGAGAGTAATAAAGTCAGAATTGTAATTTTTTTCTCACAAATGCGAGTTTATATCTCCCAAATCTGACTTTTTTCTCGCATTTCTGACTCTTTTTCTCAGAATTGTGAGATATAAACTTGCAATTGAGAGTAATATAGTCAGAATTGCACATTTTTTCTTGCAAATACGTTTGTATCTCACAATTCTGACTATTTTCTTTCAGTTGCGAGTTTATATCTTGCAATTCTGACTTTTTTTTTTCTCACAATTGCAAGTTTATATCACACAATTCTGACATTTTTCTTACAATTGTGAGTTTATATCTTGTAATTCTGACTTTTTTCATGCATTTCAGACTTATTTTCTCAGAATTGTGACATATAAACTCGCAATTGGGAGTAATAAAGTCAGAATTGCACATTTTTTCTCGCAAATGTGAGTTTGTATCTTGCAATTCTGACTTTTTTTTCCGCAATTTCAACTTCATATCTCACAATTCTGACTTTTTCTCTCGCGTTTCTGACTTTTTTTCTCAGAATTGCGAAATACAAACTTGCTATTGTGAGTAATAACGTTAGAATTGCACATTTTTGCAAATGCGAGTTTGTATCTCGCAATTCTGACTTTTCTTCTCAGAATTCTGACTTTTTTCCTCAGAATTGTAAGGGACAAACTCGCTATTGGGAGTAATAAAGTCAGAATTGTATCTCGCAATTCAGATATTTTTTTCTTGAATTTGTGAGTTTATATCTCGCAATTCTGACTTTTTTTCTTTTTTTTTTTTCAGAATTGCGATTTATAAACTCCCAGCTGCGAATTGTAAAGTCCAAATTTTGAGGAGGGGAGGGTGTGACTGATATGTTCTCAGAATTGCAAGTTTGTATCACACAATTCTGAGAAAAAAGTCAAAAGTCAGAACTGTGAGATGTAAACTCGCAATTGCGAGAAAAAAGTTGTGAGATAAAAAGTCGCAATTACCTTTTTTTTTTTAATTCAGTGGCGGAAACAAGATTCCAAGATGGCAGATTTGTCAACATGTCTGTGGAATCTACCTATAACAGTACTTATCTAAGCTACCCGCCATTTTGTCTTTTACTGTTTCTGTCAGGAACTATACAACACCTAACAATGCTCTTCAGCTGTGACTTTTTCACAATTCAGCACACCTCTCGTACCTTATTGCTTGCATGAAGTAATTTTATGCACACTAATAGAACTACTATGAACCATTTTGGTGTAACCAAGGTGTACAGGTGTCCCTTTGAGAGTACTGCCTCATTGAAAAAGAAAATACAATTTTTGCATGATTTTTTTTTTCTTTCTGAAATAACCTGACCTCAGTGTGTCTTTTTTTTGTTCTCATACTCTCCTAATATTGAAAAAAGGAGTCATAGAGCTGCTACAAAACTCATTTCAGTTAAGAATGAATTAAGATGAACAATACCCAACACCATTTCAGTGGAATAAATGTAATTAAAACACATTTCTTTCAGCCATAAGAAAACACTGGAGGCCTATAAAAACACTGCGATTTGCATTATAAAAATCTTTCCCCAATGCAATTACTTGTTATTTTAGAGATGAGTGTGTAATAAACATTACAGTGCAGTTTAATCCAGATCCAGAGTCCATGTTTGAAACGGTTTGAAGAGACGAGTGTCTGATAAACAGGGCAGTGATTCTCTCTGCGGTCTGGGGAATAGTGGAAATGGGGGTGCTTAGAGGTCAGGCATATTCATTGGCCAAATTTGAAATGCATCCTCAGGATGAAGTGACCTTTAAAGTTGACAGGTCGGTTTCTGTGCTTGTTGATGGAATAAACAATCTATACACTTTCCTGAACTGTACGAGAATTGTTAGCACATTTATAGCAATACACTGTAACATTCCTGAGAAAGAGTTTATGAATTATATCGGCTATCCACATCAGTAGCTCCTCAGATCTGACCCTAATCCAAGGCATGGCATTGAATAAAGAAAGTTTTAGGTAAAACTGAAACACAAATAGTTACTTTGAAATGCCTTTGATTCAAAAATAATAAAGCAAAAAACATCACTGATTGATGTGCTTTCCATTGATGTATGGTTTGTTAGGATATAACAATATTTGGCCGAGTTAAAACTATTTGAAAATCTGGAATCTGAGGGTGCAAAAAAAAAAAAAAAAAATCAAAATATTGAGAAAACTGCCTTTAAAGTTGTCCAAATTAAGTTCTTAGCAATCCACATTACTAATCAAAAATTAAGTTTTGATATATTTATGGTAGGAAATTTACAAAATATATTCATGGAACATGATCTTTACTTATTATCCTAATGATTTTTGGCGTAAAAGAAAAATCTATAATTTTCACCCATACAATGTATTTTTGGCTTTTGCTACAAATATACCCGTGCTATTTAAGACTAGTTTTGTGGTCCAGGGTCACATATGTTTAGGATAAAGTCTAATTCTTTTAGCTATCACACAAATATGTCCATCAGGTAGACTTTTATTGAGTGATACAATCATTTTTATTTATTTACAATAAAATTGTAGGAACATATACATAACACTTTCATAAAAATAGTAGGATACAAGGTTCTATATTTATGAATATATTTTTGATAACTGTAATTAGGGCTGTTGATTGTTGAATATCATAATTCTACCTATAGTGCAAGCCATTAACAGATATTATAAATATGCTGAAAATTATAAAATGTGTAATTATATAGCAGTTAATTCATTTACATACTTATTAAAATGGTCTACAATAATACCAGGCCAAAAATGATTAAACAAGTCCAATCATAAGTGAATAGAGTCTCCTACCCTCTATGGATCACAGTGAATTAATAATGCAGAATCCAGGTCACTTGGCACTGGTTATTTTTAACCTCACCAAAATCCATTTTCACACCGCATGTAGTTAAGACGGTCGAATTAGTATGGAGAGGAAGCGTTCTTAGCACCTGTGTCATGCACATAAACTGTTTTTTACCATAAAAGACATTGAATATCCATAAAAGGTAGACGTTTAAGTGTGTATAAATCAACCCAGCCTGAATAAAACACTAATTCACACCATCATCGCTCAGTATGCAGTTCTGCAGGTTTGCTTTAATCACCATAGAATGGGGCTTTGCATGCACTGCTGTTGTTGTTCATCCTCACAAACTGAACCTCTGGGGAAATGAGGCACTGTGTGAGTGGTGGGAGGGTAAAATGGATTCTTCATAAAGATGTCAGCCTGTAGGCTTCAGTCAGAGCGTCTTGCTGTGGGAGGGGTGAAGAGTCAGATGTGCTCAGCACCTGGTGTGCTTCCTGTGGCTCAGAGAAAGGAGGAAATTTTCATCAGACATAAGCACAAAATGTAATTGTGCTAGAGTGTTGCTTGCTAGTTGAAGAAAGTGGTACAGCTAATTGAATGTTTGTTTCAATTTCAACTTATCTTTCTGTGTGACACTGTACTGGTGCAACTGGCATCTCAGGGTTTGTCATCTCCATTGAAACGTGCTTTTATGAATGCTTTAAATCAACAAGCTCCTTCTAAATTGCTGCTGAGTGCAACAGTTATGTCTGAAAGCATGTTGCTGTAAGTCGGAAGTAAAAATAAAAGGAGAGACCTATTGCGAGCTACGATGTTGTTAAAGGGACAGTTCACCCCAAAATGTAAATTCTGTCATTAATTACTCACCCTCATGTTGTCTCAGACCCATAAGATTTTCGGTCATCTTCGGGACACAAATTGAGATATTTTTGATGAAATCCAAGAGCTTTTTGACTGTGCATATGAGAAATGTTACTGGTTACTAGACATCAGTGGTTCTTTGCTCACAAAAAGTATTCTCATATCTTCAAAAAAAAAAAATTAAGGTTGAACCACTGTTGTCACATGGACTATTTTAATGATGTTCTTACCACCTTTCTGGGTCTTGAACGTGGTAGTTGCGTTGCTGTCTATGCAGGGACAGAAAGCTCTCGGATTTAATCAAAAATGTCTTAATTTGTGTTCAGAAGATGAATGAAGGTCTTACAGGTTTTGAACGACATGAGGGTGAGTAATTAATGACAAAATTTGTATTTTGGGGTGAACTATCCCTTTAATCAATGGCATATGCTTTTGTTGAAGTCATCAGTTTGAATTATTTTAAAATATTTTTTTAGATAATAGTTTAACATAGGAATTCCTGGTGAAAAACTTTAATAAATAAATAACATATTTAAAAATTAATATTGCAAAAACATTGTGCTGGGCCAATTGATTTGTACTGTATTTGTAATGGTCTAGACATTTTTTTTGTCTTAGCAGAAGCTGTAAATATATTTTACCTTATTAACTTAATCATCTTGTCAGGGTAGATATTCTAATAATGTCAGCAAAAACAATCATCCCTTTCATATTGTCTTCTTGTTATATAGTATTGTCACTGGCAACGACTAACAGTCTCAAAACAAGTGTTTTATTTAGATTGAACTATATGGTAATCCATTGCTGAAGTGTTTCTCTTCTGTGCACTGTGCCATGGGAGCCTCTTGTCTTCCCTATGGTGAAAAAATAGACTTCAGCTATTACTCTTTAATTATGTTTCCTTTTAATCAACCTCAGGAGCCAACAAGCACAGGCCGGCCAGGGTGCGCAGACACTCTTTGGAGATAACAAATGGTTTTGTCGACCTGATTTAGGAGCTAGTAGCAGGCAGAACGCGTTTTATCCAGACAGACGTCGAAGTGAGGAACGGGGGTAATTAATATGGAATGCTGATGAGAATTCTGACAAGTTCTAATAAAAGAGGCTGAGTGGTTTGATAAGACTTGAGTGCCCAGGAGTAATTACAGCGCTTTAAACAGTGTGTAGAGTAGAGTTTAGTGTGGGACTGTCTTCATGTTTAATAGAGACTGAATCTTCACTTGACCCTCCCTCCGCTATTGACAGGCCATTTATTACTGCTGGCTTTCTGAATCAGCATGCCAGTATCTGCACTCATGGCTAATATCTTTTGGGAAGATTTTTCTGAGGTGTTTTGGAAGCATATTTCGCTCTAGTTTGTTGATTCAGTTTGGCTCTTTTATAGATTATGGCTTTTTCGGTAATGACAGCTGTGAGGGCATACAGGCAGGGACAGAAAAAAGACATAATAAAGCAAATGTGTGGGTTATAAAGTGATCTCAGAGGCTTGAGAAAGAAGGAAAAAATGAAACATTTCTCTACTGTGAATGACGTAATGTATGTGGTAATAAAAAAGGGAAAGGCAAAATGAGAGCTCTGATTCTTACTCTCTCTCTCTTCCTTTCAGGGACATTTGTCTTTCCCTTGTGCTTTATCAAAGGACAGCTGCTAAAGAGTCCCTTGGCCATGCGCGCACACACACACATTGGCACGTGTACAAAGCTCTGTAATCTTTTCTCTTGTCACCTAAGAGCTCCCTTTCAGTCCCGTCTCCATGGAGACAGCAAACTGTTTTGTGTCACAGTTTGTGTTCTGGTCGGTTCAGCCTCAGCAGTCTGTGTGTTCACATCTAATCCTGCCTCATCTCTCTAGAGCCCATGTCCACAATAATTACATGAACTTTTGTCATTTTCTTTATGGATCTACCATATCATTGGTGAACAGGGGGACCTGTCTGTGTCTTTCTTATGTACTCCAGGGATGATTGACTGAGAGGAAGGTGCCGCTCTGTGATGAATGACTTTATAAGTCAATGGATGAAATCACACTGAACCATGAAAGAGTGTGAATCACATGAGTTCAGTAAATCACATGCTGCAGCATCACACCTCTCTTCATCTTTTGTCATCTAGCATTGTATCCATCTGTTATTATTTATGAGCCTGGACCAAGTCATAAGTCTCAATTTTTCAAAATTAAATAAATAAATAAGCTTTCCATTTATGTATGGTTTGTAACGACAGGACAACTATTTGAAATCTGGAATCTAAGGGTGCAAAAAATCAAAATATTGAGAAAATTGCCTTTAAAGTTGTCCAAATGAAGTTCTTAGCAGTGCATATTACTAATCAAAAACTGTAAAAAAAAAAAAAAAATGTAGCCGAGTATGTAAATAAATAACACATCATTATTAAGCAGACCGGCATGGTCATTTAAATTTAAATTTAAATTTAACAGCAAAAAAGAGTGGGATTTTCCACTCTACGATGGGTTTTTCTACACGTTACATTGTTACGCCAATAGGTGGCGATAAGTGACTGTCCACTGAGACCATGATTTATTCACTCAACTCGGTTACTTTTAAAAACATTGATTGATTGAGCAACGTTATACATATGAGTCAGTCATTAACTGATTCAGTCAACAACAGTGAATCATTTAGGAACGAAACAAGTGAGTCATTGAGTCATTTATTCAACTGATGCTTCAGCAATAGGCCAATTGATTCATTCGGGAATGATAATCCTACAATCCTACAATGTAAATTACTTAATACTAACTTGTTTATCTACCTTAGGAGAGAGCACGACTATTTTGTAAATGTTATGGGTCTAGCTTCCCGTATTATCTGCTTCCAGCTATCTTTAGCCGTACAAAAAAACTAATTTTGCTGCTTGATATTGCAAATTGGCATGTCTTGCCTATTATTTTAATGTATTATCTTAATTATGAACACACTGGTTTGTAGTGCAAACAGTTTTACCATTTCCTTCACATTGCTATTCTTCTCGTTATTTCCCTATAGAATGTCTTCATGACACATTATCAATCGGTCCTATTGGCGGCACTGAACATAAACGATGCTGCAGAATGAATGAAACTCGCATATTTTGCTGATTATTGCTGCTGAAAATGGTCAATTATTGTCATGTTTTGGGCTATACTAATCTGTCGGACCGGGGAAAACATTTGGAGTACTATAGACTGCCAAAAGTTATAACAAATCAAGGAGAAGAGTGCAAAAAACTGTCTGAGGAACAAAGGCGCTTGTGGTTGGCCAAACTAATCCGAGATTTCCAGGGCAAGAATTTTGACAACATTGGTGTTTGTTCTTATTTCCGGTCAGGGCTAATATCTTAATTACCGGTAATACTGCTTGTATGTATCTTTACCACCTATTAACTTTAGTTAGTCAAAATATTGCACCCTTTCCTGCTTACTAAGTCCTACTCTATATGATTTAGCAGCTTCCACACGTTTCGTATTCAGTAGTATATTAACTGTGCAATCAGTGCTATTTTAATATGGCCGCGCATACGGGTAACTGACCAAATTGTGACACAAGTTCAAACCTTGTATAGCGGCTAATGTACCGGAAGTCTCGCCCAAAAGTTTACTTCCGCGTTGAAGAATAAGGTGGATTGAATTAATGAATATTGGAAAAGCATTATCACACATGCTATAGACTATAGCTGTTGCAGGCGCTAAAAGTGAATCGTCCAGTGTCGAATCAAAAGCGTACTTATCATAAATAGGGATATTTCAAAGTCTGTTTACTACTCAAATGAAAAGCCCCACTAATTAGAAGTCTGTCTTACATGGCTAATGTTTTGCTTCCTCTGGTTGCATTCGATATATTGATCTGAGGAAACTTGATGAGTTATACAAACTGCTTTTATGAATTCCCTCACCCATTTCAGTGGCTTTCCAGTCCAGTATTGATTTTTAATTATTATTTTTTTCAACAGGTTGTCTGTTTGAAGATGAGGTATGTGAGTCGTATGAAGCCTGCATCAACGGTGAGTCAATAAGAATATATGTTTTGCACTATCACCATTTAAAATAAATGCTTTTCATTAAAACTGCAAAAAGAGCTCACAGATAAAGTCTTTTCCAAGCTGTCACTCTACTTCCCACAGAGAGCTTTACAGAGTGTAGCTGTCTTTCATTTCATGGCTATAAATGATCTTGTGTTAGGATTTATTTTCTGGGGAACGTATGTTTTTAGCAAACTGACAAATTCTGCACAACATATAAGTGATGCAAAAATGTTCGCAAAATCGAAATAGAACATATCATTTTAGTGATTAAATGTCAAGTTAATATAAAGGATCACGTATTTACGGTATTTATTTGTTTTGGATAGTCTATTCAAAGTTTATTTTGTAGTTGTTTTAATTATTTTGTGAAATTCAACCAGTAAGTTTTGAGTAAGCTGGTGAAAGCAAGAAAGAGCTTCTCATAGAGACGTGAAAATAGCGAAAGCTTGAATGAGGAATGGTTACGGTAGTACTGTAGTACTGAGGTGGATGGATTGTCCTTATTATGGAACGAGGTCAGGCAGTAACTGCAGGATGATCATTGATGGACAGCTGGTTTGTGTGGAACTACCATCCAACATTTCTCAGAATACAAAGCAGTGTCTGAGTGGCCTTCAAGAAAGAATGTGAGGGACTGAATGAGGACATGTCTGGTAAAATGACCTATCAAGTCGAGTCCTTTCAAGTTCAGGCTGTAGGTGAAACGAGCCAATCAAGGTTTAGTTGTCAGAGAGACAGTTTGAGAATTACCTTCTTCTGCCTGATTGCAGAAAAGTTTCTGTCAGTATTTCCATCTCTGTGGTGCTAGTCTCAGGTGGTGTCTGTATATTAATAATATGGTCTTGAAACACTTTCAGATATTTCAGTATGATACCTGTAAACCTACTTGGTGGCTTTAGTGATCAAAAGTTAAATGCGTTTCTTTCATTTCTACAAAGCTGTATTTGGAACTACGTGTTCAACGATTCTCTCTCGACGTGGAATACATTTAGAGCTCAAACAAGATAAGTGCCATTTCAAGCCATTCACTTCAATTAAACAAATGCAGTGAAGAGTGAAAACCCAAGTACTTTGGGAGTGCTGTCAAACCTTAGGACTTATAAAGGAAATATCCCAAGGACTGTCAGGGGACTTTTATCTTCCCTCAGTTTCTTTCTTCATCCTTTGCTTCGTGTTGTTGCACAATCTATTCTCTTGAGAATGATTTGGAGTGACAAGATTTATTTTTGATGGATGGGCTGCTTAGCCACTCTTTTTAACAGAGACAGAAAATAAATCTTTAGACTGAACGTGCTTGATCCTGCTGCGTTATCTTTATACCTTCTGATGCTGGCTCACCTCAGATCACCTGAAGCAGAATGAAGGCCATCAGTAGCTACAAACAGACTCATAATCTGATAATGTGAGAGATCAGGGAAAGGGTAACGAGTTGTATTTTCATGAACATCTTTTTCTTTGCGTTGTTAGCTCTAGTATGCTATCAAAAAGTAATTTCACCTTCATGTGAGATGTCGTCAATCCCTCCACTACCTCTTCAGCACCCTGTGAGGCTGGAGAAGTGTGGGAATCATCCCTGGTGGGCGATTCTGCACCACCTTACTTTCTGGTAATATTGAGGCACTGCAGGGAATTGTCCTGTCTCAGTTCCTGTTCAATCTCTACACAATAGATGTACCAATACAGCACCTGCTCATGCCACCTGCAGACATTCACTGATAACTTCTCAGCTGACAATGCAGAGCAGTCAGGAAACAGGAAGCTGGTGGTGGACCCAGTGTTTTGGCATGGGAAAGAACAGCCTGCAGCTGAACAGAAAAAAAAAAACAAAAAACAGAACAGAATACATGATGCACTAGAGGACCGTTAAGACCAGTCATCACTCAGTACGAGGTGGAACAGTCTGAGAATTCAATTAATAATCTAGACAGTGCAAGAACAGCCAGAGCATTGAAATGTGGACTGATTCAGTGCTTTTTATTCCTTGTAGTTTGTCAGTGAGCCCTTCAAGGGTGTAGTTCAACCAAAAATGAAAATTGTCATCATTTAGTCACCCTCATGTTGTTCCAAACCTATAAGACTTCAATTCAGCTTTGAAAAACACAAATAAACTGCACTAAGCATTTATGGTGGAGCTTCTGTTTACCATACTTGATGTGCTCTATATATTTTCAGTGGTCTATGGTCTTATTAAAGTGATAGTTCAACCAAAAAATGAAAATTCTGTCATTAATTACTCATCATCATGTCGTTCCAAACCCATAAGACAAATTTCTTTGCGCACAAAAGTTATTCTCGTAGCTTCATAACATTATGGTTGAACCACTGATGTCACATGGATTACATTGGTAATTATGTTACTGTCTATGCAGGGTCAGAAAGCTCTCGGATTTCATCAAAAATATCTTAAGTTGTGTTCTGAAGATGAACAAAGGTCTTATGTTTTTGGTACGACATGAGGGTGAGCAATTAATGACAGAATTTTCATTTTTGGAAAACTATCCCTATAAATCTGTTTGTCATATGACTTGAATGAACTTTTTGAAGTGTCAAAGTTTTGGGTGAATGGACTTTCAATGGTTAGAAATCTTGTAGCTTTCATTAATAATATCTTCATTTGCATTTAGAAGATAAAAGGATAGTCTTATGAAGGAACAACATGATGGTGAGTAAATAATGACAGAATTTTCATTTTTGGGTGAGCTATCCCTTTAAATAAGGTGTATGTGGGTGTGAGAGAACATTCTAGATGCTTAAAATAAGTCTTGTTTGATGGTGATGATAGGAAGTGCTAGTTTCAGCCATTTATATGAACTGACAGATGCATATTTTGCACACAAATTGGAGGGCCTTTCTCTGAAACACAAGATGTGTGACTGCTGTTTTATTTAGGGGGTATTTTTTAGCAAATAATCTAGATATCCAGCTGTATGTTAGTCATAGAGTAATCTGTGCTTTTGCACTATACTGTACATTTCCTGTTAATTTCTCTGGCAGTGTCTGTACAGACATTCACAGAGACTGCTGTGCCATCATCAACCGCTTTCGCTTGCCAGTCTATTATTGTGATTTTAATCAGTTTCAGATTTGCCTTCCCCTAAATGTCATGTGAAAATGAAACCGGCTCTGATTATTCGCCTGTTATAACAGTCAGATGGTTTGTTCTCATTTTTAGTGGGTGGTTCTTGGCTAGAATAATCTGTGAAGTGGATCAGACTTTACACCGGTAGTCAAAAGTCTGGCTCTGTGAGACTAGGAAGTGTTTAAGAAGACCAGGCAGTATGTGAGTGGGTGTATTTTATTGTCACGTCGTATTCTTCTACTGTATGCTTGGATTACATTTAATATAGAAGATTACGCCAGTGTTAACTACTGTGGATATATACTTGGCAGTAGTTTCCAAGTAACTCTGAGGATGTGATTATCAAGAACTTGCATTCTGAATGCATTGTGTGGATGGACATCCATAAAAACTTCATTCAGTAACAGTTCAGGTAAAATTGTGTTAGTTTGAGAGCAGTTGATGCTTATTTTAGATGTCTACAGTACTTTTAAAAGTGAGTTTGTGCACCAAAAAGACAGAAAATGTTACAATTTTAAGAGCCAGCAACTGGTAATAATCTATAAGCAAGTACAGCCTGACCTGATACATAAAAAATGTCCTGGCTCTTCCAAGATTTATAATGAGAGTGAGATTATAAATATAGTAAAGTACATTCATTCATCATGAGAAGTACTCCACATGGCTCCATGGGGTTGATAAAGGCCTTCTGAAGTTTTTGTGTATGAAAAGTATCCATATGTAAAACTTTATAAACCGCAATTTCTAGTTTCCGCTAACTGTTGTACTCGCGATCACGAGAGAGTGCCGTTCCATCGGATGGCGTAGGACGTTGGCACAGTCATTTTAGCCGAGAGTGGTTCTGACAGAAATACCACAATATGCACATGAATTGGCTCCCAGATAACAACAGTTATTTATGACATGTCAGTTGAGATCTCCAATAATGCTGAAAAAAGGCAAAAAAAATGAGCCTAAACATTAAGAGCATTTCAGTTTTGATTTATTTGTTCTTGTTGAGCTGCCAGCTATTGATCCTCTGTGATCTGTCTTCCACTCTGAATGATAATTACACACTTCTATCATCCATGAAGTAGAGTCCAGTATTTGAAAACATTTTAGTATCAAGGGGAATCATATTAAGATGTTAATGTTAAAACGGCTAAACTAAAATTAGACGTACAGTGTGGTATGACACAATTTATTTTTTGACCAAGACGTGCTACAGTATGTGCTGGAAATTGTAATCGCCTATACGCATTTCGCCACAAGCTGCCTGCCAAATACAGTGTTTTTGGCTTGTACTCTTATAACTGTATGAAAAAGTGCAGGAATATTCATAAAACTAACAGGATAATTCAAATAACACATTCATAGAGGCATTCATTATTTACTTCTACCATTAAATAGCTAAGAGTTGAACCATGTAAACCTGTCTCTGTAAAGGGTAAGTGACTGATGGTTTGACCGTGGGGGCCCAGGGTTTTTAGAAAATATATGAACTCGCTGGAAAGCTGCCAATTAATCCCTCGACCAATTAGACCACTTTTCCCAGACTGATCATTCAAAAATAAGATATAAAATGTCTAGAAGAGTAACTACAAGCTTACACAAGACACTGTATGTTTCAAGATCAGAATGCAAGTCATTATCCGCTTAGACAATCTAACCTTTTCTGTTTGGAGAAGAGCTATATGTGTGTTTTCACAGACTGACTAGTGCCAAACTGCTTGACATTTTCTGTACTCTGAACTTTATCTTTAAAACCTTGCTTCCTGTCATTAGACCAGCTTCTATGGTGTTGGAAGCATAATTGCTGAAGGACAGGATATTGTAAGACCCTTCCAGTGGCATTTTCTCTGTGGCCTTGATAGTTCAAAATCAAATTCATATATGTATGTGTTTGTGTGTATTAAAATATAACCTAGGTTATGTAAATTATGTAAAAGGTCTGAATTAATTCCAAATGAATGAAGTTTCACTTTTTATTCTCTTTGTGCAAAACATACTAAATTTATGGTTTAAAGTTTAAATCATGATTCTGTGTTCTTTATTCTATTCAAAACAAGAAGCCAAGCTTGTTTTTATAAAATAGTTAATTTGGTGTTATTGGCTTGTTTTATTGTAACCTAAGCACTGAATTTGTGTGAACAAAAGTCCCCATAAGGTGCCATATCTATTTTAAAACTGTGACATGTTCAGTTGCAAGAATGCAGAAATAGGATAACAAAAACGGAAAAGAAAAAAACAAGCTGAAAAATGAAACCACATATTGTATTCTACGCTGGTAAAATGAAATTGGAATCACTATGTTGACATTAAACTGCCAGTGTGAAGAACAGAGTTGTATTTCTCGTCAGTAAAAGACAAAGGACCTTTGGATCCTATCATTAGATGGAACCTGTAGGTAATATGCTATATTTTGTTGCAGTCTTAGATTGAGTAACACAGATTTTGGCTTTCATTTTGAATAACTTTGAAAAACTTCCTCATACACAAATAACACTGGCACCACTCTATACACCAGCATTCCTGGGTAATCCTTCATAGTAGTTTGAATTCCTGGTGGCTCTATATGCATTAGGGGTCGACCAATTATCAGCCTGGCCGATTATTGGCGCTGATATTAAAGGCACAATATGTAAGTTTTCGCTGCTAGATGGCGCAAGTTCAAAACAAACAAAGACACAAAGGCGTAGTTTAATGACGCCGTGATTGAGTGTGGAATCATGGAAGTTGTTGTCTTCATCCCCACAGACTTACTAAGACTTACTTAGTAAGTCGTGCAACTCATGCAGGGTGGGGCTGAAAGTTGTGGAAGTGAAAAGGGGATGCTGAAAAGATTGCTAATGAGAGACGAGTGCGATACATGGTTTGAAAGCAGCTAAGCTTTTATTATGCCACAGTCAACCGGTTCCGCTTCTTCCGGTCATGTGTATATAGGAAAAAGCAGCAGTGTTTTATCATACTAGATACATTTAAGTGTGTTGAAAGTTGTTATAATGCTACTCTGTGCGTTCATCACCTGTCCTTGGGGTTTCCATGTTTTTTACAAAATAAAACTTCATTGGCAGGCGATGTAATGACATGGTCTGTTACACTAGTTAAAATTGCTTATTTCTCTGGATTTAAACATTCTTCAAAACATTTGGGATAATGTATGCAAGTATGCAAGTATGCAAGTCAACAAAATATATAACACTGTTCTAGTGGTTTTTGGATATTTTAATCAAAAAATCTTACATATTATGCCTTTAAAGGAGAAGTCCACTTTCAGAACAACAATTTACAAAAAAATTACTCACCTCCTTATCATCCAAAATGTTCATGTCTTTCTGTTCTCAGTCGTGAAGAAATTATGGTTTTTGAGGAAAACATTTCAGGATTTTTCTCCATATAATGGATTTCATTGGTGCTAAACGATCTGAGCTGAGGATGAAGAGTCTTATCTAGCGAAACGATCTGTCATTTTTTTCGGAAAATAAAAATTTGTTTACTTTTTAAGCAGAAAAGCTTGTGTAGCACAGGCTCTGGGATGCGTGTCCATGGCACTACGTACTATTGAATCGTGTCGAAAGGTCCCGCGGAACGTAGGTGGAACTACAGACCCAGTGTTTACAAAGCGAACGCACAAAGACTAAGGAAGTGCAAGTAAGTCAAACGCTGTTTACAAACAAAAAGGTACAGTGATGTCAGACAATTCTGAAGTTGTAGGAGAAAATGAGATGGAGTTTTTCGCAATATATCCTACCTTTTTGAGCCGGAGTACACAGACGATGAACTTAGACGTGATTCGTAGTGTCGTGGACAAGCATCCCAGAGCCTGTGCTACACGAGCTTTTGTGTGTAAAAAGTATACTTTTTTTTTTTTTTGCCTCTTGAAGCTGCATTTAAATTACATTTTGGAAGTTCAAAATCAGGGCACCAGTGAAGTCCATTATATGGAGAAAAATCCTGAAATGCTTTATTCAAAAACCATAATAGACATGAACATCTTGGATTTTAAGCATTTTTATGTTTATCAGTATCTGTCATTTCCAAAACCGGTTTGCTGATAAAATAATTTAAAAACATTTAAAGAATGTTTTTGCCATAGCCCCTGTTATTCTTAATTTTGACATTAATTTTCATTTTTACACCAGACATATATATCAGTCCAACATATCGGTTATTGGCCTACTTGACCTGTAATAATCAGTATCGCCATCGGCCCTGAAAAACTAATATGCATATGGATAGAGAGATGGCCGCTTGCTTTTACTATTTAAAAAAAGTGATTAATTTGTTGTTGTGCCTTTATTTCAGTTATTCTAATATTATAATGGGTAACTCATATATCACCACAGTGATATATTTTAGCAATATTCAGCATTCTTTATTAGCATTTTTACCGTTTAGCTGTTGAGTGTCAGAGACTTATTTTGACTACTGAAAATGCTACCATATGTTCACAGATGCACACGGCTCTCTTTCATCTTGTTTTTGTTTTGTTTAAAATTATTTGAATGTTAACAAAGAAAGTTAACTGTATGTGTGAGAGTTTCTGCTGTCACTGAACATGCACGAGCAACAAACTTTAAATCTAGTTTTTAAATTGTGCTATATCCAGTTTGCCGCTATGTCATATTCACTGTGTACTGATGGAATATTAGCATTTATATTTTATATTTATATAACAGTTTATATTTTAATACATTTAATTTTTTTTCATATTGATTCATTTCCAATTTCAGTTATTTATTTCTAATTTACTAAATATTTTGTAAAATAATTATAAATTAAAATCAGAAATCCAAATCCATTGGCCATGATAATATTGCCTTGCCGATAAGGTACATAATGTCTTGGTAACCATTACACTGGAGTATTGACTTAACTTTCAGTGAGATCTGCAAATGAACTAATTGCCTCAATGAACAAAGGCCTCAACATATCCAGATAATCTACTGAATGTGTGGTTCTTAATGCTGCAAAAATGGACTCCTCTTCTGTGGCACTGGCTGTTCTTTATCTTCATTAGTATCACTCTGCGGTTCACTCTGTACGGTGGAATCGATTTTCTGCGGCGATCCGTGTGGTCTGTCTGAGACTCATTATAGTGATGGTTTTAACGTCTTTGAACAGCTGACTGGGTATCTGAATAATTTTGAAGCTCTCTGTTGTTCGTTGTGACTGTTGTCTCACATACAACCACAGCCTCCTGTTCTGTCATTACCTGCCCATCTCATGGCTTGTACACCAAGGTCTCGACTGACCAATAGACCGGGAAAAAAATTCAGGAAAAAGGGTGAAAATCAGAATTACTATTGATTTGGTTGCTACATCATGTTTCGCTTGTTTCATCGATTAACATAATTGCCTCAGCATTGTCAATGGGAGACGTGCTTCACCGCCTCATTCCCAAGAGCTCCGTTTGCATCCTCATGACCCGCTCTCACTGAAACTGAGGAAGAAGTCCCGAGTTATGGTTATTTGTGAATCTTTGGCTATATTACAGCAATTCGTTACAGATCCTTGCCATCTCCGACAGCAGCTCCGTTAAATGTGGGTTTAATCTGACGTTAGTAATCATAACCTGAAAGGAGGACAGGAGACATTTCAGTTGTTTTATATTTTACTCCATTAAAGCAGAACTGGTGACCTCAACTGACTGGACAGGGAAAGACAAGGTTAAACACACTTTGTGCTGTAATATTCTTCTTAGAAGAAGTGCTTTATAATCTGTTTACTCATGGGGAAACAGAAGAGATGAGAAACGAAAACCACTTAGCAAGTCTGGTGTCCACAATTTGCTTTTAATGCCAGTTCCTCAAAAAAAAAAAGAAAACATCTTAGATATGAGACAGTTTAATGTCTAATTTTTCTGCCTTTGCCAAATGCACTGACAGTCTAGATATCTTTTATGCAGTGTACTGCACAGAAGTGTCACATGATAGAATATAAGTTTTCTAGTTACTGTGCATTTGCATTTTTTCCTACTGTTTGTTTCAGTTCAGTAGTTTCAGCAAATGATTTGAAATGTGGTCTGCTTTTTTATTACACCCCTAATGCTCTCAGTCTGTTCAGTGTAGTGTCATTTGCCTAAAATAGTGCTCTATTTTATTTGGCTGTGCATATTGATTTCAGATCCATCAGTTATAATGATGCCAATATCTACAACTGGCGTCTTGTCTTAGAACTGTTTTACTGAACTATTTTTAGAATCTAATTAAAATAATTGATTTTGAATTGATGTAGTCATTCTCTCTTCAGTCGCGTTATATTTACATACGAAACAACAACTTCTAGAATTTGAGCAATCATCCTTAATAACAGATTAGATAGACAGTATCTAAAACTACTATAGACCATGAATATATTTAACACATTGATTTCCCATAGGAGGACTGTTCTGTGATTTCAGAGCAGGAGTGTATCAGTCACCCTTTTTGCTTGTTAAGTCTCCTCCTTGTGGTAGATCACAAGAATTACAGCACATTGAAGCATTTGCACTATAACAGGGGTGGCGAACGTCGGTCCTGGAGAGCTGCAGCCCTGCACAGTTTTGCTTCAACCCTAATCAAACGCACATGAACAAGCTAATCAAGGTCTGAAGGGTTACTAGAAAGCAACAGGCAGGTGAGTTTTAATTAGGGTTGCAGCTGAACTCTGCAGGGCTTCGGCTCTCCAGGACCAGAGTTCGCCACCCCTGTACTATAATATAGCGTTTAAGACTATGAGTGAGAGAAATACACATTTTTATATAATATTAGATTAGTATAATCACAGTGACAGAATGTTGACCAATAACAGCAAAGCATTTTTTAACTTTTCTAATAGTGTGCCTAATATTGGAAGTTTAAGTTGTAGTTTTTGTTAATCTAAAAGAGTGGTTTTCAAACCGGTCCTGGAAGCACCCCTGCCCTGCACATTTTGTATGTCTCCATCATCTAACACGATTCAACTCATCAGCTCGTTAGTAGAAACCGCGCAACATGAATTGAGTGTGTCTGATAAGGGAGACATACAAATTGTACAGGGCAGGGGTGCTTCCAGGATTGGTTTGAAAACCACTGATCTAAAATAATCAATTGCTTCTTTGAAATATGTAATATAGTCATTTTCAGTAACATCCTAATCTGTTTTTTAAAAATGGTAATTTAATTCAAGTATAATTCATTTACCTATGCAGAAAGTGAGAATTCACATGCTTGAAATGATTTGTCAGCTTATTGAGAACGTTTCTCTGTGACAGAGGTGGTTTGAGAGATCCCGACCTTCTCTAAATAGGTCAAATGCTGTGAAATGTCAATCTGTATTCTCCGTTTTCACTTCAGCTCTGATCTATCAGAGGACGTAATGGCCACAATACCGATCACAGAGCGGTCCAGGATTTTCTTGACGAAGGACCTACCAGAGCTCTCGGAGCTGTTATTAAGCTTATCGAAAGCAGTATAAAGAGCTTTTTGCAAATGAGTGACAAAGTGCAGAGTTCTAGAGGCATATCATTTACCACCAAGTGGGAAGCAAATGTATCATATTTGATAATTCAGACTGCCTGATAGATTTTATATTACCACTCACTCTATTTCCCTAAGGCTCTGTTTTATGGTTGTACAGTGTAGAGCTCGAGGAATCGTGGGATAGAAGAAAGCGCAGCCGAGTCTATATTTGAGCGCGATGACTGTAATTAGAGTGTGATTATTCCCGGAGACGGCTGGAAAAAAAAGGCAGCCGACAGTGAGGGAAGTTGCTATGGAAACCGACACGGAGGCAGTGAAAAGGGTCTGTTCGCTGGTGGTTATGTCATGTGTCTGGTGCGCATGTAAAAAGTTTGGACATGGCAGGTTTCAAGTCAAAAGGAGGCAGAGTAGGATGTTTGGTCTGTGGATGCCGAAGCTGCTTTGTTGCCTTGTTTTAAATTCGTATTCTCTTAATTGCTTCCTTTCATTGCACTGAATTCTTTACTCTTGTTTACAAATTAGAATATCATTCTGCCAAAGCTGCTTGCTTCCCTAAATATATCAAGTGAGCAGGTTGGAACTTACAATGACAGAATTATTTACGATGAAACCATAAGGCTAATTATATTGACCGTTTATGCCTTATCGTACGACATTAGTCTGACAGAGCCCGTCACGTCATGGTGCAGATGAGTGGCGCTTACGGAAAACAGATGAAAACTGCTCTTGCACGATGAAGGAACACTTGCGGTCATTAGTATTCCTCGTGAGGACCGCTGCTATACCCTGCATCCTCCCTGTTCGCCCAGATAGCCATTGAATTATGAAGCCAATCTGAGCCATGGTTTGGGTTGCCTAGCAACGGACTATTGAGTGGCACTGGGTCCCTAGTGATGGGGAGATAAACAAGGGGCCAGATAATGTGTGTGTGTCTCTATATAGGTGCGTTTCCTGATGGCCTGTGTGCTTATCTTGAAAGTGTCAAAAAGAAAGAAAGAAAGAAAATACCCTAAACCCCTGTGGCTATTATGACCCCAAGCAGAAACTTCAGCCTCACAAAATAAACTGACGGCTGGTAGACACAAACGTTTGTGCTTTTCCTTCAAGCCTTACATGGGTGGGCAGGTTTTCTGTTTTAATGGTCACTATCATGAACTAGATGAACAGCAGTGCATTAAAAAAAATCATACTATTATGTTTTTTTTTTCTAATTTAAAGAGCTGATTACATGGTATAAAATGTTATTTGACTCAAAAAAATCATATATTGTGATCCTGATAGAATGAGTGCTATATCTAATTAATAAAAATATAAAAATAATAATTTATTTATTTACTAGAGTGCACTATTTTAATGTAAATAGACAACAATTTTATTTAGAGATGTTAAAGGTGCTGTATGTATTTTCTTTTTTTGGACTGTATTAAAGCATCAAAATACTATAATATGTTTGCAGACATTTAGGGAACATGTTAACATATCAAGGGGGACATATCAAGCAGTCCTGTCCCCTTTTTTTAAATAGCCAGTAGCGTTTCGCTTACATAACAGCTTGTGTCAGAGCCTTTGAGCTCGGTAAAGCCGCATTTGACAGCGTATGACAGCCTCAATCTCACCCATATCGCTGTAAAATATAGCATTCTGTGTAGAATTCAGATGGGTCCGATACGTTTTGTGGTCTGTGCCGATTCATGCATATGATCCACTCTGTGCTATCGTGTGTCTGGACCGGAGCAGACTGGTTGTGTGCTGCGGCGGTTCACGTGACACAACGTGAAACCAGACCCTTTTGACCCAATGAAAAGCATATTTACACTGTCTGAATCGTTCCCTATGCCCCATATAGAAAACAACATGCCATTGACTGTACAGAAATGACTAATTCTGTGAACAAGTGACTGATTTCAGCCAGCGTTTCAGACAGCTTCAGCGTGTAGTTGTAGTGTAGGGGGCGGGGCACTTCGGATTCTGGAGAGCATTTGATTGGACAGAAAGTTTGATGAGAAGCTGAAGTGCAACGTGATGTCATCAAAATCGTTGATCCATATTAGCGGAAGTTAGAGACTGTAAGTTTTGAATGCTTATATCTTGTAAATGTGAATTTTGTCATTGTTTTGGAGCACACTAGTTTATAGATAACCTTAAGGCTAGCATATTCATACTGAAAGCCAAAAATCTTCAATTTTGTTTTCATTGGGACTTTAAGTTTACATGCTTGTTTCTCAGATTACCAGTGCTACAGCCAATTATTCTACTTTGAAATGCGTGTTCTGTGTTGGAATGTCTGTTTTTGTTTTGGTCTGTGTGATTCTGCCCACTGCCAGTTTACCCAGTAGTACTTAGACACCCCGGGTTGCCAGTTAGTGGAAAATGCAACGTATTCCAGCCATGGAAGCCAGTAAACGAACTGGGTCAAACTACATTCTGTTCGATCTAAAAAGCCTCAGCATCGATCGAAAAAGCTCTATGACCAGAAGAATATTTAAACTTGATTATATCGACTTAATAACTTACAATGTAGGCTCGTCCTCAATCTGGCAACCCGCATGAACATCGAGTCTGAGAAGAAGGTGGCAAAAGAAACAACCCTTTTCAATATTTTGAATTTTGAACTGCAGTGCCAATTTCAAGCACTAGCTGTCAATATTACATACTACAACTTAAACATATGTATTTAAAAAGTATTACCTTTTAGTATTTTAGAATTTTTGTTTTATTTAAACATTTTTCAATGTTTTATATCCACTTTAATTTTCCCATAAGAGCGGGCACAGCCATTTGTAAATTTTATGGGTGTGGCTTCCAGTCTCATATGCGTCCAGCTATTTTTTAGCTGTACAAAACAGCTCGTTTTGCTGCTTGGTATTGCAGATCCGTGTGCCTTACCATGTTATTTTAATGTATTTTCTTAATTATGAACACACTGGTTTGTAGTGCAAACAGTTTTACCGTTTACTGCATGTAAACTGGAAGTCTCGCCCATAGGCTTACGCATTGAAAAGTAAACTTTTTGTTAATTTTCTATGTTTTTTATTCACTTTGTTCTAGATAGCCTTGCTGCTGACATGACGTTTAGAAATAATAACTAAATAAAATGTTTTTATTCATTATAATAGATGTAATTTTGTCATACTTGATGTGGTTGTAAAAGTTGTCTGTGTGTTTATTTTCCAGATGGGGTGTTTGGTCAGTGTAAGAGTTATTCAGGTTCAGTTCCCTACACTTACGATGTGTCTCCGGCAGCTGTGCAGCGCTTGAGGAACGTTCTTCAGAAGCTGGCCCACAGAGGTATCACATCTCCTTGTGTGTACAGCACTCTTGTGTACTTGTTTATCACGTTCACGTATCACATTTAATTGTTTTCCACAGTATAAGATGCGTTTCACTGTGGAAATTATTGTTTATGTATTCGCAAGTCCATTGTCTGTTTTTCTAATTACACAGCTCTTTGTTTACCAACTTCCCTGACTGTTAATTATTCAGTTCTTATCAGCTGTCAGTTGCTTTAGCTTTCAGTCTGTTAACTATTTTAGATCTGACATTAGCATGTTTACTTGTTATCTCACTTCACCTGCTTATTTACTGTTACTTATTAACCTGTCAGTGTTACTATAACTCTTTTGCTTTTTTACCTACATACTGTAGCAAAGCTGCAAATTACATAAAAACTTATGTTTTTGAGGAAAACATTTCAGGAATGTTCTCCATACAGTGGACTTCAGTGGTGCTTCAAAGGGCCCTAAACAATCCCAGCCGAGGACGAAGGGTCTTATCTAGCGAAACGATCGGTTATTTTATAAAAAATGTGCGATTTATATAGTTTTTAACCTCAAATGCTGGTCTTGTCTAGCTCTGTGATGTGCATGCATAGTCTGTGTACCTGCGGTTCAATACAGTTAGGGTAGGTCGAAAAACCCATCTCATTTTCTCCTCCAACTTCAAAATCGTCCTATATCGCTGTTTTATCTTTGGCCGATGTAGGCCAATTTTAAAGTGACAATGGGGTGAGTAAATTATCAGTGAATTTTTGTTTTGGAAGTGAACTTCTGCTTTAAGAATGATTTCTGAAGGATCATGTGATACTGAAGTCTGGAGTAATGATGCTAAAAAATTCAGCTTTGCCACAACAGGAATAAAATACATTTTAAAATATATTAAAATAGAAAAAAGTTATTTTAAATTGTAATAATATTTCACAATCATACTGCTCTTGCTATATTTTGATCAAATAAATGTAGCGTTGTAATGTAACAACCCAAAACTTTTAAATGGTAGTAGGCTACAATTTAAAGTAAGAAATAGAGAATAAAAATAAAATATTTACAGTTTCACTATTGTTTTGTGGCACCTACATGCTAATTTGTACTTTTCAGTTTTCAAGTTTTGTATCACAGCATCTACGATACTGTCTTTATAGGCTGAATCACTATGTTGTTTTACTTAGTCAAAAGATAGCAGTAATCACTGGCTATTTTGCTGTATTGACCTTGATTGCAGTGCACCTTGTTAACATGATTAAATGCTGGCCAAACTTCTGTGAAACCGAAGATCAGTGAGTAACAGACTAAAAAACATCATCAAAACTTCACTGACAGCAGTTTGTGGTTTCATCAATGTACTTAGCTAGTAAGTTTTATCCTTGGCAGAACCGTGTCACAATCAGTTCCAGAGCTCGTCATCTCAAGTCAAAGCTGACACACAGCCAAACGTGCACTCATCTTTTGTGGCACGATGTTGCTGTCTGTCACATGGACAGATGAAAGAGAGTGGGATGAAAGGATGAGACTGAGCACTCATCCACTGCTCAGGGGCTTGGAATTGGACATCTGAGGGCTTTTGTGACAGAAAGGTTTCTCAATGATACACTGCGTTAGCAGGCTGGACTGAATGTACTATCACTGATAGAGGAGAACTTCGGCAGAGATGTGAGTCTTAATCTGTTCAAGCTGAACATATTGTTTGAACATGCCTGATCTGTAGATCTGACTTAAGATACTTGCACTTCTTGTACAACAAACCCTGGGTACTCTCTGTGTTAGACATATGTTCAGTGTATTGTAGTTGTGCTAGAATGGGCTTTCATCCAAAGCTACACAATGATACACAATGTGTGTGTGTGTGTGTGTGTTCACACTGTTTACAAACTGTTTCATCTAAACCTTTTTAAACTGCATGTATCATATATAAACTTTACTAAACCTATAACAGAATTTTTCAGTCAGTCATTTGTATTATGAATTCAGAGGATTCAGATTCAATTCAAAGGGTACAAACATTTGTTTTATCCGATGAGTCACATTCATTTATCTGTAATAATACAATTTACAAAACATTTTAGAGGAAATAGATCTATTTTAATAGGACTTAAAGAGAGAGAGGAAAAAACAAAACAAATAACATGACAAAGAGAGTTGAAATAAGACCCCTAGAACTGTATTATAACAGTAATGGTTATGGAGGTAGGTCTAAAAGGGATGGTTGATTCTGTCAGTGTTTACTAGGGCTGGGTAGAAAATATTGAATTCTCATTTTTTTTTAAATGATATTGATTCTTAAATCGATTAGTCTAGCCTGTTTTCAGTTAATAAACAGAACATCGTGGCGCACTTCCCATCCAATGAATCGCAAAAAACTTTGTGCTTTTTACTTTTGATATGAAACAAAGTCTCAGATTTTAAATTCTGTACATTTTATTACATTTTTTAAATAATCATTGCGGCGCTGTTAAATGTGGAATGTCAGATCGCTGTAGGGCCTCAGTTCAAGAGATGCTGCAGACGTGAACTGATCATCTGCTCTGCTTTAATACCAGTTTCAGCACAAAATAAACATGAATAAACTTCTGAAGGTATGTTAAAAGAAAACGTACAACTCACCGAAATCTGTATCCTGTCTCATGTAATCGCTCAATCATTGTTTCAACAGTGCAAAGATGCATACCAGCTTGCAGATAATATTTCACATTTACCTCAGAAAAAAATATATTCGATGACCATAAACTGATTAGTCAGTTAGAAAAAAATAATTCTAGAAAGGAGTATTTTTCTAAATATATCCACCATATAACATATTAATTTGAATTTTTACTCTTCTTCAGTGTTTGTTTAAATAAATCAGTTTTTATGAAAGACACCATACAAAAATTCCAAAAAATGAATTTGAGTAGAAATATAATTACCTAATTGTAACTTCATTATTATTTCATTGAGTGTAATTTAACCGTATGTATACAAATCAGTTAATTTTAACCTTCATTCTTGTAGTATCAACTGACTCTCATGTATATTTTACAGCTTCAAAGGTTTTTTTTTAGCATGTACTGTACCTGATATATATCCAAAACAATCAATATGTAATCAAAGTGAATTGGAAATCGAATTGAATCACAAGCTTGTGAATCAGAATTGAATCAAATTGTAAAATTTGTGTTAAACCCTGCCCTATTACTCACCCTTATGTTGTTTCAAACCTGTTTGGCTTACTTTCTTCTGCAGTAGATTTTTTAAAGAACATTGAGGTCTGAAATGAGATTTGACCCTACTGAATTTCATTTTGTGAACAAAAAACATTTCTTAAAATATCCACAGGAGAAAGTAGTCAAACATGTTTGTAACAACATGAGGTTGGGTCAATGATGACAGGATTTTTATTTTTGGGTGAACTCTCCCTTTTAGACCTTCCTTCATAACCGTAGCTGTTATACAATGGTTCTAGGGGTCTTATTTAACCTCCCTTTGTCATGTTATTTAGTGGGATGTAAATAAGAACAACTGCTCATGTTATCTCTGCTTTTTTACTGCAGTGTATTTTTCGAATCATTTTTCTTCTGACACCTATCAGAACATAGGGCTTATTGATGTCAGTCTGCATCATAGCCATTTGGGGGCAGCATGCTCCATCCTGTCTGTCTCGGTGAAGGATCTGAGCCCTTAATAGGCTGCAGAGGCTTGCTCCCAGCTTGATCTTTTCAAACAGCCATAAATGAGAGTTGAAAAGCGTGGAAGGCACGCAACCGTCTTTGGGTAAATTACCAACATGGTAATGAATATTAGAGAGCCAGAGAGATGGCCGACTTACTCCAATTACCCAAGCCAAATAAAGAGAGAGGGATCAGGAGGATGAGAGGCTGTGTTCAGCTTCCTCTCTCTCCTTTTTTTTTTTCTTTTTGGATGCAGATGGTGTCTGAAACCTCGGCTTTTGATTGACATGCTGTGTTGCAGTGTTTTTATTTTAATTTCAGAGTGCTTTTGTGAGGGAGATCTCAGACGTCTTCAGATGTTCCCCTGTGTGCGTTTGCGTGTTCGAACGGCATGCGTGTTTTGTTTGTGTGTTTCCGTCTATGAATTTGCGCCCGATTCAGCAGACAGATGACAAATGCGTGAACCATTAAATGTTTGCAGTTATCTCATCTTGTTTTCTTGTCCGCTTGCTCCATATTTGTGCGTTTTGTATGTGTGTCTGTGTAACACTTTTATACACGTACACTTTTTTTGTGCATGTTTGAGATCTGATCGCATCTGCCTTGCAACATCACGTTCTTTGTGAGGAGCCCTTCAGCTGACCAACATCCTTCCACATTCCTTCTCACAGGAGAGAGGGAGATTGGCAGATAGGTGTAGAGAACATCAATGCTATCGACTCACAATTTTCTTTATCACGCGTTTAGAGTAGCTGTAGAAATCACGCAATTTGCGAAGCCGCCGCCGCACACCCTGCACAATGTCATTAGATCGATGCCATTGACCGGACGGCAAGAATGCTCTCTCTTTGTCATACGGGTCCATCACGCCAACTGACAGCCGTCCTGCTGTGAGCTGCCCCATATTTCATGCCATTGTCTTTAGATGTTCTTCATATTTCCTTGCTCCTGGATTTGAACATTACAGCCTGCTCGTAATGCGTCGTGCAATCCCTTTGATCTTCAACTGTGGTCAGTGTGGCTATAGATAATGGGAAGTTACAGATGTCTCCTGGAGTAGAAGGCTATTAATGAATAGAGAGGGACAGATAGGAGGTGATAGACAGACAGTTTGGTAAGGAGTAGCTGCAAGAGAGAGTGAGAAAGAGAGGAAATTAAGACAGATTTAATGGCTTGGCTCTTAAGTGAGGTCACACATAATGGACAGCTGAAATACCTCAGAACTAATTCTCTGAAATCATTTAAAGTTATTTGTTCTTTAAAAACAATGCTCAGCTGGATGCCTAAGCTATGTCATGCATGATGTTTCACATGCTGTTCAGAGGCTCAAAGCCAATCATGTTTTACTAGGTCTATCAACAGGCTTTCAGTAAAATTTGATTTCATTAATTGTATGAATCACCCAGATTAGCGTACGGTACTGTTTAAAGGATAAGTTCACTTCCAGAATAAACTTTGCCTAATAATTTACTTACTTATGTCATCCAAGATGTTCATGGCTGTCTTTAGTCACAGAGAAATTAAGGTTTTTGAGGAAAAAACCTTTGCAGTTTCAATGCAGCTTCAAAGTAGAGGTGCTCCGATCAGGATTTTTGAGGCCGATCACAGGAAGCTGTATCTGCCGATCCGATCACCGATACCGATCTTATACTCCAGTCAGGATTTTTAGACACTTATTCAGGGTCTGATTTTTATTTTTTATTTTTTTTTTATTTGAGGGTTGGAGGGGAACATTATTTAGACTTTTTATATATATATATATATATATATATATATATATATATATATATATATATATATATATATATATATATATATATATATTACTTACACCTAAATGTTTGATAATGCAGTGCATTTTTGTTTTTAGAATTGTGCAATTATTGCACAGTAGCTTACACACAGCACAAGCCTGATTTCCACAAATACATTTATCCATTATTTTGATTTCAAATCCTAACATTGTTATTGAAAATTCTTTTTCAGCATTGTGTCTCCTTTTTTACACAGTACAGTAATCTTTCATAGATGTGTTTAAACACAATAAATATAAGCAACAATGCATTTTACTTTTGCGTTTTCTTCTAGATGTATATATTAAATTGCTCAAGCAAGTGGCAAAACATTTAAACTACTTTTCTTACGTTATCACAAACAAATTAAATTAAAATTAAATTAAAAACTTACCAATGACAGAAACAGTCAGTTCTACGGCCTTTTTTTTTTTATTAACAACAAGCAATCCTGTTGTTAATAAAGAACTTTTCCTAACTATATGATCTATTATTGCCTTGTCTAAAAGTGCTATTTTCCTTTAGCCAAAAAAACATATGTGTTGACTGTGAAACACAGTAGACTTTAATGATATGCATTTATGGTGTAATTATGACATTTTCGTGTCAATCCTTGTTCATATTTACCACAAACAATGCGTTGTCACTTTAATTCTGCGAGTGCAGCACAGACTCCATGCAGAAACGATCTCTGCACTGCTGCAGATACACCGCTCCTGGAACGCAATGCCAGACTGCAACCGTGTG
This sequence comes from Cirrhinus mrigala, assembly GCA_036247105.1. NCBI lineage: Eukaryota > Metazoa > Chordata > Actinopteri > Cypriniformes > Cyprinidae > Cirrhinus > Cirrhinus mrigala. The sequence goes on along the minus strand of CM070013.1, from coordinate 13,790,112 downwards.
CAGCTCGAACGGTTTAATCCGTTAGCATGGGCGCAAAAAAAAAAATACGCAAACGCTGGTATGTGAACGTGGCGTTATGCGTGTACGCTTCAAGTGTGCATGAATGAACAGTCTCCAGGAGAGCGCGTGATAGCACTGAATGGTTAAACACTAGAAAGAATTAAAAAGAAATGCAGTTTGCAAACTTTAGCGACAATGCGACATTGATTCTATTGTGCAAGTAACAATTCCTGCGTCAGCTGTGCAGCTCGCTTATAGTCAGACGCGATGTGGTGATTGGAAACATGAGGTATTCAAATTACTTTATTCAAATTAAGTTATTTAATGAAGAAATATGAATTGTACATGTCATGTTCAGCATTATAATTGTTTTCCCCGCGCCGAAAAGAGACTGAGATGGAGCCGTTGCATGTCGTACCAAACCTCTCACGGCAGGCGCGTCATCAGCTTTAGATCGGTTTATAAGATCAGCCTTTTTAGAGACCACAGATCAATCATCCCCAAGCGATTATCAGCTGAAAGTGATCGGTAGCTGATCAATCGGAGCACCCCTACTTCAAAGGGCTCTACACGATCCCAGCTGAGGAATAAGGGTCTTATTTAGCGAAACAGTCATTTTCCAACTGCTCATTTTTACTGCTCATCTTGCACTAGCTCTGCGATGTGCATGTGTGACTTCTTGCATTACGTAGTCGTGTTGAAAAGGTCACACATGGTTAGTTCTTCATCTGTGTACTTCAGTTCAAAAAGGTAGGGTAGGGCGAAAAACTCCATCTCATTTTTTCCTCCAACTTCGAAATCACCCAACATCTCTGTTTTACCTTATTTTTTATTTTTTTTTTTTATTCCGTTTTACTTTAAAACTGCAGTTTGCACCTTCAACGCATTGGCCACCATTGACGTCCACTATATGGGGAAAAATCCTGGAATGAAACCTTAATTTCTTTGGGACTGAAGAAAAAAAAAAACATGAACATCTTAAATCACGTGGGGGTGTGTAAATTATCAGGAAATTTTTATTTTCTTTAAAAGTTTAGGGGTAAGTAATTTTTTTTAAAAGAAATGAATACTTTTATAGCAGGGACACATTAACTTGATCAAAAACTGAGAGTAAAAACATTTATAATGGTACAAACAATTTCTATTTCAAATAAATGTTGTTCCTTTGAACTTCCTATTCATCAAATAATCACTATTTCAACAAAAATATTAAGCAGCACAACAAATGATGTTTATTGGGCAGCAAATCAGCATATTAGAGTGATTTCTAAAGTATCATGTAACACTGAAGACCAGAGTAATGGTTGCTAAAAAGATTTGCCTTCACAGGAATAAATTACATTTAAATATATATAAAAGCAGGTCATCTAAATTGTTATAATATTTCACAATATTACTGTTTTTACTGTGTTTTTGATCAAATAGTAAATGCAACCTTGGTGAGCATAAGAGAAAATCATGTCAACCCCAAACTTTTGAATGATAGTATAATTTAAAAGTATTATATTATTAGGGAAGACCAAAATTATGCTTTTTAAGTCAATATTTTGCTTGATTTTAAGTGTATTACTGGCGTATAACAATCCATAACAAACCCTTTTGTAGACTGTGCAAGGTAGATTTTCATTTTTCTAAAAAATATGTTTTTGTGTTCCATCTGCACCATTTTTTGAATTGTAAATATGAAGGCAGACACCTTTGGCTATTTAGTCTTAGTCACGCCTTACGCCATGAGCGTCACATTTTTAAGATGCAGTGGCAGTGTAATAGATCTTTGAAAAACGTGTCTCAACATTGCTGTGTTAGTACATATTCATCCATGGTACATATTCAAAATTACAGTACATCTCAAAATACCTTTTTTTCTCATACATTTTGATGAGACAAGACAAGGTACTGTACATTCAGCAGTTAGCTACTGTTTATTTTCCAAAATAGTTGAAAATAGACAGATTTGATTATTAGAAGTATATAGTGGACCTGCTTTCTGAGTTATGTTGGTTCTGGTGGGGGGTTCAGGTAACACAATACAAGGCGTATGAAGAGACACTGGTCCCTTGAGACGTGTATAGATGTGTAACATGGCCCTCCAGGCTTACCAATGACCTCTGGCCTTACCATCATCCAGGTAGAAACTCCATGTTCAGATAGAAGCTCAGCGAAGCAAACTGATTCACCTTGACATGTGCATTAGAGCTACTTACTCTCATGGCCCACGAGAGACGAGACACGGGGAAGAAAGAGTGAGAAAGACAGAGAGAAAGAGAGCAGGGGACATTTGCCGCAATAACGCACTACATTTTTGACATATACCTCTTAGCCTCTGCTAAAACCATCCATGACACCTGTGTAGTTGTTTGTGTGCAAGTGAGATGTTCAATTAATTTGGTTTATAACAGATTGTAGAAAAACCTTTCCACAGTAATGTGCAGAATATAATAGTACCATTGTAACTATTAGATGGTCAGTTTGTTTTCAGCTTGTTAGAGCTGTAGGTCCATAATATATACAGTTATGTGGAGCTCAGTATTTTACCATCATTTATTTCACATACAAACATATTTAACTTTAAAGCTCGGACTGAAAGTGAAAGACTTGACAAGATAAATAATGAACTGGCACATTCTGCACAACTATGGTAACTAGCAGTAGGATGAAAACATTGGTATAAAACTTGCAAGTGGCATAACAACGAACATGAAAACACGAATAAACAGGAGAACACAAATGCATAACAATACAGTACAATTCAACAGCAGTAATAAGGCAACAAATTAGATTTCAGAGGCCACAATGCATGCTGGGAAAATGCTATACTCTGCCAAGCAGTCTTGGGCGTGCTACAAATGTATTTATATGTGTTGTTTGTTTGATAGTGTGAGAGAAGCACTATATCTGACAGATCAGGCTGTGAAAAACACTTTTGATTGGTACCTGTTAGTCTGTGTGTAAGTCCTCCAACATGCTAAATAACGAGTCCTACATTAGATTTTACTTACATTTCTACCTTGCACACTCAAAGTGAACTGTAAGAAGGGCTGGCAAAACCAGTATTGCAAATCAGGGACCATTACATTGTAATACAAATAAATTGTTGGTAATTAGTGCTTTAACACAGCAGTTTAGTTTTAGGGGATTTTATGTATTCTGTATTTTTTAAAAATTCTTCGAAAGTGCTTTTCAGTACAGTAAATGTTAACAGTTTCTACAGAGCTCTCAGTGGTTCCCTTTTCCATAGAGGGTTTATGAATATCAAATTATTTCTCTATCTTTCTGCATCTGTTGCTCTGCAGCAAAGTTTACATCATTTTGCATGGGCTTCACTCAAGACAGCCAGACAGTATTAATCTGTCCAGAAGCCCTCTCTTGAGGAATTCCTAAATGCTATTCTAAACAGATGCTTGACTAACACGCATTGCTGCAGTGTTTTCTGTTTTTGTCATTTTCTGGGCAGTGATGATCGCTTTTGCGGTAGATTTGGCTTGTGTGTTGTGCGTAGGAGGCAAAAGAGATTTTGATGACCCCTGTCATATTTAGATAAGGAATATTAGATCTCAGGTCCATTATTGTGAGCATAAGATGGTCCTAAAAATTAAGGGCAGAATGAAAACCGGATATATATATATATATATATATATATTTTTTTTTTTTTATAAGAGGGCAAAATCATGTAATTTTGTTGATTGAAATGAGATTCTGGGCCTTGAACGTGGTAATTGCATTGCTTTCTATGCAGGGTCAGAAAGCTCTTGGGTTTCATCAAAAATATCTTAATTTGTGTTCCGAAGATGAATGTAGGTCTTACAGGTTTGGAATGACATAACCATGACAGAATTTTCATTTTTGGGTGGACTCTTGGTCTCTCACAACAATAAATGAAAAAAAAAAAAAGATTTGTGCCTCTAATGGTTAAAATAATGGAATACCAGGGTGTACGGTATTTGTGGAATGTGCCACCTGAGTTAAATTAATTAGTTCATGAAAATACTATGGAAATCCCATATAATCCAGGAAAAGACCACCTGCCCCCTTGCCTAATTTATGCTATTATACTATCACAATAAATTAGGCAATTCATGATGAACAGAATTAAATCAATGTTTGTCAGCTTCACTAATTGGAAGATGGTTCCACATTAACTTGTGCACCCATTTGCGTATTGACCCGCACAACCAAAAGCCAGTCAAAACAAAGAATGGAAAACATGTCTGCTGCTGAAAAAGGAATTTAAATATTTGAAGATCATGGCGTTCTCTTAAAAAAAAGAAAGAAAGAAAAGCAATGATGTCTGGAAGAAACCCCCCACCACCATCACCCCCACACGCGTTTTGATAGCAGCGACATCAATGACCAGTCTGCTAATTAGTAATCGCACGTTATATCAGGCTCCATCCAGGACCTAATGAGGTGGACCTTTGCTGAGGCAAAAGGGTGTAGTGCGAGCGGGTGACAGGAAGGTAACAACATTGTAAGTGTGTGTGTTTCCATGGAGGGTAAATGCTGGCATAACACATAAATGCTCATCTGTCCTTGTGCTTTCTATTTCTCCTGAGCAGTTCACTGAATTTTTATGCAGTTTTTTTCTTTTAGGGAGTTTTTTTATTGCTAAATATATCCTTTAAGTTTAGTCAGTATGTCATGTTCATTCATTTTAGTCAGTTTTTAAATGGCGACTTATTTTAGTGAACAAATGAACATTTTAGTTGTCAAAATTGTGCAAAATTAAACCAAATATTCCAACCTGTTAAATGCTGATACAGGTTTAAATTAATACAGTATTTAAAGGGAAGTTCACCTAAAAATGAAAATTCTGTCATTAATTACTCACCCTCATGTTGTTCCAAACCCATAAGACCTTCCTTCATCTTTGGAACATATTAAACAAATTAAAGGGGTTATCGGATGCCCACTTTCCACAAGTTGATATGATTTTTTAGGGTCTTAATGAAAAGTCTATAATATGCTTTGGTTAAAAATTCTCGATGGTAGTGTAAAACAACACCCTTTTTACCTTGCCAAAATCAGCTCTGCAAAAATCATCTCATTCTGGTCGAGGCTGCTTTAAATGCAGATGAGCTCTGCTTGCCCCACCCCCTCTTCTCTCTGCTGCTCTGAGAGATTGTTTACTTTAGCCACATTTAGCGTGTTTAGCCGCTAAACTTGCTAACTAGCACATTATTAGGAAAGGTGATCGCAAAGATTCATAAAAACCCCTTTTTCTCACTTCTGCTGTAAGTGAAGCTGGATCACAAATGATTCGCATGAACATAGACGGATATATGTAGATCGGGAGGCACATTCCCTTCACAAACAAATGTAATCCACTGCATCTTCAGTGGCTCAGATGTCGGGAGTGAATGACGACCACTACGTTGATTATTACATCCAGCAACACAACACCTCAATCGATCAATCGGAGATATTCTTGTCTAACTTACATCCCTGCTCCGGCATCGAAACAAAGAGGGTAGACTGTTACAAATAATCTAAGGTTAGATGCTCATGTCAATCAACTATCATGGGAGCGGCCTCTGTTGGTGTGACGCCACAACGACAGGCATCTGGGAATGGCTCGATTTGAAAAAGGGGATATTATTTTTACAGATTAATTAAAAACCACTGCATGGATTTTTATCATTATAGGGTAGATGTGTACATACACTGCCAACACACATTAATGTCCAAACAACAGGTAAAAGTGAACTTAGCATCCAACTGCAATGCAACTGACACACTTAAGGCCCAGAAAGGTAATAAGAATTACTAGTGACATCAGTGGTTCAGTACTAATTTTATAAAACTTTGAGAATACAAAAATAAAAAGAAAACAAACGATTGACTTGGAATAGAAAAAATTGTTGAATGTTGAATGAAGTCCCTATTTTTGTTTTCTTTGCGCACAAAAACTTTTCTCGTAGCTTCGTAACATTACAGTGAACCACTGATGTCACATGGACTATTTTAACGATGTCCTTATTACCTTTTTGGGTCTTGAACATGTCAGTTGTGTTGCTGTCTATGCAGGGTCAGAAAGCTCTTGGATTTCATCAAAAATATCTTAATTTTGTGTTCTGAAGATGAACAAAGGTCTTACGGGTTTGGAACGACATTATTTGTCATTATTAAATGAAAAGCCTTCATTAGCAAACACTTTGATAATTTAATTGACAAGAAATCTATAAAATGTATTATATATATTTTGTGAGTTGTATTATTAGATACGTATGCTCAGATCCCTCAAAAAGACACAGCATCTCTAACGTGGCATTTTCTCTCAGCGTGCTATTCGGCGATGTATAGAATCTGCAGATGGTGGCAGATGATATTTAACTGTAAGCCAGCTGAGCCGAGGCCCCACTGTAAGCCCAAAGATCTGTCTTCTGTCTTTTTTAGCGATATATGTAAATAAGAGATTTACATTGTGTGCCTCCCCACCCATCATGTTTCCAAGAAAACAGATTAACAGGACTGAGTGTCGGAGGCTGGTGGAAGGCTAATGAGGTCACATCTATAGGGGCTTAAGGAGATGCTCTTCAGATCTTTATTCGTTCCTCCGCATCTGTGGCTGGTTAATGGCATTCCTCCCATCCATCCGTTCAATCACCGCATACCTGTGTCTCGCAGTGTGGTGAACAATCTCAAGTATGTCTGATTGGGTGACATTTGCATGAAAGCTGGATGAACACGTTTTCAGAATGCACAAGATGGATGCGTCAGTTTGGTGATTTTCTATTTATGTTTCTCCTCCCTGGAATTCAGAAGGTGTTGTTATGGATTTTGACCTTCCCCGGTCTTGTTTCATTCCTGGTTGTTTTGTTTTTTTGTTGAGATGCAGAATAAGATTTGATGTTGACCAGAAGTTTGACATTCCTCAATGCGTAGCATTTTTTTAAAATGGTAAATTCGGGTGAATAAATGATTGTGTACGTGAGGTACTTACACAAATTCTTCAGATTACTGTGCAAGACTTTAGTCTGCAAGAAAAGATATGAAGTAATTAACGTGAATACTTTGAATGTCAGCAGTAAGTTATTTAAAGTTCTGCTTGTGGGCAAAATGAGCAGCAGCAGTGCGCTTTAGCCATGATGGTGACTTAAAATAGCTTCTCTTGTCTGGTCTTTGTAATATCTTTTTAAATGTCAGCAATTCAATGTGTAAGCGGGGTTTCTTTGAATATAATCCGGTTAGTTTATGTATATGTTACTTTATGGTTCTCTCTGTCCGTTTTATTATAGGATATACTTGGCAGGATGACACAACTCAGGAGGTAATCTCAAAAGAGCTTTCACAACTACCCAAGGTTCCTCTTGGAGGATTTACAAACACCTTTTCTCGTTTCAATGGCAATTCCAGGTGAGCTTCTAAATCCTCTTTTGTGTTTAGCATCTGTGACAATAATGTGTAGATGGAAACTTTTTTGTAGTAGTTGCGGTTGTGGCCGTTTATTAATTCAGTTTCACTATCTTTAAAGGGATAGTTCACCCAAAACGACACAAAGACATAAAAAATTGAAAATAAAGTTGTTATTTTTGTTTTCTTTGCACTCAAAAAGTATTCTCATAGCTACATAAAATTAAGGAACCACAGATGTCACATGGACTATTTTAACACTGTACTTACTACCTTTCTGGGCCTTGAACGTGGTAGTACCATTGCTGTCTATGCAAGGTCAGAAAGCTCTCGGATTTCATCAAACAAAGCTCTTACGGGTTTGAAACGACATGAGGATGAGTAATTAATGACAGAATTTTCATTTTTGGGTGAACTATCACTTTAAGTAACAGTTGTTGATAAGACACTTTCGTAACACAAGTTTCATTTTACTTAGTTAATGCATTAGGTGTCATGTTAATGTGTACAGTATTTAATAATCTAGATAAATGTCAATTTATAAATACACTGTTGTTCATAGTTAATTAATGTTCATACATAATTCATTTACTAATGTTGATTTATGCAACTTGAAATGTATTAGTGTACGTAGAAATGCTCATTAAAGGAGAAGTCCACTTCCAGAACAAAAATTGATAGATAATGTATTCGCCCCTTGTTATCCAAGATGTTCATGTCTTTCTTTGTTCAGCTGTAAAGAAATTATATTTTTTGAGGGAAACATTTCAGGATTTTTCTCCATATAATGGACTGATATGGATTGAACTTCTAAAATGCAGTTTAAATGCGGCTTCAAACGATCCCAAATGCGGTTGTAAACGATCCCAGCCGAGGAAGAAGGGTCTTATCTAGCGAAATGATCTGTTATTTTCATAATAAAAATAATACAATTTATATACTTTTTAGTATCAGATGCTTGTCTTGTCTTGCTCTGCCTGAACTGTTTTTTTTTCTGGTTCATGACAGTCAGGGTATGTCGAAAAATTCCTATCTCATGTTCTCCCTCAACTTCAAAATCGTCTTATGTTGCTGTTTTACCTTTTTTGTTAAGGGTGTTTGATGCTTCTTTGCATGTTCACTTTGCAAAGACTGGGTCGGTACTTCTGCAGCGATGTAGGATGATTTTGAAATAATTTTTGAAGTTGAGGGAGAAAATACGATTGGAGTTTTTCGACATACCCTAACTGTCTTGAACCAGAATACACAGAGTTGAGGGAGAGCAAGACAAGACGAGCATTTGAGATTAAAAAGTTTTTAAATTGTATTTTTTAATGAAAATAAACGACCGTTTCGCTAGATAAGACCCTTCTTCCTCGGCTGGGATCGTTTACAACTGCATTTGGGATCGTTTGAAGCCCCATTTAAACTGCATTTTGGAAGTTTAAAATCAGGGCACCACAGCAGCCCATTATATGGAGAGAAATGCTAAAATGTTTGCCTCAAAAAGCATAATTTCTTTATGGCTGAAGAAAGAAAGTGGGGTGAGTACATTATCTGTAAATTCTTGTTCTGGAAGTGGAGTTCTCCTTTAATTTAAATGTATAAACAATGTAAAAGTATTGTTCATTATGTAGTGTTGACAAATTGATCTAGTAAAGTGATAATCTGATATGGACCGGTTTGTATTCTGAACACTTTTTATGAAATCTGTTTATCTACATGGTATTGTATTTTAAACATTCCCAATGGGGGCAGGAAGCTGAAGGCTCAGAAAGAAGAAGTGAGCAGGACACTGCAGAGGTACCTTCAAGGTTTCCTGCCTTCTGATGTTGCCTCCTTCAAACAGAGTCCTCAAGGGCAGCAAGTGCTTTGGAAGGTGAATCTCCAACAACAATATATACGAATAGTGCTCTTTACTCACATACCACTTGACTATATGGCGCTTAAGTGAAATTTTTGGAAGGACATATTTTCAGCTTGAGACTGTAAAGAACTGAGCAGAACTGCCACACATACATAGAAACGCTGTTGATGTGAACAATATATAGCAGTTACTAAATGCATTATTTGAATGCACTTTTAACAAGTGCACTGTACATGCTGTGGAAAGTCAGATTTTCCAGAAATAGCCATGTTTTGCTACTTGTTCTGCACTTCATTAGACAACTGTCAGATAAGCACATAGCTACTGGGGACATGTAATCTGAGGTACAACCTGCTTGGCACCCACACACCATCACCAAACAACTGTTCTTGAAGTTAACAGTTGTGAGAGTTGAAAAGTTCACTGCACTATTGAACATTAGTATCCTGCAGTGCTTTTTGAGCCAGCCGTGTGTATGTGCTGGTTTGTTCATTGAAGCCCACCCTGCTGTTCTAAAGTCAGTTTGGCTTTCTATTCTGCAGAGGTGGGCAGAATGTAATTGTTTTATGTAATCTCTCAAATAGAGCAGAACAATATCCAGTGCAAAAAGAGGGAGGCTGAAACAATGTTAAAAAAGGCTAAAACTCTTTAAACGTTTTTACCTTTAGTCAGTCTTTGATAAAGATGTTTCTACAACAACTTTACTAAAGTAGTACTGTATCTAGCTTTGGTCAGATGAATGCTTCTGTTTTGTATGCCAAATTCACAATATGATGTTTATTTATCTTTTTATTTGCATATTTGTTTATTCTTCTCCCATAGTACAAGGGAGATGGACCCCGGAATCATAAGGGAATAATCCAGCTCAAAGAGAAGCCTCCTTCACCCCGCATCTCCTTCCTACAAGGCCGACCTGATCTCCAGGCCGTTGTGGAACAGCCTCCCCCAGGTCGCTCATACTTCACTGGTTTTGAACAGGATCATACTGGAGTCCCTCTTGCTGAGCTTCAGCAGTATCAAGCTGGGCCCATGAGAGCACAAGATCCTGGTAAAGGTCAAACACAGGGAAAGCTGCGTTACTTCAGCCTTCAGCGCACTCCTGCTACTAAAATAGAAAAACTGCCAGGAGCTTCCAAGCAACCTCCAAAGCCCCAAATCGAAAAATTGTTTTTCAAATCTTCACCAAGCAGCCCTGCCTACAAGGAGGACCTCAGTTCAGTAGATGGTGGGCTAATCCTTCTTCTTCTATATATCTTCTAATATTCTGTTTTAGATTTTTACATTAACAATGTGATCAATATTCTTTTTATTAAAGTCAAGTATAAAACTCATTACGTTTTTAAGCATTTGACATTTATTCCAAAATAATAACTCAAGGCAGTAACAACTTAAACAATATATTTTATTTGTGAACTTATGTTCATCTATTCTTTTTAACAGTTAACTTTTGACTTTTTTTGAATTTTTCAGATCATCAGTCATCAAAGCTTGGTAAATATTGGTCACAGACACAGAGATTTACTTTAAATTTCACCAAGCTGATTACTTACTAAAAACTCCCACAGATCATGTTTTCATGCCATTTTAAATCTTGGTTTGACATAACAAAATGGTTATATATAATTGTGTGAGTTGTTTACTTACTTTTTTAAAGGGGTCATCGGATGCAAAGTTCACTTTTATATGATGTTTGAACATTAATGTGTGTTGGCAGTGTATGTACACATCTACCCTATAATGATAAAAATCCATGCAGTGGTTTTTAGTTAATCTGTTAAAATAATATCCTCTTTTTCAAATCGAGGCATTCTCAGATGTGGCATCACATCGACAGAGGCCGGTCCCACGATTGATTGACATGAGCGTCTTACCTCAGCCCGCCTTAAATCAGCTGTAACAGTCCGACCTCCATTGTTTTGATGCCGGAGCAGGGATGTAAATTAGACAAGAATATCTCAGATTGAGCGATTGAGGTGTTGTGTTGCTGGATGTAATAATGAACATAGTGGTCATCATTTACTCCCGACATCTGAGCTGCTGAAGATGCAGTGGATTACGTTTGTTTGTGAAGGGAATGCGCCTCCCGATCTATATATATCTGTCTATATTTGCGCGACTCATTTGTGATCCAGCTTCACTTACAGCAGAAGTGAGTATAAGGGTTTTTTTTTATGAATCTTTGTGATCGCCTTTCCTAATAACGTGATAGTTAGCAAGTTTAGCGGCTAAATGCGGCTAAAGTGAGCAGGCTCGTCTCTCCACAGAGAGAAGAGAGGGGCGGGGTGAGCAGAGCTCATTAACATTTAAAGCAACCTTGAACAGAACAGGATGATTTTTGCAGAGCTGATTTTGGCAAGGTAAAAAGGTGTTGTTTTACACTACCATTGAGAATTTTTAACCAAAGTATATTATAGACTTTTCATTAAGACCCTAAAGAATCATATCAACTTGTGGAAAATGGGCATCCGATGACCCCTTTAAATTAGTCTTCTCATTAACGGCATTATATTGTGCATTCAGACTTATTTGGGAATGCACAAACACAAGAGGTGGGATTTATCACATAAATCCAATCATATCATGATGGAGGCATTGCCTCCTCTCACATGACTTTCCCCCATTCATTCTCAATTACCCCCCACCAAACTCACCGCATGCTTTAGGTCTGTTAAAACTCAGTGGGCTCAGGGGAGATGAACGAGACGCAGAGCCCTACTGTAAGTTTACCTGCTTGTGTCGCAGTTGCACAATGTTATATATTTATAATAATATTTTATGTGCATTAAAAAAGAAGCCAGGAGAAGCAAATAGAATTGAATCCTCTTTTTATGTTAAACAGGGTCATATTATATTGGCTGGTGAGTTTTTGCATTATAATTATCCATGTTCCAAATCAGTCTGAAGTGACTGAACAAACGTTGATATCATTATGATAATTTGTGCTCCAACATGTAAAAAAAGAACAATTATTAAATTATAAATTTATCTTAATCAGATAGAGACTGAGGTAGAAATGAGAAACACAGTCTGGCTCCAAACAGTTGAATTAAGCATAATGTGGTGGGCAATTACTCTGTTAGGGGCATTTACTGGATTGCACTCAAACTTATACTTTTCTAAAAATCAAATAGGAGGTCATACAAATTAATGCTGGGTGGCTTGTTCACTTGCAGAATACTTTACCATTTTTTCTTTGTCTTTGTTTTTTCTCAGAGAAGTTTATTGATGGAGTGGTTAACCAGCTCGGGCGTCAGAGTGTCAATGTGGATACTTTGACCCCAAAGGACCTGGACAAGCTCTCCAAGGTCATCACCCAGGCCCTGCAGGTGGTGGATGGAGTGGAAGGAGTCAAAGGTAGAGAAGCCACACAGGATGAAAAGGAGACAAAGAGGGAACCCAATCAAGAGTTACATCAGATGGAAAAAGCAGAAGATGACACCAAACATAAAGGTAGTAACCTTTTAACAAAGACAAATGGTTACACAAGCTTTAAAATCTCAGTTACAGCCTTAAATGTAATAGCCTTTGATGCAATGTTCTTTACCATAATTTTAAATTCTGTTTACAGAAGCAGAAGATGCTGCCCTTAAATCTGATGATAAGGTAATGTGTGGAAATACACAGAACCATGGAACTCATAATATATATTTGTGATAAAGTCAATAGAATTCTCCGTTTAATTTTTCTGTTTCCAGGACAAAGGTTTTATCAGCCAGCTGCTGGAGTTCCTGGATCATAACTCTGGCCCTGGATCTGCACGTCCTCCCCAAGCAGAAGAGCCTTTTCTGGGCTACGTTGACCAGCCAAATGCTGGAAATCCGTTGAGAGCTAGTTTGGAGAATGTCCAGAGCCGGACAACGCAGACAGAACTGGACCTGATGAGGAAGAAAATGGAACCTGACACTTTGGATATAGAGCCACTGGTGGACGCTGAGGTAGATCAGTGGATGCACGGCTCTCCAGAAATGAAACCAGAGGTTCAACTAGGAAAAGAGCCACAAAAAAATTCCATGGAGAAAGAGGAGGTGGAAAAGAAGGGTGTGAGAGTGGAGGTGAATGTTGCAACGTATTCAAGTCCACATGATGGAGACTTTGGCTACATTATTACTGAAGAGTAAGTATATAGTGTGTAGAAACACTTACATACCCTGTCATGATGATTGTGAAAGAAGCCTTATATGCTCACCAATGCTGCATTTACTCGATCAAAAATACAGTAAAAACAGTAATATTGTGAAATATGTTTTTATGCTTTAAAATAACCGTTTTCAGTTAGATCATATTTTAAAATGTAATTTATTCCTATGATGACAAAGCTGAATTTTCAGCATCATTACTCCATTCTTCAGTGTCACATGAACGTTCAGAAATCATACTAATATGCTGATTTGCTGCTTGGGATACATGTTCTTATTATTATCAGTGTTGAAACCAGTGTGCTGCTTAATATTTTTGTGGAAACTTATAAATTATTTTCATGATTCTCTGATGAACATAAACTATAAATTTTGTAAAATCATGGTCTTTACTGTTACTTTTGATCAATTTAATGCAGCTTTGCTGAATAAAAGTATTAATTTCTTTAAAAATCTTACTGAGCCAAACCATTTGAACAGCAGTGTATATATATGTTGTTACATATACATACTGTACATTCATATACAGTTGAAGTCAAAAGTTTACATACATCTTGCAGAATCTGCAAAATGCTATTTATTTTACCAAAATAAGAAGGATCACACATACAAAATGCATGTTGTTTTTTATTTAGTACTGACCTGAATAAGATATTTCATAAATAAGACATTGCATATGAGTCCCTCAGTTGTCCTCAGTGTGAAAAGATGGATCTCAAAATCATACAGTCATTGTTGGAAAGGGTTCAAATTCTGAAAAACCAAAGAATTTGTGGGACCTGAAGGATTTTTCTGAAGAACAGCGGGCAGTTTAACTGTTCAGGACAAACAAGGGACTCATGAACGACTATCACTAAACAACAACAACAACAACAACAACAAAATTGTAGGTGCATTGAACCAACCTTGGTAATAAGGAGTCATCTCTGGTTTTACATGGTTATTATGATTTCTATGCATAATGGACACATTATGTCATTCAGTGTTCATGCTCAATTTATGTTACCGCATTCCATATTGCAATTTATTTGGTTTGCCTCATTCGTCCCCTCGTCCTCATTCGTGTGTATATTAGTGTTAGTGTGTAAATGGTTGTGTGTGTTGTGTACATTTCTCAAAGCGAAAGATGATGGCATCCACAGCCACTGCATCTCCAGTAACTTGATTTATCTGAGAGACTCACTTACTGCAGTCCCATTTAGCTTGGAGTACCTGAAAACACACAGGCATATTCTCCAAAAGGAGATTTAAAAGTGTGTAAGTGTGTTTTGGAAAACAGCGTTAGGCGTGAAAAAGCATCAGGAACCAGTTGCACTCTAGCATCTTGTAATTCTCACTTTCTTTCTCAGTGCGCTTCCATTTGGATGCATATCATTCTTTAGGCTTGTGTGCGAGTCGCTCCGTGTGTGATTGCACGTGTTCTGATGTGTGAGCGAGTGTGTGTGTTTTAACTCGGGCTGCCGTGGCCATATCATAAAGACATCACACTTCACAGGGATTCCATTTACACCTTATTGTTTGCCTCATTGCTGGAAAATACAGGTGATTTATCAAAGCATACAAGCCACCTGTGTCCTATTCCCTATGTGTTTTTATGCACTCTCTGCTCTCTGCGTACCTCCTGTGAGCTCTGTTCACTATTTCAATATTGTATCTGATACGGCATCCATCTAGCAGCATCCATTCTTGTGAAAATGCACAAATCTTGCTAATTGTTTTTTCTTTATTTCTCTTTCCTTTTTGTCCATACCTAGTTCGCTGTCCACTGATCAAGGACTGAACCTCATGGAGCTCTTAGCTGAGAGAGTCAGCCTTCATGTAACAGATTTTCTACAGCTCTCGTAAGTGCATGCATCCACACAGACACACACTCACACATGCATACTTGTTGAAGACAGTCTCATGCTGGTCGACACACTAATGGCACTAATGGAACACTCAACCTGTGGTTTTGTTTTGTTTTTCCATTTTGCAGTATAGTTTGGGCTAAGTACTTATTTTCAAGTGACAGCACAGTGATTATGAGTGTGTTCTGAATTCTGTGCATATAAGTTCAAGCTTTATATAAATGGTTTAGAGAGAGGGAGAGAGAGAAAGAATGCATCGCAGTATGTGTAGGTGTGTGTTATTCTGACCTGCCTGCAGTGGTAAACTTCAGTTCAATTACAGCACACTTTCTGATGATAACCGATGTTCTACGAGTGCACAGATTAAAGGCCGCTTTCGGTTTAATTGTTTGGAATGCAACAAATGCTTTCTGGCACTCTTATATTTCACTGAGAAACTTGTTATGGTTGCATTTCACTGACACACTTAATAAATGAAGCTTTATGTACAAGGATAAAGGAAATGCAAATATGTGACCCTGGACAACAAAACCAGTCATAAGTCATACGAGTATATTTTGTAGCAATAGCTAACTAAACATTGTATGGGTCAAAATGATTGATTTTTCTTTATAGGCCAAAAATCATTAGGATATTAGTAAAGATCATGTTCCATGAAGATATTTTGTACATTTCCTACCATAAATATATCAAAACTTAATTTTTTTCTCACACACACACACACACAGCTTTACTTGACTTCTATTATTTAATGTGCAAGTATTCATTCTTATCATAACTGAAAACATAATATACTTTATTTGTGTATAGATTTTACAAATGAGGTTGTTTCAGATGCCCACAAATTAATTTTTTTCATATTTAGTTTGATTCTTGGAATGCATCTCAGATTATAATTACACCATTCAAAGCATTTTTTGCCTCCAAAATTAATTTAAAACTTTTATTCAGCAAGGATGCATTAATATGATCAGTAGAGACAATAAAGACATTTATAATGTTACAGAATGCTTCTATTTCAAATAAATGCTGTTCATCAAAGAATCCTGAAGTAAACAAAACAGCTGCTTATAATAATAATAAGAAATGTTTCTTAAAGGGATAGTTCATCCAAAACTGAAAATTCTGTAATTAATTACTCACCCTCATGTTGTTCCAAACCCGTAAGACCTTTGAGCTCTTGGATTTCATCAAAAACATCTTAATTTGTGTTCTGAAGATGAACGAAGGTCTTACGGGTTTGGAACGACATGAGGGTGAGTAATTAATGACAAAATTTTCATTTTTGGGTGAGCTGTCCCTTTCAGCACCACATTAGATTTCTGAAATATCATGTGAAACTGAAGATTGGAGTAATGTCTTCTGAAAATGTAGCTATGTCATTACAGAAATAAATTATATTTTAAAATAAACTAAAGTAGAAAGCAGTTATTTTAAATAGTATTAATATTTCACCATATTATTTACTTAATATTTTTAATCAGATAAATGCAGCCTTGGTAAGCATAAGAGACTTCTTTCAAAAACATTCAGAAACATTTAGCCTTTATTTAACACCATTAAGCATATATAAATTTTGTAATGAAAGAGGGACTTTTTTCATCAGCTGAGGAACACATTCATTTCCTCTCTGTGAGAATAAATACAAGATATTGCTAAAGACATGCTTTACAGGCCTCACCGAAATAGAAAAAGTATAATATTTGTGTGTAGTTGAGCGCTGTCCGGGTGATCTGTGTCTCTGCGTATGATTAATTTCCTCTCTTGAATAGGGCCTTGTATCTATTTACACAGGTACCTGCTAATGTATCTTTTGTCATCTAATGCTTTTCATCTTTTCTGAGAAATAATGGAAAGGTGTACTGGATGATGCACGCTCTTATATAAAACATTATGTCGTAATGTCTGGATTTTTGGACTAAAGATAAAACAGCTAGAAAAGTGTACAAGCAGACTACACAGTGCAGAAGCAAGCTTCTGCTCATATGATCAAATAAGCAGTCAAAGATCACGAAAATTCAGCACACCCTCGCGCAAACGTTCGTACACTCATACACGGCGCTGCCATGTTTGGGCTTCGTGTTTCAGTTACATAAAGAGTCAGCGTAGCACCTCTCTGAACTCCAGACATGACGTAAGGGTTGTACTGTGTGCAGACAGTAGGGGGCACAGAAAAACACATACACATAGTCGCAGATTTGCAATCAGACAGTCTTGTTCTCTTGTACACATCGAAACATTAACACACACATATTCATTTATACTAATTCTACCTCTCTTTCATTCTCTGACTCACTTATGTATTCTTCTACAACCCCCCCCCCCCCCACACACACAGTCTACCTATCATCTCCATCCCACGCTCTCCCCCATGGTGCAAAAGGAGCCATACAGAAGCGGTATCGTTACATTATGGCTTTCCTCCCCCTGTGCACTGGACATTGGTGGCATTTTGCTGATAGCTTATCAGCACTGATGCTGTTATAAACGGGAGTCTGGACCATTGTGTTTATTTAGCTTTAACAGCCACTGTTTTCATCCAGAAATTTCCAGAAGCCAAACAGAGATGTGTGCTCAGGTGTAAAGAGGAAAGTAAAAGATGTGTACGGAAACTAAATATAAGAGTCATAATGTGTGTATTTGTAAGGGAAATTATGTTTTTATACGTATTAAAAAGCTTAAAGGGATAGTTCGCTCAAAAATGAAAATTCTGTCCAAACTCATAAGACTTTCGTTCATCTTCGGAACACAAATTACGATATTTTTGATATCGTATAAGAGTATTCTGACCCTGTATAATATAAGAGTATTCTGACCCTGCATAGATAGCAACGCAACTACAATGTTTAATGTCCAAATAAGTAAGAACATTGTTAAAATCAACCCAGTCTCATTAAAATACGTGCCTCTTATATACATTACTGCAACACCATAATTACGTTACCTTACAGCACATTTCGCGGCAGTTTCAAAGTGAAAGATCCAGAGAGTGACAGTAAAACACACATTCAATACATGACCGTGACATGTTTTTATTATGTTGGTTCAGCCATGTTCAGGCATATTACGCTAATTGAGGCACATATTGCGGCTGTTCAGAATTCAAATATCCGGGGAGTGTTGCTAAAGGTTAATGCTCTTGTAATCTTGTTGAAAATATCCCCTACACCAAACCCAACCCTAAACCTACCCGATAGTGTTAACAAATGCAAAAGTGATATAAAAAGCGTGAGCTACCGTACGAACCTACTGAATTAGAAAAATCATGCATATGAAGCTCTATATGTGACGACAATGTTCAAAAGTATCAGTTTTCAAATTGCGCATGTTAAAATTGTCTTAACTAGGGATGGGCGATATGGGCTCAAAAATTTATCATGATAATTTCTGGTATTATTGTGATAACGATATCAATAATGATAATTCAGGGAATTAGAGAAAAGTGCTTCTTTAGAGAAAAGTATTATCTTTCCTACTTTTACCCAAAATAGATAGTGTTGTGAGCATAACTGAGTAGACACATACAATAATGACTGTTTAATTCACTGGAAGCCAGAGGGCGCCTTTGCGCAGAAACTGCACATATGCTTTATAGCAGAAGTAAGAGACCAATTATCGGTTTGGAAACATTCGGGATGCATGCACATCATGGTTGCAGAAAACCCCGGAGAGATAGCCTTTACGGCTAGAGAATTACACGGATATGATACAAAATAGTTAAATTTAGAAAGATTACAGATTATATTGATTAGATGCATATTACAAGAGCGTGTCACCCAACGATAAGCACTGTTATTCGACGAAATTGACGTTAGTAGAATAGTCTTACAGATCCAAAACAGGGATGACATTTTTGTGGGCGGAGCCTGTATGGTGACAGAAAATGATGGTTTTCAAGTGGCAATCTATAGAGCCATGGAATAAAATAATAAAAAAGGTAAATTTGATTTTATACTTCAAAATTCTGACTTTATTCTTGCAATTCCGAGATTATATCTCACAATTCTAATAAGAAAAAACAACTCGGCATTCTCTTTTTCCCCTCGGCTCAGAATAGCAGTTTATATCTTCTGGCTTTTTTCACCTCAGAATTGACAAACTCACTATTTTTGAGTTAAATCGAGTTACAAAGTCTGAATTAGCAGATAAAAACTTCCGTTTGCGAGAAAAAAAGTCAGAATTGTGAGATAAAATAAATAAATGTTATGTAAAAATGTTAATAGTAATAGGTTTAAATAATATGTCATTCTGTAACTGTAGGGCTAATACAATACGCCCCCTATGAACAGCAAGTGTGAATATTATGTAGGCCTATTGTTTAAATCAAAAGTAGAGTAATCATAGCAGCTTTCATCCATAGTATGTGCGTTGAAACGTATGCGTTTAGCTTCAAATGGCATCTTTGACAACAGTATTCTATAAATATTATTTGCATTCCGATTTTCGATCAAAAAGCACAAAATTTAATTATTTTTTTCTCTTATTCCATGGATTTTACCCTGTTTACTTCCACTTGTAACCAGTGTTTTTCTGCAACCACTATGCTTGCGCAGCTGCAAGTGACGTAACTGTGACGTCTACTCCAAATTGGTCTATAGTACTGACAAACGCTCCAGGAATCTCTAACTCAGGTATCACTGTAGCTGAATAGAACACAGATAGAGAAATTTTAACTGAGGAAACCTGACAATAAACATACAGTTGCTGCAATATATGGTTTGTCTGTGTTCTTCAAGCAATCTTGGGTATTTTTATAAGGATAAAGTATATTTATAATGCAATGCTAATCGACAACTTTTATAATACTATAAAATATTATGATTTCTACCTCATTCTGTGATATGAAGCCACGTCTGATCACAAAAGATTATTTCAAACACTCGACTGTGTTATGAAGTTAATTTGGAGAAAAAGCATGCCAATAAATTATATCTTTGTTGGACAACATGTTTGAAAACAGTCTAATACACATGCAAAACTGTATCGCACATGTGCTACTCTAGACTTCGTCGTTATTATCGCGGGAAGACATTTTTATCTTTATTTTTATTGAAATTTTTTATCTTGGGGAAAAATTCTAGGCTTTATTAATCAAAACTCTGTACCTGTAAATCATACTTTGTGTGAAAAGGAATAAACATTGTCTGACTTTTACTGCCTCTGCAGTGATTCATACATATAGGTATGTTTTTTTCAGTTTTGCAGAAATGTATATAGAGGCATGTATTTCTGATGAGCCTATGTTGGTTAAAATTGTTGAATAAAGTCGTTATTTTTGTTTTCTTTGCGCACAAAAGGTATTCTCATTGCTTCATAAAATTTTCAAAAAAAGGTTGAGCCACTGATGTCACATGGACTGTTTTAACAATGTCCTTTCTACCTTTCTGGACTTTTAACGTGGTACTACCGTTGCTGTCTATGCAGGGTCAGAAAGCTGCTGGATTCCATCAAAAATATCTTAATTTGTGTTATGAAGATGAACGAAGGTCTAACAGGTTTGGAACGACATGAGGTTGAGTAATTGATGACAGAAATTTCATTTTTGGGCAAATCATCCCCCTGTATGAGGACGATAAAAATTCACATTATACAGACCTGTAAGCTATAAGTAATATTTGTATATTATACATTAAATATACATTAAATACATTAAAATACAACAAACCTTCATCTTAAAATAGATTACTGTTTTTTTCTGCCTTAGACATTATTTTTAAAACTGAAAGTGTCTTGATGGTTTAACATTGAACTATGGATTACAATAATTTAAAAAATAATGAGAATAAAATGAGACGTGAGAATCTAGAAGCTCTATTATTTTCCGGCAGATATCTGGGAGTCTGTGTGTGTTAATTCTACCGAGGATGAGAGGTTACCTTTGACTTGCTCTTGCCACCTGCTGACGTGTGAATGGGATTTTGTTCTGGTGACAGATTCATTCCTCCAGTCTTCCACCTCTCTCTCTCTTTTTCTCTTTTATTTTCTCCCCTCTTCTTTTTTCCCATCCTATTTTTTCTCTCTATTTGTGACCCTCGCTTCACCCTGGCCCACAGTGGGAGTAGCTTCAGAGCTGCGTCCCAGATAAATGCATCTGCCTCAGAATCAGAAACTGGGAAGGACAACTGCATGTTTGTAAACCGACTATCCCATTCACTGTTTTAATCATCTTTAACTGATAAATAGACATGTTGAGATGAACAGTAGCTCGTCTGCGGGTCTGTGTTGGTGTCATGGTGGCGTGCCAGTTTGCAGATCCTTCTCTTCCTTTGCCCGAGTCTGTTTTTCTGTTCTGTGTGATGGTTTGTTTTAACTGTGTCAGTTTTGAATATATTTAGCATTTTTAAAAATCATTTCCATTCCCTTTAAAGGAACAATTCACCGTGAAATATTATACTTCACAGGATTCTCTGTTAGAATAGATAAATGAATGAGGAGTGCTGCTGGGATCTCACCCAGACAGCTGTTTGGCTCAATCACAAATGCCATTTGTACGAAATGCCATCATGCATTTACACAACATTTCTGGATCACCAATTCAAATACTGCAAAGAGATTCAAATCCAATGTATTGAGTCTCTGAGCATTTATTTTTTAAAAGAACTATTTCTTGACTTTTACTTTTTCCATTTAGACCTGTTTGCTGAATGGTGTTGATCCACTAAACATTTTAGACAACTTTTAAGAACATCAGGTTTCCCGTGAGGAATTATTTCATGGAGGAAAAACTTGTCAATTTATGTCAGAAGCAGAGAAGGAAGCTAACGGCACAGATCTGTCATAAGAAAATTAACCAAAACACAATATTCCCTAGTGATCTGCTGTTTCGGGTGCTGCAGTTGACTGCATCTGCAACAAGTTTTTTTTTTTTTTTTTTTTTTTTAAGGTGTAAGATTATGTTCATGACTCACAGCTGCAACAGTTTTGCTCATCACACTCACTGGCGCTCTTTTAATCTTTCTTTCCCCTTTCTTGTTTTCTCCTTATTGTCTCGTCTTCTGTCTCTTTTTCTCTTCTCTGTGTCTCTCAGGGTTCTGGGTCCAGCGGTAACCTTTCGAGTGCGTCCCAATGCTCGAAACATCAGCACGGCCCAGCTAGCCAGAGTGGCAGGTACAGACAAACACACACGTACACGCACGCACACACACCACTCGTTCCGCTACTGCATTCTAGTTGCTATTCCGATCATCTCCTGACACATTGGGGAAGAATTCTCTCATAGTGCCATGACCTTGATTGCGGCATTAGTTATTTTCAAGGTTTAAACCCCCTTTTTACACGCAGTTCAAATCTGTGTGCACACACACTCACATTTACACATGAAATAGCAAGAAATCAAACAAAAACAGCTATCAAGACTATTGTGAAATCACTGGTATGTGATAAGCACAAGTGTATGTACTGGACTGTACAGTTTCAATGGGTGTTTCCTTTGTCTTTTGTCTGGTGGTGTTTTGCATCAGTGTTTTCTTTTTTAGAAAGGGCTCTGTGTAACACCAAGGACATATCTTTCTTTGTTGATCATGGTATGTAATTATTAGGTATTGAACAATACCATGGTTGGACAATATTCAGAATTGATGAATTGCCTTTTTATTTGAATTGGTCTCATCCAATTCAAACTGGAATTACTGAAAGTGGAAATAAATATACACTACAGTTCAAATGTTTGGGAAAAGTAAGGTGTTTTTTTTCATTGAAAAATGTGTCTGCTTTCACAAAAATATTAAGATTATAACATAATATTTTCAACGTTGATAATAATAAGAAATGATTTTTGGGCAGCAAATTAGCATATTAAAATGATTTCTGAAGGATTATGTGATACTGAAGACTGGAGTAATGACTTCAAAGCAATAAATTATATTTTGAAATTCAAAAAGAAAAGTTATTTTATTCTGAAATAACATGTATTTTTGAACCTTAATGAACATGAGACTTCTTTTTTTTTAAAAAAAGGCTTTTGAACAGTAGCCAATATGTAATTTTTTTAACATCAATTTTATCATCAGTTTTTAATTTCTTACAATTTTATTCCATTTGAATTTAAATTAATTGAGTTTGAATTTCAGTTGTGCATCCTGATTAATATGTCAGTTTAAATTCAGTTGGAACAGCACAGTTAATTCTGACATTTTGGAATTTGCTGTATTGTTTCAGCAATCGATCAAATTTAACTCATAAACTAGATCAGAATAGACTGCAGTCCTGCTTCTCTTTTTCATTCACTGTTTTAACATTTAACACTCAGGATTTCATATTTGATCTTTAATGCACAAAAGAAAGGGCAAAGAATGAAAGGGAAAAACAAAAGGAATCTGACATTATAAGGTCTGTATTCCCTTGATCCATCATAATTACTTCCAGGGAAAACAGATTCATGTGAATTTGTCCCATGCCTGTCTGTACTTCCTGACAGATAAGACGAGACACAAGACATAAGGGAAATATTTCACAAACTGAACCTGAAATACCGAATTGTTTTACAAAATAAAGTACTATGGGTATGTGCTGAAATTCTGACAGTTTGAGTTAGTCATTATGGGCTTTTTATTTATTTCTTTTTGTTTATATCTCCTGCTACAAATTATTTTCATGAACACTATAATGACATGCAGCCAACAAGCCAGTACATGAAGTGTGTTTAATGAAAATTTTGATCTTTGTTTATTTGATTGTCAGTGTTTTGACCTCGGTAGTAAATGCACTTTTTTCAGTTCCACAAATAATGCGTGAGTGTGTTTTTGTGGCTTGTCTTTGGACATGTCGTCCTTCTCAACCCGGTTCTGATTGACTCTGTGTAAGCAAATGTGTTCATGCGTGTTAAAGCTTGCACACTAAGGCTTTGGCATATGGAAATGCGCCCCAATTTTGTCCAATTGCTGTGGTGTGAATTTCGACTTTTATTTGTGTACGTGCGTCTACGTGAGTGTGTATATCTCTAGTCTCTCCTCCCTTTGAGAGTCTCTTGTAGCATGTTGAGAGAGTTAATGGCTGGGCTCGTCAGACCCAAATGTCAGACAAAATGTTAAGTCAACATGATCAGCCGCTCTCACACGGCAGATAAATTATGAAAACCCTGGTGCCTGAATACCAATTTATTACTTTATTTAAACAGAGAGGATCTCTCCTCACACTTTATTACTGCTGTATACACACCACTGATCGCACCTAATCATTTATTCCAATTTTTGTGCCTTTGACATCACATACACCCCTGAGGTATTTAAGCAACTTCAAAGTATTTGTGTTCAGTGGAAATATGCTGGAGTGTTGAGGCTTATGTTTGGGTTGTAGCTATTAATATGTGTTTATATGTCCATAATCTAAATCTTGGCTTTGCTGAAATCTTTCCAGGAGCAGCGTTTGTACGTTTAAGGCAACAAAAACTGACTAGCTTATTTGACTTCTAGAATATAGGATATAGAAACTTTTATTGTACAGTAGCTTGGATGAATTGATTTTGTGCATTAAGTATTTGTGCAAAAACCTTAATATATATGGCATAATTGGCCACTAATCTTAGCGGTCTTTTTTTTAGATGCACTGAAAGGCATTCATCATTTGTGCATGTAAGGAGCTGTTTTGTAGCTCTAAATGACACTATAACCACATGTACTGTTGACCTAAGTACATTAGAGAACTTTAGATCAGCATGTTAGGCAGGATTCCTTCTTTGTACATACAACCCCCCTCTATTCAGCCACTCACAAAATGGAGAATGGTTTCATGGCTGTCTGAAATGAACGTGTTCCACTTATCTAGTAGTATTCCTCTGCTTCTGCCACAAGCATCTGTCTGTGACAGTAGCTCCCATGTGTTTTGTCTTTGTTGTTGTTGTATGTCATACAAATGTGTCAACTTGCATTTAATTCCTGTCTTTCCCTTTCGGGGTCAATAAAGTGTGTCTGTCTGAATTTAATAATGTAAGAAGAAAAAAATAAACAACTGAAATACCACAGCAGTTATTGAAAAGTTATAGATGATGAGATATAAAACTGATTGATGAGTGATTGTCTGAAGATGGGAGGTGTATGTGCTAGATGTCTAAAATGTCCTTACAGCTTTCACGACAGCAGTTCATGAGGTGATTTGTTTAAAGTAAGCGGTCATTGTCAAATGGTTTATAATTATTAATGGTATTATGAATTTAACTAGCCAGTCGTATATAGCAACATTGCTATTGTAAAGGATTTGCGATTTTTAGTTCTATCATGATGACTCTTGGAGGATTTAGCATGCTAATGTACATGAGAATGTTAATGTGTTTGGTCTTAGGGGAATAGATCTGCTACGCTGCTGTGGCAAATCAAATACCGAGACTTGCTACTGCCAATACATCAACAACAATGCTACTGTGAGCATGTAAGAAATATTGCTGCTGCACATATAACATACATGAAATAACCCCCATTTATACAGGGCTCTACTTTTCTTTTCAGAAACTTGAAAAATTTAGGAGCACAGCCAAAATTTCAGGAGCACCTTCTGATCAATTATCAAAAAAATCTGATCAAAAATTAGCCTTCGCATTGTGAGGTGATATTTGGGGATATTTGTTTTTACCTTTGTAATGGCATTTTTCTAACTTTATTAAAAGTACGTCAACTTTTATGTCAAGTTTTTTTTTTAATATTTTATAATCTTTTTCAAATTTCTAATTAAAACAACTGAATAGGAACAAGTTAAATAAGAATAAGTTACCAATCAAATGAAATCAGTATTAATAAAATTAATTGGTACTGCAGAGGTGGCACAGAAGAACACAAAAGTGGCTTGTAGTGAATTTTCATGTTTAATGAGGCTCAGAGGTGGTATGAGTGCAATCAAATTCATAAATTCATGTTGAGATTAATGTTTTAAATATAACATTTTGAACATAAAAATATTAATTGATTTAAATAACTGAAAAGATACTTTAAAAATGAAACTAAAACTGCCAGTAGGTGGCGGCAAGTCGCTAATTTAGTTACTGAATCATTCATTCATATGATTCGTTCAAACGGCTGATTCATTTAGGAATAAATCAAGTGACTGTCTTTAATAATGGGAAATTGATTTACTGACTCTAGATTCGTTTAAAAATGCACGTTCATTTATAATGAAACACCAGTGTTTGAATGGAGATGTGCTGCGGCTCAGTTGTGACTTGTTTCAAACGATTTTTGACTATGAAATAGAGCAAAATCAGGGAATAGTGTTATAGTCAGACAATGTAAGTCACTGAATATTAACTTGTTGTTTATTTAACTGTTGTATGAAATCAATATCTCATTTACAAATTCCTTTAAAAATCATTAAAAGATATCACTCATCTTAATTCATCACGATCTCACAAAGTTCCATTATAATCAACGAAGTTCTCTATACTGCACAATCAATTTCTTATTTACACTCTCTCTACACTTTGTTTATGAAAGGATTCGTGAGATATGTTTGTGATACATTACTCAACGCTGCAAAAACACTTAGAAACTTTTGAAGTTCCCCTCAGTGCAAACACAAATATGCTGATCGGGTCAGGCGGACGACAAATGCGACTGAAATGGTCGCACTGTAGAGCCCTGATATAACATACATGAATCACCGCGTAGCAGATCTATACAGGTGGAGCTGGGGAGGTGGAGGGTTTCTGAAACATGCTGCAACTGCTACAGCAGCATTAGCCAAGTATTTGAATGTTGAGCAGCAAGCTCATTGGCTGATACAAAAAGAACCAATCAGCTGCGCCATGTGATAATGATGTCATTATGTAAGATTGAGTTAGACCTATCGGACTGCGCCATCTAGAGTTTCATGATTTATTAGCAGTTTAATTATCAAACATTTGTTCTTACATCAGTCACTCATTGGTTGGTCATCCTCAAAATTCCTTGGTCAAAGAAATTAAAAATATATATATATATATATTCCAAATGTGCATGCCTTTATTGCTGCACTAGGCGATATTTAAAATTTTATCAGGAAGAATCTTGCTGGATAAAATACGTTTATATACATTTAATGCACCCAGGGTCCGTATGTATACTAATACATTGTACACTAAACCAATATGCCGAATAAAGATATGGCATATCATTTATTAATATGCAAATGCACAATATTTAGAAAGTAATCAAATACATTGCAAAAAGTTTTGCTCTTATTCCTTAGATGCAGTTCCCTCTTTCAAAAGTGGTTTTGAAGTGTACTGTATGTCAGAGCGGTTCACGACACCTCATTTCTGTAACCATGGCTTCACAAACATGTAACCATTAATTTTCTCTGACAAAAAAATAATCACTTCCTGCCAAGCTATTTTCAGTGGAGGAGCAGCGGTATAGATGGGTCGGCTTGTATCCTGTAGGGTCTATGTATATGGGCAGGGATTTGGTATTCTGATGCAAAGCTGTGCTCAAGTCTTTCAAGCTGCTAGCAACACAGCAACTAACTGAAGGGCTTTATGGGGGGTCTGGGGTACATTCATTAGGATTGAGGAATTTGCTGTTGTACTCTATTCATCTGGAAAGAAAGCTTTGGACAAAAGACTGGATATGGTAATCCTTGCTTGGTCTCAAAACAAAAGATGAACCCCCTGCTTTATCTGTGTGTGTATGTGCGTGCGTGTGTGTCCTTCACAATCATTTATCGGGCCATTGATTCATCCATAGTGTTGATGAAATGGCACCCTAAACTGCACAGTGTAATCTTACAATGTGTCATCTCTCTCTTCATCTCTCAGTCGCTCTCTCTTTTCTCTCTTTCTAACATGCTTTCTTCTTCCTATCTGCCTGTCACATTTCATTTCTGCTTGTCTCCCACTTCTGCTCCTCCTCACCTTTTGCAGTCCCCAAGTTAATTTATGTGGCTTATTTTATCTTTATACTCTGCGATTGCCTTTCCTCTTGACCATCGATGTCGCTAAATCTCATCTAACATCAGTGTTTTTAAGATTTAATACAGGTGGACAGAGGTTAAATGATCTAATGTTTTTGTAGTGAGCTGTACATTTATTTTATGTTGCATATGCAATATTATTTATATTAGTGTTTATTTTTTATTTTATTTAAGAGAATTAGGACAGAAGGTTGCTGGTGTTTTTATATTTTAACCTAATAATTACAATTCATGATGATTATTATTTAACGTTTTATTATGTGCTTTATAAATAAAGTTGGAATTGTAGCTAGATGAAAAATATGCCATGCATATAATTACATAAAATAATTCATTTGTGTTTCTTTGAATGGTTATTTGATTTGTCTTTGATTATTAATTAAATAATAACAAGTCAAAATTCACAAATTTATTTAGAATGTTTGATTTTGTATTTTGAATTAATTAATCAATAATTAAAAATGACCTGCTCCTTTGTTGTTCTGTTTAGTTGAATTTTGTCTTTTTTGTTTGTTTGCCTGCCTCCCTTTTGTGACATACGACCACAGATGTTCCAACAGGATGACTGCAACCTTGCATATTCACAAACATCATATATATACACACACACACGTATCCTGTTCATTTGTTATGACATTCTGAAAAATGCTCTCAAGAGAACTGCAAGTTACATTTTCAAGAAGGGGCATTCCGCATCATCATTTGTCTTTTGGGTGAGATTTCATTAAAGTCTGTTGTACACTGGTGCATTTTTTATGACGCTCTGATCAGACGATATTAAACTCATAATGCCGCATATCAATCACGAGAGAAAATGGTCTCATCTAAATTCATATGCTGAAAGGGAACGTGCGACAGTGTAGATTTTCCTGTGATAGAGAAGCAAAGGCTTTTTTGATAAAACAGAATGCATTGTGCTTCAGCCACTTTAAAGTGGAATGTTTGTGTGGGAGGATTGTTAGTGTGCGTGAGTGAGGCAGTGTTTTTGTAGAGTGGATGTGCTCCTCTGGAGAAACTCTGCTTCAGTCTTAGTGTTTCAGTTGCTATATGACAGCAAGCACAGGGATTCTTTAATGTGAGGCAAATTCTGGTTTGGTGTATTTTAGGGATGTGCCATATGGTGGGCATATAATTATAGGCCAATATTTGTGATGTTTTATCAATTCGATAAAATAGGCTACTGTATTTAACCTGAATTATAGGCAAATGATCATAGGACCCCACACTATTTCTAGTTCTATCATAACTCTTCAGCATGGCAATAGATATGACAGTGTTAATGTATTTTGTCTTGGTGGAATAGATCTGCTACGCTGCCAAATTGCTGCTGCTGTTGGTTATTGCTGTTACTGTAGATTATTGCTGCTGCAAAGCAAGTGCAGGAACTTACCTGCCAGTACATACACTGATATGGTGCTTTGAGTATTTAAGACATACTGCTGCTGCACAAATAGCATATATAACCTGTAGCAAATCTATACAGGTGGAGCTGGGGAGGTGGAGGGTTTCAGATTTTTAAAATATTTTTTTTTCTTCATGACATAAAAGCACTTTGTTTCTAAAACAAATAACAAATATGTTATATCTGAGAAAGTTGTAGCTTAGCCATAGACATGTATATAGTTTTAAAATTAGAAGTAGTTTTCCACTATGCTTGATGCTTTGTGTCATTTGCATGTTTAGCTCTTAAAGGAGTAGTTCACTTCCAGAACAAAAATTTGCAGATAATGTACTCACCCCGTTGTCATCCAAGATGTTCATCCCTTTCTTTCTTCAGTCATAAAGAAATTTTGTTTTTCGAGGAAAACATTTCAAGAATTATCTCCATAAAGTGGACTTCAATGGTGCCGACGAGTTTGAAGGTCCAAAATGCAGTTTCAGTGCAGCATCAAAGGGCTCTAAATGATCCCAGCTAAGGAATAAGGGTCTTATCTAGCGAAATGATCTGTCATTTCCTATATGCACATATATATATATATATTTTTTTTTTAGAAAATGACAGATTGTTTTTTCCGGATAAAACCCTTGTTCCCTGGCCGGGATCGTTAAGAGCCTTTTGAATCTGCATTGAAACTGGATTTTAGACGTTCAAACTCGCTGGCACTATAGAAGTCGACTATATGGAGATAATTTCTGAAATGTTTTCCTCAAAAAACAAAATTTCTTTATGACTGAAGAAAGAAAGGGATGAACATCTTGGATGACAACAGGGTGAGTACATTATCTGTAAATTTCTCCTTAAACTACTCCTTTAAGGAGAGTGATTTTTTTTAGCATTGGCCATTATACCAGTTATGAATTATATATACATATTCTTTATAATTTTTTTTCTTTGTGTTGGTGTGTGAGAAAGATAGGGTATCACGTGAGGGTGTGCCAAGCTAGTGGGTGGATGACCACTCTTTGTCTGGCCTTTCTTATCTGTGGGGGAGATCTTGGAGGTCTCTAAGGGGTTGACCCGGGTGTTGCGCCCAGGCCGTGAGAACCCCGGATGGGTCAGAGTCTGGACAGGTTAGGGCAGATGGAACATGGAACCCTGATGGTTATGTGCCACCAGGAAAACAATCAGAGCCACTGTCAAGGCCATCTACACCTGCTACCACAGCAGAAATGAAGAAAGAGTCAGGAATAGCAGGTCATGTAAACAGTTAAAAAGAGAAAACAGAGAAAAAGTGACCAGTGTGCCAAAAGGCAAAATATACTAAAGGTTAGACAGAGTAAGAGGAATCATGACCTGAATTGCTATGGTGTCAAAGGTCACGACCTTCTGAAACAATAATGGCCCTGCTCTCACTTTAACATAGGTCAAAGTGACAGTTTGCGACAGCCTCATTTATTCCTCTCTTTATCTTCCTCTCCCTTGCCCCTCGCTTCGCTTTGAGGAAGTTAAACCGAGCCGGCGTCTGTTTAAGAGTCTGGTTACTTCATGTGATTTGTACTCCCTCAATCTCGTGTTGTCTTTATTTTCCCGCTGACATTTCTTCACATCCGTCCACATCTCTGACATCTCTGCCGTGTTTACTTCCTCACCCACTCATCCCTTTCTCTCTTGCTCTATCTATCTCTCTTTCTCTCTCTGTAATTGCAGTGCTGCGGTGCAGGGGCTGCTCGTCTGCGCTCCAGCTGGGCAGATTAGCATAGATCTCCCACGCAGACACAGTTGACCTTCACTCCACCAAACACTTGTCAAAATGCCAGCCATAATTACCCTGGCCTCTCCAGCTAAAGTAATGGCTTACATATACCTGACTCACTCTTTGCCACCAATTGGATGTGAAATATATTTGAGTGTGTGTATGTGTGTGTGCGCGCAATGAGATTACTGTGTGTGTTGGACTGTATCTTCTCACAGATCCTTTGAGCATTTTATGAGGGCTGTATGAATTGTACAATAATCATATCTCATCAGCATTTGACAGTCCAATAGCATTTCCTTAAGAATTTCGATTGACTTGCTATTGATTTAATTGTCAGTGTCACAGACCATTTAATCGTTGATATTAAGAGTTCATGGTTTGCGCTGTGATGTGAAGTGCAGTAGAAGTGGAAACATGTTCCATTTGTAGCCTATTCAAGCAGCTCATGTTGTATAGAGCCCTCTAAAATAAGCACATATCTACTATTACATAATAAAATATTTGATTTGAAAAGATTTGTATGTTGCTTTAAAAACATGGTTGAGTGGACATCAGTGGAGAAGGTGGTGTTATGGTATCTCTTAGCAGCATTTAGCTGGGTCATGCTCAATAGGCATGCTAACCAGAGTGAAAGACCGTGTGTGTTCAACCTGATCTCATGGCAGTCTGTGCATATTTTACGAGGTGGGTAATTAGTATGAATTTGTACGACCTTGTATGATTTTTGCTAAATTGTTCGTATTTTACAAGTTCCCCAATTCGTATGAATTCATCTACTTATAACCCTGCCCCTAAACCTACCCATTACTGGGGTCTAGACAAATAGTAAAACATCGTACAAGTGAGGTCGTACAACTACGTATGAATTAGCCACCTCATAAAATACATACAAATTGGTCATAAGCTAGCATTGGTGTGTTTGTTCTTTGCCATTGGTCGATTAAAATAATGTCATTGTTTTCCTGTGGCACCTTGAACTGAATGGGAGCATTAACAGATACCTTTCCTCAAGTAATAAATAAATACTTACCTAAAGATGAAAATTGTCATTATTTATCATGCTTAAGTTGTTTCAAACCTGCATTCTAAAAAATGCTGTGTTAGAAACAAGCCATTGCTGGGTGAAATATGGATGTTCAAATGCTTAACCCAACCTTCTGGGTAGTTTTATTTAACTCAACTATTGCTTAAAAATGACTATATTTTCTGCTTAAAATGACCCCAAAATAGGTTGGAAATGAACGTTTATTGATATGTTCAATACATGAACATATTAATAAGTTGACTAAATAATAAATATTTTTTAAATGGGTTAATAATAAATATTCACATTTTATTTTTAATTATTATTGCTGATGCCTCTAGTAATTATGTGTCTGATTTTTAATATACAACCTATTTTGGGTTCACTTTAACCTCTTCACCCGTTTACTTCACCACATTCCAAATAAATCCTAATCTAATCATGACAAACTATATATTGTTGGGAAGGTCTAAATCTCCTAAATAAATCTCCTAATTTTACCACTGTTTTGTGTTACAGATTATGTAGGAAAAGTAATAGATTAATTTATGACAGGAGTGCACCTCAAAATGTTTTCATTCATGAATTCTTTAAAGGAGAAGTCCACTTCCAGAACAACAGTTTACAAATAATTTACTAACCCCCTTGCCTTCCAAGATGTTCACGTCTTTCTGTCTTCAGTCGTAAAGAAATTATGGTTTTTGAGGAAAGCATTTCAGGATTTTTCTCCATATAATGGACTTCTTTGGTGCCCCGATGTTGAACTTCCAAAATGTAGTTTAAATGCAGCTTCAAAAGGCTCTAAAAGATCCCAGCCGAGGAAGAAGGGTCTTATCTAGCGA
Organism: Cirrhinus mrigala; assembly: GCA_036247105.1. NCBI lineage: Eukaryota > Metazoa > Chordata > Actinopteri > Cypriniformes > Cyprinidae > Cirrhinus > Cirrhinus mrigala. The sequence continues at coordinate 13,757,057 of CM070013.1, read as the reverse complement.
AACGATCTGTCATTTTTTTCGGAAAATAAAAATTTGTGTACTTTGTAAACACAAAAGCTTGTGTAGCACAGGCTCTTGGATGCATGTTCATGACGCTACGTACTATTGAATCACGTTGAAAGGTCACGCCGAATGTAGACGGAACTGCAGACCCAGTGTTTACAAAGCAAACGCGCAAAGACTGAGTAAGTGCAAGTAAGTCAAACACTGTTTACAAACAAAAAGGTACAACGATGTCAGACAATTCTGAAGTTTAGGAGAGAGATGGAGTTTTTTGCGATACTCTACCTTTTTGAGCCAGAGTACACAGACGATGAACTTAGACATGATTCGTAGTGTCGTGAACTAGTGCAGAGCTAGTGCTAAACGAGCTTTTGTGCTTAAAAAGTATACAAATTTTTATTTTTCGAACAAAAAAAATTAAAATGACCGATCGTTTCTATATAAATTTCTGCAAAAGTGAAAAAACTTACCTATATGTGTGAATAAAGACTAATTTAAAAACTGATACTTCTGAATGTTGTTGTCACATATACAGCTTCATATGCATGAGTTTTAGTTCAGTAGGTTTGCTCAGTAGCTCACACGATACGGGGTTGCACTTGAGAGATGAGGAACTCCGGTACGAAACTACAGTTCAACAAAACAGCTCAAATCCACATAAGGAAGTTAAAATTGCATGGCTGCATCAACAAATGCATTTTTATATCACTTTTGCATTTGTTAACACTATTGGGTAGGTTAGGTTTGGGTTTGGTGTAGGGGATATTTCCAAAACGATAGAGCATTTACCTTTAGCGACACTACTCTGAACGGTGGCAATACGTACCTCAATCAGCGTAAGAAAAATGCAGCGATATGTACCTGTACGAACGTAATAAAAACGTGGCACGGTCACGTATTGAACGTGTGTTTTAGAGCCACTCTCTGGACATTTCACTTTGAAACTTTCAATGAAACGTGCAGTAAAGTACGTAATTGCGGTGTTGCAGAAATGTATATAAAGGCACATATTTCCAGTGAGCTGGGTTGGTTTGATTACCAGCATTCTTCAAAATATCTCCTTTTGTTTTCAACAGAAGAAAGAAATTCATACAGGATAGGAGCAACTTGAGGGTGGGCAAATGATGACAGAATTTTCACCTTTGAGTGAAGTTTAAGTATTAATAAACCTCACACGTCTGGTGTTGTTTAGCAATCAACAAGGCATGCTAACTCATATAAGTCACCATAATGGATGATCATGCACAATTAACGACTTTTAATAAATGAACACAGATTTTGTTGTCGTTACACTGGCCATCAGGGAGTGTTTACACTTGGTGAGATGCAGTCATTTAATGTCTCTTCACGTCCTCATTAAATAGGAACTGAATCACAAGTGTTGTTTGGTGTTGACTGGCTCGTGTTCATATTTTTGTAGCGTTTTTGCACATTTGAAAGCACATTACACGTTTGTCTTCAAAACAAAACCTCTGATGTAGAATGACACCCTCGTTTTAGCCCACTGCCGCCTCTGTGAGTTTAGTTAATTCGTGCCCTTCTTAATTTTCCCTCTATCTCTCATCTTCCCTTTCTCTAATTCCCTCCTCCCCTGCTTTCTCACACTCCGTGTGTCTCCGTTCCCCTCATTCGCCTCCCACCCCTTTCTCCTTCTCATCCTTGACTGCCCTCCTTGGTTGAGCGCACTTAGTTCTGTGATCAAAAATTTCCCCTATCTCCTCTTCCTTAACAGACTGTGGGCAAGAGTAAGACAGAGGAACAGAGAGTGATAAGGTTTTTTAGAATAAAAAAATGCATACGCTGAAATAAATTGATCCTGTTTAGATTTGTGGATCTGTAGGTGTACATGTTTTATGTGAATGTGTCTGTGGTAGAGCAGTAGGGTGCATTTTTATCCTTAATGGACCAGACAGAGTCTTGGCTTCACCTGGATGTCACCTGTCAATCAAACGGCACTTTGGGCTCCTACTTTTTCTCTTTCTTTGGCTTTTAATTCTGACAGGTGAATAGAAAGCTTTTAGTGAGGTTAATTTGTATGCTACTGTTCTTATATTATGTAAGTACACTACCATTCAAAAGTTTGGGGTCAGTAAGATTTTTTAATGTTGTTGAAAGAAGTCTCTAATGCTCACCAAGTCTGTTTCATTTAATAAAAAATACAGTAAAACTTGAATATTGTGAAATATCAATACAGTTGGTAAATATGAAATATTTAAAATAGCTGTTTTCTGTTTTAATATATTTGAAAACGTAATTAATTCACACAATGGCTAAGCTAAATTTTCAGCAGCCATTACTCCAGTCTTCAGTGTCACATGATCCTTCAGAAATCGTTCTCATATCATGTCGTAAGTAGCACAGGTTTATTTGTCGCAATAGCCAACAATACATTGTATGGGTCAAAATAATCGTTTTTTCTTTTATGCCAAAATTCATTAGGATGTTAATTAAAGATCATGTTCCATGAAGATTTTTTGTAAATTTCCTACTGTAAATATATCAAAATGTAATTTTTGATTAGTAATATGTATTGCTAAGAATTTTATTTAAACAACTTTAAAGGTAATTTTCTTAATATTTAGATTTTTTTGCACCCTCAGATTCCAGATTTTCAAATAGTTGTATCTTGGCCAAATATTGTCATATCCTAACAAACCATACATCAGTGGAAAGCTTATTATTCATAAATAAATAAAACTGACCCTTATGACTGGATTTGTGGTCTAGGGTTACATAAGTTGATTTGATTTTGTAAGGAACTTTCTTAGTATTATCAGTATTGAAGATGGATGTACTGCTTAATAACAATTTTCAAATAACATTTTTTGAAGTAGAAATATTTTGTAACGATGTAAAAGTCTTGTAATGTTGGTTTGGGTTCAGTTGGAGCTTTATATTCATCAAATAATCAGTATCAGCACTTGAGTTTACATTGAGATTACAGAAACATGAAGCATAAAAGAAAACCCTTCAATCAGGTTTGTTAACCTGTGATTACAGATGAAAATGTGAGCCAGTTTATAATTCGTTCCCAGCCGGATGGTCTTGCAATTTTTTTTCTCACCATCAGCTCCAGCTTGTTAATTTAAACCTGTGTCTGGCTGAGTTGTCGGTTTCTAGACTATAGCTCTGTGCTATCATGTAATCACACTGGCGGTGATTTTGAGACATTATGCAAGCCTTTGATTAGGTAGCATGCTGTCCCCTGTGCGCTTGGATATGTGTCTAGGCTTTTCTCACAGTAAAAATCCTGAGTTTGAACGAGTGTGAAATGTGGGCCGTGATTACAGCAATGTCAGGACGTGCTGTACTCTGGGCATACTGTATGGCATCTCGATTAGGGTTTGGGTTTTTGTGCATGGAGCTTTATCCAGCTTTGAAATTGAGAAGTTAAGTAAGGGATAGAAAGATTTGATCAGCTCTGTTCTGTGTCATGGCCTGTTCACACCAAATGTGGAATAAACCGTTGACTGAAGGTCTGTTTACACCAAGGCTGAAATAAATAATCACTGGCCTGCATGACACTGTACAATAGGTGGCGCTGTTTGAGAAACCACACAGAGCAAGCAAGAAAGTTAAAAACCTTGACCCTAATAGGCCTGTCAATGCAGACATACAGTTGAGGTCAAAAGTTTACATCCCCCTTTAAGAATCTGCAAAATGTTAATTATTTTACCAAAATAAAATGGATCATACAAAATGCATGTTATTGTTTATTTAGTACTGACCTGAATAAGATATTTCACATAAAAGATGTCTACATATGGTCCACAAGATAAAATAATAGTTGAATTTATAAAAATGTTTTTTGGTTTAGTGATAGTTGTTCATGAGTCCCTTGTTTGTCCTGAACAGTTGAACTGTCTGCTGTTCTTCAGAAAAATCCTTCAGGTCCCACAAATTCTTTGGTTTTTTTGTGTATTTGAACCCTTTCCAACAATAACTGTATTATTTTGAGGACAAATGAGGGACTCATATGCAACTATTACAGAAGATTCAAATGCTCACTGATGCTCCAGAAGGAAAAACCATGCATTAGGATCTGGGGGGTGAAAACTTTTGGACAGAATGGAGATGTGTACATTTTTCTTACTTTGCCTAAATATCATTTTTTTTTCATTTAGTACTCCCCTTCAGAGGCTACAAAAGATATTTATATGTTTCCCAGAAGACAAAATAAGTTACATTTACCCTGATCTTCAAATTCAAAAAGTTTTCACCCCCCAACTCTTAATGCATGGTTTTTCTTTCTGGAGCATCGGTGAGCTGCATTCTGAACTGAACAGTTATTTTAAATAAAGTACAGTGATATTCATTTAACGTGTTCATATTGAACACAACAAAAACCCCTGGTATCAGGAACTTTCAGCGAACATCTTCTACTACAAAATAGCATTAGCACTACTAATATGGAAAACCATATCTCATTGGCTTTCATGCCTTGTGTGAATAAGTCCATAGAAATCCTTTGTTTTTCAAAATCTCAGACATGTCAGTCCTACACAGCTGATTCAGAATGTTCCACCTTCTTGTATCCTGTGTTTTTTAATGCAAGCTCATTGATATCTCTCAAACCGTTGCAGTCCAGACGAGGCAGTCCCCAGTCTGGGCAAGGTGGCAAGGCGGTAAGCGCTCGCTGTGTCAACACAGATTTGTGGAGAGGAACTTCAAAACAGTGGCAGCCAGTTCGACAGCCGGCCCGAGCTCTAGTGTATTGGTGGAGGCTCTGCCCGTAGACAGGGATTAGGAGAATGTGGGCACTGTTTTTGTTTGCTAATTCCCCCAGCGAGGTATTTGTGGAAAACAAGCATGAATAATATCAAGTGATTTGGGCTTGATGAAGACGAAAGTGTTGGCAAGTGTGAGAGATTAAGGAAAGTGACAAATGAGACAGGCTGTCAAAGAGAGAGAGAGAGACTACACACTGCTCTACAGAGACAGAGCAAAGGTAAACACAAACATTTTTTTTTCAGATTTTACCCATGATGCCCTAATTCATACTAATAAGGTATTTTTTGTTTATTATCATAAGTGAAATAAATGTTTTATATGGATTTTGGAGGTTTCATGTGACAAATGTATCAATGTCACCTTTTGCTATAAATTTAGCTAGATTTTGCAGTATAGTTACACTTTATTAGTTCAGTTGATATTTTAGATAGACTTACTGGTCACCAATTCTGCTAGTAACTTCTAACAGGGCAATAACTGATAACTGGCATTCTCACACTCAATAATTGTCAGTCCTTCTTTAAGTTAATTTCATGCCATTAGGTGTTGAACAACATACTATCATACACAATTCTTGATTCTTTTTATGAATTATTTTTCTGTGTGATAGAGATGTATACTTATTGGCCTCATGATTTGATGTGATTACGATGTAAACAACACCTCACAATGCATCTTGTCTTTTAATAACTTTAGCAGTGCACACTTGTTTTTAACTGTTTAACTACTTTAAATTACTTTTTTAATTGTTAATGTTTACTTATGGCTTCAAAATGTACAAGCATATAGTCAATGGTAAAGAAGAACAAAGAAGCACAAGCACTAAAGAAAGAGATTTTTCTCTTTTTCAGCATTATTGCTTTTTTTATTATTATTATTAAGGACATCATAGACCATGGCAGATCCAATAGGCTGTATTCACACTTGTGTTTTGATGTTTTTGTTGTTTTGATGTTTTGTCTCATCTGTTTACATTCCCAGTTTAATTTTGGCATCAGCAAATATTTGAGAATAGTTGATTTCTCAGGGCATATTTGGGTAATAAATGAATACTCTAAAAGCCCGTTTCTGCCACTGAATAAAAAAAAAAAAAATGTTATTGTGACTTATCTCACAATCCTGACTTTTTTCTAAGATTTGCGAAATATAAACTCACAATTGCGAGTTATATCCTCGTAAAAATGTAATAAATTTAAGATGCATTTATTTTATACTAAGTATAGTTCAAGTCTACTGACATTTACTGACAAATATCTTGAGACTTGCTGATATAAAAATTTTATTTGGAGTACTGCTTTATATTAATACTTATATCAATTTATACTTTATATTAATATTAAGCCTAAAATAAGTTTTAATGCCACTATTGATGAGGATTGTATGATGTTTAAAGTATACTTGCAATAGTTCCACTTTAGCACAATCAAATATACTTAAGTATATCTTTAGTTGTACTTCAGCGCTACTTCTCCACAATTAAAGTGCATTAAGTACAAAATTATTTGTCCCAATTTAGCAGACTTTAAATATACCAGAATATACAATTTTTATTAAGTACACAATATGTAAATGTATTTGTAGTATGCTTAGCAAGAAATAAATGTATTTTAAATACATTTTAGTATATTTATTTTTCACTAGGGTAGAGTCAGAATTGTGACTTTTTTCTCAGAATTGCATGATATAAACTCTCAATTGCGAAAAATAAAGTCAGAATTGCATGATTAAAATTCATCTTTTTTCTCTCGCAATTGCAAGTTTATATTTCACAATTTCGTTTTTTTCTCACAATTTGACAGATTTTTAAGTTCCTAGAATTGCGAGTTTGTATCTCACAGGTCTGACTTAATAACTCACAGTTGTGTGTTATAAAGTCAGAATTGTGTGATATAAACTTGCAATTCTGAAAAAAAGTCAGAATTGTGAGTTTATGTCTTGCAATTCTGACTTTATAACTCACAATTGTGAGTTTGTATCTCACATTTGTGAGAAAAAAGTCAGAATTGTGAGATAAAGTCACAGTTACCTTTTTTATTTTTTATTCAGTGGCAGAAACAGGCTTCCATAGAATACTTGTGGATAATTGTAAAGAAAAGTTTTAGTGTGTTTATTACATATACTGTGTTTTATTTTCTAGGGAGGGTGATTTTTTTTATTTTTTTTTTTTCCCCACCAGGAAGAGGATATTGATAGGCCCTAAAGCTGACCTCAGCATCGAAAAAACATTGACTTCAGGATCCCACCATTAGGGCAATGTCTGTCATTAATTATTCAGTCACTCAAAAATTCAGTCATGTTGAACAGGTCCTTGTCACCTTGGTATCTGTTTCTAGAAATCAGTATCTGCAACTTGTCCTACTCGTGCCACCAGACATACAATAAGAATGAGGAAGATTGACAGTAATAAATGTATTTTTATAATTATTTTGTTTATTTTATAAATATAAAATTCCCCCGCATCTGCATGACAAACAACCCCTTGCAGTAATCCTTCTGTATTAACACACAGCAGATAAACATATTCGACCTGGCATACGTATTTATAAATCCATGCGCAAAATGTAATGATGGTGACACTCACATCATTAAAGAAAGAGTTTCACGGTAAATTATCACCACATGACACATAAAAAATGATTCATTCATGCTAAGGTGGGAAACTGAGTCCAGCACTGCAGAAACCACAGTGTGAGTAAATGAAATGAATAAAAATGGCACTCAGTGTCAAAAAAGGTTGTCAACCCATGCTGTAAATAAACACATGCCTGTTCTTTGTTTCGTATCAAAACTTGTAGTGTCATACTTGTTTCTAACTGTTGGAGTGTTTTAGAGTCCTTATGAATGAACTACGTGTTCTTACTATAGGGGTCGACCGATTACCGGCACCAAAATTAAGCATTTTTATGGTTATCTGTCATGATTTGTCAATAAAATAATTGAAAAGCATTTAAAGAGAGTTTTTTGTCAGAGCCGTTGTTATTCTTAGTTCTGACTTTAATTTTAATTTTTACACCAGACATATATATTGGTTCAAAATATCGGTTATCGGTCTAACGACCGCTATCGGCATTGGCCCTGAAAAACACATATTAAGACTCCTAACTTACTATAGTGTGAAGGTTAGGATTAGGGTTTGGTTTAGGGTTAGTTGCTTGTAATTATGCACAATTTATTGTTATTACTATAGTAAATCTGTGTAACATGTGACCACACCTTAAAATAAAGTGTTAGCCGCTGTCTAAATCATCGCCTGAAAGTTTTTCGCCTGCAAAGCTTTGCCTATTTCAAAGACCTGATTCCACTCTTCACTCTAAAAAACACAGTCAGCTGGTTTCTTTCAGGTAGTCTCTCAGGAGGAGGGCCATCTGATCGATTACAGCCACAGGGGGTCTTCTACATGCTGGCAGAATGTTCTAGTCTTCCTCACACTGCAGCTCTGTACACTAAACAACACATCTACGCTATTCTTCCTTTCTCCTCGTCTATCACTGGCCTCTGTCGTTCTTGTCTTCTCTCTCCCCTTCTTAGCATCTCCTGGATGCCCTCAGATAGCAGGCTCTTGATGGAAACAAGTAGTGGAGAGAATTGATTGGTCTACTTCAAGGTGAATGCTGATTGTAATTGCACAGAGCCTTATTTGGCTCTCCCACTGGACAAACTCAGGAAGTCACAGGCTCTGCTGCTTCAGGGTTTCTGTGATTTCGGGGTGGTTTGGCTTTGCGGGTTTGTCTTTATCAGCTGATTTAACATTGCATTGTTATGCTGGACATCATTAGGCACTTGGGAAAGATTAAGGTTTTAATTGGACAGATCTAATGCTCAGGAAACATTTTGATGACCTGTTTGTGCAAATTGCAGGTAACTGTCCACACCATTATTGTTTTTTATGTATTAAGGTCAGTCTGCTGAGGATTTTTAATTAAGTTTAAAGACGGTCTAATTGAAAATATTTTTTATAACAAACATGAAACATGGTTTCCAGTATATTCTTATAGATTTAGGCAGCCATTTGATTTTCTGTGCTGAATTTGCTTTACTTGAGAGGTTTATACAACAACAAGCATAAAAATAATACTGCGCTATATTCATGGTCCAGTTCCTCCTGTCTATTTAAGAGTGTGTTGGTGTGTGTGTGTGTATACGCATATATGTTTTCTTTCTGTATAATGGAAAAGTGTGTGTCCAAGATGCCCTCTTGAAAGCAGTAGTGTTCTGTCTCGCTCACTTGTGTTTTGTGAACACACACACAGATAGAGAGAGAGAGGGTGGAAAAACAAAGACAGGCACCCTTCACTTCAAAGCAAGCGGGTGACATTTAGGGCCCTCTGTGTTCAAAGCCCCCATTTTGCTTTTGTAGTTCCTCTTTGAGTATAATTAATATATTTCCTCTTCTAAAGGACTTGTTGGGAGTTGGATTAGCACACGGCTTCAACCAGTCTCTGCTTATTTCATTATGCAGCTGCACTAAAGGAGAAATTCATGAATATGTCTCTTTGTTTGATTTTTTTCCCCCCTCCCAGTATTTTCATTAGAAACAAGTTAGCTTATGACCATATCTGCTAGCACAGAGACAGAAAAGAAAAACACCACAAAACTGTGAAGAAAAACTTGCTAGTTTAATTTTCAATGCAGTTGACAGAATGACAACTGAAATGATTTTCGACTGAGAAAAATGCCTTTATTTCAATGACATTGTCTGTTTTCATACAGATTTCACATCCATTGTGTTGCTGTGAAAAGCTATTTGATCAGATTCTCAGTTTATCCTTTGGTTTCTCATTAACTCAGCTGTCATTGCGTCTTCTATCTGCTTTTTAAGCCTGTATTTCCCACTATACCTTTTTTGTCTGCAAATCAACCCATCGGGCTTATTGTCACAAGGCTTATTGAGCTTTTGTCTTGTGGTTAGTGGCATTGCATCTGGAAATTTGACTTCCTTTTCGCTTATTTGGCCTGAACGTTTTTATAATGAAAAGGATGAGAGCATTATAAGGCTTGTGTATTTCTCAACCTAAAAAGTATTGCTTTCTCCATTTAAGAGTTTGAACTGTGGTCAGTTTCTCCTAGACACTTGCTTTTGTATTTCCTCACCTAATATGTAATATTAATTGTAGTACATAAAAATGAGATACTGCTATATTTTACTGCTATTTTAAGTATAAAATTGTCTAAAATATGTTTAGAGCTATGGAAACATTTAGACATTAAGCTGTAATATGAAGGCTTTGATATTTAACTAGCTTAAAAGTGCCCCTATTATGGATTTTTGAAAATGACCTTTCATGCAGTGTGTAACAGCTCTAAGTGAATGAAAACATCCTGCAAAGTTTTAAATCTGAAAGTGCTCCGTGTATTAAGTTGTCTTTCAAAAGAAAGTCGATAACGAATCATTAAAATGAGTAGTTTTAAAGTGACTCTTAAGCTGTTTCAAGTTGACATCAACTTCAAAATCGCCCTACATCGCTGTTGACATCAACTTGAAACATTAGCATATTGTTAATATTTCACTGTAGTCGGCGCCGATAGCCTTGCGGTCAGCGTGCCGACATATAGCGCAGTTGTGCTCCGGGCGTCCCGTGTTCGAATCCTAATTTGAGGACCTTTCCCAGTCTTGCCCCCCATCTCTCTCCCGCTTCACTCCCTGTCCTGTCTGTAATAAAGGCAAAATGCCAAAAAATAAATCTTATAAAAAAATATATATATATTTCAATGTAGCGAATTCCTATTGAGAAGACGCTGTGCTCTGCACTGTGAGGGTAAATCTGTTAGGGTACAGTTAGGGTGTGTCCAAAAACTTCCATCTTATTTTCTCCTCTAACTTCAAAATCGCCCTACATCGCTTCAGAAGTACCGACCCAGTGTTTACAAAGTGAACATGCAAAGCAGATCAAACAAAATCAAACAAGATCAAACCCTTTACAAAAAAAAGTAAAACACTGATGTAGGGTGATTTTAAAGTTGAAGGAGAAAATGAGATGGGAGTTTTTCGAAACACAGAGTATGTATGCGCATCGCAGAGCTAGACAAGATAAGCATTTGTGGTTAAAAAGTGTATAAATATTTTTTTTTTTTAGGAAAATGACCGATCGTTTTGCTAGATGAGACCCTTATTCCTCATTGTTTAGAGCCCTTTGAAGCTGTATTGAATCTGCATTTTTAACTTTCAATCTGTTGAGCACCACTGAAGTCCACTATATAGGGAAAAATCCTTAAATGTTTTCCTCAAAAAGGGGTCATCAAATGCAAACTTCACTTTTACATGTTGTTTGAACATTAATGTGTGTTGGCAGTGTATGTACAAATCTACCCTATAATGATAAAAAATCCATGCAGTGGTTTTTAATTAATCACGATAGTTGATTGACATGAGCCTCTTACCTCAGATCAGTTGTAACAGTCCGACCTCCATTGTTTTGATGCCGGAGCAGGGATGTACGTTAGACAAGAATATCTCTGATTGAGCGATTGAGGTGTTGTGTTGCTGGATGTAATAATGAACGTAGTGGTCGTCATTTACTCCCGACATCTGAGCCGCTGAAGATGCAGTGGATTATGTTTGTTTGTAAAGGGAATGCGGCTCCCGATCTACATAAATGCGTCTATGTTCACGCAAATCATTCGTGATCCAGCTTCACTTACAGCAGAAGTGTGTATAAAGGGTTTTTTTTATGAATCTCTGCAATCACCTTTCCTAATAAAGCGCTAGTTAGCAAGTTTCATGGCCAAACGTGCTAAATGCGGCTAAAGTAAACAATCTCTCAGAGCAGCTCATCACTCCACAGAGAGAAGAGAGGGGCGGGGTGAGCAAAGCTCATTTACATTTAAAGGAACAATCCCTCAGAATTGGATGATTTTTGCAGAGCTCACTTTGACAAGGTAAAAAGGGTGTTGTTTTACACAACCACTGAGAATTTTTAACCAAAGTATATTATAGACTTTTCATTAAGACCCTAAAGAATCATATCAACTTCCGATGACCCCTTTAAATTCTTTTCCACTGAAGAAAGAGAGACATGAATATCTTGGATGACATCGGGGTGAGTAAATTATTTATTTTGAAAGTGGAGTAATTCTTTAAAAAAAGTGTTGCTCTCATGTACTCTGTAGCATGCAAAATACGCATTTAGTTGTGTGTTCATCTCTAGCTAATTGTCTAGAAATGTGTCGTTGAATAGTGAATGTTTGTTGTTGTTATTACTTGGTGTTCTAATAAAGAATAGAGCAATACGTTGGTGTACAAACTGCAGTGATTTATCAGTATGTTTCTGTGTTGGGCTAACACTTATACCATGGCTGTTTGGGTGTTTACCACCCTGGTGAAAAAACCAGCATATGCTGGTAGGTATGTTTTGATGCTGGGATGCTGGTTAGGTAGGTTTTGATGCTGGTTTAAGCTGGTGCTTAGCTGGTTTATGCTGGTCCTTTGCTGGTTCATGCTGGTCCCACTGAGCTGTGGGTTAGAGTAATTATGATGGGCGTTCCGTTTTTGATGATTCGTTGAGCAAATAAGGAAAAATAAATGCATATTATAAGACAATGAAAATGTTTTTTGACCTTGCATGCATGTCAACCTGTTTTTGGGGACTCCCAAAAACAAAATGCGAACCTTTCATAATCCATAATAGGGGCACTTTAAAATCTTTGACCTGGACTTTGACTTTGCTCTGAGGCTGTGTGTTCAGCCAAATAATGCTCATCTCTTGTAGTTAAACTTACATTTGCTTTTTGACTGACAGATGAAGCTCTTGTTCCAGTCACGGAGGTGTAGTGGTGGACTGTGGCTCTAACTTGTTTATTGAAGCCTCTCATCCCCTTATGCTTATCTTCACCCTTTCCTCTTTCCTCCACAGCCTTTGTTTTCTTTCTTTTTTTTATTATCCTGATGTATGCTCTTTTTTAGAAGGTCAGTGCAAAAGTATCATATCCAAAGAGAAAAATCCCCTTTTATATCTGGCTCATGGGCCACTTGATGGTGATGGCTGCCATTTCATAGATAGCACTTCCCCTCATCCTCAGCAGCATCGTCCCAGTCTCTGCCTTTAAGCTAACAGGGTAGCTTGATTTGAAAGCATTGGGTAATATAGAGGTTCCTCTTTAACCCTCCACCTCACATTCCGTGTCAGGCGTCATTTATATCCTGATGAAGATCAAAGTTTCTATTGGGATGCATCCAAAATGCCAAGCCCTAATCCCTCGCTAAAATTGAAAGTACCCTGGTGTGCACACTTCAATAAAAGAAAAACTGAGAGAAGAAGAAGAAGAAATAGACACAGAAAGAAAAGTGAGAAAAGTAGATAAAGCCTGAAATGAATTATGTATCACTCCTAAGAGGAATATCGCTCCTCTTGGTTGGCCTCTCTATCTCGCTCTTTAAATCGATACAGGCTCACTGTCATGGGTCACTACCCAGCGTGCACCAGGGTACCACTGTGCTTCCAAAGTAAGCCATCCCCTGCTCCCCCTTCCAGCCGCTCTCATGGTGATAAGTCTGCCATATCTGAGCCTTAGCTCCAAGAGGACAGACTCTTTCAATTTAACTCCAATATCCGCTTCTGATTGAGTAGCGTAGGCCGAGCGGAGCAGAATTCATATATTCAGCGCTCTTCAAGGTTTGCGTGGGGGCTCTTGGCCATGGGGAATGCATCAACAGTATGTTATTATAAACCTGCTCTGAGTGAGACGTGTCGTGTGGCGCCGCATCTGTCACCTCCATATTGTGGAAAGTGGCACAAATATACCCTCAAATTTTCAAATGAGCTTTATCTAATGATTACAAAAGGGTTTTGTAGGTACTCTCGAAGAGGCGCGCTGAGGAATATTCCAGATTCAGTACAAGATAAATTCAGTCGACACCATTTGTGGCATTATGGTGATTACTGTGAAAATTCATTTACACTTTTGTCCCTCTTTTCTTTGAAAAAGTGTGGGTTATAGTGAAGCAGTTGGGGCCAAACTGTGAACATTACAATACCTAATTTTTACTGTAACAAAATGCTTGCTAAACTTATCTATGTAATGGTTTTTCCAATTTTACAACATAATGCTTAAAACCCTAAAGGCTGTGACACCAAGCCAATGGTCAGCAGTCTATGAACTCTGGGCCATCGTATAGAGTCTTTATGGTGTGCTCTTTACTGTTTGCACTAGTCTGATCCCACTGCCCTGTTGAAAAGTCAAGCATATGCTGGCTTGGTGTGTTTTGAAGCATGGCTGCTGGTTTGAGCTGGTTTAAGCTGGTCCGTAGCTGGTCATGTGCTGGTCCTAAGCTGGTCCTAAGCACTTAGCTACTGCTCAGGACCAGCTTAGGACCAGCACATGACCAGTTTAAACCAGCTCATGACCAGCTTAGGAACAGCTTAAAACCATCTCAAACCAGCAGCCATGCTTCAAAACACACCTAACCAGCGTATGCTGGATTTTTCAACAGGGCAGTGGGATCACACTAGTGCAAACAGTAAAGAGCACACCATAAAAGCTGATCTTACAAACTCTACATGATGGCCCAGAGTCACAGCCTTTAGGGTTTTATGCATTATGTTGTAAAATTATTTTTTTCAACAGGCTGGCAGCTTTCTGGCCAACTGAACGTTAAATTGCCGTTGATCAGTCAGTGAGACATTAGTCTGACTGGCTGTTTAGCTTGGTGCATTAGTACATGAGAGGAAAAGCAAGTAGAGGGTCACACTGTTCTAATATTACGTCATCTTACCTGAGCATCCAGTACACAAAGATTTTCATAACAACGTCTGTTTAAAATTAAAAAGTCAGAACCACTGATCAACGTGGCAACTGATCAACATCATTCACGTTCACAATGGTATGCAAGCTTTGTTTTATGATTTGTGTAGACCAATTTGGAGTAGATGTCACAGTTATGTCACTTGCAGCTGCGTGCGCATTGTGGAAAAGCAGAATAACACTGGTAACAAGTGGAGTGAAATGGGTAAAATCCATGGAATAAGAGAAAAAATGTACTGTTGTGCCGTCAGAGACGCCATTTGAAGCTGCACGCAGATGTTTAAACGGACAGACTAATGGGTGAAACCTGCTATGCTTACTCTACTTTTAAAGCATAAATTTGATTTAAACAATAGGTCTATATAATTTTCACATATGCAGTTCATAGGTGAGATTATATTATCCCTACAATTGCAGCATGAAATACTTTTTAAACCTATAACATTTTACATTCACCTATTTTATCTCACAATTCTGACTTTTTTCTCACAGATGAAAAAAAAAAAAAATCTCGTATTTCTGACTTTATAATTCGTTGTAGTGAGTTGGTCAATTCTGAGGGAAAAAAAGCCAAAAGTGTGGGATATAAACTCATGATTCTGAGCCAAGGGGAAAAGGGAAAATGACGAGTTGAGTTTTCTTGAGTTATCTTGAGTTGAGGTATCAGAATTGTGAGATATAACCTTGGAATTGTGAGAATAAAGGCAGAATTTTGAAATATAAACTGAAATTTACCTTTTTTTATTCTTTAATTGCATGGCTTCCATAGACTACTTGAAACTATAATTTTCTGCCACCAGATAGGCTCTGCCCACAAAAAATGTCATCACTGTTTGCAAACACCGAATTGGTCTATATCCTAGTGCTAATTTCTTTTTGAAAGACAAACATAGACTACTGCCACCTGTTGACGATTCTGCCTTTGCAAAATGCACAGTTAATCGTCAAAAGTTTACAGTTTACATACAGCTTTCAGAATCTGCAAAATGTTAATTGTTTTACCAAAATAAGAGGGATCATACAAAATGCATGTTATTTTTAACTGACCTGAATAAGATATTTCAAACAAAAGATGTTTACATATAGTCCACAAAAGAAAATAATAGTTGAATATAAAAATGACCCTGTTAAAAAAAGTTTACTTGTTAAAAAAAAGCTTGATTCTTAGTTGAAGACTTCAGCCAACGGCCTGAGGACACTGGGGACAACTGAGGGACTTATATGCAACTATTACAGAAGGTTTAAATGCTCACTGATGCTCCAGAAAGAAACACAATGCATTAAGAGCTTGAGGGTGAAAACTTTATTATTAGATTAGGGTAAATTTAACTTCTGGGATGTCTTCTGGGAAACATGTAAGTATCTTCTGTAGCTTTTAAAGGGCAGTACTAAATGAAAAAAAAAAAAAAGATATTTAGGCAAAATAAGAAAAATGTACACATCTTTATTCTGTTCAAAACTTTACACCCCTGACATCTTTATGCATCGTTTTTCCTTCTGAAACATCAAGTGAGCGTTCGAACCTTCTGCAATAATTGCATAAGTCCCTCAGTTTTCCTCAGTGTCCTCAGGTGATTGGCTGAAGTCTTCATAGTGTGTTCAAGCACAGCTTTTTAGCCCAGACATACATAATGTGAGGCAAAAACGATTGGCTTTCATTGACACTTGTTCTTCAGTGTCAGTTTGGTGTCAGTTTGTGTCACTACCTTAAAATGGCAACATGATAACACACTGAGATAACAGCTCAAACAATACACAAGTTGCTTTTATAGACTTTTATAAAATTATAAACTTCACATTACTGCTTTTATTTCCTCCAAAAATGACCCCAGTCAGTTCCGTTGACCCTGTCCCAAACAGCATGTACTGCGGTCTTGCAAACTTACAATGGCCACTGCATGTGCTTTTATGTCCACAAGACCGTAGGGTGTCCCATGTGTCATTTATGGCCTCAGAAGGGTGCTCAAGAGCCCCCCTTTCACTTCTGAGTGCACACTGAGCTCCACAGTAGACTTCTACCCTAAAGTCAAAGTGATATTACTTCACAAAAATGTGGGCTCAGGGTAAGGAAACAAGGGCTTTGGGTTCCATTTGGGACAGGACCATTGTAAGCAATAACCTCATTTTTAGTTGATTTTATTTATTTACTTATTTAAAGAAAACAAGGAGTTCGTCCAGTTTCAATTTTTGGTGTCGATGGAGCTTAACTTGTATTAAACCCAGAGTATTACTTTATAAAATAAGATGAGCTTTTTTTAAAGATCACAACCATGTTTATATTATTTACTTTAGATAGAAGATGCACTTCAACTCTCCTGGAAGAGTGTGCATAAAAGCTCAAAAACAGATGATTAAAGCAGTTCAACCTCAATTATCCAGCCTGGTTAAAAGCGAAGCGCTAGTTGCTATACAGTCAGATAATAGTTAATGAAAAGGTGTAAATTCTGTCACAACACTGTGATGGTGGCGTTCGTATTCGTGGCCTTACACCAGCGCCACACTAATTACCTGCCTGAAGGGTGCTGTGGAGAGAGTGGCCCTCTGGATATTTTTCTACTTCACACAACACCTCTCTTTTCCTGTCAACACACCGGGGACACATCCCTCTCTCTCTTTCTCTCTCTCTCTCTGACGCTCTTTCCATCCATCGCTTCGGCCGAGGAGGTGTCACATTATCACCTGGAGGTGTAAACAGCCGAAGAATTACCTTTTCCACACCGATTTCTCACGTACACACACGCTTGCAGCACACACACACACTCAGGTACTTATATACGCTGTCTCTTGTCCCGAGATGAGTCTTTCTCTCACTCAATGAATTTGACCACGTATGTACTTTTGCTCTTAAACGATTCTTAAATGTTTTCCCTCATTCCAGTTCTCTTTTACCATTGCTTATGCTTACAAACCCTTTACTGTCTTTCTTTCCATGTATGCACCTCTCTGTCTCACTATTTTTGGTCTCTTTCTCTTTTTCTCTCTGTCCATCTCTTTCTGTTTCTGTCTCTTGATCTGATGGATGGCTCACAGAACTCACAGAGGTGCGAACTCCTCTGATGTCGTCAGTCTGCGTCCTCCGCTGTCAAAAAAGCCTCCTAAATATCATCCTTGCATAATGCATATCTTGCATATTTTCTCATACCGCATGCACTTTCCCATTTTTTCAAGAGTAAATGTGTTTACCGGATGCAAAGCTTAAAGTATACATTTATCTCATTCGATACTGATAAATGTCAACTTTCCTGAAAGTATGTAAATAGTTTTCTGAAGAATCGCAGAGTTGCTGACATGCTTAAATATATTTAAACATGGTCTTTTGAGTTTTAAACTTTATTTTGAAAGAAAATGCCTTGAATTGCCTTGTATTTGAGAGAAAAGCTCAAACATGACATAATTTACGTAAAATTGTACAGTTCTCAATGCTTAATAGCTCCATTGTTTTTATGCCTCGTTGCTAAAGAATAGGCCTCCTTGTTTCAATGCTCTCAATAACAGAAGAATAGTCTTTTAAAAGGGATAGTTCGTTCAAAAAATACCGTCATCATTTACTCACCCTCATGTCATTCCAAACCATATGACTTTCTGGAATTTTTGGAGAATATTCTGCCCATTTTCTTCAATTTAATGAAAGTTAATGGGCTCTGAGGGTAGCTATAACCTGTGTCCTCTTTCAGAGGGTCTGTGTGGTGTAGATGTGCCATAGATGCTGGTACATGGATTTATAGATGGGACTGCTGTTTGCAGCTGGCTGTTTGTGTGTTTACCGTTGTTTCCCATTGTGTGTGCGTGTTTGTATTTGCCTGGGTGTATTTCGACTTTGCCAGACTGTGTAAGCTCCTGCAGTTGCTCCATGTGGTCTCTCTACTCTCTGGCAGTATTGCAGGGCCTGATGTTGGCAGTTCCGCCCTGCCAACCCCGGCAGCCCTCAGCCAGACAGAACACTAGCCACATTCATTACACATTCCATGAGACACTTGCCAAAGTCACCACTGCTACATGCACTGAAAGAAAGCTTTATTGTTATCAGCAGTAGAAATAATCATAATTAAGTGGTATTTATTTATGCTTAATCATTACTTCTTCATCTTAGTAAGCTATAATAAGTTTTAAAAATATTGATGTACTAGGAAAGTACTTTATAGACAAAGTTCATTGTGTTTAAACTTGATAAGTTTCTAATAGGCAGTCATTGAAATTATTGAAATTAAAACATTTATATTTAGACCATTCACAATTAAAAGATAAAGGCAAAATATGTTGGATTACTTTATTAAAATATCCAAAAACCAGTAGAACATTGTTATATATTTTGCTGACTTGTGTACTTATCCCAAATGTTTCGAAGAATGTTTAAATCCAGAGAAATAAGCAATTTTATAACGGACCATGTCATTGCATCTCCTGCCAATGACATCATACAACCTCCTCAATTTTCCGGTTTTATTTTGTAGAAAACATGAAAACCCCAAAGACACTTTAATATGTTATGTATTTTATTATACAGCGCTGTTTTACCTCATATATGCATGACCGGAAGGAGCGGAAGCAGTCGACTATGGCATAATAAAATCTCTGCTGCTTTCAAACCATGTACCGCGCTCGTCCTTTATTAGCAAACGTTCCAGCGTTCTAGTTTTGCTTTCACGACTTTCAGCCCCACCCTGCTTCATACTACAGTGACCTAAAAAGTCTTTAATACATTAGCTCATCCATGATCATAATTTCTGCCCGAGTGCCGATGGATTGCATCGGGTGTGGGGATGAAGACTACAACTCCCATGATTCCACACTCAATCACTTTGGTTCATTGTTGGTTTCTAGCGGTGAAAGCTTACGTATTGTGCCTTTAAGAGCAGTAGCTTTTCTTTAAATGTCTGATCTCATCTAGATTTGTAATATAAAGAGATTCATTCTCATTATTATGAATTATATAATTTCCAATTTTCTTTTTCTGTTTCTAACCATGATCTAACTACTATTTCTACTAAAAGACTACTATTTCATTATTGATTAAAAATGTGTAAAATGTTAAACGCATAAACTCTACAAACGTAAATTCCTTTTTCAGTATTTCTGTCATGTTAGAATATGTAAACAAAAGGAAAACTATTTTTTTGTTACCCTATTGACAGTTTTAAACTTAAACTTGTTTAATTTCGATACTCTTTTAAGAAAACAAGGCTTAATGTCATTTTGCATCTCAAAGAAATGTTTCTTGATTTGAGGCTGTTTAGATATTTGTACTGGAAAAGAAGACAAAATATTGAGTAAAAAAGAAAATATTTACCTAGCCAAGCACATTAAAGGGTTAGTTTATCCATAAATTAAAATTCTGTTACAAATTACTCACCCTCATATTGTTCCAAACCCGTAAGACCTTTGTTTATCTTCAGAATGCAAATTTCTGACCCTGCATAGACAGCAGCGCAACTGACACATTCAAGGCTCAGAATGGTGGTAAGGACATCATTAAAATAGTCCATGTGACATCAATGTCCATGTGGTTCAACCTTAAAGGGTTAGTTCACCAAAAAATGAAAATCAGCCCATTATTTACTCACCTTCAAGGCAACCTAGGTGTATATGACTTCCTTCTTTCAGACAATGCAATTGGAGTTATATTAAAGATTATCTTTACACTTCTAAACTTTATAATGGCAATGGGTGGGTGTTTTTTTTCAGCAGTCCAAAACAAGTCCCATAAAGTGCATCCATCCATCCATAATATAAAGTGCCACACACGCCTCTGGGGGATGAATAAAGGCCTCCAGTAGGGAATTGATGCATTTTTGCAAGAAAAATATACATATTTAAAACATAATAATTACTTTTCTCTAGCTTGCGCTAACAGTCATACATGGAAGCCATTTCAGGCGGATGACGTAGGATGTCGGCATTGTGCATGCGCCACTTAGAAGTGACAAATGCAGACATGTAGTGACCAAAGCAAAACAACAGTCATGGATTAGAAGTACAAAACAAGGATTTGTAAAGAAAAATGTCGGAGGATTTTAGTATAAACCAAGAGGGGACTGGTTTTCCTTTGCTAAAGTAAGGAAACTTTGCTTCCTTTGCTCCTGTAAACAAACCTTGGTTTTTGCGAGCCTCACCAGCGGATGCGCATATGCAACACCGACGTCCTATGTCATCCGCCTGAAATGGCTTCTGTGTACAACTGTTAGCGCAAGCTAGAGAAAAGTGATTATAACATTTTAAATATGGATATTTTTCTTACAAAAATGCATCGATTGGCTACAGGAGGCCTTTATTCACCCCTGGAGCTGTGTGGATCACTTTTAATTGTGGATGGATGCACTTTATTGGACTTGTTTTGGACTGATGAAGTCAAACACACATTTATGCCATTTTGAAGCTTACAAGTGGCAGGATGAATTATAATATAACTCAGATTGGATTCATCTGTAAGAAGGAAGTCATATATAGTTAGAATGCCTGGAGGGTAAGTAAATCATGTGGTACTTTTCATTTTTGGGTGAACTAACCCTTTAATTTTATGAAGCTACAAGAATACCTTTTGTTACAGAAATTGTTGAATAAAGACGTTATTTTTGTTTTCTTTGCGCACAAAAAGTATTCTTGTAGCTTCATAAAATTGAACCACTCATGTCACATGGGCTATTTTAACAATGTCCTTACTACCTTTCTGGGCCTTGAACGTGTCAGTTGTATTGCTGTCTATGCAGGGTTGGGAAGCTTTTGGATTTCATCAAAAATATCTTAATTTTTGTTTTAAAGTTGAACGGGTTTGGAACGACATGAAGGTGAATAATTGATGACACTTCACTTTTCAGTGAACTATCCCTTTAAAAGCTGCTTAAAGTAAAACTTACCTGACACAACACAGCAGAAGTTCTCCACTCAGTCATATAGATGTCTGAACACACTCAAACTGATCAGCGGCGATCAAGCCCCTCAACTTTTCAGTCCCTTTATTAGAAATATTTGTTGTGTAATACATATTTTGCTGTAGTGTTTTGAATGTTCCTGAGACTGACAGTTATCATGCCCTTAATGCATCGATTCTCACTGTCTTTTACATCTATTTTAAACATGTGCTTATACTGTACTTAAGCTTTAAGTGCATTCGCTTATTGTAAATCCTGAATCATAAACTCTCAGCCACCCACAACCTCTATAAAAGAGCTTTTTAACCCCAGTCTTCGCATCTTGACGATGTGAATCATCCTCTCCTCATCAGACATAAAAAATATAAATTTTGAACCTGAATTGTTCTTGACGCTTTGAACCTTTAAACAAACTTCTCAGCACTTGATGCACAGACAGTGCATATGTTCACAAACATGTATGTTCTGTCTGGAATCTGTGTTATGTTGTTAAGCATTTTTTATGAATTTTTTACAAACTATGCAATCAAATGTATTCAAGGTCTCAAGAAGTGATTGTTTATTTGTTGTATCTAAACACTCAATTCTGTGCCACGGTAAGTACCAAACAGAATTGCAATCATTTTCTTTCTTCAGCCCGATTAGACATTGAACCAATGGCGTAAGTTTGGGGAGACTACTTTTTTTACAAAAATATTTGACCTGAGTTTTAGCTGATAGTGCTGTGCAGTACTTACAAGGATGAAGAAGTGAGGATGTAGTGAGATTTCAATTGATGGAGGAAGAGTCTGAACTGAATGACAGAGTGGTAAGTGTTTTTTTTTTAATGTTTTTGAAAGAAGTCTTCAGGCACCATAGGCTGCATTTAATCAAAAATATAGTGAAAACTGTAATATTTTGAAATATTAGTACAATTTAAAATAACAATTTCTGTTTTAATATATTTTAAAATGTAATGCAGTTTAATGCAGATGTTTGGGAACACTTTGCAGAATCTGTGAATAATTTTAACAAAATAAGTTATCATACAAAATGCATGTTATTGTTTATTAAGTACTGTCCTGAGTAATATATTTTACATGAAAGATGTTTACATATAGTCCACAAGACCAAAAAATGATTAAAAAAACCCCCTGCAAAAGTTTGGGAACCCTTGGTTCTTAATACTGTATGTGGTTACCTGGATGATCTATGACTGTTTTTTTGTTTAGTGATGGTTGTTCATGAGTCCCTTGTCTGTTCTGAACAGTTAAACTGAGCACTGTTCTTCAGAAAAATACTCTAGGTCCTTTCTGAACCCTTTTCAGCAGTGACTGTATGCTTTTGAGATCCATCTCTTCACAATGTGGACAACTGAGGGACTCCAACACAACTATTAAAAAAGGTTCAAACACTCACTGATGCTCCAGAAGGAAGCACGATGTATTAAGAGCCGGAGGGTGAAAACTTTTGAACAGAAAGAAGATGTCCAAATTTTTCTTATTTTGTTGAAATATATATTTTTTTCCATTTAGTACTGCCCTTCGGAAGCAACAGATGATACTTGCATGTTTCCTGGAAGACAAATTAAGTACAATTTACCTTGATCTTCAAATTCAAAAAGTTTTCACTCCCCGGCTCTTAATGCATTGTGTTTCCTTCTGGAGCATCAGTAAATGTTTAAACCTTTTTTAATAGCTGTGTTTGAGTCCCTAAACTGTCCTCAGTGTGAAAAGATGGATCTCAAAATCATACAGTCACTGCTGGAAAGGGTTCAAATATACAAAGGATGCTGGAAAACTGAAGAATCTGCAGGACCTAGAGTATTTTTCTGAAGAACAGTGCTCAGTTTAACTGTTCAGAGCAAACAAGGGATTCATGAACATCCATCATAAAACAAACAAAAAAAAAACAGTCACAGATCATCAAAGTAACCACAGACAGTATTAAGAACCAAGGGTTTCCAAACTTTTGCACGGGGTTATTTTAACAATTTCAGCTGTTTTTTTTGTTTGTGGACTATATGTAAACATTTTTTATGTAAAAACTCTTACTCAGGACAGTACTAAATGAAAAATATCATGCATTCTGTATGATCTCTCTTATTTTGTTAATTATTCACATTTTCACAGATTCTGCAAGGGGGTCGCAAACTTTTGCATAAAACTGTATATTCCTGAGCAAAACTACATTTTCAGCAGACATTACTCCTCCAGTTTTTAGGGTCACAAGATCTTCAAGAAATTATTTTGATATGCTGATTTGGTGATTTAAAGAAACTTTTTTCTTCTTATCTTATTTTAAATTTCTTAGCAATTTCTAAAAAACATTTTTTAGGATTTTTTGATAAAAAGTCTTTACTCTCACATTTGATCAATTTAATGCGTCCTTGCTGAATAAAAGTATTTATTTAAAAAGAAATGCTTTTGTGTCTCCTGCTTTGTGATAATTGATGTAAATTTAGTGTTGGATTTAACTCAGTCTCTTAATTATATCAAAGCATTTACATGAACCTAAAAGTGACTAGGTTAATAATTAAAAGCTCGATGTTAAATCAAAACATTTTGCCTTCATAGATAATCATAATTGTTGAATCCTTTTTTAGTGATGTCGGTGCTTATAAAGTTGAGTTTTTGGAAAGTCGAGTGAGCGCTGTTTCAACAGTACTTCCCAAGCACAGCCGGAGTTTCCAAACTCAATTGTCTTCCTTTCCTTTCTCGGCATATTAAAAAGCAGAGAGAGCTCAGCGTTAGAAGTTCTTTGTTTTAACCAGGACTTTCTTTATTAATAAAACTATCACATCTGCTCTGCAATGCTGTGGGTTGCCACTGAGCTTTTATCTCTCCTGAGAAACAAAAGGGGAAATTAAGCTCTGGGGCGGCCATTTTCAAACTTCAGTCCAACTAATGACTAACCATGCAGAGCTCTCCAAAACCGTCTCTCCCTCCCTCCCTCCCTCCAGCTAGACTTATCACTGTGCCGTATATGATAACATATTATTAAAATTTCTTCCCCCAATATTACAGTTGCTCATTATTAAGGAGTAGCAGCTGAGAGGAGACAGGAGAGAAGAAGGCCAAAATGGAGGGAGGCGTGTGTTGTGGAGGCTGAGGTGGGATGTGTTTGTGAGCCACAAGGTCATGAAGTGGTTCAGTGATTAACGCATTTCGTGGTATATGTATGTGTGTGTGTGTGTGTGTGGACGTGGGTGGGGGTGGGTGGGTGTTATGTAGTATATCTGATAGGTGTCATTTTCAACTACACCGCTCTCTCTTTTTCCCCTCCTCTCTCGTTGCTGCTCTGAGTGACGCTCTGTGTGATTTTTAATGACAGCTGGAACAAATGGGTTGTAATGAGGTGACCTTGCCGTGTAGTCTGTTTGCCTCACCACTTTCTCTCTCATTCTCTCTCTTTCTGGCCAGAGGGCCATGGATCATGCGTTTGAAGCAGTGTGAGGAAGAACCAGCTGCAGGGGAAGGTAATGAAGCTTCTGGTAGCGTGGCGAGTTGGCACCAAGTCACTGAAGCCTATAGCGGGTAGTCTTTGTTGGCAGTTTGTGTCGTACATGTTTTCCTTTTTTTTCCCATTGCGTGTTATTATGAACCTTTTGGCACATACAACAGACAAACTGTAAGACTTATGGGTATTCACTAGTTAAAGGGATAGTTTACCCAAAAATATGTTCCACAGAAGAAACAAAATCATACAGGTTTATGTCGTACAACATGTGGATGAATAATTCATGACAGAATTAGATTTTTTGGTGAATTACTCTATAAGAGGCTGTGTCATTTCATTGCCCTGTCCATTCCCAGCTGGCATCACTTAAATCATATGAATCATTTATTTAAATTCCATGTTTGCGGCATCAATATTTATTGAATAAAAAGTTTCCTACACTGTTTATTACTGTGATTCAGTGCCAGTAAAGCTGCTTATCTGTCCAGACAGAGCTCAGGATCTGAGCATGTGAAAGCGTATTCACACCCCATACCTCCTACTGCTTTAGTTTTAGCCAAAATGGACATCCTCCCGCTGTGTCTCAGGGCTCCCGGAGGAAAAAAGCTGCAGCTGGCTACCAGCTTGCCAGATCTCACTTCCTGGATGTGTATGCGCTTGGCTTTGGGACAGAGAAGCCATCGAAATAAATGAATCTGCTTTGATTGTTTCTCAGTGATATTTACACTGATGAAAGTGATGATTTTTCACAAAAGAGCTCATTTTGATTTAATCCCAAAGTTGATGTGATTTACAAAACATTATTTTTGGTATTGTGAATTTGCTTGCATGAAGTGTGGTTGTTACAAAGACTGGTGATATTATTAATTACTTACTCAAAATTAATTATTATTGTGAATTCGAGAATTGTCTTAGTATTTGGTTTGTCCACCGTTGTCCAGAATCTCTTAATATTGTGTAGTAACATTAATTTTTTGTAATCCTAAACGTTTCTATTGTAAATTCTGAATCTTCTGTTCCTTTTTTAATGGAACTGTTGGGCGCTGTAGGTTCGGATAAGGCTCAGATATGGCGTATAAAGAGTTATTATTTTGGAAAACAGCTTTAACTAAATGAATAAATATGCCTTAAACAATTTTGCAGCCTTTTCCAACCCACATACTGAAAAGACAAGCACCCCCACTGAATCTTAGAGTTTTGGACCCCATTGTGTATACGATATACAGATAACTGATTAAATGTTTCTAATCATCTACAGATTGGTAATTGTAGCATTAGTGCTGCAGGGTGCCTAAAAGGTACAAGTGGATTAGAATATTATGCAAATTATACAGGTTTTACGGCTCATTTTAATATCATTTTTCAAAACGCAATTATTATACGTTAACTTGAAAGAGAAGTCATTTCATAAAAAATAAGATTTTGTGTTTCGTGATTTTGTTTGTCTGCTTTCAGAGGGCCAGTGAATGCCTCAGTGGTATTCAGAATACCTCAGTGCCAAAATAGATGCTTTTGGTAATAAACTATAAATGGAAAGCACAGTGGTAAGTTGTTTGAATCTGGCTGAAGTAGTATTTCATTCATTCTGAGCAAAAAAAAAAAAGAAAAAAAAGGAGGGGAAAAACTCTCCGGGGTGCCAGCTGCTTAAATCAGTGTGAAAGATTAGCATCACCATCTCCTCTCATTTGACATGCCTATATACACAGTATTACAGAAGTCACAACCTATTAATCAATGTGTGTGTGTGTGTGTGTAACAGAAAGAGAGAGTGAAAATGTTGAAGCTCTTTCCAAAGTGTCAGTCTTATCTATGTTTTTACAGTTTCTCTATTTAAATGTCATCTAGAGTTTGAACATAAAAAGTCTGATGTGAAGTGGGATCATTGTGAGTATCAGTGCGTCTGCTGGTAGGTGGGTGGGTGGGTGCATGGTCGTATTAGTGCGTATTTTTTGTGGTAGACTGCCGAATTTGGTTGGTAACAACTGGAGATGTGTGAAATGCACCATATCCAACAACAGCCTTTATCTGAGACAAAAATCACATGACAATGAACACACAAATCCAAGGATCTGAATACAGCTGTCGGCTTTAGAGTCATTAAGACTGAGTGAGAATGATTTTGTTCTATTTCAGAGGTTGCTAGGCAATTTTTAGGCCAATCAGGTAATGCATCCTTACCTCACCTCCCTGCTAGACCAATCAGGTATTGATCACGACTGATGATAAGAAAGTGGAAAAGCTAATAAATAATCCGGTTGGGCGATGCGTGAAATAGATTTCAAAGATTTTCTGCACGGGCATTTGGTTGTTAATAAACAGATCCTGACAACCATTAGTGTACGCTGGAAATAAGAGTCGACAGTTCATATGTACAACACACCCATGCTGCACTGATTCAGCTGTAAACAGCCTAATGTTTCATTGAGTCTTTCTCTTTCTCTTTCTTTCTAGAACTGTGGTGTTCTATACCAGATTTTTCAAACTTATGCACATCTAGACACATACCCTGTCTTGTTTTTTTCATCTATAATATAAAGCCATAATTTAAATAACATTGGTGTTCAAAGTTTTCACAATTAAGGCAAAATAAACACGATTATATTTAAAACTGGAGCTAATAAGACACTAAAGATGGAATGGTAAGATAGAAGATGCACTCCCTCAAGAGCAATGTGCAGGAAAATAAGAATTGTAGCATATTTAGACATACGTTTAGCATGTGCAGAAAGATGATGCATCAGCCGACGTGTTATTAAAGGGTTAGTTCACTCCTGAATTAAAATTTCCTGATTATTTACTTATCCCCATGTCATCCAAAATGTTTCTGTCTTTCTTTCTTCAGTCAAAAAGAAATTAAGGTTTTTGAGGAAAACATTCCAGGATTTTTCTCCATATAGTGGACTTTAGTGGGAGCCAGCAGGTGCAGTTGCAGTTTCAATGCAGCTTCAAAGAGCTTTACACAATCCCAGTTGAGGAATAAGTGTCTTTTCTAGTGAAATTTTCACAAAATTTTCTTATCTAGTCATTTTCTCAAAAAAACAAAAATTTTTTATACTTTTTAACCTCTTGATGCACATCTATGATTTCACGCATTGTGTAATCATGTTGAAAAGGTCACGTGCGGTTAGTTCTTTGTCTGTGTACTTCGGTTCAAAAAGGTAAGGTAGGGTGAAAAACCCAATCTCATTTTCTCCTCCAACTTCAAAATCATCAGACAGTTGTTTTACCTTTTTTGTAAAGGGCGTTTGATTTTCTTTGCACCTTTGCTTTGTTAACACTGGGTTGGTACTTCCACCTACAGTACGTCACACATGACCTTTCAAACATGACTATGTAATGTGTGAGGTTGTGGACGCAGAGTTAGTGCAAGACAAGCATTTGTGGTTAAAAATAATTTAAATTTGTTTTTTGTTTTTAGAAAACGACAGATCATTTTGCTAGATAAGACCCTTATTCCTCGGCTGGGATTGTGTAGAACCCTTTGAAGCTGCAATGAAACTGGAAAAAAATTTGGACCTTCAACCTGTTTGTCTCCACTGAAGTCCACTATATGGAGAAAAATCCTGGAATGTTTTCCTCAAAAACCTCAATTTCTTTTAGACTGAAGAAAGAAACGCATGAACATGTCTAAGAAGTGTCTTATCTATCGTAACGATCGGTTACTTTTTATAAAAACAATACAATTTATATACTTTTTAATGTCAAATGCTCGCCTTGTCTTACTCCGCCTGGACTGTTTTTGTTCCGGTTCATGACAGTTAGGGTATGTCAAAAAACTCCCATCTCATGTTCTCCCTCGACTTCAAAATCACTGTTTTACCTTTTTTGTTAAGGGTGTTTGATCTTCTTTGCATGTTCACGTTGCAAAGACTGGGTCGGTACTTCTGCAGTGATGTAGGATGATTTTGAAATGATTTTTGAAGTTGAGGGAGAAAATACGATCTGAGTTTTTTTACATACCCTAACTGTCTTGAGCCAGAATAAACAGATTATAAGGAGAGCAAGGCAAGATGAGCGTTTGAGAATAAAAAGTATATAAATCGTATTATTTTTATGAAAATAACCGATCGTTTCGTTAGATAAGACCCTGCTTCCTCGGTTGGGATTGTTTACAACCGCATTTGGGATCGTTTTAAGCCGCATTTCAAACTGCATTTGGAAGTTTAAAATCGGGGCAAAGAAAGACATGAACATCTTGGATGACAAGGGGGTGAGTACATTATATGTGAATCTTTGTTTTGGAAGTGGACTTCTCCTTTAATGTTTAAATTAAATGACAAAATTAAGAAAAGTGCAATTAAATGTGCTGAGAGTAGGTTTGGTTCATCTGTGATGAAGAGAAAAATTTAAGGGGCATCTTACTCCCTAACTCAAATATGATTCAGTTCTTTAAATACAAAGCAAGCAAACATGGCTGCTAACACGTACCAACAATTTCAGAGGAAAATAAGTAATCAAAGTGTGAACAGGCACATTGGATATAACCATTATCACCGCTCAGCATTTGGATTCAATATCCTTCACAGTTTCTTTAGTGATTGCGTATTTGGTTGCCTGGTTTGCAGCAGGCAGTTTGCTTACTTTGCCTGTTGCCAAATTCTGATCCGGATCTGCTCATTGTTGGCTGGGTTTTGCCTTTAGAGCTGAACACCATTGATGTGGCCTTGAACTTTTGAACAGCTTTGATTCTAAAGTATGGCGGCACCCTGCAGTTCCAGCTGTTACATATGCAATCGCTTACCTGCGTCTAGCTCTGACTGCATATGGCCAGATGACTGCTGCATTAACCATATCAAACTACTGACTCTTATTTTTCTGACATTTCCCTGGGTGAGGCTGTATTTCAATGTTTTCTCCAGACCAAACGGCACAGATCTGCAGGCTGAGAAGCGGCAGTGAGATGTAAGACACAGTCTATATGGCTTGTTGCTAACTGATCAGCTGCTTGCTCAAACACCAGCTCTTTGTTGCTGCTCCTCTCATCTGTCACAGTCGCTTCATCTTATTGTCTCTTTCCCCTTTCATCTCCGTCTCTTCATCCCTCTTTCTGCCCCTTCCATCTTCATTCAGCGCCTGTCTTTGTCTCTCCTTCTCTCTTTCTGTCTCTCCCCCTCTCTTTTTCTCTTTCAAGGTTTCACTCTTTTGCTTACTTCCACTATCACATCTCATTTTCTCTGTAATATTCATTGGTGGACTCGGAGCAGAAGGTTTCTTGCTTTGATTCCATCTCATAGGCTTATCAAAGGCAGGCCAGCACAATGTCATATCGCCATTGAAATACACAAGGACGAGACGCATTACTGCAGAAGGAGAGATGATTGCTCGCTTTTTAAAATGGGTGGGGGGAGAAGGGTTCAAATTTGTGCATGTTTTTCCTCCTGAGACACAACAAGCCCTATGACCATGATACAAATGACGCAAGACCGTCATTTCACGTTGAACAAAAGCGTTGAATTAAGAAGATGTGCCTGTAAACACACCTATTTGGGTTTAGAGGGTGGGGATTCAACTCCTGAACATCTGTCTGTAATGTCAGTGGGTTTTCTTTTGTTTATAAAGTAGGGATCTTATTATCTAAATACTGATTGGATGAATCATGTTTGGAGCAACTGTACAACACTAAAAATCTCACTTCTGTGATAAATATTGTAAGTTTCTGCTTTTTTTTTAACAGCCATAAACACACTTAGTGGAAGACTTTTTTATTTTGATAGTAATATTAATCAATTTATCTCTTAATTGAACTTGGTCTCTAATGGTGTCATTTTACAGTCTCATTAGTAGACGTATTTGTATGCAAAGCGTGGTTCTAGCAAACATACAGTTTCATATTTTCAAAACATTACCTAAAAAAAACTATTTATTTACCTGTTAGTAAATATATATATTGTAAATATGGGCTGTTATGTTTCACTGCATGATCATTGTGACTGAAAGAATTCACAATAATATTATTGCGATATATAGTAGTCAACGTTTGAAGTGGATCAAAAAAAGTTAATCAAAGTTGTCCTAAGACAAGAACGGGTATGGATTTGGTTTTAGGACAACTTTGATGAAAGGTTTTGAGCCACATCAAATGTTGACTACTGTATAAAGAAAAAAGAAAAATGAATAAAAAAGAAAATACTGTTAGTCAAATAGTTTTTGTTTTCTCTTTTTTTTTTTTTAATCATGAATCATAGTCAAAATACGATTACAGTGAGGTGTCGAGATTTGCAACCAAAATGTACAAAAACGTTCAAAAAGAAAGATTGATCATCACATTTTGGGGTGTCAAACACTTCATCTTTTGGACAGAATCTAAAAAACTCCCACACTGGCGAGTTTACTTTTTTCAGGTACAAGTAGAGTGTCATGCTTTCGCTTGTCATCTCCTCCAATGTGATTTTGTACATCAGTAGTCACTGCATTGCTCTAATTTTTTGCATTTTATTGTGGGTGGCATATGAGCCGATATATGTTTTAACAGTTCCCCCCTCCCTTTTTTTGAAAGCACAAATACATTATCAACTTAATATAATTGGTTGAGCAATGATATGGGCTCATCACTTAGTGTTAAAGGGGTCATGATCTGAAACCAAAATGTGAGAGGTCATTGTACTATAAAAACATCCTTTAAGTTTCGGAACTCAGAACTTTTTGTTAGTCTAAAAACAGCTTATATTGAAATCAGTCTGCCAAAATGAATGTTCTACTCTATGATGTAATAGGCAGATAAGCGCCGCCTTCGCAGAAGAATGACATCGCTGTCTATTTAGCCCCGCCCACCGATTCATACATAGTGTTTACCAGAGAGGCGAACGTGCAGGTCTACGCAGAAACTAAATGATAAAGATGGCTTTGAAAACAACAGGATGCTCTGCAGCGCCAATTTATGGAATAAACGGTCTTTATAATGCCTTCCTTCTGATTCCAACATTAGGAAAGAGTGGATGAACTTGTATTTGAATGAAGTTCCACACTGCAGATTCGTTAACAATTTCCCGTAGTGTCAGTGACGCAACGCTCGTTCCCTTATCTCAGGGAACCGAGGTTACGTCAGTAACCAGAGCGACACAATTCGAAGCAGTTTTAAAACTAAAAGATGCTGTGCCGCCTAGATTGGATCCGACAATGATGTCGCAAACAAAAGTGTGAGTATTTTCATTACGTCGTCACTATTGCTTTGTCTCTTCTTACAGGTCGTTTGATATGTACTGAGTTACTTATGTTTTTTAAACCTAAATCACAGCGGCGTCCATCTATGTGGTATGAATGTTAGCCAATCATAGCAGTGAGCGTTTACTTCTGAGTCTATAGTTCACCATTCAAAGAGAGCGTTCTAATGAGGGGGGTTAAAAGCAGGACAGAAAATAGCTCATTACTTCTAAATTATGTTTTTTGATGTAAAAATCTTGATAACGTAAGTGGACCACAGAGAGCAGTACAAAATAAAAAACAAAGGCAGTTCATGACCCTTTTAAACTAGGCCTACTGTATACTTAGTGTTCATTTTCTAGTCTTTTCCAATGGTGCGTTTGGTGAAAAGTTCAGTTCACAAACAAACACACAGACTGCAAAATACATTTAAGTAGTCAGACTTTCGACAGTCAGGAATAGTGATGTTAACACCTAGGGAAAATGTGTAATGGACACAATGCAAACAGGGTAAATAATGTTTTGTGTTTTTATTAAAATAAAGTTAAGATGGGCCGGCACATA
Source organism: Cirrhinus mrigala (assembly GCA_036247105.1). Lineage (NCBI taxonomy): Eukaryota > Metazoa > Chordata > Actinopteri > Cypriniformes > Cyprinidae > Cirrhinus > Cirrhinus mrigala. Next base: position 13,724,577 of record CM070013.1, on the reverse strand, counting down.
TCATGTTGTTTATTAGCTGTTGAAAATGGAGATTCACACTATATAAAACCAAATAATCCACACATAAAATGCAATCAACAGATTATGTGATGATGATTAATGTTTCCTATAACTGTATACAGATTTTCACAGAGGAAATTAACAAATGGTTCATTCCACGAAATCAGTGCATTTTGTGTCCCTAAGAAGTAATCAAACGGAGTTAATATAACAACAAATGAATGGGCAATTTAAGAGCATAACAATACTCCTTCATTAATATTACATAAAAAGTCAATTAAATGTTATTTTAAATAATTTAAATAGCATTTATGCTGGTAAGGGTAAGGTTTTTGGCCTGTCCCTCACTATGATTTTTGTTTTTCAGCAGGACTTCTCACAGGAAAAATCACATTTGCATAATGTTCTAAATATAGTCTCCTTGTTGAGCAATGTTTTTAGCATTTTTAGCATTTTTTTTTTTCTATAAAATATAAATCATTTTACTGGTGTCCCCTGATTTCATGTCAGCCCTGTTACCCTCATCAAAAAACCCTTGTAAAATAATGGTACATTTAAGTAACATCACTTCTAGGAGGTTACATCATCTGTCAACCAGGACTCCAACATTTAAAACACAAGCATGTTTCTCTCAACACATGTTTCTCTCACTCCTCTATAATGTTTTATTTTTGATGATTTATGAAGCTTGACTGAGGGGTGGCCATCATGCAATGTCAATCCTGTTACCATTTTTAAAATGTAAATTTAAACAATTATTTTTTACCTTTAATATAATCAATATCTACAAGTAAAATCCTTTCAAAGTGTACAATATGTGCTTTTGTGACTTTGACTATTAGCTAGCAATTAACAAATTTGTTTGAAATCGTTAAAACCTGTTACTTTTTAGAGTAACAAGTTTTGACGTGGGTAACAGGGATGACACTGATTAGGTTTGACCCTGTTTTTAAAGATTGTTTGTGTAAAATTCAAACATTTTAAAGGTCACCCTCTGTATATTATTGAGCTAATGCCTGTATCATTCAGTGGCATATGAGTTCTAATTAAACTATAGTATCTAGTAACACTTCTGTGGGTAACAGGGTTGACAAAAATACCAAAACATGAGGTAGAATAGTCATAATTACATAGCCTGAGATGGCATAGTACAATTTTGTAAAACTTCATGCGACTGCCTAAATCTGAAATTGCTCCAACACAGTTTTATCCATGCCCGGTTCAGAAAAGCAAGTTTTATGCAAATTTTGAAAGTACACAAAGAGCACTCCGTATATAATCACTAAAAAGCTGTCCCTCATCTTGGTTTATCTCAATCTTAATTTTTATTATAATGAGGGGATTCGCAAGCTTTCAAAACTCAACACTGGACAAAAACTCTGGTGAGCTGATTCTAACTTAAACACCTCTGATTGGCCATTGCTTTCAAGACTTCAACAGATTTGATTGGCTACATTGCTCATAGCTGCATAAACACATTGTAAATAGAAACGCTTTGACGCTCTCCAGAGCGCAAACACAAATAGGCACTGGATAGTTTGCCAGATATGATAGTTAACAGAGAATATCTCGAGTTTTTCCCGTGGGTGCTCAGCCATCGGTGCTTATGGTGGGTGGTAACCAGTATTCAGGTGTAAAACTGTTGAAGTGTCAACCAGATGGTTTCTGGAAATTGATTATTTAGAATATTTTCAATAATATAAATAAAATAATGAAAATAATGAAATGTAAATATATTTATAATACAAATATAATAGCAGATTTGTAAAGATTTTTACTTCTGTAAAGCTGTGTGTATGTAACACTTTATATGTTGTCAATTAATACACCAATGAATAACGAGATCAAGCTACATTTTGCTGTTAAGCACATAAGACCATGTGATTTTCACCATGATTAAGAAAACAAAAGTGATAAATCATTGTAGCTCATAGCCTCTCGTGGGGTGTTGCATAATTTTAATTCTCACATTCTGTTTTAATGAGTTTTTTTTTTTTTTTTTTTTTGCAAGGATTGTGGTCTACTCCATCCTGTGCTGTTCACTTTTTGCATCTGCATTTTTTGCTTATTAACTTCTAGTTGCCAAAATTCTGTCTGCTAATTGAATGACATTTGCTAAACATTTTCTGCCTGTCTGCCTGAAAAACAAGCATCCCTCATCTATCCCACCTCTCTCTCTCTGTATCTTATTCACTCTCTGTCTCTCTCTTTTTGTTTTTCTCTCATTCTCTGTGATAGATACGTATAGACAGGCTTCATATGTGGTGGGTTTGGCATCTGTCATGATGTCTGCTCTAATTCTGGAGTGATTGCTCGATAACGGTTATAGCCACGTCGGGCAGGCACTTGTCATCATCTCTTTGCTTGCAGCCGTTTTCATTGGCAGCCATGGAGAGGGATGGATTGATTGGGTGAATAGGTGAGCAGAGGAACGTGGGTGGTGAGATGAAGATGTGATATTAAAAGATCCATGAGCGCTTTCTGGAAAATGCTTTTTTCTGTCATCCTGAAACGGCATTATGTTTTTGCAAACAGATCAGGGGAAAGGCACGATGGGATGGCCCTCGTTTCGTACGCAATCTCTCAATCACTCTACTCGGTAAAATGAAATAGATGCACACGCGCCTCAGCTCAGTACAGGACGATGAGAAACAAATAAAATTCATGTTGTAAAATGTAGTCTTTAAAAATATGGCTGCATGATAAAATTACGACAGACTACTATACACAGCTATAAATGCTTCCATACTAGATCTTTCGTTAAATTGAACAATGTCACCAAAGTGACTAAAGTTAATTTATCAGACACAAACTGTAAATATATATTCACAGCACAGTGTCTATCCAGTCAAATGGTTCTGTTGACTTGTTTACGTTTTACTGTCATGCTCGACTTTGTTTAAAGTGGGCCACAATTTCCAAAAGTCCTTCAGACATCTTGACTTTTGCAGGACAAGCGTAGAGAGCTTATGAGAGAGAAGTAGCACTTGTTTCTGATGAGTAGTGTGGTTTAAATAAAATCCCCTGGTTCAAAGCCCGCAGGCAAATCAAGCTTGATTCAGAGCCAGTTGAACAGGTTGTCCTTGTTCCCTGTCCAATGAATCTTTGGATATAAATGGTTGTTTAGGTGCATTTACAACCAAGTTTTGGAACCTACCTACCATAACGCAGCTTAACTGTTTAAATTTATAGAGATGTAAACATTCACACTGGTTTTGGCTTAACATGCTAAAGAGGTTGAGGAAGCCAAACCTTTCACCATAGATTAGGGTTATTTTTTGTGTTTGACAAGATTTATTTTTTTTTTGTTCAAACTAAACAATTCAGATTAATTTTAAATGCATTTAAATTGGCTATTTATGTCTTTGAGAAGACTTTCAAAAACGCGGTCCATTAGTACGACGGAGGTGTCGGAACAGCTGGAACATTAAGGAATGCATATCTGGAATAAAACTGTAGTGACTGATACAATAGCCAATTAAAGCCAGTTGAAAAACAACTTGAAAATCAAGCCTGACACATGTTTTCATGGGCTGTCTTGAGTAATTTGGAAAGTCAAAGCAATTTTTTACTGAATAAAATCAAAAATATGCAGCTTCCAGAATTTGTGTGTGTGAAACAGATTGTAATTCACATAGTGCACTGACATGGGCTTATGTTATTTACTATGTTTTGTCAATATGTCAAATGTCATATATGAAATCTGAAGAAAAATGTTTCGTTTTTAAAGGCCTCGTTGTTTGCTCTCCGTGGCAGATGACCACTGCTCACGATTGTTTGGCTGCTATCTTTTTTCATCATCTGTGGACAGATCTTTTCTCTGTTTATCTTTCATTACCTTTGAACCTCATCCAAATCCAGCATATAGTCCTAAATGCAACAAAACACAAACCTTCATGAGGCATTTTTTTTCAAAAGCAGGGCATCTTACCCTCACGCAGTTCCTTTCCCCTGAGAAACGCTCAGGCTCCCTGACTCTGTCCCCAGCCTTTCATTTACATTTAAAGTGGCTGCAGACAGGCCTGAGTGCAAAGTGGATGGAGGAGGCCTCCACAGTCTCTGAGCTCTAATAAATGGAGACTCTGAGGGGTTCTGGGGATTGGCTGTGACACAAGGTTAACCTGGGTGCAGTTTCATTTGCAAGAGTGGGTCAAAGCTCAGCGCAGGGGAGAGTGAGATTTAGTCCCTCATGTGCGAATATGCGATGCGAGAAGGCATGTTTGTTAACGTGGTTGCATTTGCTCTCATTTAGCATTTCTTCAGGACTCTATGGAGAAAAACACATCAACAAATGACGGATGGATATTGGTAGCACAGTATTTGTGCTTGTTTACCACATGTGAATGCAGGCTGCATTCCTAGGTGTGACACTGAAATATGTATGATTTAGCGAGATTACATTCAAGTACTTAACATTATCCAGGTAATTCATTAACAAGATTGGGTCAGTGACATATTGGCCATGATAAAGAAAACACATGTGCTTAAAACACATGTGCTTTGTAGTTATGTTGGTTTTATGTGAAAGTTGAAATTGAATCACTTTAAGAATGTCAAGCGGTGTAATTATCACGTAAATAGTAATGACATATTCAAGGAAAAAGGAAAGTATTTTTAAGATCCATTTTTCAAGGTTAATTTATATATTTCCTGATAATTTACTAACCTTCATGTCATCCAAGATGTTCATGTCTTTTTTTTTTCAGTTGAAAAGAAATTAAGATTTCTGAGGAAAACATTCCAGGATTTTTCTCCGTATAGTGGACTTCAATAGGGATCAGCAGGTTGAAGGTCCAAATTGCAGTTCCAGTGCAGCTTCAAAGGGCTCTACATGATCCCAGCTGAGGAATAAGGGTCTTATCTAGCGAAACGATTGGTCGTTTTCTAACTAGTCGACTTTGCACATTACGTAATCATGTTGGATAGATCAAGCGTGACGTAGGCAGAAGTACCGACCCAGTGTTTACAAAGCAAACGTGCAAGGAAAGTCAAATGCCCTTTTCAAAAAAAAAGGTAAAACAACAATGTTGGACGATTTTTAAGTTGGAGGAGAAAATGAAATGGAGTTTTTCTCCCTACCCTACCTTTTTGAACCAAAGTACACAGACGAAGAACTAACCGTGCGTGACCTTTCCAATTCCTGAAGTCACAGAGCTAGTGCAAGATGAGCATTTGCGGTTAAAAAGAATCTACATTTTTATTTTTTATAATATGACTGATAGTTTCGTTGGATAAGACCCTTTATTCCTCGGCTGAGATCGTATAGAGCCTTTTGAAGCTGCATTGAAACTCTAATTTGGACCTTCAACCCGTTGGTCTCCATTGAAGTCCACTATATGGAGAAAAATACTGTTCTTCTCAAAAACCTTTCAAAAAAATTTATTTTCAACTGAAGAAAGAACAAAATCTTGGATGTCATGGGAGTGAGTAAATTATCATGAAATTTTTATTCTGGAAGTGAACTAATCCTTTAATTTGAGGACTCACAACACATGATATTTAAAAACCTGAATTTGCTTTCCTTTGCCCAACAAAGTCAAATTGCAACATAGGCTAATTGGAAATACATGCCTCTATATACATTTCAGCAAAACTGAAAAACGTACCTATATGTATGTATGAATCACTGCAGTTTCCAGTTGAAATGAACAATAGAGACATTAAAATGCTGACAAATTTTATTCCTTTTCGCACAAAGCATGATTTACAGGTACAGAGTTTTGATTAATAAAGCTTAATTTTCACACGATTACTTGCAGAATATCATATTATGACTTTAAAACGAATTTAACATCCTGTGCGATTTGATACTTTTAAACGTTGTCGTCACATATACACCTTCATATGCATGAGTTTTCTAGTTCAGTTTTCTCGGTAACTCACGTGATATGGCTTTGCTCTGAAGTGATGAAGAGCTCTGATATGAACCCCTTGAAACTACAGTTTGACAAAACAGTTCAAATCCTCATGAGGAAGTTAACATAAGCACCACTGCATCAACAGATGTGTTTTTATATCACTTTTGCATTTGTTAACACTATTGGATAGGTTTAGGGCTTGAATTGGTGTAGGGGATATTTCCAACACAATTGAGCATTAATATTTAGCGACACTCCCCGGATATTTGAATTCTGAACAGCCGTGATGTGTCCCTCAAGCAGCGTAATTAAAAAAACGCAGTAATGCGTACCTGTACCAACGTAATAAAAACGTGCCACGGTCACATATTGAACGTGTTTTAGCATCAATCTGAACATTTCACTTTGAAACTGCCTCAAAACGTGCAGTAAGGTACGTAATAACAGTGTTGCGGAAATGTATATAGAGGCACGTATTTTTATGAGCCTGGGTTGTCAAATTATGCAAAATTGTGACACCTTGACCTTGAGACCATCAGTAGGGTCTGTCTTATGTGATCATTTCTTGTTTTATGTTCTATTTTTCTGGTTTTTGGTTGCAACACATAACTCACATAATTTATTAATACGCAGTTTAGGGTTAAAGTTATTATTACGTTATTATACCAGAATACCTAGTTTGCCAGCCATTGAATTGCTTTTTGAACCTATTTTCGAATGATTAAATTAGTGTCACAAAAAATGAGCATCACATCATAATGTTTTTTGTTTTGCTGCAAAAGCAAAACATTTTTAGCTGACAAAAATGACCGTGTTCAAACAACGGCGAGTATATTTGCCACCTCTATTTCCGTGCCTGCACGACAAAACAGTATATATATGGCAGTAATAGATGTTTAGCGAGCTTGGATGATCCCTGTCTCAAGAAGTGATGTTGTGGTGCAGAATAGCTCAGCTGTATTTGAGACCCAGACACTAAAAAAAAAAAAGTGTCTTTCATTTTCCCTCAACCGCAGCAGCTGATAGACACTTTAGTTCACTCGCTCCCTCATTCTCGTTCTGGCACACACACATACACCTGTTTATAGAGACCGGGCTTTAACGCTGTCACAGGCGGGAGAGTGGGAGAAAGAGTTCTTTCATGAGTGAAAGACAGACAGACAGTGATGTAAGGAGAGATGAGCCGCTCGTTGATTGTTCTGAGGCATCGTGCTTAATCATATGGAATGTAGCATTAAGAGTGTGCGGCGAGAGGAATGGGCTTTCGTAGATTAAAATCCTAATTAAAGAGTCTCCAGCAGACAAGACCAGCACTGGAGACCAACTCAGCTGGTGTCATTAGCATAGACGTCATCTGGGGGCACTTAAAGTACTCTTTCTCTCTTTTTCGCTCAACGCTGTATTTCTTCAGAATGTTTCTTTTTGCCGTTTCTCTTTTCTGTCCAGAATCGGCTTCGCCTCGGCTTCCTTGCATTGCCATTTATTTTCACACTTTTCTTGCCTTATCTTCCTGTGTGTTTGACGGTCTGTTTTTCTTATATATCTTTCTCTCTCTCCACTATCTCAGTGCTGCCTCTTAACCCCGCTCCCTCCCTCTGTCGTTCCTGCTCCGGCAAAGTAAACAAAGTCAATTATAATTTCACACTGTATAATTATTTTCCCTTCTGTGTAATCTGTAAAAAGCCTTTTAATTCACTCTCTCTCTAAATGCACTATCAAAGCTGTGCTTGAAAAGAGCAACTTGCCTGAGAATCAAAGTAGGAGAAAGCGTTTCATCTTATATGTTGAGCTTTTTTTTTCTTTTGATTCTATCATCCTAAGATATGCTTCAATCCACATATTAGAGTGTACACACTCTCTCATGCTTGTGTTGCTCTATATTTCTTCATGGCTTATAGAACATGGCAGGTAATTCTTCGCACATTTAGATCAGTAACTGGCTGAGATTATTCCCACCTTTCGTTATGAACATCTCTGATGCCTGTTTGTTGGTGAAAACTGTTAATTGTGCAGTGTTTTTTTTTTTTTTTTTGCTCAACCGGAAAATGCATCAGAAAATAGGGCAATCTTTATGCATTTACCAGGATCGGAAATTAATGAGGGCTTGTAGCAAAAATGGCACCAAAAAGGAACAAAAATGCCCAATAAATTCAAGACAAAGGGGCAAAAAATGCCCCTGCACAATTAAACAATGTATTACGTGTGTCGTGATTAAAATGAAATGTGAAAATGAATGCAAAGTGTCAATTCGCAGAATTGCATTCAGATTCGCTCACATTGCTTTAGATCACTTTTTTGTGCAACGTTGAGTCTTATAACCAATAAAATGGATTTCTGTTGAATTTAGGAACGCATTGGCCAATCAGAGGCGCTTAGATTAGTCAGTGTTGAAAATGCGGCAATCAAAGGTGCTTTGATTGGTCGGCGCTAAAAACGCCTGGGCTGTGTTGAGTATGCACGCTCGCAAATTCCCTTATTATAAACAACACAGTGCAGATACAATGTAAATATTGGATTCATTTTGTAGCTTCAGTGATTATAACAGGAGTTTATGCTTAACTTGAGCTAGACTAGATTAATGTCATGCGCTTACTTTTGCTTGTTTGTCTGTAAAGCCAGAATGTGATGTGCCCATACGAACCAAAAACGTTTTATATTGTTTTCTCTATTTATATTTCTAGTCATCATTACAATATAAAGAACAATGATCTACAATAATGCTTTTGTCATAATACTGCAGCCCTATGAGCTCCTGTTTTTTTTTGTTATTTAGATGAAATTTTAAACAGTCTCTTGTTTTTGACACCAGTTTTAAAATATTGATTAAAGTAATTAGGTAACTTTAAGTATTTGACATTAAAGACAATATAGTATGGTGATTATAGTAATACGATGATTATAAAAATTGCCGTCATGAATGTAAAAAATGCCCTTTGAAATCAATTCCAGGGTGCAAATAATGCCCCTTATGGAAAAGTTCATTTCTGACCCTGGTATCTACATACATTTTCCAGTTATTAACTTGGCAATGTTTCAGAATAATAATTTAAAAATATAGAATTTCATCATTAATATTGGAGCTTTTGGTGTCGCTAAATGAAAATAGCTTCATGACATCAAAGACATCCTTAGAAAGAGTAAAACTTACATGCTAAAATTGATTTATCACAGATTTATCCCAGTGGCTAGCTATAATAAAGTAAATACATTTATACGCCATGATTCAAAAATAATGATTATATGCATGTATTTTAGGAGCAAAAATTGAGCTTTCATCTCTAAGTGCTCATCAGGATCATGTGCTCCAGACAGTCATGGAGTAATGAAGAGAAGGTGTTGTTTAGAATGTGTGGTACATTAAATAATTCTTAAAGAATATTTACAGTGGTTTATTACAACAGGGCAATTTAATGCTTGATTGGTTGTTGAACGTTCTAAGGTGTGCAATTATTGTCCAGTAAATGCATAGCTATGACCTATTTCTACATCTGACGACTGTGTTTCAGTTCCATATCACTTCACCAAAACTTCAGCAAACAAATTTGGCTTAACAATAGAATAAAAAAATACAGTTTCCATTGATGTATGTATGTATGTATGTATGTATTTATTTATTTATTCAGTTATATATGTATTTATTTATTTATTTATTTGAAGCTGTTAAATGTACAATTTCTCAAAAATTAAAAACAACCCAACTTGTGTTATTTGGTAACCCACCGCTGGGTAAATATTGGTTATTTTGACCCAGCTGGTTGGGTTAAATGTTTTTACCAAACATGCTGTTTTTTTTTTTTTTAAATCAGCTATTGTTTAAAAAGTATTATATTGCTGGTTTAAAATGGACTGGAACTTACAAAAAGCAAGAACACATGGTGAAAATCGAATTTATTTGGGTGAATACAGCATAGTTGACAATATTACATACATTTAAACTCGTTTAACAAGCATTTTAGACATAAAAATGTAACATTTACATATAGAATTTAAATTTTAGTGCATTCAACTGTTCTTGTAATTACTTTTTACCGAAATAGTGCTAATTTTAATGCCGGTGTGTCGCCGAAATCTGAGCCGGTGAAGGGCTGCTGTTCGCCAAGTTAACTGCGAACTTCAGACCGCGGCCTCCCGTTTCACTCGTAGCTGAAAGATGCCGTGACTGACTACAAAACCTGCCCATAAACAAACAGTACTGACATTAGAGAGCATATTTTAAGATTAAACTCAGTACAATAACGAATAAAACCCATTTATTTTATGCGAGGCAAAAGGCCTTTCCATCGTGTGAAACAAACGCTGCTGACGCAGCTGACTGACATCACGTCCTTATGTTGCATTGCATAAAATAATAAAATTTACAGCACAGTAAAGACTTTATAAATGAAATAAAATGTATACAAATCACCTGGGTGAAAAATATTAAAAATAACTCAATAAAATGACCCAACAAGTTGTACCCAGCATTTGGGTTAAAAAAAATAACCCAGCACCTGGGTAAAAATATAAAAAAATAACCCAATAAAATGACCCAGTAGGCTGAACCCAGCATTTGGGTTAATAAAATAACCAAGCTTTTTTTAGAGTGGATAATTCGGTTTTCAGTTGTGTTAAATCTAACCATTGCTGACTTTCAGGCTGATTTGTTGTGGGTTTGTGTTGAGGAGAGACAGCAAACTGTTGCGGATAAACAGAAATTGTAATGTTAAGTAGCTAAGTATCGCTTGTATTGCTTTGCTGGGGGTGTAAGCAAACTAACATTACTGTAGGCCAAATGTAAAAATGGCCAGTATGTTTTTCTGTTTCACAACACTTGAAATGCCACATGAAATGGCTTAAGTATTGAAGGATTAAACATGTCACAATGTTATTGAAAGGAACGACTGATTTTAGTGTTCTGAGAAGTTATGAAAGAAAAGATCAATTTTTTTTCTTTTGACATACAAAGCCCACACACAAGGTGCCATATTTTTGGACCTCTGAAAGCATTGGAAACAGTCTGTTTGGAAAGCTCCAGATCCATCAGCTGAAAACATGACGACATCCACAGTGGTCTTAGTAAATTCAATTATTGCAACCACACAGTGCTCTTTTTTACCCACTGCCCCCAGATTCACACAGTAGGATAAATGTTTGTACTTTCAGGTTTCAGGCTGAAAAATATTTTGCTCGGTGTATTTTTTGACAGTGTCAGTTTCCCTGGAGCAATATACTTAAGTCCCCAAACATACTGAAATCCTTTCTTAGTGCTAATAATCCTGAAGAGCATTTTACACATCCTCTCATCGTTTTTGTCATTTCAGATTTTATTTATCAAAAACAAATAGATTTCTTTTCGAATATGGAAAGTAATTTTTAAACAACAAACTCACTATTACCCATCCAAATGAGCTCAAGCACACCTGTCACACACACATCCATCTCAGCACTGATGACATGCTATATACCCTCTGATGTGCTCTCACTCAGTCACCCTTTTTTCTCTTTAACAGTTGAGCAGAAAGGACAGCTGGAGAAGGAGAGTGGTCTGCGGATTCTTGAGGCTGGACTGAGTGATGTAAGTCAGAGGAAAGGAGTCTTCTTTCTCTCCCTCTTCCTCCCTCACCAATGATGACATCCTCCTTTCCCAGAGTGCAACCCCATATTGAATGCGTTTTACTCGAAGAATCTGTCCCTTAACTTGGCATTCTTTTATAGATGGTGTTTATATCGAATTCTAGAATGAAATGTCATGGATTAGCAATAGCACCGCCAGCATTAGAGGGATAGTTCACCCAAAAATGAAAATTCCGTCATTCTGTCGTTTACTCACCCTTAAGTTGTTCCAAACCTGTATGAATTTCTTTCTTCTGCTGAACACAGAAGAAGATATTTTTTAAAAAATATGGGTAGCTAAACAGTTGCTGGTCCCCTTTGACTTACATAGTACCTTTTTTTCATTCTATGGAAGTCCAGCAACTGTTTGGCTACCTACGTTCTTACAAATAACGTCTTTTGTGTTCACCGGAATAAAGAAATTCATGCAGGTTTGCAACAACTTGAAGGTGAGCAAATAATGGCACAATTTTCATTTTTGTTAAACTATCCCTTTAAATTGTGAGAAAGGTTCAAATCATGGGTTATGCTGTTCATGTAAATGTCCTTTGACGCTCTAGTGCTACAGGTTAAGGCAAAATAGAGTAAAATCATAGATCTTATGACTAGCAGTAAACTAATAGGAAAAAGTCTTCCCACATGAAAGGTGAAGTTCCAGAATTGCTACACTAAGATTTATGCAAACTGCAGCTGATGCAAAATCTCTTGTGGTGCTGAATGGTTGCCATATTCACACTGTATGCTATGGCATTTATGTTATTTCCAAAGTACTTCCAAAAATACTATTACTGTGATGCATATCCAAAAATGCATGCCATTAGTGTATCTTTTTTGGTACTCTCTTATTAGCCTGCTCTATTCTTGTAAATTATTAGATCAGATAAAACTAAGTCAAATCTTAAATTGCATTTATTATTCAACTTACACATCTTACACTCAAAGGAATAGGGTTACATCATTAAACCTCTTTGTGTGATTGTGTGCTATATGAATGTATGTCTGTCTGGCTGCGTGTGAGCGTGTAGGTTTGTGTATATGTTTGTGATTGCCATTAAATAGAGCTAAGCGGCTCTCTGTGTCACTGATTCAATTCGCTGTCTGCCGCAGAGGCAACATGCCAAATATACTCTGTCAATCAAAACGGCCACACAACAGAGAGAGAAAGAGAGAGAGGATGAAGGGACAGATGGTTATTAGTTATCTCAATCAAATACATGGAAAGAGATGTTTAGAGACTATTGCCTAACACGTAGACATTTGGCAATTTCACTGGATACTTTAAACCAAAATGATTAAAAGTGCTGTTCTGCATGAAACATAAAACCATTTAAAATATAAACAATACTGCACAGGTATATACCACAGGGGTCTTTTAGTATCTTAGATTGAAACTGGTAAAACGTGTTTTGCTTTTGTTTGGGATAACAATCAGAGAGGATACCCTTGCATTGTTCTCAGAATTTAAGGGAACACTGAGCAAATGAGATTGTTCTTATGCTGGGACATTTAATCTCATACTCACTGACCACCTGCCCTTAAGTCTGTGTTGTTTTGGTGGTAGATCTTCAGTAGCCCATTTGAGCACTGCTTAAAGGGATAGCTCACCCAAAAATGTCAATTCTGTCATTAATTACTCACCCTCATTTCGTTCCAAAACTTGTCAGGCCTTCATTCATCTTTGCAACACAAATAAAGATCATTTGGATGAAATACAAAAGCTTCTGATCCTGCAAAGACAGCAATGCAGCTACCACATTAAAGGCCTAGAAAGGTAGTAAGGACATCGTTAAAATAGTCCGCGACTATCAGTGCTTAAACTGTAATGATATTAAGCTACAAGAATACTTTACGTGCGCAAAGAAAATAAAAATAACAACTTTATTTAACAATTTCTTCTCTTTCGTGTGAGTCTTCGACTCACGTTCAGAAGTGTAACACGTGCATACGTGTGGTGCTGCTCATGCAGGAGTTGGCGCTGTCGCCATTTTATTAATGTCCTTACTGCCTTTCTGGACCTTGTATGTGGTAGTTGCGTTGCTGTCTATGCAGGGTCAGGATTTCATCAAAACTACATGTGATACGAGCTAGAAAAACCCGTTGGATGTTCAGGAAATTTTCAGGAAATTCGAAAAATAGTTTGAATGTCAATTTTTTGTCAAAATTAGGTTTTCATTAAATTATCATTTATCATTTATCAGCTCTGAAAATTTCTTGGCAAAATTAACTTGTTTAGTGCAGAAAAATGGCGATTTATTGCAGCAAGCAGAAATGACTGTCGTTCTTATTTTAAGAACAAGCTGCGAAGGTGCTTTCTCTTAACAGCACAAAAACAGTTAACCTATCAAAATAAACGACGTAGCATATTTAATAAAGGTGTATCAATGCACATTTCCCGCCAGTCCTGTGTTTACTATGGCACGCAAAGTTTTATTTATGTATTTTTTTTATATCATGAGATGGCAGAGCGCAACAGAACAACGCAGTCTTAACTAGCTGCTCACTAAATGATCTTTCTTGTCTCAGTCTGCTCAATCTTGGTGATGTCAGTGCCCTAAACTATGTTATAATGGATTATTTCATATTCAGAGATGAAGGATCGGATGATGAAGTTACTAAAGAGGAGGAGTCCAATGACAGTCTGTTATATGCACAGCGCGCGAACAGTTGCACTGTGCTCACTTTCCTAAATGTAAACTACAAGCTACACTACTCATGCTATCTAGACATACAAGGGGTGATCAAAAGTTCAGAGACTATGCACATGATAAACAACAGAAAACTATCCTCTTCAGGGTGACGGTAGTCTGTTTGTGTAATAATGCAGTACAGCGCTCTCTTTAAACTCGTGAAATGAAAGTGAAAGCAGTCTCACTCAAAATTCCATTCCTGAAAATCATAGCTATCAGCCAACTTAGGATAGCCATAACTTTTGTTACGTTCAAGCTATGGACAACATAAAAAGTTTTGGAAAGGGAACCCAGCTTTCATATGGCATCAAACCTAAAAAAGGTAAAATTTCACTGTGTTGGGTTTTCCTAGATTGCATCACATATCTTAATTTGTGTTCCAAAGATGGTCTTGGAACGACATGAGGGTGAATAATTATAACAAAAATTTAATTTTTGGGTGAACTATAATTTTAACAACTGCACTGATGCAACAACGCATGTTAAATCACTGGCAGAAAGACAGGCGTTATGAATACTAGAGTTTTTGATTGTTATTTCATGCTGATCGCAGTAAGTTAACATTTATTATAAAAAAAGAAGGCAATGAAATGATCAGCATTCTGGATAGGGCTGGTCTAGCTGGCAAACTGTCATAGCCTTTTTGTTCAACAATTGTTAAAACGAGACAACCACCATGATCTTTCTGGTGAGTACGATTGACCATTTTAAACTTGATGCTAGTTAGTGACTGTTTAAACACTGTTGTCGTAGAGTGATGGTGTGTCTCTCTCACACACACACACACACACACACACACACTGATTTCTCTGAGAATATCTTAGAGAATTCATACTGTACAGTATGTTAGTAAATGATCAAGGGGATTGCTGTTGTTTTATTTTAAGTTATTATAAAAATTTTTATAAAATTGCACCACATCTCTGTACAGACCCATATGTCAGTGGAGTGCAAGAGACATGGAATTATTGAGCATTGAAGTCAGTAATTTTCTGTGAATATGTGAGACTTCCGATTCATTAGCTGCTATTTACATTTACATTTATGCATTTAGCAGATGCTTTTATCCAAAGTGATTTAGAATAGAGGAACACAACCAATTTGTCACAAACCCAATCATATTCATAGTATACAATGGCAGGTTTATTAGAAATCTAGATTGGGAAACAAGCTATGTAAATAACTAGAAGAACAAGTGCAGTAAACACAAACTATTTTCACTCCAACCCAGTGTGTTTATGATTACAATAATAAATGAAAATAATAATATAACCAAAAACAGTTTTCACCATCAAGCAGCTTAATGCACTATTTTTGTACAGATAAAATAAATCAATGCAGCTGACACTGGAAGCCTTGCATATATAAACGGCAAGCGCTATACATTAAAAATAAGGTGGATTCATCCACGGTGTTTAGAGTAAATGTTGTGTTTTAATCATCCACAGCATGACAGTAAGTGAATCGCAGGAAGCAGTTTAAAAATACCTTGGAAAGCGTTTTAAAAAATGTTGAAGCATTTTTGATCATTTGCCTACATGTGCTGTCAAATGTGAACATTTTCTTGTTTCTTTCTGACTTTGGACAATCACTGAGATAGATGTTTTTAATTTTCAAGTTTCCTTCGCTGTACTGTTTGCCACGACGCTCCCATTACATGAAAAACCAGGCATTGATTGTTTGCCAAGAATTAACGTCAAGCATATTCCTATTGAAAGCAGCACTTTGATAACCCATCCTCCCACCTCCACAAATTGTTTTCCGATCCACTTAGGGTTGTCTCCATGCCAACATAAGACAAACACAACAATGGAAAGGGGGAAAAAATAAATAAATAAAGGGACGCATGTTTTTGACACATTAAGCAAGAGATGCAGCCATCTCGCTAAGACAATAACAGGATTAGCTCAAGTGCTGTCAGTCTGTGAGCTGACATAATGCAGCCTTTAATATTCATAAAGAAATTAAGTGAAGAAGGTTTTGAGGGGCGGTGGACGGATGTGATGAAAGGGGAGGGTGCGCGTGCATCCACATTGATAAATATTCATCGAGGCCTCTCAGCGGAGGTGAGAATGTAATCAAGTAGGGTATTGATGTGCCGGCAGCCTTTATGAACCTGGTCTAAATGAGCTTTCCAATAGAGAATGTGACCATAAGACCTCAGTATGTGTGCCACAAACAAGCAAAAAGGAAAATACGTCTCAAAACAAACTGTGCTTCTTCCAACTTATCCATTATCTTTTATCCACTGTAACTGCTGGGTTGGTAATAAAAACTGTCATCGACATTATTATTTGAATTTGACTGGGTCATGAAACGGCTTTTATGTTTTACTGGTGTGAGTTTGTGTTTGCAAACTGTTCATGAGTGCATAAATTTTGCAGCGACGACTAAACATGTTGTTTATAAAGATGAAGAGTAATTAACGACGAGATTGAGCTGCTGGTCATATTTAACATCCTTATTGACCCTTTTTTTAAATCAAAATTTAACTGCAAGGATTTTCGTAGTCGAGTGCAAGTAACTTTTTGAGCCCAGAGCTCTCATTACAGTGCTCTGAAGATAATACTACCCTTTTTTGGCGCTCTCTTTCTCATTCGCTCTGCTCACACACCTCTGATAGTCATTTTCACCATGCTGTATGAGTGCAGGGCCGCTGTCTAAAGTTTGTCATCTTGGCCCGTTTTGTTGGTAATTAGCCTTAATCACGACTGCTCTGCAGGGGTCGGCGGGGGCGCAGGTCTCTCGGCTGGAAGGGAAAGAGAAATTATCTCAGCTGTGTGAATGTGATCAGATAGCGCTGAATAGAATAAAATAAAAAGCTACACAGAGCCGTGCAGACAACTGTGTGTGTTTCACTGAGCAGAAGTGTGTGTGATAGGGATGTAACGATGCACCGCGAGCCGGTTGAAAATCTGTACAAATATGTGATGATTTAAATCGGTTGGAATATTAAAGGAATTGCAATACAGTTGGGGGTAAGAGTTTAAATGAATGTTTCTCTGAGGGGAACTGACTGCCTTTAGTTTAGATGGTATTTTCTTTTCTCGACTCTCTATAATACATGTTAAAGCAGTGTTTATAAGCGCAGCGTTGCTTTGTTTACAGAGGTAACCAAGGAAACTCTGTACATTCCCGACGTTCCATAAGCACCACCTGCTGTCAGAGAGTGAATTTGCACTCTCCTTCAGCCCATCTGCTGTTCAGATGTTTTATGTAGCATATTTCACAAAGTTAAAGTCAGACCATTCTGTTTTTGTTTCAAATTTTTCTAATTTCGATTAAAACTGCTCTTGCAGCATCTTTGTTTGGATCGTGATTAAAATACAGTGGTTGCCTTTAACTGAATGGAAAGGGCACAGGCAAAGCCTTAGTTTGTTTATATGAAGAGATTTCTTTTATTTGTGTTATTTATTTGGGGATTGTTTTAAAATGTCATATTTCAGTTTTTACTAAGAAATGTTCAGCATGTTATCCAAGCGATAATAAAAAGATATCTTTTCATATTATAATTTGTCTTAAGGAGAAGTTCACTTCCAGAATAAGAATTTCCTGATCATTTACTTACCCCCATGTCATCCAAGATGTTCATGTCTTCCTTTCTTCAGTTGAAAAGAAATGTTTTTGAGGAAAACATTGTAGGATTTTTCTCTATATGTGATGCGATCTGGGACAACCCGTCGAATCTCGCACTGGGACGTTTTCAGGAAATTTGAAAAATAGGTTGAATGTCAGTTTTTTTGTCAAAATTAGGTTTTCTAATGTGCTGCAGTGGTGCTTTCTCAGTTAACCTATCAAAATAAACCACGTAACATATTTAATAAAGGTGTATCAATGCACATTTCTTGCCAGTCCTGTGTAAACTACAGCATGCAAAGTTTTATTTATTTATTTTTTTATATCGTGAGATGTAAAGCGCAGCAGAACAACAGCTTAAGTAGCTGCTCACTTACAACGATCTTTCTCGTCTCAGTCTGCCCAATCTTGGTGATGTCAGTGCCCTAAACGATGTTATAATGGACTATTTCACATACAGAGATGAAGGATCGGATGATGAAGTTACTAAAGAGGAGGAGTCTTGATAGTTATATGCACAGTGTGCGAACAGTTGCACTTTGATCGCTTTTCTAAATGTAAACTACAAAAGTTCACTATTCGTGCTATCTAAAGATAGAAACTATGCCATGATAAACAACGAAAAACTGTCCTCTTAAGGGTAACGTTAGTCTGTGTAATGATGCAGCACAGCACTCTCTTTAAACCTGTGAAATGAAAGTGAAAGCCGTCTCACCTGTTTTACTCAAACTTTTATTCCTGAAAATCATAGCTATCAGCCAGCTTAAGATAGCCATAACTTTGAACTTACGTTCAAGCTATGGACAAAATAAAAACAGTTTTGGAAAGGGCTTTTATATGGAATCCTGCTTTCATATGGTATCAAAACCTAAAAAAGGTAAAATTTCACCATGTGTTGGTCACATATAGTGGACTTCTATGGTGGCCAGCGGTTTGAAGGTCCAAATTGCAGTTTCAGTTCAGCTTCAAAGGGCTCTGCACAATCCCAGCTGAGGAATAAGAGTCTTATCTAGCAAAACGATCAGTCATCTTCTTAAAATAATAAAAAATTATATACTTTTTAACCACAAATGCTTGTCTTGCACCAGCCCGACCTCACGCATTACGTAATCAGGTTGGAAAGGTTACGCGTGATGTAGGCGGAAGTACCGACCCAGGGTTTACAAAGTGAACGTGCAAAGAAAGTCAAACGCCCTTTACAAAAAAAAAGGCGAAACAATGATGTCGGACAATTTTGAAGTTAGAGGAGAAAATGTGATGGAATTTTTCACCCTACCCTACCTTTTTGAACTGAAGTTCACAGACAAAGAAACCATGCTTGTCAGCGCCGATAGCCTTGTGGGTAGCGTGCCGACATACAGCACCGTTGCGCTCCGGATGTCCTGAGTTTGAATCCCGGCTCGAGGACGTTTCCCGATCCCCCCCCCCCCCCCCCCCCCCCCACTTCACTTCCTGTCAAGTCTGATCTGTCCTGTCACAATAAAGACAAAAAATGTAAAAAAAATAGATCTTAACAAAAAAAAAAAAAAAAAAGTGTAAAAAAAAAAAAAAAAAGAAACCATGCTTGACCTTTCCAACGAGATTACGCAGTGCATATAGATGCGCATCACAGAGCTAGTGCAAGATGAGCATTTGTGGTTAAGACGTATATAAATTTGAGGGTTTTTTTTAGAAAATGACCGATCGTTTCGCTAGATAAGAACATTATTTGTCCGCTGGGATTGTGTAGAGTCATTTAAAGCTGCATTGAATCTGCAATTTGAACCTTCAACCTGTTGGCCACTATAGAAGTCTACTACATGGAGAAAAATCCTGAAATGTTTTCCTCAAAAAACTTAATTTCTTTGCAGCCGAAGAAAGAATCATTATATCCCTAGTGTGTGAGTAGGTGGATTGACAGGTTATGAAAAGCATAAGGAGAAAAAGATTAATATACTTGTAGGAGAGATGAACAGGATCATAAGCAGACCATAAAGGTTCATAACGGATCTAGGAAAATGAAAAGAAAAGAAAAAAGAAAGAAAGAAAGCAAAAAAAAGAAAAAGAAAAGAAATGCCTTCCCATGGGGGCCAATCAAGTCATAGGATTCCTCTCACCTCACGCATGACTGAAATCTCTCTCGGTAAAGTAATGACAGAAATGCTTAGCCAGAGATCTGATATGACAATGGTGGATGTGACTGTGGTAGATGTAGACTGAGGTAAGTAAATGTCAGAGAGATAAGGAGGGAGGATCGATAGGCCTTCCACAGGTCACACCTCCATGTGGGCACATGCAACATTTAAAATGAAGACATGATTATTTGATGCGATGTCTGAATGTCAAATATAGCTCCTGTTGTTTTCATATTTGTATCTGGGCATGTTTTTTCGATGCACAAAAATGATACAAAGGGTGGCAGTAGAGTTTTTTCATATTAATATATATGTGTGAAATCTGGTGGAGATGAGGGAGAAAGGGAGACAAAAAAGTGTGAGATGGAAGCAGGGAAGGGGAAGATTTCTTTTTTCAGTTGATAGTTGATAAATGTGTTGATTAATGTTTTAATGAACTCATTTGCTGGCCAGTATATCATATCTTTCTTCCTGTTAAAAGATGAACCTCTTTATAGCTCCTTCTCTGATTAAAAGACAGAGAAAGAAAGGGAGAGAGAGAGAGGATGAGCGGGATGAAGAAACGCACGGCTACGCACAAAGGATGAAAAATAAAAGGGAACGGGAAATAGGGAGAGCAAGACAACAGGGATATAACGTGAAAGAGATATACATAGCTCATAAAAGGCAAAAGGAAAAGCCTGACCTTTTTTCCTCCTTCTATCACTGCCAGAGGTCACGGGGGGCACACAACACCTGGTGATATCACCCGCCCCCTGACCACCTGTATGTCAGCTGGCCCAGTTGTCATAGCGACAGTGACTCTGCCACCCCACGTCAGCTATGATAGGGGTTTCCATAGCGACTAAATCCCCAACACTCCATGTCAGCTGCACAGGCCTATCGTTTACTCACAGTCTCTGCCTAGCAGTTGGTGGGAAGTGTGGGAGACATCCAGGTGTAGAGAGGTGATGGAAGGAGTGCTTTAAAAAGAAATCCATCATCACCCAAAACCAGCCATGCGTTTCGCCAGCCCTAAAGCCTCAAGATGATATTTTTGCAGGAACATACGATTCAGTTCGTTAACATTGGTTGATGAAAAAGCTAACATGAACTAACAATTAATAATATTTTACAGCTTTTATTAATCACTATCCATATATTAATCAATTTTTAACATTAAAGTAATACATAAATTAAAACTAATTTATATTCTAAAAATTAGGAATGAACATCAGTTAACAATGAAAGATGGAGTGTTTATAAATTAACATGAACGCTGCAGTCTGTAACTTTTTTCAGTAAAAAATGATCCGAAATCAATTTTTGAGCAAGTACATAACCAGCCAGTGTTCACCACCTTAGCCCGATTCACAATGGTAAGCTTGTAATAATGTTTTATAATTTGAGTGGTACTGGTAGGTTTTCGCAGGAAACACAAGCATGCCGCCATTCATCTTTTCATCATCATGTCACGTCTGTAAACATAAAGAAGGAGTCCGGGCTAGTAGACTATACTGCATGTGAGGATGCTGCAGGTGGCAAATCATTTATAGCCTTTTCTCACAGCAGCTGGAATAATTAAGTTGGCTTGAGGAAGCCAGATTACTGATCAGCTATTTCTTCTTCATCTTCTTCTTCTGAGACAAAATTTGAACACTATCTCCTTCTGGAGCTGTCAAGATACAACCACCAAATTCAGGTCAGACCTTCGGACTGGTCTGACTCGGTGTGCTATCTTACTGATCCGACTTAAAACCAGACCTTCAAAACTACAAAAAATTCTATAGACTCTCATTGATGGGGTGAAAACTTTTGTACAATTTGATTCTTACTCCTGGTTTCACAGACAATGTTTAAGCCTAGTCCCAGACTAAAATGTAAGTCTGAGCTGTTTCAACTGAAAGAAACTTGCTCTGATTAATCTTGAAATATGTCAGTGCACATGTGTTGTCTACACACCGGTAATGTTTATAAAAATTAATTAAATGTCCTAATTGAACTATGGCCTAATCCTGGTTTAGTCTAAGCCCTGTCTGTGAAACCAGCCCATGGTGCATTTAAAGGGGTCATCGGATGCTAAGTTCACTTTTTCATGTTGTTTGAACATTAGTGTGTGTTGGCAGTGTATGTACAAATGTACTGTATAATGATAAAAATCCATGCAGTGGTTTTTAATTAATCTGTAAAAATAATATCCCCTTTTTCAAATCGAGCCGTTCTCAGATGCCTGTCATTGTGGCGTCGTACAGACAGAGGCCGCTCCCACGATAGTTGATTGACATGAGCGTCTTACCTTAGATCAGTTGTAACAGTCTACCCTCTTTGTTTCAATGCCGGAGCAGGGATGTAAGTTAGACAAGAATATCTCCGATTGAGCAATTGAGGTGTTGTGATGCTGGATGTAATAATGAACATAGTGGTCTCATTTATTCCCGACATCTGAACCGCTGAAGATACAGTGGATTAGGTTTGTCTGTGAAGGGAATGCGCCTCTAGATCTACATATATCCGTCTATGTTCGTGCGAATTATTCGTGATCCAGCTTCACTTACAGCAGAAGTGAGTATAAGGGTTTTTTTTTATGAATCTTTGCAATCGCCTTTCCTAATAAAGTGCTAGTTAGCAAGTTTAGTGGCTAAATGCAACAAAAGTAAACAGGCTTGTCACTCCACAGAGAGATGAGGGGGCGGGGCGAGCAGAGCTCATTTGCATTTAAAGCAGCCTTAACCAGAGTGAGATGATTTTTGCAGAGCTGATTTTGGCAAGGTAAAAAGGGTGTTGTTTTACACAACCACTGAGAATTTTTAACCAAAGTATTTTATAGACTTTTCATTAAGACCCTAAAGAATCATATCAACTTGTGGAAAATGGGCATCCGATGACCCCTTTAAGCTGTATATTGCTGTGACAAAGCTTAACAGTTCCCTACTGAAGAAAAACAGCTAAAACCAGCCTAAATTGGTTGGCCGGTCTCCCAGGCTGGCTTTAAAGTGGTCTTGGCCACTTGTTAGCTGGTCAAGCTAAAAGATCAACCAAGCTTAAACTGGCTTTTTTTTTTTTTTTTTTATCTTAAACCAGTCAAGACTAGACAATCAGCCTAGGCTGGATTTAGCTGGGGTTTTTTTCAGTAGGGAAATGTTAAGCTGTTTTTTTTGTTTGTTTTTTAATCAACTGTTTTTTTTTAGATGTTTTTGCTAAATGTGCTCGTTTTTACTTGGTTTTAGCAGGTTTTTAGCTGGATTTTTTCATTCATGATAATATGTTAAAGGGTTACTCCACCCCAAAATGAAAATGTTGTGTAAGATATTTTGGGATATTTTGGGATATTATTCTTAAGATATTTTAGGTGAAAACCGGGAGGCTTTTGACTGTCCCATTGACTGCCGAGTAAATACCACTGTCAAGGCCCAGAAAGGTATGAAAGACATCATCAAAATAGTCCATCTGCCATCAGTGGTTCAATCTGAATTTTATGAAGGGACGAGAATACTTTTTGTACGCAAAGAAAATAAAAAGAATGACTTTATTCAACAACTCGTCTTATCTGCGTCACCGTAGCGCCATTTTGGAGAATATACGCTGGACGCAGTTGTTGAATAAACTCATTATTTTTATTTTCTTTGTGTACAAAAAGTATTGTTGTAGCTTCATAAAATTCAGATTGAACCACTGATGCTAAAAACATGCTAGCAACATGCTAATCATGCTAGAAATGTGCTAGAAACGTGCTATAGCAACATGATAGCAACATTTTAATCATGCTAGCAACATGCTAATCACATTAAAAACATACTGGCAACATGCTAATCATGCTAGCAACATGTTAAATCTCGTTAACAATGTGCTTAATCATGCTAGCAATAAACTATCAACATCTAAACTTTCAAACTTCATCCTTTAACAGCTGCTTTAAACTTTCAGGCTAAGCTTTCTCAAGCCAACTTTTTGTTTACAAACTTTAGTCATCTAGGTAAATTTATTGGCAGATGGCAGATTATAATCCAGAAAGGATTATGTGTTAACGAAACATGTTAAGTGACTGAAAATAGATTATATTCCAGTTTTAAATGCGCGTCTGATTACAGATATGTGACCCTGGACCACAAAACCAGTCATAAGGGTCAGTTTTTCGAAATTGAGATTTAAACAGCTGAAGCTAAATAAGTTTTCCATTGATGTATGGTATGCCAGGATAGGACAATATTTGGCAGAGATAGGACTATTTGAATATATGGAATCTGAGGGTGCAAAAAAATCTACATATTGAGAAAATCACCTTTAAAGTTGTCCAAATGAAGTTCTTAATAATACATTTTGCTAATCAAAAATTAAGTTTTGATATATTTACAGTAGGAACATGATCTTTACTTAATTTCCTGATGATTTTTGGCATAAAAGAAAAATCAATAATTTTGACACATACAATGTATTTTTGGCTACTGCTACAAATATACCCCAGCGACTTAAGACTGGTTTTGTGGTCCAGGGTCAAATATGTGGGATTACACAAGATTATTTCAAAGAGGAACATTAATTTGCTTTTTGGGTTAAAAGAACCATTTCTTTATATGGAATTCAAATGGTATGATAGTCAGAGATTAGACTGTACGGAAATTGAAATCTATAGGTAACTTTAATACATACTGTATATACACGTAGTCACACAATGCTGATTTTATTAACATTAACAATTTGAAAGCAAAGTATAATAATAATTTGCACGGTTTGATGTAATATGAGCTAAGCAGTCATTGGATTTAATCCCCATTGGTAGTGTGATTTATTGTAATGCTTTTTTTCCCCTCAGCTGGTCAGAACAAAATTGGCAGACATGTTACTTACTTGTTCAGATGACAATATCTGGTGAAAATTCTTATTTGGTTCATACTTCCAAGACGTAGAATCTGTGATTCTGTATCATCTGTAAGTACAGTATCCACATGGCTGACAGCCAGACACGTAAGCCATCATTTCAGAGGTGAGGGGAACAGAAATGTCAAATGTACTGTGACAATGTGAAATTTTTTCTTATTTCTTTTAGTTAATAAATCAAATACACTGATGAACAATTGCCAATAATTTGTATTCTGTATTACTTCTATCTTTTACAGAAAAAGGCAGAAAATATATTTTGTAGTTTCTATAGGCTACTCTTATAAATGCTATGTCAGTTAGCACTGCATTATTCATATACTTTATTTATTACCTGGAGATGACTTGAAAAACGCAGATAAACCATATAGTGTTGCAATCATGCACGTAATATCTTCACGTTTTTTTTTTAGCTATGGCGATCACTGAATGCCTATATTAGGGCTTTCCTGGCACTTCATAAGTTGTTAGTTTGATGAGTCTGTTTTGGACTTTCTACTCGAGAGCGCCCTCCAGCTTCGAGTATGAATGAAACATACTCTGCGTGAGAATGTTTATTGTCCATAATATTCACAACTTCTTATTTTGGATACAAATATCTATTAGAATTTAAATCTAGATTCACACTTGCCCGAAAAAGTGCGGGGGACGAATTTACGTTTTATTGAAAGGGGGGGACGTCCCTCACATCCCTCACATCCCCTGCGTATTCTACGCCCATGCTGACACCCCTACATAAACTCAAAACATTAGATTCATTCGCACTGCAGAGCCGTGCCAATGCACAACAGAAGTAAAGAAGATAATTCAGCAAATAACTGCAGTTGCAGATTTCAAATAAACTGTCGATTTAACCTAAATTAACAAAGGCTGTAAAAGAAATGTCCATTGTTAGGTTTTAATATTTAATGCAAAGACATTAACTAATGTTAATAAATTTAGCCTTATTATGAATTGTTTGTATTTTCGGTACTGTGGTGATGGATTTTTGAACAACAGCTCTTTAAATGTTCTTAGCAATATATGGGATTGAAAAGATAGGAGTTCCAAATACAAAGAAAAAAAGAACAAAATCCTTCATTGTTTTTGTGGAAACAGAATGTTCTTAACTGTTTTTGAAAATGTCACATGAAGAAATGATATTTATATGAAAATCAGAGCTTTTGTGTATAATACGAGATAATTAGCAAAAAACACAAAGAAGGCTGCTTAAGGTGAGAGAACACGACAAGAAAAGAAGAAGAAAGACTGGCCTGTAATTATTGCTTTTGGATGGGTCAGAGTTTTTTTGAAATCTGTTTTTGAGATTTGGAGATTCTGTAGGCTACTTTGACTGCAAATGGGGCACTGGACGCACTCGTCAGGAAATTGTGGGTGATTCGGGAAGGTCAAGCGAAGTACATTAGAGGAAAAGAAATGCGTTTGAGAATGATGTTCATATGATGATCAGTAAAGTGCTGGAAGAAAAGTTTAGAAGCTGTTCTAGGAGGAGTGGGCTGTAATGGCATCAGGAGCGGGTAGTGGAAAGGATGTGTATGAATAAGCCGATGCTGTTGGCTACTTTATTCTTAAATTAGCAGGAGGCAGATCCTGTCAAATGGTACATCTGACTGAGTTTGTGAATAAATTGGGGCAGGAATTATTTCAGGTTGTTTATGCATGGATGCAGCCATTAGCAGAAGAATTCTCCAAGCACCACTTCAACAGATAATGCAGGAAGGAGCAGAAAATCATCTATGACAGGCAGGAATCTCAACTGCGATTTTCCTGATGTGTGTGTGTGTATACATTTTTATGGAGAAAATGAAGCATGTCTACATGCTTGTTTTCATAGAATAGTCTTAGTGAAAGGCTTGTAAACCTTGTCTGCTTATTTACTTTCAGTTATTTCACCTTAATTTAACTAGGTAGGCCATCTAAATGCAAATTCTCATTGTAGAATGGGAGGTTGGCAGGTAACAAGGAATAGTTCAACCACAAATACAATAGCAAAAAAAATAAAAAGGGAAAAAGTAGAAACGAGTGCTAAATTAACTGAAATATGAAAAGTCTGTAATTATTAACAGCTATTATAAAGATTTTTTGAACATGTAAATGCTTAAAAACACATAACATATAGGCACAAAATATGCATTTCATTGAAACATCACCTTTGTGTGTATTTTTATACAGTATGTATGTGAGCAAAACCTCAGAGAGCCTTCCCAGACTCTCTCTCTCCATCCCTGCATTGACTTTCTTTTTGCCTTCCCTTCTCTCCATTCCCCAACCCAACAAGAGAGTGGAATTCGATGCAGTGGAAATAAACATTAGCATATAATACCGTGACATGTCAAGGAAGGGATCTGCTGTCGAATCACATCTTGCAGGTGTAAAAACAGGAAGGGGTTTCTCCAAAAAGTTCACAGATTCAGGCCTTTTCACTAGACCTTCCTTTCAAATATTTGCCTGCCTTGCCCTGCTGGTGTTACACTACATGTTACTTATGTGACACGTTGTCAAACATATGCGCAAATACAGTATGCATCCACAATTCAGTCCGGCAGAAAAAAAACTCAAGTTTGAGCTATAAAAAATTCAACTAAATACAAATTTATGCTATAATTCGGGTTAGTGTTATTGAAAATGATTTATTGTCTGCAAAAGCTGTCCATTCTGGTCTTGGCCAATATCACAGTTCTTTCTAATACTGTAATTAAGGCTTTAAATTGAAACCTGAAAATGTCTCACACTTCTAGCACTTCTAGGCAGCAGTTAATATAACAGCTCTACAGTTGGCGTGTAAGCTGATGTTTTACCGCAGCACTTGAGAAGTCTTTGGGGGAACATATTGGTGTTTCTGTTGTGATATGTAAATGGGGTTTTCGTAAAAATCCCTATTCACACTCATGACTCATTAAGAACCTTCTCAGAGTCGCATGTGTGTCAGATATTAGACAGTCAGGAGACTATGGAATACTCTAAGAAAAAAAGGAATACCAAGCTAGACAAAGGCATTCACACTTGGTTTGTCTTTTCAGTTATTCTCCCTCATTTGCTGCTTAATTATATTCATGCAGTCGGGTCTGGTGATGATCGGTCTTACTGTAAATTAATTTATACTGTATTTAAATATTGCTCAGAATGTGAAACTGAGAATTGTATTTACATAAAAGGTGTTTGCAAGGTTCTGAAAAGTACATCAATTTGTATCAAAGGAATATTTGATAAATTCCACCATGTTCTGCAGTCTTTGCCTGATTAGAAATGACCTTGAAGGTGTTAATCAGCCAGATAGAAAGGAAGAGACAAAGTCAAGATCACCATGGCAACGCAAATATTTGTTATATTGAAGGCCAGCAAATATAGCCTTCATGTCCACTGCGTGGTGGCACAAATGAATATCCACTTTACCCCTAATGGTGGCTTTCAGCTTTTGCGCAGCCAATACCGCACTATAATGTGAGGCTTCATTGGTGGTTAGATCGAACATCAGTTTGCTGTGTACACTTTACGTGAGGGAGATCACAACTGCACAGATTAAAGCCGTCCGTGAAGATCACCTCAATCTAATCAGGTGAATGATCAGATTATTATTGATTCAGTAACAGAAGGTCAAAAGCGGCAGCACAATAGGCCTTTGTGAGCTTCCATTGAGCAAAATGTGTCATTGAGCAAAACAAATGTGTCAATATTTACCTAATTATTTCCGGTCTTGCATGTGAATTTATGATGGATGCTTTGCTCTGTTTGAACATAATGACGAAACATAATTGTAAATCTTCTGATTATTCTTATTTGCACAGTGTTTTTGTACATGTAATTGTTCATCATTTATTTAAAATTTGCAAGCTCGAGGAGGAGGCCTTACCTAGGCGAGTCCGATTCCTCCCAAGATTTCTTCGCCATATACCTCAATATCTTAGGGAGGTTCTCCTTGCTGTGACTGCCTTTGGCTTGATCACTAGGGATTTGCAAGGCACTAAAACTGCTTTGGAACAATTTGTTTTGTGTAAAACACTATACGAACTGAAAATTTTAAACCGTTTCCTAACAAACCATATGGCATTATTCTTCAGTCTGTGATTTATTAAAAGCTAAAATTTTTTGATGAAAAACCTTATGACATTCTAATGTCTTTAAATCTCTAAATTTGAAGGTCCAAATTGCAGTTTCAATGCAGCTTCAAAGGGCTCTACACAATCCCAGCTGAGGAATAAGAGTTTTATTCCTCATTTTCATTTTCTAACGAAAATAAAAAAAATTGTATTCTTTTTAAACACAAATGCTCATCTTAACACTAGCTTAACTTCACACATTACGTAGTCATGTTGGAAAGGTCATGCATGATGTAGGCGGAAGTATGTACTAGGGCTGGGTATCGATGCAGTCGTCTCGATTCGATGCAATTCTTGATTTTTTGAATACATTCAGTGAATATAGTTTAATACAAATGCTATTGATATTTCTAAAAAAATTAATAAAAGGAAATTAAGACCCACAGGCCTGTATTTTAAACCTATTCTTTTTTTTGTATAGGGTTTAAACAATAATAGGGCCGTCTATAATGTACTTCTTAATTTTTCTGGTAATCAGATGAAGGCATTAAACATTAATTTAATTGATCCTAATTAAATGAAAATTTAAGCCTTTTATTTTCTGGCAAACAAAGTGCTGCACAGCAGAGGTTTACTGTTAAAATTAAACAAGAAAAGAAATGTGATTATTCATTTAAAAACAGATTTGTTAATATTTATTAGTAGTAGTAGTAGTGTTTTTGCTACACTGAGTCTTAAGACTGCTAAATAGTAATAAAGTCTGACAGTTTCTTAACATTAAACTAAACTTTTATTTTGACGGGTTGCTGTGAAGAACTTGCAGCTGATGTGTATGTGATATGACGGTAGTAGTGATGGGAAGTTCGGATCATTTTACCAACTCTGACCTTTGAGTCTCGTTCAGCAAAATGAACGAATCTTTTTTCGAGTCATTTCGTTCATTTTAGCAAAATATAATTTAAATGTTACGTGTTGCCTCCCTAACACATCTACTGCTTACACAACCGTTGATCACTACAAACAAGACAAAACTATAATGCTATAAAGAAACAGAAAAGATTAATTCATTGTTTCCCTGGGTCTTTAGTCTATGATTATCTCACCTCGCCTCTTCTCCGACAAGTTTTCGGGTTTGAGTCGTTCGTTCATCACGTGACAGGCTGACAGCCCAATAAGTTTAACCAATGCATTGTGAGCCGGAAAGAGAATTGATTAGTTCATCTCTTGAGTTTTTTGGGTTCGAGTTGTTCGTTCATCACGTGACAACCACAAAAGATGAACGAATGACTCCAAAAACCCGAAGACTCGAAACAGGTGAACTAATTCCAGTACAGAACCTAATAGGATGTTGCACATGGGCGATTGAACGAATCACTCCCCGAAACGACTCGTTCGTCCCGAGTCACATTAAAGATTCGTTCAAAATGAACGAATCGTTGAAGAACGACCCATCAGTAGACGGTCGTTTTCTCAAATTAAACGGTGAAATGTTAATGAAGTGACTCTCAGAGCAATCGGAGATGATATTATTTGTTCATATCGTCATACAACGAGACGGCAGAACGCGCGTCGTCTGCGCTTTAGTATGTGTGTAGTAAACAAAACCGTGCATCGCGCCATCCGCCATTCATTCCTTCATTGTGGAAATCATGGTGGAAATCACTTTGTTCTTGGTTCTTGTCAGCAGTATCTCCGCCATGATAAACACTGAATGAATGGCAGGCTTTCTGTTGTAACATCGCGCCAGGTAAATAAGAGGGTGACATCTAGTGGAGAAGACCAAACGATTCACATTAATCAGATCTTGTTTTAAATGTTTATTAATAATACCGGAAAAGAAAGGGTTTTGAGAATCGATATCGAATCGACGTCATTTAAAAAAAAAACGATGAATCGAAAAATCATTTTTTTTTTTCCCCAGCCCTAGTACAGACCCACTGTTTACAAAGCAAACATGCAAAGAAAGTCAAACGCCCTTTACAAAAAAAGGTAAAACAATGTCGAACGATTTTGAAGTTGGAGGCGAAAATGAAATGGAGTTTCTCACCCTATCTTTTTAAAGTAGACATACTTAGTATACTAACCACGCCTGACCTTTCTAATGTGATTATCCAGTGCCTGAAGTTGTAGACACGCATCACAGATCTAGTGCAAAACGAGCATTAATTGTTAAAAAGTATATAAATTTAATTTTTTGTTAGGAAATGACTCAACGTTTTGTTAGATAAGACACTTAGGGCCAGTTTTACTAAACAGGGCAAATTAGGATGAGAGCACAATTCCAAAACAGCACAGATGGGCGTGGAAATTTCTGCAGGTGATTTACTAACAACGTGCAAATTAAAGAATGCAGATACAACATCTCATTTAAATATCGACCAACACAATATACCAAGCGCAGCACAAATTTGCATAGTCGCAAATACAGAATAAAAAAATAAAGAAGCCAATCTTTTATTTCCTGAAGCAAATTAAAAATAACATGGCTTTGCAAACAATATGTTCAGATAATGTGTTCTTCTGGCATTGCAAATAAATTAATACATGTGGAAAAATCCTCTCCCTTTTACCGCACACTCTGTTCTCTGCGGTGCCTCCTAGCAACAATAATTGCAGCCATTTCAAGCGCAAAATAGTTTGACATGCTTTCTTAATGGCGCAAATACCAGTAATTTGACGAGCGCAAATATTAGTAAAATGCATTGCGTGATTCATTTGAATACTCTCCTCCCATAAATTTTGCGTCTGAAAGGGAAACTCCTACAAATGGATATTAAGTCAGACACAAAAATAACTGTCCACGCTTTTCCAGCGCTAATTCGTCAATTTAGTAAATCTTGACAGTACTATTTTAACGCCAAAAGACAGTTTGTGCTGGCACAGGCTGTCAGTAAAACTGGGCGTTATTCCTTAGCTGGGATCGTGTAGAGTCCTTTGAAGTTGCATTGAAACTGCAATTTGGACCTTCAACCCCCTGATCCCCATTGAAGCCCACTATATGGAGAAAAATCCTGGAATGTTTTCCTCAAAAATTTCTTTTCAGCTGAAGTAAAAGACATGAACATCTTGGATGACATGGGGGTGAGTAAATTATCAGGAAATTTGTATTCTGGAAGCGAACAAATTCTTTAAGGTCATGATGTTGATGTTTTGTTTTTTTTTGTTTTTTTTTTATCAAACAAATACAACAAATAGATTATAATTCATAGCATGTGTTTCCATAAGCACTTTGTGTCAAACTTTAACTTGTCCTACTGTCCACTTTAAAACAGTCTGGACATAATTGAGATTTTTGTGCCAATCCAGAGATTCTTTACATCTCCACTGCAGAGCCATGATATTTCTCCCTCAGACATCAAAGCAAATGATGTTGTTCTCCAAATGCAGAGGAAAGAGGGAGTAACACAAATGAAATGAAATCACAGATAATAAATTGATCCTGAAATACCAAGAGTGCTGCACACAACTTCAAAGCTTAACCCTGTTTCCTCTCTTTCCATCTCTTTTCTTTTTTTCCAAGGGTCTTTCAGTGGTCTGGAGATGAAAGTCCTCTCTTTTAAGTGCATATGCTTTTTTTTATATGTGCATATCCTGTTGTGCATGTTTTAAACATTTAAATGTAAAAAGACTGTGGCGTGTTGACACACCCTTTACGATAATCTTTATCCTCAGAAATTCTTAATTGAAATAAACTCAAGGTCTTTTTTATTATTTCGAAACCACATTGATCAACTGCTTTCTTACCTTTTTGGCTTTTAATAAAGGGAGGTTGTTGTTGTATCAAAAAAGAAAAAAAAAAAACATAGCAAAAAGATTTTCTAAAGCCATGTTTTATCAGTGTTGTAAATAAGAGGTCAAAGATCTCGTCGCTTGGTTCTTCAAAGCTCAGCTTTGCTATTATTTGCAACACTAACTGACATCATAAACACCTACACTCGCAACAGATGGAGGGCATCCTAACTTCCTGTGCAAAAAGACTGTGTGTTAACGAGGTGCCGGAGTGCTAATGTGGTGTGTAATGTTCAGACTGTGTGAACCTGTCAAATGAAGTGTGTGTGTGCGCGTGTGTCTGAGCCTCGATGTTATAACTTTGTTTATGCTGCATTTTTAGAGTCAACCTAATGTGCCGAGATCTGAGCTGCCTATGATAGAGATTTCAGCGGGCACATCAACCGCCGCTAACAACAGCCATGCTGTTATGAACCCGGTCTGCCTGCTTGAAAAGTAACTTAAATGCCAGCGGTTGCTGTGGTGGATCCCTGTGTGAAATGTCATATTGGAGCAGCCGCTACAGAGCAGCTTTCTCTCTCTCTCTCCTCTCCCTCGTTCTCTCTCCTTCTCTTTCACGGGAGCAAGGGCTCCAGAGGACGGATGAAAGCAAGGAAAGAGAGGCGGACTCGCAACTCTGGCAACCTTTTACCATGGTCTGACCTTTTGGTCAGGGAAAGAGCGTTTGATGGCGGTCTGTGCAGGCATTCCCCCCCACCAATCAACCCCTGAAGCAGCTCTCCAAAGCAGTGTGAGAGGCAGTTTTTTTATTTCATTTATGAGCCTTGAAAGGGAATAGTGAGTAACGTGTGGGCACCTGCATCTAGCCCTCATTACACCTCCCTTTCCTTCTCCGTTTTAAAAGGCAATGGCTAGGTCGGCCTTAAGCTGATGGGATTCAAACCAGCTATTTTGACCTTCCACCCTGCAGTCTTTTTACATCATCTGACAGTGACATATGAGAGGCAGGTGGTTTTATGACAATTGCAGCTTTTACTTTGTGTTATTTTAAAGTTACATTAAAAGTACTGTAAATGCTGCTTCTGCCATGCCATTAGAGCTTGTCAGACAACAAATGCTTTAAATTAGACATCACTCCCACATACTGCTCTCGTGGCACCGTTTTATTCCTTGAAACACAAAGACCATTACCTCATGTTATATCAGGAACAGATTGCCTCTCTATTAATTATAACCTTAAGTATCCAACAGAATAATGTCATTTTTTCTTGAAACTTGCCAAACATTTTCCTTACCCTGTCTTATTTAAAACCAGTGTTGGGGGAGTACTAGCTACTTTAAAACTGTATCTCACCAAGCTACAATCATAATTTGAAGTAGTCTTTTTCACTGTTTCAAATTTGGGGGTTGGTAATTTTTTTTCTTTTGTGTTGCTCAAAGAAGTCTCTCATGTTCACAGAGGCTGCATTTATTTTAACAAAAAATTTAATTAAATGGGGGTTATTCCTGTTATGACAAATCTAATTTTTCAGCAGCCTTTACTCCAGTTTTCAGTGTCACGTGATTCTTCAGAAATCATTCTAATATGCTAATTTGGTGCTCAAAAATAATATCTCATTATTTTGAAAACTGTTTTTGCTGGGTAATTATATATATATATATATATATATATATATATATATATATATATATATATATATATATATATATATGTATGTATGTAACAGCATTCATTTGAATAATACCATGGTTTGTCTGAATACTCAATCCTGATTGGATGGCAGGTATGCATTAAAACTGTTTAATGCATGGGTAATTCCAAGTCAGTTTATTCACTGTTCTATATTAATGTGTTGCTTTCATTAACACACACACACACACACACACAGATCAGAGATCATGCTGCACACACACACAAACATTCAGGAGCATAGAAACTTGTTGTCAACCCTGCCCTGTGACTTTTATTATTAAAATAGCTTACATACTGGAACGATATTCCTCAGCAACGAGGAGGTAAAATGTTTTTGAAGTAACCAAACTCACAGCTTCATTGTTTGTAGACGCACAGACGCAGGTAATTCTCACATGCAATTTACATCCCCCTCTCTCTCTCTCTAAATAATATCTGCTGAAAAAAACCCCATCTCGCTCTTAGCTGGTGTAAACTGGAAGTAGCTGGTTTTATCTGGTCTCCCAGTCTGGCTAAGTTGGTCAAGCTGGTTTTAGTTGGTTGTTCCAGATGGTCTCCCAGCCTGACCAGCTAAGAAAGTGACCAAAACCCCTGTAAATCCAGCCTGCTGACGAAATAAAGACCAGGCTGGATGACCAGCATTTTTTTTTCAGCAGGGATTAATTCAAATAAATGTTATAATTCATTCATTGAAATAAATGTGATCCTACCGCACATTTTATCTCTGTCTGATTTGAAGTGGGCAGAATGCTAGAGCTAACAAGCCGTAATGAAAATAACCATTATTTTACCTATCCAGTCAAGTATTATGCTGCAAACATCATTAACAGTTTTAACTTGTCAGTGCTGGCAAATGACCATGGGATAAGCGGGATAATGCACGACTAACTGTGCATTAAATGATTTTAAAGTTCTGTTTTTGCCTCCATGGTGTGCATTAAAATCACATGGTAAAAATCATTTAATGCACAGCTAGCCATGCATTATCCATTACAAAGAAATAACTTGTATCATAAATGTCACTTAAATGTTTACTCTCACTTTTGATCAACCTAATGCATCTTTGCTCAATAAAGTAAAAGATGTGATTAGGATTTAGGATTTTAATGCTTCACTCTGTTAAAATTACAGTTGATTACTGTAGCACTATACATTAGATGGTGGAAGATTTGAGCATTTCAATCCTTAGTGCATGGTTTTACTTAAAGAAGACAATAGATGCAAAATTCACATTTACATGGCGTTTGCATATAAATGTGTCTTAGCATTGTGTGGACACAACCCTACAATGATAAAAATCATTGGTAAATATGTTAAAATCATTTAATGCACTGCTAGTTGTGCATTATCCCATACAAAGAGTACAAAAAAAGTACAAAAAAAAAAAATCTTACTGACCCCAAACATTTAAATAGTATACATTATTTATAGCTAAATTTGAGTTGTATACAGTTAAGGCTTTAAAATTAATTAAAATTCTCGATTAGGGTCAAAGTATCAAACTGGTAAAATACTAAATACACCAGAACCATCTAACACCTTACATAACTGGTCAGTAAACATAGTAGGAACTCAAATCAGTGAGTGGTATGGGAGAGTCTGTCGTTTACATTAACCATCCAAACTAAATGATTCACTAGAATGAATCAAATCTAAATTTTAAATAGGAGGATTATTTAGGATGAATCAGTTCACTAGAATCCATCACTACTTATCAGAAAGACAAATGTCTTGGCAGGTGTCATGCAACTGAAAAAAATGTAGTTGTGTATTTAAGTTAGTACTGTCAGTGCTTTTAGTAAGTAACACTAGTTAAAAGTCTGTGAATTATTTTGTGTGTCATAAACCAGTTCCATCCAAAACAGTGAAATGATCAGTTTATAACAGTCAACTGATATTTGAACGATGCACTGTTGCCATATGTTAGTCTAGTCTAGCTTTCCTCTCAGCATGTCGTCTCATTTGTGTGTATGTAGAAAAGAGAGGGAGAGAAAGAAACCCAGACAGAGCAAGCACCCTCAGGCACTGAGGGAGGGTGGTGCAGGGTCACAGCTGGGTACAATGCTGGGGTTTAAATGTCAGCCTGGCAGGGTCTCCCTCTCAGTGCCATTTTGTGGGACATGTCACATGGTAAAGTACTGGTGGGGTCAGAGGCAGAGCAGGTCTGAAACCCAGTGAATGGTCGACTGCTGTTTCTCACGGCAGGCGTCACTTTGTGAGTCTATCAGCAGAACAATTTTAGAGACAGTCTGTAATACCATGGACATTAAAAATACACTGACTTCAGCTCAAACTGTGTAGCTGTGTCAGTGTTGCGAATATGTTGGTGATTTTTACAGACTGCTGTCCATGCTATAGCAAAAAAGCAAGTGCTTTGATTTGGGTTATGCAACACACATTTGAGTAAATTATTAATTAAAACTTAAAAGATGTGATTAAGATTTAGGTTTTTAATACTGCACTTTGTTAAAATCTAGTACTATACATTAGATGGTGGAAGGATTGAGCATTTCAGTGCATGGTTTTACTTAAAGAAGACATATTGTGTCTTGGGACGTGGACACAACCACCCTATAATGATAAAAAAAAATTCATTCACTCATTTATTTTTAAATCTCCAAAAAACGTAAACAGTCTCAGTTATCAAGTCGTTTTGATTTTCTGTGCAGTATGACATCATATTGCTAAGGCCCCGCCCATGACCATGAACGGACTATCCCGTATTAGCATATTTCCGCCCTCAGCCAGTTGTACGCTGTTTGCCATTTTCTCTGCACTCAAGCAGCTGTAGAGACAACGCCTCATAAGCAATGCAGGTGTTTTGTAGTTGGGCGTAAAAGTGAACATAAGAGTCTTCGTTTTCTCCCAACATCAGAGCCACTGAGAATCCACTGGATTAGTTTTGTTTTTGATGGTAATGCGCCAATAT
The DNA here is from genome assembly GCA_036247105.1 of Cirrhinus mrigala. NCBI lineage: Eukaryota > Metazoa > Chordata > Actinopteri > Cypriniformes > Cyprinidae > Cirrhinus > Cirrhinus mrigala. The sequence continues at coordinate 13,687,508 of CM070013.1, read as the reverse complement.
ATTATTTTTTGTCTGCTCAAATTTTTTTAATCCAGACTGCTTTCTGAACGAGGGATAATTCAAGGCAGGTTTTGCTAAAAAGTTCAAACTCAAGGATGGATCAGTGTCCACTGTTAAGATTATTTGCAAATCGCCTGTCCCCTTCCACAGAAGAGGGGGATGGGCTGAGCAGTAGCTCATTATCATTTAAAGAGACATGCACCGAAACGGGTCGCTGTGAACGGAGCAGTTTTTGACAATAGATGTAAAAAGGGTGTTGTTTTACATGACCTTTCATGAAGACCCTAAGGAATCATATGATGTCCCCTTTAAATTATTTGTGCAAAGAAAAGTAAATCAGACACTAAATTTGTTTAAATAGACCATTAGTCCCAAAAAGTGTCTGTATAAAACACATTTCTTGGTTGGAAAAAATCTTTTAAATTCTATGAATTGGATGTTTATACATGGGTAAATGTGCTAAGAGTACTTATTAGTTCCTGAAAGCATAATCAAATTAGCCATCCAAAATAAATAAATCATTAAATGAACAAACACACAAGGGAAGAGAGAAAGTGTATAACTTTGTGAATGACGGGCATTCAAATTCTGTGGAAATGTGTGGAATTTTCTTCTCTGAGTTATGCAGGCATAAATTCCACATGGATATGCTCATTAATAACACTAGAGCTGTAGGTACACTACCGTTCAAAAGTTTGGGATTGGTAAGATTTTTCTTAAATGGTTTTAAAAGAAGTTTCCCATGCTCATCAAGGCTGCAAATGTTTGATGTGTATTAAAAACCCAAACAGTATTGCTATGAAAAATACTTAAAATAACTCATTTTAAAATGTAATTTCTTCCTTTGAAGGCAAAGCTTATTTTTCAGCAGCCATTGCTCCATTCACTTGATCCTTCAGAAATCATTCTAAAATGCTGATTTGCTGCTCAAGTAACATTTCTTATAATCAGTGTTTAAAAAAAACTGTTTTTTTGTGGAAATTTTGATACATTTCATTTCAAGATTCTTTAGTAGAAAGTTCAAAAGAACAGCATTTATTTGAAACCGAATTTTTTGTAACAATGTCACTTTTGATCAATTTAATGCATCCTTGCTTTTGTTTTTGGAACACCTGTCTCGGATTTGGCTCTTTCTGTTTGAACTCCTCTATTGTTGTGCTTGTTTGTAAGTTGCATTGAAGGCTTATCCTAGAAGTACCTTAATTCCAGATAGTGCCAAGACCATCCTCCTCTTTCTCTTCAAGTTAAACTGAACATTTGAAATGAATCACCATGAAAATTGTCGGGCATATGCTATGAATAGAGCTCTGCATATTTCCCATCATTCATCAATTCATCATCCTTGATACAACAAATTAGTGCCTTTATTTTCATGTTCAGTGGTTTATTATACAAGTTCTATTCCTTCTTAACATTGACACGTTAAAATATAGTGTATGCCATTATCGGATTTATTTTTGTCATATGTCTGGTTTTCCGACAACATATGGAAATAGTCATCTTAAACTTTCCTTTTTAATGCACGTCTGCCCCATTCATGCTTTTGCAGAAGATTGACGCTATGTTTTTCTCCACAGTATGTCTTTCATCAAGGTTATTCAGCTTAAATGAGGTGCTAATACAAATGCAGATTGTGGAAACACTGCAAAATAATCAGGGCTTTTAAACCGCCTCAACATGAGCTGATCATTAAAAGTAATGAAGTGATAATGTGCGCTAATCGAATATGTCGCTGATTGTCTGTGGTGTCTGCTCAGTGCTTGCTTTTATATACATACTTTTTGCTTGATGCCCTGTGAATCTTTCGAAACTGTCAGGAATTTTGTTTCAATGCAGTTTAGCTATGGTTAATGTGCTGTAAACCACCAAACCACCACACCTGCTGATTGACTCCTACAATGTTGTGTCTGGTGGTAGAACTAAGCAGAGGAAAAATATAGCCAGTTGGTTCCTCATAGCTATTCATGCCAACATACAGGCATAGGCATGGGCTTCATTACACATTCACCAGAGCTTGAGTTGTGCTCGGTCTTTTGCCTCGAGGCAAAGAGAGAACAGCTTTCATGTGAACTTAAGACACTGTTAGCTCTGGTCGAGGTCTGCTGGAGTAAACTGAGGGAGAAGCCCAGGCTCCATAGCATCATTAGCAGTTGTGACACTGTGTTAGATTAGCAGTAATTAAACGCTGAAATCAGAGTGATTGGCACCGAGTCAGGTCTCAGCGATGGCCTGTCAGGAGGAATTGTGGGGCGATGGATCAAACTGGCCTGGCTCTGTTCCATGCTCTTGACCATCTCTTACACTTCAGACACAAGGGGAGAAGAAAAAACAGACAGAGAAGGTGATACATGTGTCCAACTTACAGCCCCACTTCCCAAGAAACTCAGCTGCATGTCGATAGATAGACAGGCATCGCATGTAGAGGGTAGTCGTCAAGCTGTGTTTCAGACATGTTGTCATGGCAATGACTAGGCCGAGGGAAACGTCTTCTCCCACTGGTTGCGCTGTAGTAATGAAGATGCTAATGAGAATTTATGTGACCATTATGTTGTCTTTTTCTTCTCTTTTTTGTCTTTCTTCTGCGTAATGGCACACGACCCTCTTTCCTTAATGACTGACCTCTCTTGCAGTCAGTAACGTGTACTTTGTGAGTCTGTGGTTGAGAGAGGCGGTGGGCGGGGAAGACAAATGAAATGACAAATGAAGTAAACATTTTGGGAGAATTCAGAGCGCGTGTCAACTGTGTGACATCGGCAGCCATTGTTGTAATTGGTGTTTCTGTATAGCTCTCCCTTGCTGTATTGTTTTCGTGGCAGGTATCTTTCAATCGTAACTGTGTATAATGAGTGTTTTCTGCCTTAAAAATGCACTTGATGTTTTAGTGGAGACTGTGGCAGAATTAAAAAAATCTGCAGATGCATAGACCGTTTGAAAATGCACACAGAGCTCTGCGTATATGCAGATTTTCTGAATGTGTGCTTCAGAAATGGCACATTTAACAATTAAATATGACCTATTGTAAATGCCACAATTTACAAATTATAAATGAGGGATTTTTAGGAGGGGTCATAAAAAATGCATGTTCTTTATTTAGTACTGGCCTAATTAAGCTATTTCACACTGCATGTAGTTCAATAGATAAAATAAATATATATTTGTGTGTGTGTGTGTGTGTGTGTGTGTGTGTGTGTGTGTGTGTGTGTGTGAAATGTATGCCATGCACACCAGAAAGATAAGAAATATTTTTCTGGTGTCTGAAATTTTTGTGATGTCTGATAAAAATGTTGATATTTATTTGACATTTTATACTAATTCAAAAATCATGTGAAGCTTATTCAGCTGCACCTGGAAACCTTTTTTAAAAAAATTCCACAGACTTGTTTGAAATTCAGGTACAAAACAAGCACAGGCATTAAAATCCGTTGACTTAAAACTGATGTATTACCAGTAACAACCACTGTGCTCTAAGAAAAAAAAATATAAATCTATAATATAAAAAATATAAATCCACAACTAATTACAAAGAAATGGCAAATAACACATTGACTTAAATGTGAAATTTTGAACTAGAAAAACTGAAATATTATTTTCCAGTAATGTTTGTATTATTTACAACTTCAGAAAATCTTTTTTTACAATGTGTATTAGGAATTGGCGCTTTTAAAATGTGCGTAACTGTGTGGGTGGACAGCCATTCTAGCAGATATTTAAGGTGGTCAGAAATTGTCATATATAAAATAATTTTTCATGCATTTCATATTCTACATTTCTATATGGTACATGATGGTTTCATATCGTTATTTCTTTTAAGTTTAAAGGCAGATTTTTGCTCCTAAGTTGTAGAAACCAGGCCATTAATTGGTCACAACATTCTTTGCACTTTTCATCATTTTTCCTTTTTTTTTGTCTCTTAGAAATGCACATTTGACAGTAGTAGTGGCTTGATTTAGGATGCAGCTGTAAATTCATGTTCATTATCACAAAAAGCAACATCTGTATTCAGGGTTTGAATTTAACTTTCACTCACCAGCCAATTTGGCTACTAAATTTTTAAGTTACCGGCCATTCATGAATTCTGCTAGCCAAAAAAAAAGAGATTTGTTAGAGATTTGTTGTGCCACGTCACATCCAGTGTAGACAGCATCACTGATCATAATGGGTTCTGTTGTATTTTGTTGCACTACTCGTGTCCGGTGTAGACATGGTGTGACAGTCGATTTTTAATATTGCGTCAATCCAAAGGAAACCAGCATGCCCACAGCGTTAGTATTTGTTAAAGTAAGCTAAATATGCATGTTATATATGCTGATGTGCAATTAGGCTGTGTTTAATATATCATGATGACTCACAAGTTCAGTATTTGCGCTAAATCTCCCTTTAGCTGTCACTCCCTATCTTGAACATAGACATGAAAATGCACTATCCAAAGTTACATTTTTATAATTCATGAAAACATTTTGTAATATGATTTTGATGTACAATTTCCATGGTAATGCAATGTCTGATTTTAAAATGGTTTTCAAAGGATGAATTTTGAGATTTTAAGTTTTCAATTGATATATAATTTCTTAAGATTTCTATTGCGTGATAAGGAAAAAGACAACGAAGAAAGTCTTTTTGTGGCAAAGGTCAGAACTCCTATTATGATGTAGATTTTTGTGGTGCACTCTTGTCATAAATTAATCTGTTACTTTTCCTACATAATTTGTAACACAAAAGAGTGGTAAAATATCTATTTAGGAGTCTTAGACCTTCCCAACGACTTATAGTTTGTCATGATTAGATTAAAATTTATTTGTAATATGGTGAAGTAAACTTCAGAGCGGACATTGACAGTTAAAGGGTTAAATAAACTTGCTCAAGAAATTAATGAGTGGACATAATTTACGAAATGTAACCCACCAAACTGGCTTGTGATTTGACAAATGAGTAGCGCTATTTCATTATAATATTATATCGAACATTTTTTGATCTCGTGTTATCGTTTTATTGAGGAAAATTATATCACGATAATTATCGTTTTATCGCCCAGCCCTAGTAGTGTGCATTGTCCTTTAAAATTTAGTTTTAGGCTGAAAAAAGTGTATTGTAGTAAAGCCACTGTTAAAGTGTTTTTACAAGCATCATCAGAAAACAAGAAAAAGTTCCATCTGGAGGTTGTTTTAAGCATGGTGCTGAACTTTAAACACCGCAGCATTAAAGAGACATAATATTGTACAAAAGCCGCTAGCAGAAGTGGAGCAATGATCCACAACTTCTGATTAAAGTGTGTTTAAGCATTCATTAAGGATTCATTAAAGTGTATGTGGATAATATAATCTATAATATAGTGTATCCTGGCTGTATCCTAATGAAAATCAGGTCATAGCCATAATCAAAAGCCATAATTTAACAGAGACATACATAATAGATTAAAGGACCTTACCAGCACATGCAATTCCTAGATGGATGACTATACAAAAAAGCCATGTGTAACTCAGCATGGTCCATCAAACATTTTTAAAAGTGTAGGAGTGTGGACTATTACAAAAAATAAAATGATATGTATTAGGCTTATTGTACTTGTTTGTATTTGTACAAAAGCACTTCCTTCTTAGCAGATATTTTTCCAAATTGCATGCATGCCATCTGTTGATCACAACAGTCTCATGCGATGCTAAAGCTTTTTTTGTAAGTTGCTCTGGATAAGAGCATCTGCTACATGCCTTGAATGTAAAAATTCCCTGCATCAACAGTTTGCCTGCTTGAGGTGTTTCTAACTGTTTTCTTTAGTTTTCAGTCAGCTGATGTATGTGCAAAGGATGACCTGATAGCTCTTCGCTGTTTTCAAACTCTCACCGTCTGTCTTTATAGTCACAGGCTGCTTTTAAAAATGTCCATTACCAGATCAGGGTAAAAGCAAGGTGTCATGTGTGAATGAGAGTCCTAATCAGCAGTAATGAGACTGCATACAGGAACAAAGTGGCAGATCTGACACTGATGTATGGATGGTGAGTAATGATGTCTGCGGTGATGGTGTAACAATGGAAGCTGTCTCAGAATCCTTTACAGAGCTCGGATGACCTTAGCTGAAAACATCAACAGGGACTGTCTTAAAAACATCACCCATCTCTTTCTAAGGTTGTTTAATATATGTGGTATACAAGCTCTGCTCCCACACAAGCTCCTGGTTTATTACAGAGTAGCTGTTGCTATAGAATTTTTAGATGGAGAGATCTTGGGATCTGTGAGCTCTTTGCAGGTCATTTCAGAATTCTGCTTCAGGAGATGATTGACCATTGAGATATATAATAGATTGGATGTGGAGGAGGAATAATAGGATCACAAGATATAAAACACATGCTTAGAAAAGTTTACCGGTATAGTAGAATGCCTACTGATGTTTTTGTTGTTGTTTTTGTGTGTATTTCATACTTTTAGATCTTTAAACAAAATATAACATAAAACAAAGACTACCTGATCAAACATACGTAGTTTTTTTTTATTGAATTGATTGAAACAAAGAAAAAATCAAATCTATCAATCCAGTTAAAAACAAATTGCTTGTTAAACTTCTTTAAAACAGCAAAAATTGCAACCAAATGCTTCTGATTACTGGGGTCAGTCTTTCACAGCATTGTGGTGAAATTTTGGCCCACTCTTCTTTGCAGAACTGCTTCAGTTTAGCCACATTGGATGGTTTTCAAGCATGAAACCGCAGCATCTCAATGGGGTTCAAGTCAGGACTTTGACTCGGCCACTTCAAACTTTAATTTTGCTAAATTGAAGCCATTCAGAGGTGGACTTGCTCTTATGCTTTCAATCTCTGTCTTCATAATCCAGTTGCGCTTGAGCTTCAACTTACAAACTGCAGACTGGATGTCCTCCTTTCCTGGTAGAAAGTAGACTTTTAAATGTTCATGTTTCCCTCAGTTATTGCAGTGAAGCAGCAATGCATCCCCACACCAGCACATTTCTTTTGTGGAATTCAGTCTTTGGTTTGTGTTGGTCCTCCAAACAGTTCCACTTTTGATTCATCAGTAGACAAAAGGTTTGAAGATCATTAAGGTGTATTTTGGCTAAATTTAGACCAGCCTTACCAGTGTTTTTTGTCTTGTCACTCTTTCATGGAAGCTGTTTTTGGCCAGTGTGTTTGTGATAGTGAACAGTTACCTTTATTGATGCAAGAGAGACCTACAGTTCTTTTGATGTTGTCCTTGAGTCTTTTGGGGCTTACTAGATGAGTTGTAGCTGTGCTCTTGGAGGAATTTTGGAAGGTCAGTCACTTCTTCTGGGAAGGTTTGCTACTGTGCTGATACTTTTTCTATTCTTTCCATTTGGAAGTAATAGCTAGTGAGCAGTTTCTTTTACCTTTGGCACAGTGTGTTACGTGGTACCTTTTAACCAGCTTCCTGCTGTTGAAAAAATTCTATTTAAAGGCGCAGTATGTAATTTTGAACGCTAGCGGTTGAATGGGTGCTGCAGTTCAAATTCAAACTATTGGAGAGAGCTGTTTCTCACGCTTCCTCTTCCTCAGACTTGATGGTTGCCAGATTGAGGACACACAGCAGGAATGAGTGCAAATGACAATGGAAGGCACTGTTAATTTCTCTGCATTTTAATATTCCTCTGGACATTGGGTCTGGTAGGATGTGCAATTTCTGATCCAGTTCGTTTACCGGCTTCCATGGCTGCAATATGCAGTGTTTTCCATCAACTGGCAACCCGGGGTGTCAAAATACTATTGGGTAAATTGACAGCGGGTGGAATCACAAAGAAGTAGAATAACTGGCTGTAGCATAGTTTTTTGGGGAAAAAAGTATGTGAAGTATTGGCAAATATATTTTCAAACAGGCCCAGTTAGTAGAAACTAGAAGATCTTTTTTTTGTTTAAATGGTTCCATAAAGAACCTTTAACATTTGAAGAACCTTTCTGTTTCCCAAAAGGTTCTTTGTGGCAAAGGAAGGTTCTTCAGATTATAAAAAGCTAAGAAAGAGATGGTTCTTTAAAGAACCTTTGATTTAATGGTTCTTTGTGGAACCAAAAATGCTTCTTCTATGGCATCGCTGTGAAAAATCCTTTAAAGCACCTTTATTTTTAAGAGTGTAACTTTCATGCTTCAGTAAAACAGCATTTTGTTTACTTTTTGTTATATTTTGTTTTCATTTCTAAAAAAAAAAACTAGTATGAAATGTACACAAAAAGAAAAGAAATCAAAATGGGAGCAAACATGTTTTCACAACATTTGTTATTTCATTGGAATTAACATTTATTTTCATTGGAATTACTGGAATAGCCAAACCTGTTATGTACTTTATACATAGTTTTGGCCATGTTGCAATTCTGCAAATATGACTCAAACTCCAGTGTCTATTTTTTTTTATTTCATGTTATTTATTTGTCAGGGACACAGCACATTTATCAAGCATCACACTAATGTAAGTGCGCCAGATTTAGCCAACTGCTCATTTTCATCTGCTGTCCCTATGTGCACATAATACTTTCCAGCTTTGTACAAATGTGAAAAGAGTCAGGACTATAGTATATACCTGTGTGAGCAAAGTAGCTGCTGCAGGGTGATAGGGTTTTTCATTCTATAACTTTTCTTGTGGGCATAAGATGAATTATGGGTCGTAGCCACTAACCACTCACATCTCTTGACTTATCAGCAATGACATCACAGTAATCTTTCTTTTTACACTTTCAGACTTTCAACGATTGCTTTTAACGTAACTGCAGGACTTGACCCATAAAGTGAAGACATTTCATCTATGGCAACATAATGGCAGTAAGAAATAAGTTCTGTGAAAACTCTCCAAATTCTTCAGCAGGTAGATCACAGTACTTGGGTCACTGGTCTTTTGAGGTTTGAGAGGCAGTGGTGGAGCAGCAGTCTGTAATTACTGCACCTGACAGACTCTTAGTGGAGGCAAAAGACACCTTCAGCAATAGGCTTCTCTGCTTCTGCACAAGGTTTTTAAAACAGGCCTTTCTCTTTAACCTCCAAAGTAATGCTCAAGTTTAAAGTGGTGTTTATCAATTACAGATTGTGTTTTAAACACAGTTAAAAGTAGGGCGCAAATCACATACCGTGTGCGGGGGTGTTTTAAACTGAAGGGATTTCCATGCTCCAAATACATAATCTGTAAGATTCTTCTTAGGGGACAGATTATAATTGTTATGTTTTTTTACTATAATGAAGAAATTAAACCTTTTAACCCAACTAATGCATTATTTATAGTAACAGTGTGATTAAGGCACAACTGAAAAGTAACATGACAAACGAAGCAATAACAAATAACACAAAATTGATTACACGTTTGTACGTTCAAACAGACTCATGTTTGAAATGACCTAAATGCCAAAACGTAGTGCAATTCCATCATTAGATTTCGTCATATCTCATTTCAAAGTGGCTTCCAAGCATGTCCTTTAAAAAGCAAGAACTGCTAATAGAGTTCAACATAATAACTATGGCTGAAGGCCCTGAGAGTACAATGTTCCTAATGAAATCCATTACTCTTAAACTTTAAAGGGAGCCTATCAGAAGTATTGATATGGGCATTAAGGGAATACTTTAATTGTTGGTCCTGGCCCGAACAGCTTCGAGTAAGGTGGACTCTGAAGCGTGAGTCAGCATTTTTCACCAGATCAGCAGCAGCATGGAACAGTAATTGCGCAGCTTAGATAGTTTTTTATGACTCGGCACAAAGTAGTAAAATTTGTTGAATAGATGTTTTCACAGTCAATACCACATCAGTCAAAGATTTCCAAGAATTGTTTCTTCACTGAAATCATGTGTCCGAATGTTTCAGCATGAGCAGGATGCATGTGTATGTTGGGTGAAGCAGCACAAGCGGCGCTGATATTCCTCCGATATTCTGACATCCTGCTCTCCATATTCCATGAAGTTTTATTCTTAGTAACTGTGTCGCCTCATGGTTTGATTTTCTTTATCGGTTTGCTTTTCAGTGTTATTTTGTAGCTAAGTCAGCTGTGTATGTTGTGTGTTGCTGGGTTTTGATCATGCTGAGTCCGTATACACAAGATGACAAGCGTAGCATTTACCTTGATCGCTAGCTTGTTCATAGCTTTGAACCGCCTGGCATGGGTCTAGCTCTAGCCTAGATTCAGACAATGAGGGAGCTTATTTTAACAAGCTAATCTACGGCAAAGACTGCAGCGACATGGCCGACACATATCTCTCCCTAAATTAGTCCTTTAAGCCTTATATATGTATGAGACATAGCGAGCCAAATGTTAGCGCTCGCCAATTAGTGCGCCAGTGTTCAGCGTGGATTAGAGACGGGTTGTTTTTTTTTCCCCGTCTTCTCCCCTCCACCAAATCTCTTTCATCCATGAAGGAAATGTAAAGTTAATTCACTCCAAAATGCCCTGAAAATGTCACACAACATCCTGATGTTGGCTCATCAGTGGTGAAGTGGATTCATGTTCTAAAACTAGCCAAAAATGCAAAGTGTTAAAATGCTCTGACAGACAGGATATTTATTAAGCAAATGCGTGTTTTCTCACTCTTTCATATAGGAATGCTGAGTCAAATAATTATTTTTGATTAGGCTACTTTTTCTTCGTAGGGTGCAGTCATATTTACTGTTGTTCTTATTGACAATAGACAGTGTAATTTTTTTTTTTTTTAAATTTTGCTGAAGCTAGCAAAAGTTACCTTGAATCTAGTGAGCAAGGTACAGTAAATTTGTGTATATAGCATGATCAAAAACCAACAACACAATATATACTGGTGAGTTAAATACAAAATAAGATTAAAAAGGAAGCAAATAAAGAAAATCAAACCATGAGGTAACAACAGTTAGTAAGATTAAAAACTTAAAGAGGTCATAAAAAGTCTATAACATACTTTGGTTAAAATTTCTCAATGGTAGTGTAAAACAACACCTTTTTTACCTTGTCAAAAACCACCCTGTTCACAGCGACTCATTTTGGTGCATGTCTCTTTAAATGATAATGAGCTCTGCTCACCCCGCCCCTCTCTTCCATGGGGTGACAAACCATTCTCTGAGAGACTGTAAACTTAAGCTGCATTTAGCTGCAAAATTTGCTAACTAGCGCATTATTAGGAAAGGCGAGTTGCAAAGATTTCTTTAAAAAAACGTTATACTCACTTCTTCTGTAGGTGAAGCTGGATCATAAATGATTCGCATGAACATAGACACATTTAGGCAGATAGGGATGAATTCCCTTCAAAAACAGAAGTAATCTGCGTCTTCAGATGTCGGGAGAAAATGACAACTGCTGTGTTCATTATTACATTCAACAACAAAACACCTCAACTCTTAACAGCTCATAGCCTGATCTGATAAAATTATTATTTTTTGGCGGGGGGGGGGGGGGGGGGATTTAAAAAAAAAAAAGCACTGAGTGGTTGTTTACGCACACTGCCACACATTTATGTTCAGAAAACATATAAAAGTGAATTATGCATCCGATGACCAATTTAAAGGGATAGTTCACCCAAAAATGAAAATCCTGTCATTAATTACTCACCCTCATGTTGCTCCAAACCCATAAGACCTTCGTTCATCTTCGGAACACAAATTAAGATATTTTTGATGAAATCCGAGCGCTTTCTCACCCTGCACAGACAGCAACGTAACTACCACATTCAAGGTCCAGAAACATAGTAAGGACATTGTTAAAATAGTTCACATGATATCAGTGGTTCAACCTTTATATTATGAAGCTACAAGAATACTTTTTGTGCACAAAGAAAACAAAAATAACGACTTTATTTAACAATTTCTTCTTTTTCGTGTTGTGTTTTTGTTTACAAAAGTAAACAAGACTCTACATATATACAAGTAAAGACTGACAGGGAAGAGAAGAAACTGTTGAATGATCTCATTATTTCTGTTTTCTCTGTGCACATAAAGTACATTTGCTGTTGCACAAAATGTTGCTAATGTGACCGCACCTTTACACCATCACAGCCAACACTTTTTATTGCCAACTTCATACAGCATGGCAAAATCTTATGATATTATTTGACTTGGATTGTATGAACGGTATGACTTTCATAGTTGTTTTCCTATTAAATCGATAGTTAAGTTTAGGTTTCAGTCATATACTTTTAATGTGGTTTCACCATCTTGTACAAATTATGACTCCTCATGAGACCCGTTTGGACTAGCCTACTCCTTTAAACAACAGCATGTTGTTCTTTGTCTTACTTGAAGTGCATAAACCTTGGTTAGGATAGTTATAAAATATCAAAAGTGTACAATATGTACTTTCATTTTTTGCTCCTAACACAAAATTAAGCTGTAACATCCTTTCAAGCAACATCAAAAATCAATTACACTGTTGGGAAATAAATAGTTCTGGCACATTGTAGCTATGTATTATTAGACGGTTAGACAAGTTAATGGGTTTGATTGTTAGATACATTAAACAAAGAAAAAGCACAAGGAGAGAAGCATAGAGAATGATGCATTTTAACCAAAAAGATGTGCAGAACGAATTTAATATGGAATAAATATTAACAGAATTTCCAGTCACCACAACAATTTGCCACATTCAGTTAAAATAAGCAGTTTCGCAAATACTTTTCCAAAGTGACCACCTATGTGAAGCCTGCATTCACTATACTGTTCAAGCATCTACATTTGAGACCTGAGAAAAGATGCAGACAGATGGTGCAGTCTGTGGGTATAGTTGGAGGCACTGTTTAGGCAGCCTGACTTCACCCTCTATCCAGATGCTTGTTTAACATCACTCTCTCCTTCTGCAGTCTGTGATTTAGATTGATCAGTACAGTTAAGTGAGTATATCAAGTGATGGTAGTATTGTTTGTCAGTCACCACAGGACTCTTTACAGCCTGAAGACATGCAGTTCTGTCTCCACATAGTGCAGCTCTAGGTTTAGTTACAAGTTAGTCCTAAAGTCCTTGTTGAAAAATGATATTGCATTTTTTGGTGACATTAAACGTCTATGACTTCATATATCATTCCTTGAACCGTAGTATGTATGTGTGTTGTCTGAAATGGCAGTGAGGTTTTTAGTCATCCAGATTTTGTTCTCTAGAAAATGGCACAAATGGTTGATGCATCATCGGTTGAAGCTGTGAAATAATGATTCAATGCATATTAGGCCACAGATGTACCATTCTTGCAGGAATTAATCACACAAATATGTAGAAAAAATAGGCACGCAATCATAAAGTGGATAGCTCAGTGTGGTTAACTGACTGTGCTTTCTGTGGTTTTGGGCTTGTGTGCAGTTTGTCCATGTCGAAGATCATATTGTATACAAGTCATCCAACTACAGCACGCCCAGATTCTTGCCGCAAGAAAGCAAAATAAAGCGAGGTGAGGTTAAAGGTGGAAGTACGTCTGGCCGGTGCTCACGCTGAGGTGTGTTTATCTGATCTCGAGATTCAGGAATGGGTGAACCACTTTATTTGTTCCTCTCTCATTTCTGCCAACTCCAGCTGTCACGCTGTGGGACAAAGAGGGGTAAGCAGGGGACAACGGAGGGAGGAGTGCAGCTGAAACCAAAGATAAACCGAAGACCCCTCGTCATCTGCATTTGACGGGACCCCACCCCCATTTTCTCCAACCCACAGACGCACACACACACAAACACAGCCACTTACACCTCACGGGCACATGTTGTATAGCTCTTACACACTCTCCCTCTCTGAGTGCTTGCATTGCTTTCTCTTTCTCTCGCACACACACACACACACACACACACACACACACACACACAAACACTCAAACAAGCTTCCCCCTCCCTTCTTTTCCCTCTCTCTATTCTCTTCGTTAGACTTGGTAATCCCTCTCTGCTCGCTGCAGCTGTTGCCCTCCTCAAACCTCACAATAGTCTCCCAAAATTGTAATTTTTATAAAGAACAAAATAAGTCCTATTTGATGCCGATTTGGCGCATGGGCTCCATCCTATTGACCAGCAAGTGTTTCCATGCCCTACAATGAAAAAAGTGTTATCCTAAAAAATGGAATATGTAAATTAATTGATTGTATTCAAATAAAAAATGTTCTTTAACATTTCTGAATCAAGCCTTATATATTAAAAAATAGCTTATATAGGAAAAAATAGCTTGTTAACACAACAAAAGACATTTTTCAAAAATAAACTGTAATTTTATGCATTATTTATTTTGATTATATTATGTAATGGTTTATTTTATTATAATAATACCACTGAGCAAACCAAATCTGACTAAGGAAAGGAGATGAATCTCTATTAGATGTTTAGGTGAAGAAGGAGACAAAAAACTTGAGAGAAAACGAACTCCTCTTCTGGCAATACACACATTATTGCTAATAAATAAACCTTAGTAGCCTATGTCTAATACTAGTCATGTGTGCTGTAATTTAAATAAATAGTGTAACATGCAAGACAGTGTTTATATAGTAATTGACTTATATTCTTTGAAGTCAGTCGTAAAACGACGGGTCGATACAGGCAGTGGTGAGTGAAGCGTCCGTCGCTGTCTGGCTCGTACAGACTGTAGTTGGCAGTAGGCGTTGCAACATTAGTTAGTTTTGATTGCGATATAACGGGTTAAAGACGTGGGAGAACGCTTAGGGAAAATCCAAGCGCGAACGATTCAGCAGGCGCAGAAATCCCGAATAGTTGAACAAATGAGTGACAAGCTCTCCGTCCATTCAAACTGGCCCTCTACGCTGTGGGCAACATGTGGAGGCATCGCTATAGCAACCAGTGGATGTGACATGTGCTACAGACAGCGACTCGAGTCTCGCTGAATATAAGGAGGGGCTCCGTGAAAAAACCCTGGCTTTTCAGTCGCACATGATCATTCAAAGGACAAGACAACCCACTGCAGCTTCTTATAAGTCTTTGGGAAATGTGGCGGACGATTTAGCTCGCCTTTTTTCTCCCGCTCTGCCTCTTTCAAACTCTTTTTTTCTCCGTTTCTACCTATTAAAAAAGACTTCGAACAGCGAAGGTCTTTTGTTGAGGTGGACGCGAACGGGGAGGTTAAAAACTTTTCTTAGCTAGCGGGATTGCGAGAGGAGGCTGCAGTCGCCAGTCGGACATCTGATGTAGAAAGGCGGAATAGGATCTTGAAAAGCATCCCTCCCGCGCTGTCCGACAATGGAACTAGGTAACTATCTATTGGACTTACACTTGTCTGTTGATGCGCATGTATAATGGTCGGTGAATAAATGTAACGAGGCTGTGAAAGCGCCATTAAGCGTCACCTAAAACTTATTGCGCATCCGGATGCATCTGGACTGATAATGAGAGTGACACTGTCCTGCAAGACTTAGATGGCGGTGCTACAGCATGACACATTTCATCGTGCTTTTCATTTCAGACGCTTCTGCTGATTGAAGCTCTTGCATAGTGTGTGCGATTTGATGGTTTGCAGATCGTTATGTAATTGATACGGGTCGTGAGTCAATATAGAGTGATAGTAAGAGCTGAGCAAAATGCTACAGAGTACAAACAGAAACATCATTCTGTTTCTTTATGGAGGGAGGAATCGGTGTTTAGCTGTTCGTTTGTGGGAAATCGATTGCACGGAAAGCGGTGTGTTCAATCTGCGTGGGTCTTTGCGAGTTGCAAATGACTTGGAGACAAAAAATAAATAATAATATAAGAAAGATGAATAGGACGGATGATGGTGGATAAATATAGGGGGGGAAACTTATTGCACTATTTAGTGGTAATTTATAGGGCTGTACCTAGCTTATCTCTGACGATTTTAATTTTTGCAAGAATGGAATGAGTCCTGTGGGGCAATAATGTTGTAAACTTCAAGGACTTTACAAATTGCAGTGATCAGAGATCCATTCTGTGCTTATTCCATATATTCAGCTGTGAATTTAAGGTTTAATGTAAATATTTTTACACATTGGGTACGTCTGATCTCCAGTTTACACTGAAAAGTTAACTTGAGTGAAATGGTTAGTGAAATGAAAGATATAATTAAAGTCATAATGCATTTACATATATTCCCTGATGCAAATTAACTTAATTTATCCAATAGGATACCTACATTAATAGGAATGCAATGTAGACTTTCTATATGCAGTAAAACAAAAAATATTTTTCTCACTTAATACAAATTTTAGTGTAGTTTTGTGTTGTGAAAAATTAGTCAATTAAAAATGTATATATAAAAACTAGGAATGCATATTTTGAAAGACTGATTTTCATTTGTTCAATATCGTGTCCATGATGTTTAATTCAGTTCTTTTTCAATTTAATGTTTTTTTAATTCACTCTATGTATTTATTTATTTATTTATTCATTTATTTTCGTGATATTTTTAAGATATAGAGCTGGAATTGGAGTGGATAGTTTTAAGGTAGAGTGATTATTGTGTGTAATAGTGAAAAAGGATATCTGGGCGGCCCTTGTCTCAACCTTTCACCCGTCACAGTCTCTCCTCCACCCAACCCTTACCTCAATGATTTAAATCAACCGGAGCATCCCAAATCCATCTCCCTTTTGTCCTTCCTTAAATATACAAATATTTTGTTTATCTCATTTTTTTTTTTAGAGTGAAAAAAATTAGAGGGTGAAAAAACTTTATAAAAACCAAAATTCCATACATACAGACTGCTTAAAAAAAGTTAATTGCTATCGGGGATATTTGTCTGGCCGTACATTGATCTTTTTGTTAGGTGTTAAGTTTGCTTTTCCTTGGCTTGGACAGTAGTCCTGGTGTGAAGTGTTATTTTGTATGGACGCTGATTTAATGTTTTACAAATGTTATTATTTAAACACTCGTTATAAAAACCTACTTGTATCAGGATTTTTAATTTTGTGGTAAATTGTGGTAATTTTTGTGTGGTAAAGTTTCAGTCAAAAGATTCATTAGCTGAAAACTGAGGATAAACAATATCTGATGACCCTGCAAACACACCCATTAATCCAGGAACACATCTTCTTGTGTGCTGTCTTGCTTTTCTTTTGTTTTGTTTTTTTTTGTATTTGTTTTATGTTTATCTGTTATTTAGTTTTTAACAGTTTTTTTTAAATCATTTCTTGTTTAAAATACAAATGAAAATAAGAATTTTTAGTTTTATTTTAAATAAAGAAAACCATTTCTTAAATGAAACAAATTTATATGGAATTCAAGATACTTCATAGATTTATACGCACAGAATTCTTTGTATTTCTACTTCAGATGAGGATTTGGGAACCTTAGTACTTTTTTTTGAATGCTTCATTTGAACTTGTCTGTCTTTTTTCAGTAGACTCCTGTGAATCAGAAATTTGCAAGTCCAATTTTATTCCCTACAGAAGAACAAAACCATAAAAGCATAAAGGATTCTGTCTCTCCCTCTCTCTTTTTTTCCTTTTAGTTTTCTTCTCTGCTTTTATGTAAACTGTGTTTTTGTGGGTTTTCTGCTATAAGAGTAAATGTGTTGTAGAAAGTGAGAAGAATTGACATGTTATTTCAATTGAAATAATCAGGTTTCTTTTTGTTGTTTTTTTTTTTTTTTGAGAGTAAAGATTTTGATAATTCCACAACACAACATAACATGTAGAGTTTGCATTGCATTTCTACATTTTGCTGTCCTCCTTATAAGAGAAGGTATGTCATAGACTGGTTAAATCTTTTTTTAATTATTTTTCTAATAATTCCTCAGTGAAACTGAGATTTTTTCACCCCTTTCAATTACATGTATCAGTTGTTCATGATAATATGGTTAGATCATAGGAAATATTTTTGTACATATAACACAAAATATTTTTGTCAACCTTGCTTTGGCGTAGGTAGTTTGCTTTATTTTAATATACGTATGTATATATTTACAGTTTTCCTGTAGGATTCATTTTGATAGTCATTTTTAATTTCACATTCATACTGTAATCTGTGTTTAATTTGGGAACAGATTACCTCAGGACAACATTTTTCAATCTTTCTTTTATGTCTTCTCTCCCTTTTTGCTCCATTTTCCAGTCCCTTGCTCAAATGCCTAATGCATGTATTCTATTTAGTTATAATTAATTGCGGACATTATTTAGCCAAGCACAATTTTCTTTTCAGAGCCAGCTTTTCATGTTAGAGATCTTTTCATGTAATTCGATTGAGAGCGCTAAGCCTATAGAGGGATGGAGGGAAGGAGAGAGGGGGTATTCTATTCCAGCTGAATGCGCCCTACTCTCTACACACTCTCCATGCAACGTTTGATGGGTGGAAAGCAAACCATTTCTGCACCAACAAAAGCTCACAATCACAAAAAGTAGAAACTAATCCTTGGAAACTACTAAACCTCACATTTAGGTGCTAATATTTTCAGCAACGTGTAGCCAGTGTATGGGGGATTTTACGTATGTGATTAAACGGAGTGGCATATGTAATTAGAGCTGCATTTAAATATTTTGTGCTTCACAAATTTGCATTCTGTCATGCAAGGTGTAGCATGTTTTAGGAAAAATAATACGGCAGTAACAAATGCAAAGTAGATTATCAGTATTCAAGAAACTAGTCGTCGTTTCTAAAGTACCGATCAGAAAAATCAATCGCTTGCTCGCATGGCTTATAGTTCTGTGATCAGTCGGTTGGTATGATAGCACTGAATGCGAATAGAGGCAGATTAAAAAAAAAACTCTGAACCCCATTCTAAAGGCCTCAGTCTATTCAGCCTCACAAGGCATTTGGAAACAATACGCCGCCAATCCCCCAGCAGCTTAGCCCCGGCTGTCAGCCCTCCCCCCGAGGGGCTAACAAGCCTGACAACCCCCTCTACAGTGGAACGTTAGCGGGGCTCGGACCTTTTAGGTACTCCCCCTCGGCTTAGCCCCTCTCCCATTTTATTAACTTGGAGGTCTGAGCCAATTCCCCCATCCCGACCAAACCCAAGACTTGGAGGCTAATTAGCAACAAGCTGGTACAGTGAGGACCGACCCTAATTGCTCTGTGGTGGCATGCTTCAACCTGCCAAGACGAGAGTGGAGCGGGCCTTCACTTCCCAAGTGTCGGCTTGAGGTGTATCTACATCAGGGTGCATAGCTAGAAATAATTACAAGCAGTATATTGGCGCCTTATTTAATGTATCATATGGAAACACCAATTGGATATTATACTGTGATCAGTTGGGTGATATGCATACAAACATCTTAAATACATCTTATATGTATATCTTACATTTTGAAATAATGAAGTATTATTACAATTTAAAAAAAACTGTCACATGATCCTTCAGAAATCATTCTAATATGATGACATGCTGTTCTAGAAACAATTTGTGTCGTTATCAATGTTGAAAACAGTTGTTCTGCTTAACATTTTTGTATATTTTATATATAATGTGTGTATGTATTATCTTGTTTTCAATTGACAATGTTTCTCTGTCTTCTCTGTTCTCATTTCAGAGGGGCAAACTGAACCACATCCCCGTGGTCAAACAGAGTCAAGTGGAGCCAGGCAACTTTTTGATTCTGGTGGTGGTTTCCATGGTTTTTATTGTCATGGTGTTGGGGATGTCGGGCGCTCTGTACTGCTTGCGCCATCGCTCCCACCATAAGCTGAAGGAAAAGCTGGCTGGTTTGGGAAGCTACACAGGCCACGATGCCACGGCAGCCTATCAGGTAAGAGCAGGCCGATTATTTGAGCCAATCATGTTGTCTCTGACATTCATCCGTGCAGTTTAACATGAATAAGCGTCTCTGTTTTTCAGATAAACTGAACGAGTTGTCCTTAACCAAGGTTATTTTTTCCTCCCATCCAGCAAAGGCTTTCTGAGTAACACTGTCCATATTTGCGATCATGACCAGGTGTATTGACGGTTCCAAAATGATTGTAGCTCATTAACAAAAAGGCAGCGAAATTTATTTGAAGCTTCTTTTCCTTAATTATGACCCATTGGAGCAGGCGCAGATGTCCTTGCACGACAGCGGTGTTTAATATGAATCCTAATTGAGGCAGAGCCCTTTTTAGCAGGGAAATGAGTTTGTTGTCTGACCTTTCTTTCACGGCTCCTGGAGGGAGGGCTTGCGGTGAAGGCTTATTGATTTTGTGTTGGGCTCAGCTGTACTCAATGAGACTGGATCGCAGGGTGCAAGCGCTTGGCTTCCTCCCCCGCCTTCAATATTTAATAAACCTCTCACACTTTGTCGAGAAGTCCCTTCCATAAACGTCGGTCCTATCAGTGTGGCAAAATAATCTGTGTTTCTCAATATTATTACAGTGCAGTCACATATTATGTCTTGACACCTTTGTTATGTTTTCATTTCAGGCTTTAATTACTTTGTATTGATTTTAATTTGTGCGTAATGTTGTCGTATCGTGGTTTATTGCGAGTGCTTTCGGCCCTTTAGATCTGCTGGGTTGCTTAGGGTTTTTTTTTTTAAAGCGAATAAGATTAAAGGAGTAGACAGGGGCTCTTTCTGTGTAGTTGTAAGGGATTTCCCAACTCCTGTAGCTGGAATGAATGCAGTCTTGTGCACAGGGACTCTTACAGTGAAACATGCAATTAGAATCAGTTCTGCCGCAATGATTCTGTAGAAGATCAAAACACACACACACACCACCATCACCAACGCCACCCTCCTACTCTCTCACACACACACACACCCTGTCACACTATTGCACTTTTATTTTTATTCCTTCATCAAACACACTCACACATATTCACACTTGTTTGTTCTCTCTGTAAATAACTTATTATATCCCTAGTGAAAAATAAATATACTAAAATGTATTTAAAATCCATTTATTTCATGCTAAGCATACTACAAATATGTTTACATATTATGTACTTAATAAAATACCCTGGAATTGTACTACACTGGTATATTTAAAGTCTGCTAAATTGAAAAAACTAATTTTGTACTTAATGCACTTTAATTGCGCTGAAGTCCGAACTAAATATACTTAAGTATATTTGATTGTGCTAAAGTGGAACTATTGCAAGTATACTTTAGGTACACTTTAAATATTTTGCATTTAAAGACTGATATTATTTAAAGATCATATAATCCTCATCAATAGTGACATTAAAACATATTTTAGGCTTAATATTAAAAATGTGCATTGTGCACAAGTAGTGCTCCAAATAAAGTTTCATTACAACTTTTTAAAATCATTTTTATATCAGTAAGTGTCAAGGAATATGTCAGTAAGTATGTTACTAGACTTAAACTATGCTTAATATAAATAAATGCATTTTAAATCTATTACTTAAATCTATTACAAGATTTTTTTTCTTGTCAAAGAGTAGCAAAAAATACTTTTCTCCTTTTTTATTTAATTTATTTTATTTTTACTTACATTTATTCAAAGGTGGAACAAGTTTAAACGCTTACTATTTGAAGCTATTTAAATTAAATCATCAACCTGTATCTTGCCTGCAATTTAATTACAAAATCCTGAAAAGGTCAATGGTATGATATCAACAGTAGTTTTTAAATACTCTCAATGTTTTTTTAAATCAGTTCATGATCCTTTTTATCTTTTTATCTCTCGCATTGTAACCATACTTATAAAATCCAATATCCACCAGGAATTTTTCATTAAGGAAAGTAGTTCTATTTGTGTTACCATGCACTCTTTATAAAGGATTTACCTTTTGTTAAGGCATATGACATTAAATGGTTATAGTTACATACTTAACTTAAAGTAAAAACATGCTGTTAAAGTAATATATTTTTTAAAGAATTAGACATGAAAGGATCAGTTCATTTTTGTGAGTGATTTCTGAGACTAGGTGAGCTAGAGCATGGCGCTAGCAACATCAAAGTCATCGGTTCATCACCAATGAAAACACACATGATGATGTACACCTTGAATGCTTTAAATAAAAGCATTTACCAAATGCATACAAATCTTAATGTTAAATGTGATCAAGAACATACATCCATTCATTTACTTTTAGTTCATATATTTTTACAGCTTTCACTGCACATTGATGGGGGAATGATCCTCCCAATTCTTCCTGAACAAACAAGTCTCTTGCTACCTTCAAGAAACATCTAAAAACACATGTACTCAGTGAGCATTTATCTCACTTAAAAATCTTAAAAAACTGTTTATGCAGTTCTCTCTCTCACTGGGTTTCACTGTTCCAGTCTGTTTTTAAAAAAAGCTTTGGAATGCAAATTTTAATCATTTTGGTACTAATTGGTTTACTTGTTATAAGAGAAGCAAATGTATGCATTCATTTGTGCTGGCTAACATGAACAAGGTTTTATCAGCAAGTGGACACTGTTTTAGAAGTTGGCACATATTTGCAGTTTTACTTTTAAGTCAGAATGACTCATGGGCATCAAATCAGATATTAGTGTGTTAAGGGTGGGCTCCATCCTCTAGTCCATGGCTGATTTTAGAACTCTCTGGCCTCTATTTAGCCCCCACCACCCCATCTTCCCTCCTGGTTTTTCTCGCTGGGGAGCTCCATTAGTGAGACGCACTAAACTTCCACCTCCAACCCCCACACTCCCTCACTGACCCTCCTGTCAGCCTCACTCTCCTCTCTCTCTCTCTCTCTCTCTCTTTTTTTTTTATCTGGGTGCTTTTTTAACTGTTGGACATTTGATCTCGTATGGGGTCATGCTGTTGTGACTAGCAACTGCTTCAAAAAGTAATTGTCTGTGCTGTTTCACCTCTAAGTAAATAAAATGGAAGGAAAGCAAAGCAAAGGGAAAAAAGAAATAATCACAATCGAGCACAGTGCAATAAAATCAAAGCTTTTAAAATGGCTTTAAAATGCTGTTGTTTTATACCACAAAACCTTCAGCCTGGAAATTCACATAGTTGCTTGAAGCTTTTCAAAATGGATTTAATTTCTTGTAAATTGTTGTAACATTATAGGGTGTGTGTAGTCAGAATTGTTTTGTTAACAGTGCTGTAAGCGATGTTAGCCGTTTCACCATTTTCCTCCCTTTTCACAATCCCTTCCCCCAAAGATCAATCCTGATCTCAACGCGCAAAATGACTGACATGCAGAAAGCATCCCATCGTCTTCTGATTGGCTTAGACAATAGCGTCCCGCACCTTGAATTTATTTTTTCTATTAACAGACATAATTTCTCAGGACTCCTATTTCAGTGATATCTGTCAGGCACAGTGCAGACATTTTCTGTGCTCTGCCATGAATAATTGCTCGCAGCAATTATGTGTTGAGAGCCAGGTTAGCAGGGATCTAATGACACATCTGTGAGAGAATCCAGCTTGTACATTGAAACATTCAGCTGATATCCTCATAGAGTCACTGATCCTTGGAAAGGTGATTTGAAAAATCAGCAGAAAACAGCAAAGCTGCTTTGTTTCATTTGGATGAGGTGACAAATAGTATTAAAGCTTGGAATTATAATTCCTGGATGACGTGAGTGATGGAAATGTAGTCATTAAGGCTAAAGGACTTGTGACTTTGCAGTTGGTTGACAAATGCAGTGGCTATATTCTGAAAGAGAGAGTTAGCTCTATTTTTAAGTCAGTTCCATTGATTTTGTAAATAAATTGCTAAATTCTGAATGTCTCTGGTGGCATTTTATGAACAATTCAGTCACAAACTGTCATATCGTAAGCAAATGTTATATATGTAAATGTATTCACTTTGAGGACGAACCCTTATCTATGAACCTTGTGTTTAAATATGACTGCTAGCATATAGTAATTATTTGCTCCACTGGTGGGTTGGTGAGTTTATGCAGATGATCGATTTCATCTTGTAGAGCAGACAGTGACGTAATGTGCTGTTGGCTGTATCATAAACCCATTCTGAGATGCAAAAGTGGAGATAAATGAAATCGCGTTTATTTGATCCGGGATGCTGATGCAGTATCAGTTTGTATATATATGATTTTCTTATATAAAAACCCATTATAATATTCTAAGCATAATAACCAGTGCTTTGATGCTGTAGATTGTGTGCTTGATCATTTTGCTCTTTAGAACAGCTTTATGAGTTGCCACAGATAATGTCTTCACAGATAAGACTAATGTTTGTCCACTGTCTCGATAGGATCTCTGTCGTCAGCGCATGGCGGTGCAGACATCAGAGCGTGGAGACCGATCAGAGGTGTTTCATCCATCGCACACGTCACGCATTAACAGCGTGTCCTCACAGTTCAGTGACGGACCGATGCAGAGTCCCTCCGCCCGCAGCAGCACATCCTCCTGGAGTGAAGAGCCTACCCAAACCAACATGGACATTTCCACTGGACACATGATACTGGTAAACAGTTTAATGTATGCTTGTGTGAACACAGGACACTCACACCCATTACAATCAGGATGAACACTTAGATACATTATCCGCCTTTCTGCAACGCGGAAGTAAGCCTATGGGTGAGACTTCCGGTTCGTTAGCCGCTATAGGGAAATAACGAGAAGAATAACAACGTGTAGTAAACGTTAAAATCCAGTGTGTTCAGTAAGATAATACACTGAAATAACATTGTAAGTCACAGTCAGTTTTTGAGTTTTCTACAGCTAAAAATAGCTGGATGCGGATGAGCCCGGAATCCAGAACGTTACATTTTACAAATGGCCACGCCCACTCTTATGAGAAGGAAAGGGTGGATAGATATCCAAACACATGCCTCTGCTTCTCTCTGTCTTTTTTTGTTTTCCTTTTCCTCTTTCTCACATCAGTCCCTTATTTCAGATTTTGGGTTTGTTTTTGCTCTGAAAGGGACTGCGGGGCTCCATGGACGCTGGTTTTTCTGACACAATGGATTGTTTTAATTTCGCCCCAACTTTTGTTTTATTCATCTCGGCACAGCTTCGACAGGAAAGACTGATAGGTGCCTGGTAGCGTTGTGTTCATTACCGAGCATGGAATCTATCATACATCCAGCAGTGGAGCAAAAGACAGCCACTGAGTTGATTCATTTAGCGTATTGTGTTTCCCTGTAATGGATGTCCCTTATTGAGATTGTTTAAGGGTTTTTTTTTCAGCAGCTAATAAAACCGTGTGCGTTGTTAGGCAGAGATGCATGTGCTAAAGTGTACACAATTACAAAGCCATTGTTTAGGCATTCAGAATTTTTGCAAAGTGCTGTGGTAATGATTTAATTGATTCTTCAGCTGTTTTGAAGCATCTTGTCTTCATACACACACAGCAAGGATAGTAAACACTTGGCAGTTCACTCTTATAGACTGTTAGAGACAATTAGATTATGTTTTTATATAGAAGCTATTAATGCACACCTATAATGTTAGGATATACTGTATGAATGCAGATTGTACTTTGAACAGTGCATTAATGCATACATGTAAGAGCTGATATTTGATATTTGCCCATTTTCACCATCTTTCAATAAGTTTTCAGTTTGGCTGTAATGGGTCTTTTGTTTTGACAGCTCCAGACTTCTATTTTGATGCACAGGAACCCCCATTCTCTGACTTTTTTAGTTTGCTGTATATATTTAGCTGTTCTGTTTAATATATTATTAGACAAACAAAGTAGTAAACGGTGTATGAAAAAGCACTATTATTAGTAATAGAAAAGTGCACGCTATTATACTTACCATCACTAGTCAGCAAATATGCATTTATCATTTAAAGAAGTCTTTAAATAGCTAATACATTTTACTTTTTGGTATTTGCTTCCTTTTTGGTCATTTAAATATTTCTTTATTTGAAAAAATCTGTTTTTCCATATTATTTTCAAAAATATTTTCTTAATTTAGCAAATATTACATAAAAAAAAAATTGTCCTTGTTACACGTTACATGTACTTACTATTATAATAACAATAAATTATGCATAATTACATGCAAGTAACCCTAAACCAAAGCCTAATCCTAACCATAATCATATAGTAAGTACATGTCGGTAATTAATATTACTCAGTACTTTAATGTATAATTGCACTGTAACAAGAACACCTTAAAATAAAGTGTAACTAAAAACCAAAAAAATCTTTCAATTAAATAGTGTGATATTGTATATATCGGCTTTATAGCGACCATCAGCCACTCTGCTCTCTAAGATATCAACATCGGCCATAAAAAAATCCATATTGGTCGATGTGCTACAGAAAACCTCAAAATAACATTTCTAAGCAATGACTGCAATACCAGCTAGTGCAATGTACTATCAGAGGTTACTGCTCGTACACTATCCATCTCTCAATGGGTGCAATCAAAGACGGGTTATGAAATAATAACTATTCTGATAGCGTAATCTCTCAGTATGTCAGGTTGCTATAAGGCATCTGTTTTCATCCCTCCTCAAAGATAAGAGCAAAGCTAGAGAAATGCATTCTCCATAGCTCAGCCTCATATGGAGCTGCCCAGCATTATAATGGCCCCCTGTTGATTGACAGTCCTACAGCTTTTTTTTCCTCTTTGGTTTAATATATACTATGTATTTGATTTCCGTCTACTACCACACTGTAATATAAGATCTATTTGATCCCCGAAACAGCTTTTTGTCTTTAACAGTCTTAGATATGGATGTTTTTCTGTGCATAAAATGTAAGGCCTAAATCAGGTATTATGACATATGATTGGTTTAAGTGTCTGGCATTGCGTCCAAAATCGAATACTTCTCTACTATATAGTATGTGAAAAACGAGTATGCCGAAAATACAAAGTATTTGAAAAACAGTAGGCGAACAGTACCCAGATGACCTACTACTTACTGTAAGATTCTAAAATGTGCATTCAATGGACACTTTACTATCCCCGGAGGCCACGTTAAAGGATTTGCGAATGGCAGTAAAGCCATGCTACTGAATCTGTATGTCAGCATCACTAGAATTTGGTCCATACTATATAAAACATACTTTTTTAACAGTCACATAGTAAGTTCAATTTCAAATGTAGTATCTACTACCATACTGACTATGTGATTTTGGACACACTGTGAGATTTAGCCCAGATATCTGACCTTTTTATTATATATAGCTACTGCAGGATCATGAAGTACTAATTCAGAACCTTGGACAGCGCCACAGTTCACTGCTGTTACTCCACTGCACTGCACTCTGTGTTTATTATTAATACCCGCAGCATGGACATGGTGAAAGATAATGCGGGAGAGACACAGGTTTTGTCTTTTTTAGTTTTTTTTTTTGAGTAGAGCAACAAATCCTCGATATGATTAGTATGAAATGTGCATGCATTTGAAAGCCAGCAATACCCTGCAGTATTTAGTGCTTATTTGACATTGCTTAAAGAAGAGATGGAGTGATTTTTTTTCAGTGTGAATGGAGAGAAAAGGGTCTGCTGTCTGTCACGGAGAAGTACCTCTGTGATTAAATGGTTGGCTGGTTGCCAAATCCCTCTGTCTCTGATTAAATCACGCATCATCTTGCTAATAGAGGTGGTATTAGAGAAGGCAAATAGAGAGAGTTACTGTTACATATGGTCTCAGAAACACACACACACATAAGGCAGATGCTCCATCAGCCATCTGTAACATCAAAACTAGAAAAACTAAAGGAGAAAAAAAAATGAAAAACTTCTGTCCAGAAGGTCAGATATACGTTCAAGAAGAGCAAATTGTCCTCATAACAGCCATATGTGGCCACTTACAGTTGCCATTTGTCTGCTCGCGGCACTCAGGCAGAGCCGGAGAAGTAAACTGATTGCTGGGTAATTTGTTTCTCTTGTGATATGTAACTTGAAGGATGAGAACATTTTAAGTGCAGCTGCCTGTCATGGTTTATGCTAGTAAAATAGCAGTGGTTTTGTAGAAAACTGCTTTGGTTGTTATTAAGTTAAGCTAGAGATCAATAGAGATCATGGCTTTGTAGGAGATTTTTGATTATTCTTGTGCTTTATTATTCATGCATTTACTCTACAGTTCAAACGTTTGGCTGAGTAAATTAACTTATATTACTTTTATTCAACAAGGACACATTAAATTGATCAAAAGTGAAAATAAGACATTTATAATGTCACAAAACATTTTTATTTCAAATTTACGTCAAAGAATCCTATCCTGGTTTCCACAAAAATATTAAGCAACACAGCTGTTTTTGATATCAGTAATAAGAAATGTTTCTTGAGCACCAAATCAGCATATTTCAATGATTTCTGAAGGATCATGTGACATTGAAGACTGGAGGCTGCTAAAAAATAAATGATTGTTTTTACTGTATTTTCATCAAGTAAATGCAGCCTTGGTGAGCATAAACATAAAAAAATCTTACCAACTCCACAGGTTGAGCAAAAGTCCTGCTCTAAAATGATAACAATGGTATTTGTGTCAGAAAGCCTTCTGACACCTAGACTTTTTTGGCCACTGGCCACATCTTTTTCTCCTCTCTGAGTTAATCTTATTACAGTGGCATTTAATCAAAGTCTTTTCTCCTTCACTAAATCATGAATTCCATATGAACCATAATGTCTTCTATTAAGCGACTTGTCACACGGTTCATCATCTCTTAAAAAAAGGTCTCACACACACATGCCCACGGTTCAGAGGAGTGCAAAATGCTATTCAAATAAAAAACATATATCTGTGAGAATGTTTATGTAGTGGTGATGTCTGTGTACAAGAAGACATTGATGGTCTGTAAATTCTCTATTTTAAATGTTTTAAAAAGGCGATTTTGACACGCAGGAACGCTTGAATGTGTGTCATGGCCCTGTGAGATTACGGATTGTTGTCTGTGTACGGGCCAAGAGGATTCTTGACATTAGATTATGAGTGTGTAATTTGTTTTCACACAATAAACTCATAAACACACATTCACATGCCCACATGCACAAGGTAAACCCCTTCTTGTGGGTGAACAATGGGAGGCCAGAAATAAGCAGCCAAAAAACAAGACACCAACCGCCAAACAACACTTACGCTCTTACACTCTGGCCAGCGACACAGTCCTCTGAGCTCTCTGTCTGTCTCTCTCTCTCTCTTTCTCTCTCTGTCTCTGTCTCTCTCCCTCCACTCCCCTTTGTCTCAGCTGAATTCAATTTGGGCTTCTTGGGAAGGCGGCTTAAGCGCAGACAATCTTATCAGCATTTGTGCAAGCAGTGAAAAGGAGTGATTGAAGCAGGCTGAAGAGGCACTGGCGTGCCCAGGCCTTTCAGGAGTCTTAATTGCATGTGTGATTGTCAGGACAAGCCCCCCCCTCTGCAACCCCCCTTTCTCTACCTCTCCCTCTCTCTCTCTTTTCTCCTTTGTGGTGCATGTTTAGGATTACTGTCTACGATTCCCGTGCTGAGCGGGTTTGAGCTCTTGTCTGTCTGAAGGTGGATAGGTGAGTGATTGTATTGTTGGGAAGAAAGAAAGCACAGAAAGCGATAGGTTGGCCTTGGAGGTAAAGCTGGATTATAGCAGACGAATGGAAACTTGCTACGGAGCTTTTTTACTCGCCAGATTTAGGGGAGGGACGGAGACTTAATTCAAAAACGTTTACACGGCAAGGCAAATGGCACATGAAATGCATAAGCACACGAAATATGGTTCACGCTCTTGTTTGCATTGTATAAACAACAAATGTTAACCCGGCATTGAACCGAAATCCTCTGCTTTATACGTGCGTCACTCTTTTGTATGTTGTCTGGCCTGGAATGCATGAGAGAGTTATGCGTGTTACAGGAAATATTTTATTCGCCATATCATCATTAGGACCTTTCAGGCAACTTTTGTCTCTGTTTTTCTCCCTTGTGCAGTCGTACATGGAGGATCACCTGCAGAATAAGGATCGTTTGGATAAGGAGTGGGAGGCTCTCTGTAGTTACCAGGCTGAGCCAGCAGCATGTGTGGTGGGTCAGGAGGAACAGAATGTCCAGCGCAACCGCCCACACGGCGTCCTTGTGTGTGAGTGCTTCGCAAATTGTATCTGCCTCGAGTGAATTTATGTTTGTTTTGTTGCGCACTATGCCGTAGGACAGCAGCACGGCCTGTCACAGGCTAATGCGTTCTGTTTTGATTAATTCAAAAAGTCAGTAGCCTCTTCTAATCAAATGCACTGATCGGAATTTTTAAAAAAACATGCATTCACTGCTAAAGGAATGATCACATGTTTAAGAAAAGTGTGTTACGTCATCATCGTTCTGTCTGTCTGTCTTTGAATACTGTAGATGATCACTCCAGAGTCATCCTGAAGCCGGAGAATAACCAATCCAGGTCTGATTACATCAACGCCAGTCCCATTGTAAGTAGCCACACTCATTATTTACATATTTCACCCATCATATCAATTAATGGGAGTGAAAACACCTCTTACAGGTCACCCATGTGACTGAAACACTGACTCTTTTCAAAATACAGTATTTATGCCCATTTGTGCCAACCGCTTGGACTTCTTGGAAATTAAAAGCTTGCTGTTATATTTTATTTATTTGCTCGTAGATATGTTCCCCCTTTCTCCTTCGCTTCTCTCCTCTGTGGATCAACAGTGACCGTTCTCAGACTGTTAAATATGCTCTTTTATGTACATGTAGAAGCACAGCCACTGAGGGACTGAGAAAACACAAAGAAAACAACTTGCAAAAAGTAGGTTCAAATAGTCTAGTACAAAAATAAACATGGCAAACATTATGAGGCAAAAGAAAGACTTGTCTAGCTTTTTGTGTGCATAATATAAGACACAGCCCACATGAATGCTTTAAAAAACCGAACGCTGTGATTTCGTCGCCATCGCAGACACAATAATTTTTGTTTTGGCCCCTTAATCAGTACATACACATAATGTTAATCAGTATAATACCTGTGCAGCAATATCACACTGAGAAAGTCAAACTGAGTCATTTTTACATGCTGTTATTTTTGGACTCCAACTCGTCAAAAGATGAAACAAAAGGCACAAGCGAGTCAGCCCTCCCTCCCCGAGGGTTTCGCGCTGCAGTCGGGGTTGGGTGCACTGATCCGCTGGTGCGGAGACAAATGCATGGAGGCGCGGTAATTAAAGCGCAGCAGGGATTTGGCAATGTGCGTTTCAAAAACTGTGATAATTATGTCTGTCAATGTTTGTAGCTTCTTTCTCATTAGCTGCAAGAAAGGAAAAAAGGCCTCAAAGTAAATCATTCGTGATATTTTTCACAACCTCCTCACACCAGCACCCTTTCCTTCGGATTTGGTGACTGTTTAGGGTTGAGTTATGCTCTCGAGCTCTCTATCTTTCAATCATACATACGCATGATATTTAGAAAGATTTAGTTCCTTTCAGTAACATTGAGTAAGTAAACCAGGTGAAAAATATTACGTTTTTTGTTTTATTCCATCAATCCTGACTCTTCCTGTGAACAAATCATACAATGCCCTGATCTTCTTCTTCCTTCTTTGATATCTTTCAGATGCTGAATTTACTGATAAAGCGCTAAAAATCTCAGATCTCTTAAAGTAATTAGACTATAGGAGTGTGATAATCTCTCAGAGTGTGAAATGACAAATCGACTATAATAACACCCTTTGTAGAGAGCGGGTAGTCAAAAAACAGTTTCATATAGACTGCCGGCATTAGCCAGCTTGTGTATATATAATTGTTCTACCCTTAAATTGCTCTTGCCAACAATTAAGGTTGTGCAAAGCAATTATATCCATTTTCTGCCATGCTAATGGGTGTGCGTGTCATTCACTGTAACCATGGGGTTTGAATCTGTCTCTCTCATGCAGTGGTGTTTGATCTTTTTGTGAAGCTATAGAGAAATTAGTGCAGAAGTACTGAACCATGCAATTACTTTAGCAAAAGTTTTGAAAGGCTTTGTGATGGGCTTTTGTGCTTTAAAGACATACGTACTCCCAAACGCACTCACAAAGACAGACATACGTGCTATCAAGCACACGCTCACGCAGACAGCTGTAGCACTTGATCAGCATGCTGAAATGCTTGAATCAGAGCATTTTGGATGTGAAAAATGGCCACATTTGTACTTTTTAAATGATCTTAGCTTGGAGCTTCAAGGACACACACATACACATACTCATGAAAGAGCAGCAGCCATTCTAGGAGTGTTTTGGTGCTTGTGTTACAGTCTCATCCACTCTCTCCTTCCTTCATTTAATAAGCCCAGGTCTGACACCCTAACAAGACTGCATACCTTGCCTCCTTACAGCAAACACGCTTTTGTTACAGCTCAGAATGGGCACATTCCAACCTGATGACAGCTTTCACTTCTTTTTGTAAGGAGACGTTTCAGGTCAGGAGGATGTTCTCCTGTAATGCATCCAGACAATAATATCTTTCCTCTAATATGAGCGTGGACAGGATGTGTTGTAATCAGTTCTTTTGAACCTGATGAATGCTGGTTTGCGTTGATGTTTTTGGATGGAGAGATAGTGGGATGTGTGGACTAATGGTCAGAGTGAAAGACCGGATGCCATACATCAGACACGGATAATAAGAGCTAAATTCTGAATTGTGGTCAGCACAGCTTGTAGGCATGGATTATTAAATAAGAATTGATCAATAGCATGCCCCATTCTGACCATTCCCCTTTAATAAATGGGTAAATGCCAATCATGTTTACATGTACTCCTGAATATATGTGTGATTTGTTGGGCTTGTTTTCCATCCTCAGTAGATTTAAGATTTCAGATTTTTATTTGTCACATACATATATGTACAGAATACAACCTGCAGTGATATGTAAAGCTGGTTCGCTCCATAGACTATGCATCAAATATATAAATGGATAAACAGAAAAAAAATAATGAAAACCAACAGTAAACCTGCAGCAAACACTGTGTATATAAAACTGAGAAAACAATAAAAAGTATATTAATATTTTTTTACTTTAACCCTTTAACTGTCACCGTCCACTCTGTGAGACACCTAAGTTTACTTCACCATATTGCAAATAAATCCTAATTTAATCATGACAAACTATACATTGTTGGAAAGGTCTAAGACTCCTAAATAGATATTTTACCATATTTTTGTGAAATTATGAAATTATTTTTACAAATTATGTAGGAAAAGTAATAGATTAATATATGTCAAGAGTGCAACTTAAAAAATCTACATCATAACAGGAGTTCTGACCTTTGTCACAAAAAAAGTTTATTCGTTTCCTTTTTCCTTTTCACGCTTTAGATATCATAAGAAATTATAAATCAGTTCAAAACTTAAAATCTCAAAATTCATCCTTTGAAAGGCATTTTAATATCAGACATTGCATTACCACGGAAAATGTACATCAAAATCATATTACAAAATGTTTTCATTCATGAATTATAAAAATTTAAGTCTGGATAGTGCATTTTTATGTCTGTCAGTGACAGTTAAAGGGTTAATAATCTATTGTTTTATATTTAATATTACTTTAATAATCTATTTTTTATATTTAATATTACTTTTTTTTTAAAAAATAAAATTATATATATTTTATATATATTATAAAAATAGTGAACAGAGCAAAATGTTAAATGTAAGAATGTCCTTCATGTGGTAAAATCTAAATTAAATGGTTTTATGCGAGTCAAAAAAAAATGTTTTGTAATGTCACTGAATCGAAAGAGTTATATAATTTAATTAAAAAATAAATGCACCTGTAATAATTTACAGTAACTGAGAAAAATGTGTAATTTAATTACTGTTACTTATGAAAATGTTAACGATTACAATGGGGGTTTCAAAGGTGTGAATATTTTCACACACACACAGATTTAATTGATTTCGTTCCCAAATTGTATTGACTTTTTTTTTCTAAAATTGTCTTATTTTAGAAAAAAAAAAAATGTTCTAAAATATAAGACACCAGTGTTTTGGGAGTTTAGGACACAGAATAGGACACATGTTTATTTGAGAACTGTTTTATTTCCTATTTAGATTTATGTATATGCTTTATTTTTTAAGATTAACTGTTTCTTTTCATAAAGATTTGATTTCAAAAACAGTATCATAGCTATTAAACTATATCTTGTTATGATTTTTTAAGCTCAGAAAGATATTATAATTTTAATTCAAGTGATGAAGTATTTTGAGAAGTATGACAGTAATCAGTGTTGAGTACTACTGTAAAGTTAACCCTGCCTGGTTTAAATGTTTGGAAATGAATAACAGTTTAAAACATTCGAAATCAGAAATTTAGAAAAGAAATCAGATGTGATTGGTACGTTACTTTAATAAAGTAATTGAAATAGCTACACTACTTATTACATTTTAAATAGGGTAACTTGTAACCTATTACATTACCAATACCATCAAAACCAAAGGTTAGATGAGATAGAAATAGCTCCTTATTGTAACAAACGCAAGATATGGCTTTTAACAGTTAACACATTCTGGTTTGTCTCAGTGAAGAGATACTTGAGTCTCAAAAGGTTGAGAAACACCGCCATAGTTTGACAGTTTGCAAACCTATTAGATTAAATAAGTTAAAAGAGGTGGATTGTCCCTTTGCTCCGGTTTGAAATTTACTTTTGCTTGTTATGGTTTTGCTGCTGATTAGCTGAAGTGCTGCTGAAGATCTTGTCTGTCATTATTTAATTGTGGCTAGTGCATTATGAATGTCATAGTCCATATCCATATGAAGATTTTTTTTCTTTCCATCATTAGCTTTTTTCCGTCGGGACAGCTTTCACTCAGACAGACACACAATTACACGCAGACACCCTCCTCCAGCCACTGAGCTTCTCATCAATAAATGCGTTTGATTAGAGAGATGCCTTGCTTTACTCCCAGAGCCGGCTTTAATCAAAGGTATTAAAGAATGCACATGCTCGGAGAGGACAGACAGGGGAGAGAGGAGAAGAAGGGGTGACTGGAGATGATAGAACGATATAGAAATGGAAGACCGAGTGGATGTGGAGTAGATAAAAATGAGAGCGGGAAAGACAGGAGAATGAGGGGTCGGGAGAGGGGAGGTGGTCGTGAGAGAGACGACTCTGCTCTCATTAGTGACAGGCCTCGCTGCCTTCTCTTTATTTGATTTGCTTTTCCTTTTCCTTTTTTTTCTCGCAAGCTTTTTAACTCCAAACAGAAATCGTGGACATTCTGTTTCTCTTGGCAGCAAGTTTGTTTACCCCTTCCCCAAAGATCGGAGGGGGCCGAAGAAATGTTCAGCAAGCAAATAAATAAGATAAATGAAACAGTGCAGTTTACATAGAGGCTTCATGTCAGAGGAGAGCACCATAGAAACCGCCATCCTTCCAGCATGCAGCCATATCACTTCTGTTCTTCTGTAGCATAGGTGTATTTTAATCAACAGACTGCTAAGTGTTTTAGTATTAATTGAAAATACTGAATATTCATGAAATATTTACTCTGTCTTTTCACTTTTAAGATGGACCATGACCCCCGAAACCCTGCTTATATCAGCGCTCAAGGTCCCCTTCCCTCCACAGTGGCAGACTTCTGGCAGGTAAGATACTCAGTGTTGTCCGCGTCTAATCCATGCGGATCAAACGCAGGTGCAAAAATGAAATGATGAAATGATTCATGATTTAAAACCACTATTCAGAGTGGATAGTTTCTTTTTACCATATTAGACTCAAGCAAACCCATTAGCAAGAATTGCTTTTGCATATTGGTTTCAATATCTGTAAAAGCAAATTGAGAACTCAAAGTCTAATGTGAAAGCATCTGTGCACCGTATGAACTCTCAAATGAGGCAAAACTGGGACTCTTTTGATAATGTTAAGGGTGGAAAGGACACTTTCCGTCTGTACTCAGAAAGCTGCTTTATGAGCATCACCATATTACCTTAATTAGAAAGGCCAAAGGTCCCATAAGGTTTGGGATTCCTCGCTGCACAGTGTCAGAGCTGAAAATATATAAGAAAATCTGAGCTTTTTCTGTGAGACACAAGCTTTGAATGAGAAAATGTAGTAGTTTTAATTATAACAAATTGATTTTTAGTGCTTTTATTTGTTTGTTTGCATATTAGAATCCATGGTAATTGCTCAGTTGATTTTAAGAAACAACAAAATGCTTTTTGCTGGCGTGTGTAGGATGTTTTCAACTCAATTAATATTTTCCAGCCAGCAGATAGCAGCAGCTCTGAACCTGTTTTCTCTGTGTTTGAAGGTTAGATAAGTAGATGGTGTTAAATATAAACCATAATCTACATTTTAATAAATTGATTGTGGTAATGTGTTGCTGTCACTTGACCCTCTATAATCACAAAGCTGTGTTTACTAAATGATGTGGGTGTAAACTAATTGATGTTATTGGCTGTTTGAATTTGTCATTTTGTCAATTACTGTCAGAAAATTAATGATCTAAATTGATTTAATTCCATGCAGATGAATTATAGACAGTCAGGCTGGTTCTGAATCCAAAAAAGGCCATTAAAAGTTCCATTTAAATTAAACTGAGTACATTAATCCTCATCAATTAACATAGTGATGTCATTGTCTCTGTTTTCTCATTAATGTAAAGGTGATTCACACCAAACAGAGCCAAGCTTTTAAAAGTTCGCTGTCTTAGGTTTTTTCTTTAATAAAGGGCACGCATACATGCATATGTACTTATATGTTAAGTACAAATGTTTTCCGTCTTCATTAGACATGGCTTGAGGCATATTGGTGTTTTTGGATGTACTTCTTTTAAACGATTTTTTTCCCCTGAACTCCTAAAGACAAGCAGTGATGATTCCCTTTAGATACCTTTATATTTTAATATGAATGTCAGAATTGAAGGTTTGTCCATGTCAAACAAGAAAGTTTTTTTTCTTTGCATAATATTATAAAAAGTTTTAAAAGGAAAGGAACTTTACATCTTTCAAGTTTTATTCATAGAATATGCACGCTTTATGTAATTTTTATTCAAAATTCTCACCAAGCACAGAGCACTCAGTCCTGTTCTCTGTGGAGCTTTCAGAAACATGTTTGTTGGTTTTGTTTGACCTTTTCTGCATATTGCACTGCAAAGCTTAAACTCAACAATATTTGATCACCTGGTTTGGAACATTAGTGCAAGCTCCTCCAATGACCTTCAGTTCCCACTCCTGTATTAAAGAATCAAGCGTTGTGATCTTTGTATATGAGCTTCTCAGTCAGAAAATATCATGCTGAATATGTATACAGTGATAAGCATTTCTGTCTTTATTTCTGTAAGCTAATAGTTGTACCATAAATTCTGTTGGGATGAAACATGTAAAACAGAAAAACTCTATTAAATACTACATTCAGTCCAAGCTGCTTTGTATTTCCACCATTCTCTCATCATATAATCATGAATTTAAGACCTTTTATTTTTCATCAATTTCATCTCCAGTGTTTTGTGAGATTAAAAATGATAACATATTCATAATGATAACTTCATATTGCTTTTTGAACCACTTTTACCATGGTGTAATGTCTCCACATTTCTCTGTTAATGACTCCGTGGGGACGTGTGGCACATGAGTTTGATTATTTTATGAGCGGGATCATTGTATTTTATTGCTACCATAAAAGTCAGTGTTTTCCCTCATTTTCCTAATGGCCGCAGTGGGCCTCTCCGTGATTGAAGGACACAGTAAAAGTGTGATTAGGGGAAATGGAGCAAGGCTGAGGTGGTTCTGTATACAAGGGGAAGGAGAGATCGAGAGATAAAGGGCAAGAGAGGTGGGCTGGAAGACTAAACTAAACCTCGATTACAGCGACGAGTGGCGTTGAGTTATAAAGGCCAATTATGTTTAAAGAGAGCTCTGCTGAAAGTGATAATTCTCTGAATCCGGTCATGCTGTAAAGGAGGGAATTTTTTGTCTTGAGAATTTACTTTTGGCTGTCTTTCCCTGTCTACATTGTAACATTTCTTTTCCATTTTCTGTTGTGTAGATGGTTTGGGAGAGTGGCTGTGTGGTTATTGTCATGCTGACACCTCTTGCTGAAAACGGCATCAAACAGTGTCATCAGTATTGGCCTGATGAAGGCTCGGACCTCTACCACATATATGAGGTAAAGCTCCTGTGGACACTGTGGTTTTACATATTTGAGTGATGATTTATTTAGTATTTCACGTTTTAATATACCTTGACTAAATTTAAGGACAATGGACTTTTTCACAGCCTTTCCACAGTTATTAACATTGTAAATTTAGCAAAGATTTTTTTATATTTTCATTTAAAAAAAAAAAGTACATTCATAAAGCTATACTTTGTGTTACAGTATATCACCTTGGCATTAAATTTCGGAAAACTATTAAAAGCTGCTGTATGAGTTTTTAATTATACGGCTAAGGGAGTGATAGCAAATTTTACTCTCTTTACTCTTACTCTCATCTGACCACCATACACACAGAAAAAAAGAGGCAGGAATTGTACCTTTTGCGGTGCAACAGCTTAAGGTACTAATATGTACCTATTAGGTTTAAAAAAAAAAAAAAAAAAAAAGGTACAATGATGTCCTTTTAACCCTTTAACTGTCACCCCCATTTTTGAACATAGATGTGAAACTGCTCTATCCAGACTTAAATTGTTATAATTCATGAACAAATACATTTTCTAAGTTTTACATTTTCTGAGTTTCAAAGGATGAATTCTGAGGTTTTAAATTTTCGATTGATATATAACTTATGATCATTTTTAAAACATGATAGGGAAAAATGCAACGAAAAAACACTTTTGGTGACAAAGGTCAAAACTCCTGTTACGATGTAGATTTTTGAGGTGCACTCTTGTCATAAATTGATCTATTACTGTTCCTACATAACTTGTAACAAAAAAACAGTGGTAAAATATCTTTCCAACACTGTATAGTTTGTCATTAGGATTTAATTGTAATATAGTGAAGTAAACTTAGGTGTCCCTCTGAGGAGATGGGTGACAGTTAAAAGGTTAAGGGTACTGCTCCAGTGACAAGCTGCTGTAACCCAAAAGGTAGAATGTTGACCCCTTTTTCTGTGTGTAATGAATTTCTCAATATTTTTCCTCTTTTGGACAATCAAACTTCTTCTAAGTACCCTGGAAATGCCAAAATAACAGTATTTCCTACAAGCTTTATCTGTGCTTGGTAGCACTATTCATGCTGAATCTAAAAAATATTATTGTTTTAAATAAATTTTACATGTCAGAGCATTTTGATACATTTCCATAATTTCAATGTGAAATTAGATTTTGAACCTTGACAACCTTATGCGTGTTATATTACAGGATGTATAGTGTAAAATCACGCTCTCCTTATGTTATTGAAGGTAAATCTGGTCTCTGAGCA
This sequence comes from Cirrhinus mrigala, assembly GCA_036247105.1. Taxonomy (NCBI): domain Eukaryota; kingdom Metazoa; phylum Chordata; class Actinopteri; order Cypriniformes; family Cyprinidae; genus Cirrhinus; species Cirrhinus mrigala. The sequence continues at coordinate 13,648,562 of CM070013.1, read as the reverse complement.
TATCTGGTGTGATGACTTCCTGGTGCGCAGTTTCTACCTGAAGAACGTCCAGACTAACGAGACCCGCACAGTCACTCAGTTCCACTTCTTGTCCTGGATGGACCAGAATGTTCCAGAGTCAGCTAGAACCTTGCTGGACTTCCGCAGGTATGTGTCCAGCTGCAGTATTTCACTAGGATGTTAATGACAGAATGTTTGAGCCAATATGCTTATTTTCCTAATAAGTTTTTGTTCATTTACCTTTAGCCTGTAGGTTTAGAAAGAATAAAGAGGTTTTTTTTGAAGTAGAAGAAGAAATAAAATCTAGCCCTTTAGTTTAAATACTTTTTTAGTATTCCAGACTCCTATGTGTGTGCATAGTAACAAACGCACGGCAATCCCTCCACAATGATTCCTATTAAATTAAACACTCCAATTAAATGTGAAATGTTCAGCAATAAAACAGTAGTGACAGGAAAGCCAATGGCAGCGTATGACTCCCTCATTTTTCACCTGCTGTGTGCGTTCTGAAGAAATGCAATAGGCCTCTGGGGTAAAACCTTAAAGAAATTTAACAACCCTGGCCCAGGCGCATGTATACCTGCAATAGGATGATCCATTTTGGTCTTCTGGTTTCATTGTTCATGCTCAAACGGAGTTAACAAATTTTAGCAAGTGTTCTGCTGTGCTGTTACATTTAGTTTATTAATCCCACTACTTCACCACAGAATGTAGGGAAATTATGTTGGCATGTTACATTTCAGACTGTCTGCTTTGTATTTTTAGTTTTATGTATAATCTTTTAAAGAGTTTCCTGTCATTTACTAATGAATTATGGTATATCCATTATTTTTCTTAACATTTTATAGATACAAGGGCACAGTATGCTTTAAATTTCAAATAGTTCTCCTACTATAAACAGTGTATGCTTTGGGGAAATGTCTGTTTTTTTTTGTTTGTTTTTTTTTTTTTTTTTACATATGCAGGTAAATTAAATTTACCTGTCATATGAGATTAAAATGTATGTGTTGATATTTCTAAAGCGTCAGATTTGGAGTGCTGATTTTGGGAGGACTGTTGGATCATATGCACAAAGCATTTAGATCTGGAATGCTGATGCTGGATCTTGTGCCCTGTTAAATGAATACGATGGGTCTGATCCTCTATCAGCAGTCTTACTGACAACTGACATATGATCCTTGATTCTGAATTATCACTCCCATTCTGAGACCCAGAGTGTTCTGAATATTCTGTTCACTTTAGAAAACCAAAAAATCTCCCAAAGTTTCAATGACACCTTGAGCATTGAGGCTTTGGTGCGATGGTTTTAACCCTGGTGCTTGTGTTTGACTTGCTCTGGTTTCTGTTGCCATTCTGAATATCTCCCCAAAGGCCTGTGACACAGTCTTGTCTCATACACTGCCATGACTCACACTGAATCTGTCAAATGCTCCTCACTCACCTCTCTTGTTTTTTCGTTGGCCAGCTAATTAGCGGTTGCCAGTGTCATTTTTGTGATGTTGCAGCTAGTTATATGAGCCCAGTTGCATAGTCACAAAAGTGATCATTGGAAACTGTATCTCCTCTTCCAGGCCCTTGATTTTTCCTTGCCTCCCCACCTGCATCTCAAACTCACCAGATGTCCCTGTTTCTCGCACTCACCCACCCTTTTTCTCTGCCCCTCTGTTTTACCCAGAAACACACGTTGCTGCCCTAACACCCCAATGCATGACAGTCCCCTGCACTCTTTCAGATCTGCCCTATCTCAAACAATACTGATAGTTGCAAAGTAGCAACTATTTAAAGCGCTTTTATTACACAGTTCTTGTGTAGGAAACATCAGAATTTATATTATATTTATTTCAAGGTCCAAAATTAACTTTTTGTCAAACAAGAAAAATTTACTGGTCTAGAAAGGTATTTTTTTTATTAAAACCATATCTGTTCATGCCTACCGTGATTTTTTTTTTCTTCATACTTTTATTAAATGAATTTTACAATCAAGGAATGTTTCACATTGCTAAAAGATATAAAACTTGAGGCATTCTTCTAAAGGTAATGTTTCCACAGAATTAGAAGTCTGTAGATGATATGTGAGTAATGAGAATTTTTCTTTTCTTAAATAGTTTTTATTATTTCTTTGATTTTAATTGAGCATGTCTCTCACATCAGTGTGGGTAAGACAACCATTTTTATACTTTGACTTAAACTATTAAAAGTTGAAGTCAATAAATTCTGTTCTATAAACTCGCCAAAGCCAATTTTTCTTGCATTTGGCTCTTGGCGAGTGTTAATTTTGGACCCTGCTGTCTTTCAATAACATTATATAAATGTGTGCAGCGGGTTTTAGAATTGAAAGTCGTCCCATGAGCATTTAGATCTGATCTTAAAAAACCCTTTTTGGTATCTCTTGAGAAATCAACCTTGAGGTATGCACAAAGCAGAGCTTTTTTTTTTTTTTGTTTTGGATAAGCGAAACAAAATGAGTTAACACAGTAGGTTTCCATGGCAACAGCACCTATGTGCCTTAAAATCCTGCAAAGCCTTATGGTTTTGCAGGAATTATGATTGTGCAAGGTTAATGTGTTTTGGATCGTGACACCTAACCACACATCATTTGCTTAATGGCTTGTCACAATGTGACGGATTTAACAACCTCTCCATTTGTTTTAATTGTTTGTCATGGACCTTTTCATTTGGAATGATTTTGATAGACACATGTTAGAAAGTCCTCTGGTTTGACAGTAACAATGTCATATGTGCCTATATTTATAAGAGTTTTTAAAATGACATGAATATGTCCATGGTCTACTTTTTTTGCACTTTCAATATTGATGGCTTCTTTTTTTCTGTCATTGCAGAAAGGTTAACAAGTGCTACCGGGGCAGATCTTGTCCAATAATTGTTCATTGCAGGCAAGTACCACAATAATATAGAAATGCATTTATAATATATATATATATATGTGGGTCATATGGGTTTATATGGATCATTCTATAGAAATGTGGAAATGTCCATTTTTCTCTCCCTTGCCTTTACAGAAATATTACACTTGAAAAACATCTTAGGGTTACGATTTCTTTATATTTTAAAAGGAAACAATATGTTATTTGAACAATTACACCTTCTTGAGACGTTAATGTGGCAATATTTGTTTTTAAATTAATTATATAAAATTCCAACTGCCAAAAAAGCACTCATTCCCACAGCCAGGTTTTTCAAACAGGTTTTTCTACAATTTAAAATACAATAATGTATTCATAACTATTAAATATATAATATAAATGGCATAAAAAAACTGAATGCTGAATAAATATTATAAAATATATAATAAAAGTACTGATCCCCTGGAGTTGTGTCACTGGTGTTACTGTTTAAAAAAAATAGTTTATTTTGAAGTAAAAATCACACTGATGACATCACTTGACTTCCTGTTTCCTAAAAATCTATTAAAAAAGGCCCGTGGTAAATCTGCTGTTGCTTTTCAGTTAACAGAAATTTTCTCATTTATCTCATGATTTTAATATGAAGCTTTTAGTTGAAGTCACTGGTGTGACCTACTTTATTGTTAGGGAATTGTAAAAAAAAAACAAACTAGAAACTAGAAAACAAATGGATTAAACTACTTAATTAAGCGAGTATTCCATGATTGACAACATGTGGTTTGATACCTTGTAGCAGCCATTTTGTAAAATGCATTTTTCATGAAAATTGTCACTGGTGTTACTGTCCTTATGGGTAACAACAGTGAAAATCCAGTATATCAGGTTTTATGTATGTCACTAGTGATTCATTGTGTCACTGGTGTTACTGTGTTTTTTTCTGTCACATTAAATAAATAAAACATAGTCTCTTTATTTTTTGCATTTTCATTATTTTTCTGTAACTCTCTAATAATGTGGTCTAAGTTTAAATGTTAGAAAAAGAAATACATTTTAAGACATCTTGCCATACCAAAAGTAAACATTTCTGAAGAATGACCCATATATATATTCACACACACTCAGATCCTAGTGAAAAAATATACTAAAATGTATTTGAAATATATTTATTTTGTGCTAAGTATACTACAAATACATATTTATGTGCTTAATTAAAAAATACCCTGCAATTGTACTAAACTGGTATACTTAAAGTCTGCTAAACTGGACCAACTAATGTGCTTAATGCACTTTAATCATTCAGTTAAAGTTATACTCTTTTAATTTGCTAAGGTGGAACTATTGCAAGTATACTTAAGGTACACTTTAAATATCTTGCATTTAAAGACTAATATTCTGCAGAGATTATATAATGCTTATTAATAGTGGCATTAAAACACATTTTAGGCATAACGTTAAGAAATGTGCATTATGCAGTGAAATACTCTAAATAAAGTTTAATTATAATTTTATAGCAGTAAGTCTTTCATTACAGATCTGAAGTATACTTGGTATGAAATATCACGGTATTGTTTTTTTTTACTGTATTATTACTTTTTTCCTTTATATAAAAATCAAACGTGAAAACAGTCAAGTGATCTAAATGATCAGTGAATTATTTCTCAGGTTCTGGTAGAAAAGATCCACTGGTTAAATAAATGAAGTATTCAGTGAATATCTGCATGACTGATGGCAAAAATGGATGGCCTTTACCCTGAGTGTGAAACTGAGGAATGTGAGAGTCTGTGTAAACTAAAATAGTGGCCAAATGATCTTTAACACTGGGGGTTAATGACCAACATGTTGTGCGTTGTGGGGAAGACAGGCTTCACAGCTGTCATGCATATTTGAATAATTCAGAATGATATCAGAGAGAGGGAAGAGCTTCCCTAAATAGTTCTCATTTCCCAAACCCCCCACTTGAATGTGTTTTGTATGCGTATGTGCCTAAACCTGAGCAACCTCAGAAAGCGGCACACACACACATTCATTCAGTAATACACGCATAATATTCAGCCGCATGTCTTGAAAAGTAACCTTGATTTCAAATCAGAATGCAGTTTACCATCCAACTGTGTCTGAGTTTGGCTGGCTCTCGCAATTTAGGCGATTGCGTAGAAGGTAAAACAAGTTTAAAATGCTTTTGCAAGTCGCTTCAAATTCCCACTGTGTTCAGACGCTTTGTTTTCGCACTTAAAACAGCTGTGTTGCGTTATTTCATTTTTTTGCAAATGCAGTTTAGTTCTGCAAAGAAGGGGAAAACAAGACAGCAGTCGTCTTTGACAGAATTATTGTGAATGCTGAAGGATGATGCAACAGCAAACAATGCGGCTGAAACGCAACAGAGAAATGAACGCTTTGTTTTCATTTCAGCAGGCACACACTGTAATGCTCATTCAGACAGGTCTGCTCTTTTCTCAGAAGTGATAACGAGTTTCTCTCTTCATTTGCAGCGATGGCGCTGGAAGGAGTGGAACATACATCCTGATTGACATGGTTCTGAATAAAATGGCCAAAGGTAAGAGATGAGGAAGTGCTGTCATAACACACGTTTCACACAGTGAAGGTCTCTTCATGCATTAGGGGATGATTGAGGTCTTTAATGAATGGCCAAGGATCTCAAAAGGCTAATGTGAATAAAAGTGCACAAAAACGCGAAGGACAGAGAAAAGCATTTGCAGCTCATGTCATGCTGCAGTGTTTGCACCTGTAAGCAACTGCGAGGGTTTCGGCTTCGCTTAATACGGTTGACTTTTTCACATGCAAATATGAAACGTTCAGTGCCGCATAGAGTTTAACAAGTCATGTGAATCCAGCCGAGGAGACAGAAGGTGCCTTCATAACCTGTCCGAATCATTTCTCCTTCTTCCTGACCCCATCTGGTGAGGTCACCCAAGCATTTGCCTCCCCCCATCCTTCTCTATTCCGGTCACCAGTCCATCCCTACTCCTGACCCGACCATGGTCCGTAGCTTTTTCCATAATGAGGGATCAAAGGCCAGATGCGAGGGAGAGCGTCGCCGCATTTGTGCCTCTTTCCCATGCTGTCAGGGAGCCCGGAGCCTCGGCCCTCAGCGGCCCCCTCCATCTCCCTTTTGTCTGCGCTCTGGGAAGGAGGAGGGGCTCGCAGGTTGCCCACTTTCCAGTGTTCACTTGTGTGATCAAAGCCCCAGAAAGTCCTAAACAACAGAAATCTCCCTCTTCCATTCCCCTTTTCTCTCTCCCCATTTCTTCATGTCTTCTTCCTCTCTCTCTCTCTTTCTTTTTTCTCCAATTTTTTTCTTTCACTTTTCTTCATCTCTAGGAATGAATTGTAAATTAGTGAAGAATGCTGTTTTAATTCCAAAGCCTTTTCTTGTTAGATGCCCCCTCCTTTGCTCGCTCTCTGTCTTTCCCCCTAAACTTCGGAATCTTGCACTTCTTAAGACATGAAAGTGTTGGAGCACTTTTGAGGCTGGAACCCCAGCTGCACTCGCTCCCTTTCAGAAAGCATCTATAAGGATTCCCGCTTTTCTCTTTCCTTCGCCCTCAAACTCTCTCGCTCTCTCTCTATCAATCTGTGCAGAAGGGAGGGGGTAGTCTTTCTTTTCTTTTTGAAGAATGAATGAATGAATGAGAAATAAGGCCTTGTTAGACCTCTCCTGCTCTCCGCTCATTTATGAGGAGAAACAACAATGGACCTGTAGAAAAAGTCATTCAAGCTAAAGGTGAAAGGGAGATTTCTCCTAATCAGCCCTTTCACTCTTACCGCCATGTGAAAAATTTCATATTCACTTTACAGTTTTGGTTCAGTCGGTGGTGCCGATGTAAATTTGTATTGACAACAGCTCTACATGTGTGCAGTCTTATGTAAACTGTGTGCAGGATTACACTTTGTGTTTTCATGGCATTAAACACTGTCTCAGAATCTCTTATTTTAAGTGATTATTCATCTTCAAATTAAAATGATCTGCAGGTCTTGGATAAATCTGCCAAATAGTAAAAAAGACTAAAAACAGGCAAGTAGGTAACCTGCAAAAGTGAATTGCTTTATTCAAGTCAAAATATATTATGTAATATAACTGAATCAGTCTGAGTAGGTTGATTTAGAATCAGAAGAGTCAGATCAGGTAGAAAAAACTCAAGCTCCTCACATTTTCTTTGGTCTTTTAGATGTGTACACTGCCCTTCAAAAATTTGGGATCAGTAAGATTTTTAATGTCTTTTTAAAGAAGTCTCTTATGCTCATCAAAACTGCATTGATTTAATCAAATAATACAACTGTATTATTAAAATTTTTATTAGATTATGTTCCATATCGATATTTTGTAAATTTCCTACTCTAAATACATCAAAGCTTAATTTTTGATTAGTAATATGCATTGTTAAGAACTTCATTTGGAGGTGATTTTCTCAGATTCCAGATTTTCAAATGCATATTTTTATTACATATTTTAACATTCTTTCAAATATGAATTGTTCCTGTGATCAAAGCTGAATTTTCAGCATTATCGCCCCAGTCTTCAGTGTCACGTGATCGTTCAGAAATCATAATACTTTTTCAGGATACTTTGATAAATAAAGTCAAAAAGCATTTATTCAAAATAGAAATCCTTTGTAACAATATGAACTACCATTAAAAAGTTTGAGGTCAGTATTTTTTTTAATTAATACTTTTATTCAACAAGGATTTGTTAAATTGATCAAAAGTGATAGTAGAGACTTTTTTAATAAATGCTGTTCCCCATTGTTTCCCGCATTGATGATAACTGAGTATCAAATCAGCATATTAGAATGATTTCTGAAGGATTGTGTGACACCGAAGAATTGTGTAATGGCTGATGAAAATTCAGCTTTATATGAAAGGAACAAATTATATTTTAAAGAGTATTAAAAAACGTTATTTTAAATTGTAATAATATTTCACAATATTACTGTTTTTTCTGTATTTCTGATTAAATAAATGCAGCCTTGATGAGCATAAGAGACTTTTTAAACAACATTAAAAATCTTACTGATCCCAAACTTTTGAACAGCAGTGCACATTTGCTGTTTTTTATAGATTTGATTTTTATCACTGGTATTATTGTATTTGTTTTTTTAAAATGACTTATTTTGTTCTAGAATAAGCCATGAAGTTCTGCCATAAACTAAAACAAGGCTAGCTAAAAACAAGGTGCAGACAGAGTCTATTTGTCCAACATTGAAAGGGAATGTAATTCCACAGAAAGAGTGAGCGCTGTTCAGAGTGGAAGATGATCTATGATTATGGAGTACTTTGAACTCATGTTATGTGGCTCTGTTGCAGGTGCAAAGGAGATTGATATTGCTGCTACCCTGGAGCACCTGAGGGACCAGAGATCAGGCATGGTACAGACCAAGGTAAGACACCATGTAAAACTCTCTGCTGAAAGAACTGTGTGATGGACATTAGGTATTTAGGGTCTCTGTTAAAGATTTTTTTAAAAAAATCTCTGAAAAATTAATAATTATTTTAAATTTTGAAACTAAAGATTTGTTCTATGAGAAACTAAATCTTAATCCTAATCCTTTCTCTAGCACTGCTGTTATTGCTTTGAAATTTTCTCTCATTGATATGTCTAACGCAGATTAATCCTTGTATTTGGTGCATTTTTAGCAATAATTTAATATTAATACCAATACTAATATGTGACCCTGGACCACAATAGCCAAAAAAAAAACAGTGCATGGGTAAAAATGATCAATTTTTCTTTTATGCCAAAAATCATTAGGATTTTAAATAAAGATCATGTTCCATGACATTTTTTTGTAAATTTCCTACCATAAATTTATCAAAACATTTTTGATTAGTAATATGCATTGCTAAGAACTAAGAATTTAGACAATTTTGAAGATGATTTTCTCAGTATTTTGATTTTTTGCACCCTCAGATTCCAGATTTTTTATAGTTGTATCTCAGCCAAACACTGTCCTATCCTAACAAACCATACATCAGTGGAAAGCTTATTTATTATTTGACTGGTTTTGTGGTCACATGTTCAGTTTAATACTATTATAAGCTCATCATCAGAACGGGAAAGTTCAGACTGAGTATAAGTGCAATTACACCTGCACACATTGTCCCGAGACGTCCCGTACAATACGACCCTAACCACACAGCTACAATTAACATCGATTTGTAATCTAAAACCACATAGTCAATAAAGCAGCAAAAGCCAAGCTCAGAAAATTAACTTGTAATTGATCACTTCTTCCATGACAAACACGTCCTGTTGATGCCACAAGCAACAACGTTTTGAGCATCAGCCAAAAGGGCTAGAGAGTCTCCAGCATTACAATATTGACTGATACAAGATCTATTTTTTTAGAAATTGTGCTCAAGAAACATATTTAGCAGTCTACTGTTGGGAGATAACAAGATGAGCAAATGACAGTCCCCTCCTCAGAGCCACACTCAATTACATTAGCTGCGGTTTGTGAAAGATAAAGACCTGACTACCTGGTTAGCCACTGTAAACGGATTGTGTTGAAAAGATAGCATTCGGCTTGCAGATCTGATACTGAAAATAGTGCATATATAAGTGGAATTATATAAGTAGTGAATATTAGTAGTATATTAGCTTCCTCTCTTAGGTTATTTTCATTATTTTTTTCATATGTTCAGGTTAGTGAATACATTTTGTTAGAGCAATCAACCTACTTCACAGAATTATCAGCTATTCATTTTTTTTGTACCATGGTGTGCAACAAATTCCTAAAATTTGAATCAAAGCCAGAGCAGTTTCCTCAGCCAATAGTAAATTACATTTTTTCCTAAAGTGACTGCAAGTTAACAAAATGTACCAACAACTGTCAGGATGTAAAATATGATTTTAAAAAGTCACGACGGGAAAAAATGACTGCTATTATTTCCTTAGCAAGTCCCCATCCTCCTTGCAATTAGTCTGTGACTGAATATCAGGCTCTTTCTGAATCTTTCTGTTTTGTTTTCACTATATTAATGAGCCAAAATATTATTATTATTACTAATATAATCATGTCATTTAAAGAAATGATTTCCCTGGTACACCTTGGGACTTGCTATTACATTTTTAATCACTTTTAAATTAACTGTGAAACTTTTCATTAGAAAGAAAAAATTCATTTAATCATTTACCTTAAGCCTAATGTAACAGGTTGCTCTCAAGCTCTGTTGTTTGTTAATTCAGCTCATTTCTGGAGAGTACAGTACAGTATTTGTGATTTTACTGTTCTGGCCTGCTCAGTTAGTACTTCAGCTTTAAAAAGGCAGCATATGTCCAAAGGATGCCCCCCTTGCCCTGCGCGTTTAGAACGCTTTCAAAGCAGGTACTCGTGTGTGAAATTGGTCTGCCTCCTAAAATCCATTCTACCCTCTCCATTCCTGGCCCAGAATAGGAATGTTTTGTGCATTAGCAGCTCCATGAGCTCTCCGGCTTTTGTTTACCTTGGAAGAGAAGCTCATAAACAGCTTGACTGATCAGATAAATATCCACAGCCATACTTCATCATGTCTGGAGAACACTGAGGCATTAATGTGACACCATCTAGTGGCACAATGCTCACATTTACACTTATTAAGCAGCCGCCTTGCACACGACAGCAAATGATATTTGTGAAAATGATCAAATCCTTTTCGTGCATTTATGGTCGTTTGCATGCATTAGGTGTTTGTACTGACATCACAAACCTTTACCTCCACTTACTACATACTGCATGCTCTCGAGAGTCTAATTTGAGTTGGTTCAAAATGCAGAAAAGCGCATGTTAAGTTAATTCAAGAGGGATTTTTATCCGTTTCTTGCTTTGTGAAGCTTTGCAGCTAACTTAACGCCCACTTTAGCTTGGTTTATTCCATGGCCTGCAGTGGGAGGCTTTGGTTTCAAACGTTAGTTTTGAGGGTCGCTCTTCAGACAGTGATCGATCTTCACAGGGTGCCCCTCAGGGAAGAGACAGATTTTGAGTCATAGTTTGAACAGAGCACATTGAGTCACACATTTTCTCTGCAGCTTTAAATACGCACATCTACAGAAGGAGTACACACACATTTTGTATGTACTTTCCAGAAACGTATTACGTCGTCCTCTTTAGGTCCGTTTTTCCTTTATTCCGCAAGATGCGGCATCCGTTGTGCTTAGTATAAAATGTTGGTGTTTTTTCAAGTACTTGGCTGAGTTTCTTCCACTTTCTCTCCTTCTGTCTTCAGGAACAGTTTGAGTTTGCATTGACTGCTGTAGCGGAAGAGGTGAACGCCATCCTGAAAGCTCTTCCTCAGTGAAGGAGGCTTTCACAAACACTTCCGAACTATCTTCTTCCTTCCTTCTTTTCTGTGTAACCTGGATGATTATGAAAATTGACACAATTTTAAGCTCTATTCAAACTGCATAAGACATTTCTTTGTACTAAGTGTGTGTAAAATTCTGTAGCATTGAAATAATTGTTTAGAACGATATTCAACTAGCCAACTAGGCATGCAATCATAGATTGTATTTGCTACTCGGATTGGTGTTTACATACCCGCTAGTTGTGCATATGAAATAACTGAAGTATATGTGTTTATGTGAAGCAGATGTGATCTTACTGCAGTTATGAGTTCATGTGACTACACTTAAGTTTTGGATGAGCGATACTAATGCAACAGTGAGAATACTACAGTATATTCAGTGATCTCCTTGGCATCAACTTTCATTGTTGTGATATATTGTTTCTAGATCAACTAGTAAACAGATTGTATTACATAAAGATAAATCGATTATACATACAGAATGAACCATGCGATTAAAAATGGTCTGCCAAAATGTAATTGTACATATTATTTTTGTGTGTGCGATATAAAAGTAACAATAAATCTGAAAATGCTGAAGCTTGAGTGATAATTGCATTCATGAATCATTTTGTGTATAATGGAAGGAGAAAAACTGGGCATCCTCACTCTGTTCTGGTGAGGTTTTTTTTTTTTTTTTTGCTCATCCTTGAGCAATTAATACAGTCTAATGTACAAATAATAGAACAGTATTTTATTGTTAAAAATGATTTGGAAACTTTTCACTTAGGTGCGTGCATAAATATTCACACCTCTTAATTTCCCGTTTGCAGTGCTATTATTGACAGCACTTACGAAGTCCGTGCGGCTTCCTGCTATTTCTGTATGTTGATTTGCATGCCATTTGCATATGTATCTGTCGCTTAACCTGCGTCTTATCAGTATGCAGCCAATCTGAATGTAAGGGGGGCATGCTAATCATCTTATGAATAACTATATGGTAACCATAATTGTGCATGTTTAATTGGTCGTCATCAGAGGGATACAAGTTTATTAGAAAAAATTACGGATGGTAATTGCTTCCTGCAGCAACTAGAGCATTATGCAGGATTGTGATATGCTGTCGTCTCCCGTTCAGGGAATTCATATTTCCTGGTATCGTTCAGCACTGCTAACACGATTAATTATTGCGTTTGGCGACAACTAGTTTAACTCGAGCTGATTTTTTAATTAACTTAGTTTCACTATCATTCTTTTTAAAATTCATCCATTTAGATTGTCCTTGATAATTTGCATTGTGATTATTCTCGTCTGTTCCAAGTTGCCTAAATCAGAATGTCATTATCCATTTTCTTTTCTCTCTCATATGAAGATATCTCATTTTTACCACCGCGATGTCTGTGTGTCAAAGACGAGGTATTACTGTTAGTGCTATTAGTTCTAAATTATTCAATTTCATTACATTCACTGACAAACTAGAACTGCAAATAATGGCCTATTTGCATGTTTTCCTTGAAATTGTCAGCTCAAAACCTCAAGTGACCCAGAAATGTCCTCAAGTCTCCAAAACTTACTTTGCAAGTCATGGAAGTTGATGTTAGACGTCATCAGCATAAAGAAAAATCAAAGAATTCAAAGCTCGGTGTCCTTAGAATTACATAACTCACGTATGAATAAATAAAAGATACAGATTCGAACTGAAAGACGAGCCTCGCTGATGATTACTAAATTGAACGAGTGGCATCGGAAATGCCGTTTTATGGGATATATTAAGAGCAGAGAGATGAAAACAGCATTCTAATTGGTTTAACACTAGTTAAAGCAGTACATAAGCATTTTACTGTTAATGATCGCAAATGACCTTGTGTGCTTTTGTACTACATAACAGCTTTACTTCTACCTGCCACCGCATTAGAGGATAAAAAGGAAACTGGCTAGAATCTACAGAAAGACATAAAGCTACACAGGACGCCCACACGTATAGACAGAACGGTTCAAATGACTAATCACTTATTTTCTGAAATGCACAACTTGTTAAATGTGACTGAAGGGAGAGATATACTTAAATATTTTAAGAGTAAATATTTTATTGCTAATGTTTACTAATAATCTTTAACAGTATATTGATTTTAAAGACAGTTTAAGACTGCCTTTGTCATGTCTTGATTTAAGATTTTTAGCTTGACTATTTGGTCCCACTTTATATTAGGTGGCCTTAACTACATACATTTAAATTAAATCCTATGATACAGTGCACTTATTGTGTACATACATGTTTTGAAATTGTACTTATATTTAAAAAAAAATACCTGCATGTAATTACATTTATAGTTGCACTGTTGACCCATCTCTTAAACCTACCCATTCCGCCAAACCTGTCCCTAACCTTACCCGTATCTCACCTCAGTAGCAGCAGGTGTTTTGCAATACAATATGAACACTCTAAAATAAAGTGGTACCGATTATTTCGTTTTCAGAGGTGATAATGTTCTTAGCAAGTAAATCACAATGTGATCTTTTATTTAAACAAATATGGAAGTTACAGGAAAGGAATATAGGTAACACTTTATTTTAGTGCCCTTGTTACAGTGAGTTATGCATAATTACATGCAACTGAACCTAACCCTGGAGTAAGGGTTAGTTCACCCAAAAATGAAAACTCTGTCATTAATCACTCAACCTCAAGTTGTTCCAAACCCAGAAGACCTCTGTTCATCTTTGGAACACAAATTAAGATATTTTTGATGAAATCCAAGAGCTTTCTGACCCTGCAACGGTAGTACCACGTTCAAGCCCGGAAAGGTACAAGGACTTTGTTAGGATGTGCCAGCGACCAGCGATGTAAAGGAGATGACGGGGGGTCAAAAATGTACCATTCAAAGTGATTTTATTCCCCCAAGCGCAAAAATGTGGTACTCCATAGGTGTAGGTTTCCAACAGTATATTTTGGCTATACCTATGAACAGGCCCAAAAATGAACACCTGCCAGCATCCACACTACTCTCCCCCTAAAATGGCTGCATGGAGCTCTTTTGTATGTTTTGGCTCCGCCCACTTTTAGAATATACCATTTTAGGGGAAGATCTACAAGTTATAAAACAAATAAGGTATAAGCAAACAAACCTACCTAGCATTCAACTCCACAGCATATAACATTAAAATCCACTACAAATGTAACACAACTCTAAACAAGTAAAACAAGACATAAAAAGAAGCACTTACATCCTAACTTCTCCTCCTCCCCTAATCTGAACTAATCGGACTAATCAGAACCAGATGGAGTAATCTACCATGAGCAAATGCTAGGTTTAAATATGGCTTATTTCCATGCGCAAGTTTGGCAAATGAGAGTTGGACCACCAGGTATGTACAGCGATTTGACATAAATTGCAATAAAAACTTGATCTATAAAGTATTTGAGTTATTTCTTTGAACAAAGATGTTGAAACAAAAGTATATCACTTAAACATTAAACATTCAAACAAGCCAAACACTAAACGAACAAAACAATAAAACTAGCAACTTGGGACAGTTAATGGGGTGATACAACACCAAACCCGGAGGTACAAATACAAACTATGTAAAGATAGTATATTTGCCAGCATTTAGTTTGTGTATATGCGCAATGGTGAAAACAGTTTGTGTGCGTAGAGGCCCACACTCAGTCCCTTCAGTATTAAAGTCCTGGGTCACAGTTAGTCTGTGACAGACATCATTTAAATAGTCCATGTGACATCAGTGCTTCAACCGTAATTTCTAATGAAGCTATGAGAATACTTTTTGTGCGCAATGAAAACAAAAATAACTTTATTTAACAATTTCTTTTCTTCCTTGTCAGTCTTCGACAAAATAACATTATTATTATTATTATTATATGCCATATTGCCAAGTGTAGCCTAACCTAAATGTACATGAGCTCCTTGCAGATTATTGTGTTATGACTTCAACACAATTTTAACATCCTGCGTTTTTTGAAAACGGATACATTTGAACGTTGTCGTCGCATGGTTGCATCAACAAAGGCATTTAGGTTTAGGGTTGGGATTTGTGTAGGGGATATTTCCAACACAACAGAGCATTATCCTTTAGCAACACTCGCTGGATATTTGAATTCTGAACAGCCGCAATACGTACCTGAAACAGCATAATAAAAACGCAATATGTGCCTAACATAATAAAGATGTGCCACGGTCATGTATTGAATGTGTGTTTTAGCACCACTCTATGGACAGTTTCACTTTGAAACTGCAGCGAAATGTGCAGTAAGGTATGGAATTACGGTGTTGGAGAAATGTATATAGAGGCACTTATTTTCATGAGCCTGGGTTGAAAAATCAGATTTTTTTAACAGATTGGATGCACACGTGTAAACACAAAAATCCGCACGAGTTCCAGTTTTTTTTGCAATCCGAACTGAGCCACTTCCAAATGTGTATTTTAATCGGATACATATCCGATATCTGGACATCCAACCTATGTCTAAACACACATATCCCAATCCCCTCAGAATTCCTAGTGCGAGGGCGACACGTTTGCCCATAAAGATAGCGTTTTAATTCCAGCGTGCTGTATGCACTCACATTTTATTTCATTTTTATAGAAACTTTATATAAGTAAGAATAATAAAATTGCACATTCAGGAGCTGGTTTTCAAACCCTGCTCCGTGAATTTTATAAATACGACCGCTTCACTACTAAAAGGTACATTATATTTCTCAGCAATGTGATTTGCAAACTTCACTCGCTTGCGCATTCTCTCTCTCTCATTAATTACTTTGATTTCATTTACATAAATATCATCTTGGCACTGCTTTATTTCACTAAAAATAAAATAACAAATTAAAATTACAGTTACTTTCCGGTCTTTTTCCGTTCAGTCAGATTTTGTGCAGCAAAACATCCATGACAGCTGTTGTCCAAGCTGGGAAATAATAATGCCCACTCCACATGAATTATATAAATAATTATGATAGCACGTCCATTTAAAACCCGAGGTTCTACCATGTGCATAGTAAATTAATGTAAACGGGATGTGCGGGAATTAACGTAAACATTGGATACCAGTCGTGTCTAAAGTAAATGTATACAGGCGGGACAAAAGATCAGATCTCTGCATTAAGACTTGTAGTGTAAATGCAGACTTAGTTCCTGTTCCTGTTTGCTCATTGTCATTAGTCTGGTTGTTCCCTGATTGCTGTGTCTAGTTAGTATTGTTTACACTTGTGTATTTGAACTCTTGTGTTTCCTGTGTTTATTGTCTGGGGTTGTTTCAGCATTCTCAGTTCTGTTCCTTGTGTTTCTTGTTGTTTTGTATATTTGCACTCTGCATCTGGATCCGACTCTTCTCCGTCTCTGAGTTCATCAGTGCTACAGATATTATTAGCAGGGTCACTCCATCTCATGTGTATGGGTTCCCACAATATTCTGATATCGCTTACTGATGTGAAGAAAGTGAGATTTCCCAGCTCCGAATTTTTCAGCGTGAAAGGACTAAAAGTTACGATTAGAAGTCCTCAAGAGTATGACTCAATCAGAGCCCTGTAGTGAAGCTCACTTAGAAACCCAATTATCTTTCCATATTATGCCCAAGTCCCCTCTGACAATCACTGGCCCAGTATCCCAGCTCTTTAAGAGGACCCTTTTCAATAGGAGATTCCCTTCAATAGTACTTCAAACTCAGTTCCAATCCAGCTCATAATCATGTCTTTGCACCCGTCACCCTCCTAAGAAATAGGCTGAGTCAATCCAAGAAAGATGACAAAGAAAATCTCACGTTTAAAAGCAGTTTGTATTTTCTCTGAAATCAAAGCATATTGTGGATAACTGCATTCGATTTTAATATTTAAACAACCTCCTATTAATGCATGATGACGTTCATAACAGCTTTATTATGTCCACTTATAGCTTTAAGATATATTCAGAGAGCCTTTTTGCAGACTAGTATACAGTAGATACTCCTAATAAATATATCTTTAGGCATAGTGCGAAAGTTCAGAAATAATCCGAGCACTTCTTGGTTTACCAGCAGCATTTTTTAAAATGGGCTGCTTTTAAAAGTACCTGTTTGATCAATAGGTGTCTGCGCAGGTAGTCGGTTTTACCCCTAAAAAACAATGGTGAACCCTGATGCTGTTTGGCTTGGGCAACTTCCAGAAGAGGCATGTGGGAAGTGATCCAGGTCTCCTTGAGACGGCTGACTGAAGCCGGGCTTGTTTTCTCCCATCTGAATGTGCAGGGCTGTAATGAGAGGGGAGCAGATTGCAGCAGTAGCGTCTCATGTCTGGCCAAGACCCCTGCTTGCTTTGATCTCCTATAAAACACAAACAAGCTTTTTAAACATGGTGCTACAAGGCAGGGACTCTCACCGTGTTCTCCAATGCAGTGGACCCAGTGAATAGAGGAAACATGAATAGGAGTTTACACTCATACATACACAAGCGTTCCCACTCGCCTTGATATGCTGCTATATGGATGGAGCTCTTTATAGAGCATCTTTCATGCTCTCACCAACTTAGAACCAGACGCTTTTACAAACAAATACAGAGTAAATGAGGATGATTTTAGAATAACTAAAATAAAAATAACAAACGTAGCAGGATACGCTACCAGATGATTTTTTGTTTTTTGAAGAAGTCTCTTCTGCTCACCAGGCCTGCATTTATTTGTTCCAAAGTAGAGCAAAAACAGTAAAATTTTGAAATATTTTTACTATTTAAAAGAACTGTTTTCTGTTTGAATATATTTTCAAATGTCATTTATTCCTGTGATTTCAAAGCTGAATTAGCATCGTTACTCCAGTCACATGATCCTTCAGAAATCATTCTGATATTCTGATTTCCTTTATTTATTATTTTTATGTTGAAAACAGCTGAGTAGATTTTTTTCAGGTTTCTTTGATGAATAGAAAGTTCAGAAGAACAGCATTTATCTAAAATAGAAATCTTTTGTAACTTTATAAATGTCTTTATCGTCACTTTTGATCAATTTAAAGCATCCTTGCTAAATAAAAGTATTCATTTCTATCATTTATTTTCTCCAGGCCTTTGAATAGTATATTGTATATTGTTTTACGGTTTCTTAACTAGTTGCTTATTAGCAAGCATATTACAAGAATATTAGCCATTTATTAGTACTAATTAAGCACATATTAATGCCTTATTCTACATGATCTTATTCTACATCCCTAATCCTACCCAATACCTAAATTTAACAACTACTTTACTAACTATTAATAAGCAGCAAATTAGAAATTTATTGAGGGAAAAGTCGTAGTTAATCGTGAATAAGTGTTCCCTATTCTAAAGTGTTATTGCCTAAATGACATTTTAAAATATATTAAACTAGAAAGCAGTAATTTTAAATAACAAAAATAATTCACAATATTACTGCTTTTGCTGTATTTTGGATCAAATAAATGCAGGCTTGGTGAGCAGAAGAGACTTCTTTAAAAAAAACTTACTGTTCAGAAACATTTGACTGATAGTGTATATACAGTATATAATCTTCCTGACATCCAGCTATGGAGTTTTGTCCTCTGTACAGGATATTATATTTCAGTTAATTTTTTTTTTGAGAGCTTATATGTCACAGTTTTAAGGCTGGATGTCCTGTAAAGAGCACATTCAGTGCTTTTAAGAGATACTAAATGTTTGAAAGTTTACCTATCTTTGGTCTTTAAATGTAGCTGACATTAATTTAGTGATTTTTAACACTGGTATGAAAATATTATAATATTTTGTAATAAACATTTAAATCTAATTTCCAATTGTTTGTCTTCAATCAGCATCTCAGGAATATGTTATGGGGTTTCAAATAAGAAAATCACTTTTTATATCTTTCAATGAGAATCATTTTTATCATCAAAGTTTGGTATAAAAAAATAAAAATTGATTGGTGATTAAAAAATAACTTTTTGCCTTTTCATGTCTATTCATGTCTTTTTATTTAAAAAAAAAAAAGCATGACATGAATAAAATATCTTTTTTTTTTGCATTTTTTAATGCTCTAAACCATGTAATGACATGAAAAAAAATATTAAATTCACAAATTCAGTTTGATGTTTTGATTTTTTTAAAGAAATTAATACTTTTATTCAGTAAGCATGCACTAAATTGATCAAAAGTGACAGTAAAAACATTTATAATGTTACAAAAGATTTCTGTATCAAATAACTGCTGTTCTTTCAAACTTTTTAGCCATCAAACAGTGTAAGAAAAAAAGTACCATGTTTCCACATAAATATTAAGCAGCAAAAACATTTTTAACATTGATAATCATAAGAAAAGTCTCTTGAGCACCAAAACAGTATATTACAACGATTTCTGAAGAATCATGTGACACTGAATTCAGGTTTGCCATCACAAGAATAAATTACATTTGAAAATATATTAAAATAGTTATTTTAAATTGTAATAATGATCAAATAAATGTAGCTTTGGCAAGCATAACAGACTTTAAAAATGTTTCAAAAATTGTAAATACAGTTGAAGTCAAAATTTTACATACACCTTGCAGAATCTGCAAAATGTTAATTATTTTACCAAAATAAAAGTGATCATACAAAATGATGTTATTTTTTATTTAGTACTGACCCGAATAAGATATTTCACATAAAAGACATTTACATACAGTCTACAAGAGAAAATAATAACTGAGTTTATTAAAATGACCCCGTTCAAAAGTTTACATACACTTGATTCTTAATACTGTGTTGTTACCTGAATGATCCACAGCTGTGTTTTTTTTGTTTAGTGATAGTTGTTCATGAGTCCCTTGTTTGTCCTGAACAGTTAAATTGCCCACTGTTCTTCAGAAAAATCCTTCAGGTTCCACAAATTCCATAAAAGGGTATTTGAACTCTTTCCAACAATGACTATATGATTTTGCGATCCATCTTTTTACACTGAGGTTAAAACACTCACTGATGCTTCAGAAGTAAAAACAATGTATTAAAAGCTGGGGGGTGAAAACTTTTTGAATTTTGAAGATCAGGGTAAATTTATGCTATCTTCTGGGAATCATGTATCCTCTGCAGTTCTGAAGGGCAGAACTGAAAGAAAAAAGATATTTAGGCAAAATAAGAAATGCACACATCTTCATTCTGTTCAAAAGTTTTCACCCCCCAGCTCTTAATGCTTTATTTTTCCTTCTAAAGCATCATTAAGTGTTTAAACCTTCTGTAATAGTTGCATATGAGTCCCTCAGTTGTCCTCAGTGTGAAAAGATGGATCTCAAAATCATACAGTCACTGCTGGAAGGGTTCAAAAACACAAAAATGCTGAAAAACCAAAGAATTTGCAGGACCTGGAGGATTTTTCAGAAAAACTGTGGGCAGTTTAACTGTTCAGGACAAACAAGGGACTCATGAACAACTATCACTGAAAAAAAAAAAAAAAAAAAAACAGCAGTGCATCTTTCAGGTAACAACACATTGTTAAGAATCAAGTGTATGTAAACTTTTGAACAGGGTCATTTTTATAAATTCAACTATTATTTTCTCTTGTGGAAACTTCTGACTTCAGCTTTTGAACAGTAATGTATCTTGTGTTTTCAATATAACATTTAATTCGATATAACATGAATTCATGCATATGTATATTCATTTGGCTACATCAGATGATTTAGCACCCAAGGTGACTTCCACATGTTGAGGAAGTGAGTGTTAGATAAGGGAAATCTCCTCATCTGAATAAGAATCTCCTCTCATTACACCTTGTGCTCTCGCACGGTTATTAACCATAGAGGAAGCACAAGGAGGGGCTGACAACACAAACGAGGTGAAAGAAAAAAAAAACAGACTGACATTTCACAAGCTTTCATCCCTGTCCCATCATGCATCAGGGGACACTTCTGGCATTTTGTCTCTTCTTTTTTCCTCGTTTTCATCAGTGTCGTCGACGGAGGTCACCTCCGCGACCCCAATATTGCAAACTGTCACTCAGAGTAAGTGAGTTTATCAACACACATCTAATCGGCCAGCCTCTCCGCAGGGACTTTAACCATCTGCATACTGAGATTGGCTTTTCCCTCCCTTTCCTGCTCCGAGTCGAGGAGGCGTCGCCCTGTGCTCGCATAATTATCAACGATAAAGAGCGGCGCTAACAAGAATGTCATGGTATATTAGTGTCACAGACGTATTTAGACACCTAAATGATATGGATTCAGCAGTTGAAAGTCAGAGGTCAATGATGATACGGCAGGCTTAAGAGGTTATTTACAATTCTGAAACTTAACAAAGGATCATATGACGGTAAGATATGAGACTCGACACAGAAACACCAAGCAAGCAGTGATGCATATAAAAGCCTGAAGAACACAGAAATCCTGAAAAGAATAATTTCTCAAAGGTTTTTTTTTGTTTGTTTGTTTTAAATGTAAATTAATGTCCCAGTCACATTTTCTTGGTTAAATATCTTTACTTATACTATCAGAAAAAAGCAAGAAAAAACTATTCTATTTCATATTTTTACATTAACAATGTAATCAATATTCTATGTAATAAAGCCATGTATAAATCTTATCAAGTTAGTATATTTAAACATTTTAAATTTATTAAATTAATAACTTAAGGCTGTAACAATTTAAAAAATATATTTTATTCGTAAACCTATGTTCAGCTATTAGTTTTAATAGTTAACTTTTAACTAGGCCTATTTTTAATTTTTTTGGATTATCAGTAACTGGGTAAATATTGGTTCACCAAGCTGATTACTCACTAAAAGCTCCTACAGATCTTGTTTTATGCTATTTTAAGTGTTATTTTGACGTAACAAAGCAGTTATATCTAAGTTTAAGTCGTTTACTTACTTTTTTTAATTTGTCTTCCCATTATCGCCATTATATTGTTAATTCAGACTGATTCACGAACGCGCAAACACGAGGCGAGATTAGTCGCATGAACCAATCACAGCCACAGCCGAATATACAGTGCTTAGCATAATTGAGTACATTTAGCAAATTCAGCAATTACTCTTTAAGTAAAAGACATGTTAAGGTTCTTTAGAGATATAATGTTCCAACAAGCTTGCTTGATCAATTACCAAAGAAGAATGTCAAAATTATTCATTAATTTTCTTATCAAAGTGATAAAATGTTGTGTTGCAAAAATGGGTACACCCTTCTGAAAGTTACTAAATAACACTAAAAAAAAAAAAAATAATAATAAAAAATTAGTGTAGGTTTAAGGACATTTTTGATCAACAGGTAAGTATATTGAACCAAAACTTTTAAAGACAAGTAATTTCCTGACAATTAAAAGCCTATTGAATCATACTCAGACTTAATGCTGGCAACAATGAAACCACTTGGGAGAGAACTGCCAGGTGATTTATTTCTTAGCATAAAAGAGGACAGTGGTACAAGAGGAATAATTATTGTTTTAAGTGTGAAAATATAGCAGAAGTAACACCGACATTCAAAAGCAATGGACTTGTGACAAGGCTCCTGAAAAAATCAGATATTCTCTTTGAGTTTTCATTTAGTGATGAGTGAATTTTTGCTAGGAAAAGAGCAGGAGAAATACCATGCAAGTGTCTTAGAGTTGGCAAAAGCTATGAAGAGTGACGCAGCCTGCAGAAGTGACATGCATGGTTGTTGTCACCACTAGAATTACCTACTGTAGCCAAAGTACAATGAACACATTTAACCTCTTCCCATGCATATATTTACAAAATATAGACTAGCATCCAAAATGTTATGGTGTTGCTAGAGGAGGAGTACGGTGAGAAGTGCCTGGTACCCACAGTGATGTTTAGCAGTAGTAAAGCTCTTAGATTGGGATATATGAGTGCTGAAGGTGTGAGGGAGCTGTGCTTTATCGGTGCTGTTATAAATTTACATACCACTGTGTGATGTACTACAAAAACCTGAAACAGAAGATGCTACCCTCTCCTCATTCCCTGGATTGTTGGGCATTTTTTCAGCATGACAATGATGATATTCATTCTTCCAAGGTGAAAATCTTTCAGTGGACATGTATTTCACCCAGTCTTAACACTCTTGAGTGGCTGTGGGGGATTCTCTAGAGACGAGCTGAGCAAAACTCACCATTAAAGAGCAGGGCATTTAAGGAGTTCGTCCTCCAGGAGTTAAACAGGACAGATGTGAAAATTTGTCATGAACTTGTACACTCAGTGCCAAGAAGTGTCAGAGCAGTATACTTAAAGTTCTGGAGGACATACAAAGTGCTAGAATATTATACATTTGCTGAATTAAATCTAGGGTGGACTCATTTCTGCAATCCTTCATTTAAACATTTTAAACAAAATGTTAAAAAAAAAAATTATATATATTTATTATTTACTTATTTTTCAGAAAATATTGGCATATATTTTTTTGTTTTTATTAAGTATATATTTAATACATTACAAATTTGCCATCTTTCCATGAATTATATTAGTGATCATTAAGAAAATACACTCTTAAAAATAGCCATCTTCACAGCGATGTCATAGAAGAACCATTTTTGGTTCCACAAAGAACCATTCAGTCAAAGGTTCTTTAAAGAACCATCTTGTTCTTACCTTTTTATGATCTGAAGAACTTCTTTCACCACAACCTTTTGTGAAACAGAAAGGTTCTTCACATGTTAAAGATTCTTTATGGAACCATTTAGACAAAAAAGGTTCCTCTATGGCATTGTGAAGCACCTTTACTTATTAGAGTGTACATCTTTTATATTCATTCAGAGGAGGTATACTGTGCACTTTAACCAGTTATATCCAATCATATCACGATGGAGGCATTGCCTCCTCTCTCGTGACTTGTCTCCATTCAAGGCATGCTTTAGGGAGTCTGTTAAAACTCAGTGGGCTCAGGGGGGGCGAGAGAGGCGGACTTCCGCTGTAACCTGCTGGTGTCGCTCTTGGACGATGTTTCTTTAGAAAAACGAGTGATTTATATGCTTTCGAATGTTATATTTTGTAATACTGGCTTTGTTTTTTGTTTTTTTTTACTACAATTTTTTTTCACATCCAATATTTTGAGAAGACACTGCCTCCCTTGCCTCCTCGGAGGAAACGCCCCTGGCAGAAACGTGTTAATGTCTAATTTAGGCAATAATTATGCTAATGTGGTCTTTTTTCTGCATGTGTCACCACTTGTTTCAATGTGGGTCTGTATTCTAGATAATTGCTAGGTTTTACAATACACTACTGACCTTATTCTCCCCCCTACTGTTGCAAGTGAGCTCACATTTTTTTTTTTTGTGAGACCATGTGCTGTCACCGTGTAGGTGTATGTGCATGTGTTTCTGTGTTTGTGACACTGAAACAGCAGGCTCCATATTGTCCTTCATCTGTTTATGGTAATTATGGCTTTTATACCTTCCTCAGCACAGGAGGCTAGTCGGCCCGATTCCATATGAAAGGTTCAAATGGTTTATAGGGGAACAGCTGCACTAGTAAAAAAAATAAAAACAACAAAAAAAAACTCCTTTGTATCGAACACGTGTGTTTTTTTCTTATATAAAAGATGAAATATCATGCGCTTGTCACTGCAAAATCCCTCCCTATGTTCATTGTGCGAAAATTCAATAACGTGTTATTAAAAATGCTCGCAGCCATTGTAAAGACGACCCGCACGTTTAGACCGAGGTGGAGAGCTGATTATGCATTTTAATGAGACTGTGATTCACGGTAAGAAAGAGGTGAATAAAAGACTGAAAAACAAAATGTGCCATGCAGAACAATAAACTGTAACAACTGAATCTGCATTCTGACAAAGTTACATAAAACACTGGAAGGGGCTGCTCAGGCTCTGTGTGGACAGACATTTTGCTATCCGCTAGAGTTAAATGTGCAGCACCTCCCTGTGTGTAACCTTTCTTTTCATTTTGACAGCCAAAGTGGTCCAATAAGGCTCTCATCCCATTTCGCATTTGCTGTTACACAGGCACATCCTTCTTTCCCCTTATGCCTCAGATGTTTTCTTTTTTCTTCATTTCATCCCTATTCCTCCCCAACTTTCCTGTCTGACCATCCCTGCTCCCTCCTCTTTTGCTCTCTCAGTGTCTTGTCACTCATCAGTGGCTAATCTCTTAGGTTAGTGGAGGTCAGGTAAGATCAAGAGGTCAACTCCCTGGTGCTCCTGCTGAACAAATAACAGATAGTGAACTCTGAACCTCGCCTTTGCATGAGAATCAACATCATTTTTCTGCAGCTGGTTACCACAGCAACCAGGACTCTGCCAAACGCCTGCCCTAGGGTTTCAGACACCCCCCTCTTTCTTCCGTTCTCTCTCTCTCTCTCTCTCTCTCTCACTTACTCCCTTCTCATCTGCATCACAGATGAGTCCGCTCTCTACTCTGCACAAAAAAAAGAAAAAAAAAAATCATTCATCCATAATTCATTGTGTGTGTCCCACCCCCCTTCCGGCACGACAGCCCATCCTAGTAACAGGAACCTAGCAACAGCAACAACTCTCCACTAGGCTTTCAGCCTATAGGGAACTTTCAAGTCTCATCAAATTCAACCAATAGGGCGAGAGCGGAGAGGAGGGTAGGGGAGAGCAGTGTTTTTCTAGACAACTGGGAAGCACAGTCAGGGTGTGTTCTAATCGTCCAATAGTGCCCTGCAGAATGAATTTCAAGTGGTATTTGGCCATCTTAAGTGAGTATAAAGCACATGAGATATGTGACAATTACACTTCATTCCAGACTGTGGGCTGCAGTTAAGACACAACACATTTATTTTTTGTATTAAAGGAGAAGTCAGATTCCAGAACAACAATTTACAAATAATTTACTCACCCCCTTGTTGTCCAAGATGTTCGTGTCTTTCTGTCTTCAGTTGTAAAGAAATCATTGTTTTTGAGGAAAGCATTTCAGGATTTTTCTCCATATAATGGACTTTATTGGTACCCTGATTTTGAACTTCCAAAATGTAGTTTAAATGCAGCTTCAAAGGGCTCTAAAGATCTTATCTAGCGAAACGATCGGTCATTTTTCTTTTTTCGGAAAATAAAAATTTGTATACTTTTTAAGCACAAAAGCTTGTGTAGCACAGGTGTGTCCATGACACTACGTACTATTGAATCACGTCAAAAGGTCACGCGGAACGTAGGCGGAACTACAGACTCAGTATTTACAAAGCGAACACGCAAAGACTAAGTAAGTGCAAGTAAGTCAAACGCTGTTTACAAACAAAAAGGTACAACGATGTCGGACAATTCTGGGGCCGGTTGCATAAAGGGTTTAGACTAGTCTTAAAAGTTAGTCATCTCATTTTTTTCTTTAAGACTGGTCAAAAATGTTTAAATTCGTTTACATAAAAACTTAGATTAGTCTCAGTTGAATCCAAAATATAAGACTGATTACTCTTGGTTAACTGCTAGTTGGTCAAACTAGTTCTTAAGACACTGTCTTAACACAGAGGCTAAGTTTATGCAACTGGCCCCTGAAGTTGTAGGAGAAAATGAGATGGAGTTTTTCGCCATTCTCTACCTTTTTGAGCCGGAGTACACAGACGATGAAATTAGACATGATTCATAGCGTTGTGAATGTGCATCCCAGAGCTAGTGCTACACAAGCTTTTGTGCTTAAAAAGTATGCAAATTTTTATTTTTCAAAACAAATGACAAATCGTTTTGCTAGATAAGACTCTTCTTCCTCAGCTGGGATTGTTTAGAGCCCTTTGAAGCTGCATTTAAACTACATTTTGGAAGTTCAAAATCGGGGCACCATAGCAGTCCATTATATGGAGAAAAATAATTTATTAATCAATTATTAACTCATTTTCACAACATTTGTAAATGTACAAAAGTGCATTAGGTAATATGTGAACTGAAGTTTAAAGAGATTCACCTGAAAATTAAAATTCTGTCATTAATTACTAATGTCACTCCAAACCTGTAAGACTTTCGTTTATCTTCAGAACACAAATTAAGATATTTTTGATGAAATTCAAGAGCTTTTTGACCCTGCATAGACAGCAACGCAACTTCCATGTTCAAGGCCCGGAAGGGTAGTAAAGACATCCTTAAAATAGTCCATGTGACATCAGTGGTTCAACCATAATGTTATGACGCTATTATAATACTTTTTGTGCATAAAGAAAACAAAAATAATGACTTTATTCAACAATTCTTCTCTTCATTTCTTTGACGTGAGGTTGAGTTAGGTTGAGTTTTTGGGTGAACTATTTCTTTAATGACATTTGTTAGCATTCAAAAGTACATTAACAAATAAATGTGTAATCATTGTATAATTTCTGTTAAAATCATTTGTAGATTCCTAAAAAGTGCATGAGTGTATGAATTGAAAGTTTAATGTCATTTGTAAACATTAACTAGTGATCCATTAAGCATTATGTTTGTGAATGATTTATTAATGAAAGTTTTAATAATTGTAAACCATCTGTCAAAATCATTTGAAGATTTTTCAAAAGTACATCATCATATCAATTGAAAGTTTAATGACATTTGTAAGCATTTGAATTTACATTAAATAACTATCACTTAAGCATTAGGTAATGTTTAGTGCATTAGTAAACATTAACAAGCATGTTATCTCTAGCTACATATATATATATATATATATATATATATAGGTATATGTATGTTAAGCACTATATAATGTTTGTTATCAATTTATTTATTAAAGCTATTATAAAGTGTTACCATATAATGTCATCATATACTCAAAAATATGAATCTGCAGCATTGCCATTGTTTGATGACATTGCAGGACATTCCAAACTAATAAACTGTTAAGTGCAGTGAATTTCTACAGATATCTCCTGCTCAGTGTGTAAGGAGCAGTGAACACTCAAGTGTAGGACAAATTTACTGACATCAGCAAATACACAGAACTAAAATAAACAATGACAGAAAGAAAATGAGGACAAGAAAAGGTAAAAAAAAAAAAAAAATATATATATATATATATTTTTTTTTTTTTTGTGAAATTTACCTCTGGAAGCAAAACTGAAGTAATAAAAGATGAGTTTGTTCTTGTGGTGATAAGACAAATAATAAAGCAAGAAAGTATTTTTACAAGAGATACAGGCCAAATTATTAGCTTATAGAAGGACTATTTAAGCTCTTAGGAACACACAGCACCAGTACATGATAATGAATTCTGATCATTTATATTTTTCCAGACCACTTGACCTGTTGACATATTCAGTGAACCATATGACAGAGACCAGAGCAATGCACATCAACAATTATCCTCTCCAATGATGGAAAATTAAAGCAATGCATTTGTCAACTGAACGTGAAGAGTTCTGAGGACCCAAACATGGTTGCAGGTCTGTCCTGATGAGCAGGGGGAAAAAACAATGCTAAATAAAATTAATAAAAGACATTTATTATAAAAGGATTATAAATGTGTTCCAATGCACAGATGTTGCATGGTACACAACTCCATCGGCCAGGACGTAAATGAAGTATTTTGTTCAGTTTATATTTTTCAGGGGCAAAACAGCAGGGAGCATTTGTTCACAACATTGGGTTCCAGCCAGTATAACTTTAGTCAGATTTGATCTATGGTGTTTTTGGCAACCAGCTGTTCAGCAACTGGTGCTAACCAAGCAGTTATAACAGTCTCTGCCTTACAAGAGATTTTGGGGATTACCTACCACATATATTTGTCTTAGACTATTTCAGTTGGTCATGTTCTCTCTGTAAGCAGCAAAAGTGGCCCAGAGTTTGTCTATAAGAAAGCAAAATGTTAGCATTTATCTGTCATTGTGGCCAGGACTGGACAGCATCAAATTTAGCCTTTTCAATCCTGGCAAGTTATACACTCAGACGTAGTATAATGTACAGTGGAATACTGGTTACATATTAAATGAAATTAAAATAGCTAAAAAAAAAAAAAAAACTTTGAAAAGGACAATGTTCAAAAACATTTGTGATTATAAAATAAAACATTTACTATTAATGTGCTGTTCATGAGAGACCTGGAGCCATTAAAACAAACAGAGAAGCAATGCAGAAATCCCACTGTAAACGAATGCATTTTGATGATGCCTTAAGAATGAATTCCTCAAATGCATAAAACTCAATAGCTTACTGCAAAGGTATTTAAGGTGTGCACATTTCAAGGATTTGGCACTTTCAGCTAGGTAAGAACAGTTTGAGACTGTGTTCTTTAATAAAGCTTATTGAAGGTCTAGATTTATGACTCCCACTGTATGGGGAAGCTGTTCTGTGAAAGCTGTGAAATCAGAAATAGAATTAGACATAGGGACAGTGAACCTTCAAAACCATTAAATCACTAATAAATAATGTACCAACATGTTGAAGTCCATGAATTAGATGTGAAGGTCTTAGAAGGTCTTAGAGGACGTTAAGATTTAGAAGGTCTGAAATAATTACAATACAATACATACTCATGGGCAGGTGGTTGTAGACAAAAAATCCAACATCAAAAGAGCTTCAAATGTCTGTGCCATTCATGCATCACAGCAGACAAATTAAACTAAAGCAACACCTCAATAGTATAATGAATTTAATTACAAAAAGAAAAAAAGACATGACTACAAATGGCGACCTGACGAAAAAAAAAAATGAATAAGCTAATATTTTGTTAAATTTCAGTATATTATAATAATTTTGTTGTTGTTTTTCAGAGATTTCAGATTTACTCACCCTTACATGTCCAGTAAAATGTAAAGTTTACATGTTACAAAAAAGTTGGTTATTCCCTATAGCTCAGCTGCTCTATTGCAAGCAACTATATAGGCCAAGTACACAGATAATTACGGTTGCCACTCTTCTTAACTGTACACAGACAGTTCAGTAAATTACAGGAGTAAACCTCATTCCACAACTGAGTTTACTCCTGAAAAAGTCACACAGTGACTTTTTGTATAAAAGCATTATATGTACAGAACTGAACTGAACAGCTAGTTGTTGGCGTAGTGACATCACCAGTGTTGGGGAGTAACTAATTACATGTAACAGAATTAATTACAAAATAAATGTAACTGTAATCTGTTATAATTACTGAGATAATGTGTAATTAAATTACAGTTACTTATGAAAATGTTAACGATTACAATGTTTCAGGAGTTTAGGAAAATTTTCATCTCCTATTTGGATTTATGCATATGTATTATTTTTTTAAGATGAATATTAATAGATGTTTTTTAAGATAGGTATTTTTTAGGATTCCTTTCATGCAAAGATTTTTAATTAAAAAACAGTATCATACCTAATAAACTATATTTTTTAAATTTGTATTTAACATCAGAATGATCTCAAAGTAAAAAGAGGTGCAAAGTCTGATTTTGTGGTTGCTGTACTTTAAAATGACATTTTTGTAATCTTTATTCAAGTGATGAAGGATTTTGAAAGTCTTTTTTGACAGTAATCAGTGTTGAGTACTGCTGTAAGGTTAACCCTGCCTGCTTTAAATCCTTGATAAAATGAATAACAGTTGAAATTCATTAGAAATTTAGAAAAGTATCAAAAAGTATTCAAATGTAATCAGTTGCATTACTTTAATAAAGTAATTGATTACATTTAATTAAAGTAACTTGTAATTTCTAACCTATTACATTACTGGATATCACTCTGTATTGACAGCACTCTTGTTTGTAGTTTACGCCGGCTGTAAGGTGTCAAAGCATTGCTATTGTTATCACGTCATTCATCAATCATCGTGAGTGACTCGTGTCCTGTACATACAGACAATTTTGCATCTGCATTTAGCCTCAGTGATTACTACAACTTCTGGTGCAGGAAGTCCTGAGGAAGGGTCACACAACAGGACAAAGCAATTTTGCATGGTCCACCTTTATGCTAAAAGTATTTAAAGCTTCTGGAACTCACTACTAAAACATTATGTTTTAATATAATAAACTATTATTGTGATCGGCACTTATTACAAACATAGCAAAAATTTCATTTTGCTGGGAAAATTCTATCCACCTTATTTTTCCTGTAATTTTATGGGTCTGGCTTCCGGTCTCATCTGCGTCCAGCTATTTTTTGAGCTGTACAAAACAGCTTGTTTCACTGCTGGATATTGGAAATTGGTGTGTCTTACCGTATTATTTTAATGTATTATCTTAATTACAAACACAGTGGTTTGTAGTGCAGACAGTTTTACTGTTTACTGCATTTTGTTATTTTTCTCGTTATTTCCCTAAAACGGATAATGAACTAGAAGTCTCACCCATAAACTTCTGCGTTGAAGAATAAGGTGCATACTGAAAGCTTGTGTCATGCATGTGCATGTGTGCTATTTAAAAAAAAAAAAAAAGAAAAGTAAAATAGCAGACGTTTTGTGGCATTCCATTCACAAACTTTTATGTGTTTGGAAATTTGACATGTTTGTTTTCCTAAACAAATTTAAAGGAAATCTATAAGATGTATGTTATAGAACTAATAATTAAATTTGGCTTCAATGAAGGTATGAAGTGTTGTCAGCTTAGGACCTTCAGAGCTTCCTAATCTTGTACATTCTTGTTGAATGTTTTAGATAACCTTTTATCTTTAAATATTTCACTTTTCCTAAAACATACAGTATATTATTAGGAAATGATGAGTTTGAGAGTTCTGAGTTGAGTCACAGATCAGACTTCCCAAAGCAGTGTGGCGTTGTAGCGCTGTTACTTCACACCGTGAATGTAGCTGTGGCCAAGGCAGGCTGTTTCCCCTTGGATACATAAAACGGCAAGCTAATTACTGTGCTAAACCCATTCATAAATCATGTCTGCTCATATTGAACTAATGCCACATGAGATGCTTTGTCAACGTTTTCTTTTGCACGAGTGTGTTAACTACTGGACATGCAAAAACAAATTAATGCAATGCTTGCTATTAAGGGTCAGTAAATAAAAGCATAATTGAAGGCACAAGCACAGATAACAGTATTTAGGGAGTTTTTAGGGGCTTTATTTCATGAGTTGTCTTAATGGCTTAATGACGTTGAACATTATAATGTGGTAATTTGGGTACAATCTCAATACTGGGAAAGGAAATGACTATATAGACTTTAAGACTGCATACAAACACGCTGCATCTTTTGCTGACTTTTTGAATGCATGCTGTATAAAGAAACGTTCTTTCTCTTCTTTTCTTTCTTTCTTTCTTTCTTTCTTTAAATAATACTGCATCCAAAGTCGTTCAACACATGGTTTTCTCATCTGTATATGTGTCTTATCAATATATAGTAGCTACACATACAGTCTTTGTTTTTTATTCAGTTATTAAAGGGATAGTTCACACAAAAGTAAGTTATTGGTTACTAACATTCTTCAAAATATCTTCTTTTGTGTTCAACGGAGGAAAGAATGTCATACAGGTTTGGAACAACTTGAGGGTTTGTAAGTGATGACAGAACTGAAATGAATTGTGTATCCAGTGAAATCTACAGTACACTCTTAAAAATAAAGGTGCTTCACGATGCCATAAAAGAACCTTTTTGTCTAAATGGTTCCATAAAGAACCTTTAACATCTGAAGAACCTTTCTGTTTTACAAAAGGTTCTTTGTGGCTAAAGAAGGTTCTTCAGATTATAAAAAAGGTGTGAAGACATGGTTCTTTAAAGAACCTTTGACTGAATGGTTCTTTGTGAAACTAAAAATGGTTCTTCTGTGGCATCGCTGTGAGGAACCTTTTAAAGCACCTTTTTTCTAAGAGTGTATAAGAACATACAGTATGTGGCAGCTACTACACTGTAGTCCAGACCTGTTATAGTATGAGTGCATTAATCAGAGACAGATAGAAGGGTAATAGAGGCAGTTTCATATGGCAATCATCATGTGAAGTCTCTATGCTAAAGAGATCTCTGAAGCTGTTTGAAACCAATTGGGGCTAATGTAGAAGCATACTGTCCTCAGGCAGAGACAGAGGAAAGGTGGGGAGTAAAGAGACGTAAGGGAAAGAAAAGAGAAAAGGCTCAGGAGGACAGGAGATGGAGAGAAAGAGGAGTAAGAGAGAAAGATCTCACAGGGGAGCTGTGTGCTAGAGCATTGTTTACCTGAGATGGGTCGATGTGTGGGTGGTGAGGGGGCAGACTACTCTCTGAATCTGTCTTTCCTTCATTCTCCATCTCACAAAGACAATGTTTTTTTTTAAACATTGTAAGCCTACGGCAGTGATTGCTATCCGCTGACCAAGACTGTCTTAGTCATCACCCGGTATACAACAGGACATTATTCTAAATCAGCTTTCAGATTGTGCCAAATGCCTGTTGGTACACTTAAAGTGGAGCAGAACATTTGCCAATAGTATACAGAAAACATTTTCAAAACTTTAGAATTTACATTTTAATTATCTGCAGTACAATGATCTTAAAAGCTGCAATTGACCAATCAGAATCATGCAGCAGCAAGTCATGTGAGGCAGTATTTAATGAAACTGTAAGTATGAATTTAGAGTCTAGAGAAAATGTTCTTTCTCGCAGAAACTGTTCAGTTGTAAAACATGAAACAATTATTCGAGAGGTCTCAGGAAACCACAAGAGTGCCTCATGTTAAGTACTGTCACTGATCATGAATTCACACAATAAACACTATATGAAAAAATAGGTACATCATTAACCCTAGCACTATATCCCTAACCTTAAATAAATAAAAGGATCATGTCAGTACTATTTCATCAATTGTTGTAAAATACTGAAGAAATACCACACGTAACACTGAATAATTCATCAAAATGATGTAAGTGAACAAGCTCACAGTTCCAGTTCCTGAATCTGAATTAAATTTGAGGAAGCAAGCAGGATGCAAAATTTCAATTTAAAATTAAAAGGAATAGATTCAAATAAATTTTAACAAGAAAAAAAAGTTTGAGAAGACAAACATTCAATGATGGCTTGGCAACACTGTTTTAAAAGGACAGATAGATAGATAGATATAGATTTTCTGAAATACTCAAGTTAATTCCCAACATTATTGCAGCCTTTTTTCTTTTTAAATCCATCTTAAATCCAGAGGTCTAGATCATACTTCAGGTGAAATTAATACAGGATTACAGATCTTTCTAAAAGATAACACCACTTTAATGCTTTCTACTTTGCTGTACTGACAAACAACTCCACCTAGTGTTACTTCAGAGACCTCTCCAACACAGCCTTCATTTAATACAGATAACGCTAACTGTGATTGCAAAACCACAGTTAGCAATACCAGCAGTATTAAACTACTAATAAGGTCAGTTGTACTGGTATCAGTGTTTCTGAGCTCTTTGGCTAAACTCTTTGCATTGTTATATTTGATAGTTTCACCTCTGAGGCATGAATTTGACTTGCCACTGCTTGTTTGACAAATCTGAGAAATTGAAAATCAGAGATCATGCTAATAACTGAACCAAGTGTAAGCAGCAGGGTAGTACGGATTTGGAGTTTCGCTGTAAAATATGACAACACCTTCTTCAAAGATCCATAGATGCCACATTTTTAAACAGTACATTTGATTTTGGAAGGACACCACTGACATTTTCTTTTCTCAATCAGCAAGAACCACCCAATTCTGAAGCGTTCCTTCCCATCAGGATCTATATTAATCTAAGTTGAGACAGCTTGCAAATTGAAAGCAATGGAGAGAAGGTGAGCCAGCGATATGACTGCTGCTGTGCTATCTAATTAAGCCCTGTGAGACTTCAGTCAACCAAACAAGACCCAAATTACTCTACAGGTCATGTGCACATACCTTGCTATGAATAATGCTGTACTCCACAATCTGAACTCTTTACAATAATACACCCCCCCCCCCCCCCCAAATTAGTGATAATACATTAACAGAACCTACAAAAATGTGCAACATTTAGGCTTTATTGGTGTATGTTAAAAAAAAGAAAGGCAGAAATAACTAGACATACACGCTTCAGAAACCTTTTTGTCAATATTACAAAGAAAAACCTTCACAGCTGTAAGTAAACAACAAGCCATTTTCTAGTATGGTTGAAATGTTTTGTGTTGAGTGTTTTTTCCCGAAAACACAATTTATTAGTTATTGCTGTACAGCATGAACAGACATTTATGGCTTTGAAAATAACAGCACTTGATTAAAACTGCCTCAGTTCACACCACTACCAATTAACAGCATAAATTTGTATCAACAAATAATACATATTCATAAAGCATCAGCAAAAAAATGACTATAACACATCAGAGTAGAAACTTTTTAATGTGTATTACTGAAAATGTGTTTTTGTAGCTCATTTTTATTTCCCTTTTTAATATAGGAACTGTGATTTTCCACAGATTTGGGTCTGTGCTTCATATCAAAAAACAAAACGAAACACATACGTGCAGTAACCGGGGGAAAATTAAAGCCATGCTCCCAGTTCTGAAAGGACATACCACATCTGGAGTTTTCTCTGAAATATTGATACAGTGCTTAAGACTGGATCAAAAGGCAGACTGGTGAAAACGTGTTCTCTCACATTGGTGAATGAATAATTAAAAAAACTTTTTCCCTTCTTTTTCTCCCTTGTCTTTCTCTCTTTCCTTTCTCGGGGCACTAGTCCTGTAGACATGCACTAGTTCCTTCATCAACCTGTCTGTTATTTGTCACGTTCATAGTTATGCTTTTAAGCATCTTTTACAAATCGTGTCAATCCTGAGTTTGTGCACCATCATTTAATACAAAATGTAAAAAACACCAAATGTACAGCAAACACACAAACTTTAAAGTGCCTCACTTTTGTTTATAATGAATTGTTTTCTTCATCAGAAATATATCAAAGTGTTAACAGACGTGCAAGCAACCTGAACAGAGATCTGTTTAGTGTTTTAAAACATGAATAAATCTATGTCAGTTGGGTTTTAATTATCCTATAAGTGATTCTCTCGAATACCACAGAAATACAGGGAAATGTCCTACAATATGCTTAAAAACCATGAATAAAGTATAAAAGTGAGTGTGATTGCTTTTTACACATTAAATCGGGATAATGAAAGACCATTTGCATTACATGCATGGTGATGGATCACCAGATGATTAAATTAAAGGGTTGGTTAAATGTCATTTGTTTTTAACTGTATCCTGTATACAGAAGGCAGTTAAAAAAAATAAAAATAGAATGGAGAAAATAGTTGCAATGAGCTGATGTGACTGATGTTTTAGTGGGTCATACTGACTTTGACTACAGTGAATGCAACATGTCAAAGCAGAACACTGAGAAATAAATTTTGTATGTATGTTATTTAAAAAGAAAAATTTTTAGCATATGTGACAGTATCTAAGAGGCACGTCTTTATACAGTTGAGGTCAAAAGTTTACATACACCTTGCAGAATTTGCAAAATGTGAATTATTTTACCAGAATAAGAGGGATCATACAAAATACATGGTATTTTTTATTTAGTACTGACTTGAATAAGATATTGCACATAAAAGATGTGTACATATAGTCCACAAGAGAAAATAATAGTTGAATTTATGCAAATTACCCTGTTCAAAAGTTTACATACGCTTGATTGTTAATACTGTGTTGTTACCTAAATGATTTTGTTTAGTGATAGTTGTTCATGAGTCCTTTGTTTGTCCTGAAGTTAAACTGCCTGCTGTTGTTCAGAAAAATCCTTCAGGTCCCTAAAATTCTTTGGTTTTTCAGCATTTTTGTGTATTTGAACCCTTTCCAACAATGACTGTGTGATTTTGAGATCCATCTTTTCACACTGAAGACAACTGAGGAACTCATATGCAACTATTACAGAAGGTTCAAACGCTCACTGATGCTCCAGAAGGAAACACAATGCATTAAGAGCTGCCAAACTTTTTGATTTTGAAGATCAGGGTAAATGTAACTTATTTTGTCTTCTGGGAAATATGTAAGTATCTGCTGTAGCTTCTGAAGGGCAGTACTAAATGAAAAGAAATATTTTAGAATATTTAGAAATTTTCATTCTATTCAAATGTTTTCACCCCCTGTTTTTTTCCTTCTGGGGTATCAGAGAGCATTTAAACCTTCTGTGATAGTTGCATATGAGTCCCTCGGTTGTCCTCAGTGTGAAAAGATGAATCTCAGAATAATACAATCATTATTGGAAAGAGTTCAAATACACAAAAAATGCTAAAAAAACAAAGAATTTGCAGGACCTGAAGGATTTTTCTGAAAAACAGCAGGCAGTTTAACTGTTCAGGACAAACAAGGGACTCATAAAAAACTATCACTAAACAAACAAACAAAAAAAAAAAACAGTTGTGGATCATTCAGGTAACAATCTAGTGTATGTAGACTTATGAATGGGGTCATTTTTTATAAATTCAACTATTCAATTATTATTTTATTGGACTATATGTAACCGTATTTTATGTCAGATATCTTATTCAGGCCAGTACTAAATAAAAAATAACATGCATTTTGTATGATCCCTCTTATTTTGGTAAAATAATTAACACTTTGCAGATTCTGCAACGTGTATGTACACTTTTGACCTCAACTGTATATTCCCACAATTTTAGAAAATGAACAGTAAAGACAACACAAAAATATATACTGTATATATATTGCAAATATTGTTAGAACCACACCCCAATCCGAGGAGCCATTCTTGGCATCCGCTTCTTTTTGGTGTCTGATTCCTTCAGCAATAGTTTCTTTCTCCTGGTGTCAAAAATCCCTACAAAAATAAAAGTGATTTACTATGAGGAAATCTGATGATATTTGAAAACATCCTTCTAATTGTTATAAACATAAAGTGTGGCTCACAAGAATTCAGTCACTTTTAATCATTAACTCTACTGGAATGTCTTTGTTGAAGCCCTTAATGGAAATTCATTTCCAGATACTCTTGAGTGCTTGACGCAGTCAGAAGCAAGTTGTATTAGTTATAAAAGTTGCCTGCTGAAATAAATTTCATGAGCAAGTAGACACCACCTCCACCACGCTGACAAATCTTACCTTTTAATATCTGACTCACTCATGTAACCTTGAAAAATACAAAACTGAATATCTTTATGAATCAACACTGCATGAAGCTGCTCTGTTCCTCTGATCCTGGCTTGTATCCTACAGGCATAGCATCCAGCTGGGATACAAACCTCTGGCCAGATTCTGCAGGCCTCTGTCCTCCTCCTCCTCCTCCTCTGAAGGGTTTTGGGCCACATTTCGAAGGTAACGGTTGTGTGGGGCAGGGCCAGTGAGGGTGTTCTGTCTACGGCTTTCCTCCAATGCATTGTCTTCAGAAATACCTGTGAGCAAGAACAGACACAGCTCAGATGAATATACATTAATGTTAATTGCCTTTTTGTTATTATTAATTTTTTTTCTTCTCACTTTTGCAGATTTGTGTGTCCGCTTTGAATGCACAATCTGATATAATTCAGTGTTTAGAATATAGACTGGCCACATTTTTGGAGTATGACAACATTCCTCTTCATGGACAATTAAAGTTACTCTGACACTATCAGTCTCCTTGCAGCTTTCATTTTTGCTTATATAATACATATCAGTGTCTATATGTGACCCTGGACCACAAAACCAATCATAAGGGTCAATTTTTTGAAATTGAGATTTATACATCAATGAAAGCTAAATAAGTAAGCTTTGGTTTGTTAGGATAAGATAATATTTGGCCGAGATACAACTATTTGAAAATCTGGAATCTGAGGGTGGAAAAAAAATCTAAATACTGAGGAAATCGCATTTAAAGTTCTTAGCAATGCATATTACTAATCAAAAATTAAGTGTTGATATATTTTACGATAGGAAATTTACAAAATATCTTCATGGAACATGATCTTTACTTAATATCCCAATGATTTTTGGCATAAAAGAAAAATGGACAATTTTGACCCATACAATGTATTGTTGGCTATTGCTACAAATATACCCATTCTACTTAAGACTGGTTTTGTGGTCCAGTGTCACATATCAAAATGCACTATATACTTTTGCTTGACTATCTGTATGAATTTTATAAGGTTATTTTGTAATCCAACATCGAGTCCAATAGTCCTATTTTCTCCACTATGGAAGAAAAGCTGTGACTGTTGAGGTTTGAAGTGCATTTCTAAGGCTGGTTAGTAGTACAAACAAACCCAAACATAAGGAAGCCTGACACTGCGTTTGCTGGAACACTGTGTTCATGTAAGATCAAGCTCTGCCGTGATCTTTGGGCAGTTATTTATCTCTTTAAAACCTGACATCATCCAATGTGCTTCAGGGCATTATTCCTTCTCATATTTTGCTACATTGCTTATGAGAGAAAGTAGACAGAGGGCTTAAACTCAAATAGAAAAACATTATTTTTGTATGACATCAGTGTAACAACAAGGCACAAAACTATGCAAAGTCTACTCCATCTTAATAACGTGTGATGATAATATTCAAAGCACAATCAATCATTTAGCCATCCTTCATGAATTATGTTAATTTAATCACTGCAACTTATTGTACCGCATAAAACAGACAAATGATATGGAACATTAGCAGTTTATAATAAATAAATTGGGTTTAATGTTTCATTCATGTGAAATATCTGTCAGGGCTCACCTAGAACCATAAAACAAACATGATCAGGTTGGTTATTATTGAATTCCTGAAATGTCCAAAAAGCATACAAAACAGGAATATTGCTTGTTTTTGAGAGACATAATCAGTATAATCTATATACTATTATAGTTCTTTAACATTCCTTCTAAGGTCCTTCCTCCTCAAAGCTTGTTTAAAAGGTTAGTTCACTTAAAAATGAAAATTCTGACATTCATTACTCATCCTTATGTCATTCCAAACCCATAAGACCTTCGTTCATCTTCAGAACACAAATGAAGATATTTTTTATGAAATCCGACAGCTTTCTGACCCTGCATAGACAGCAGCGCAACTGACACTTTCAAGGCCCAGAAAGGTAGTAAGGACATTGTTTAATAATCCATGTAACATCAGTGGTCAGTCCGATGTGCGTTCACAAGAGTACCACGACTATGGACTATTTTACTGATGTCCTTACTACCTTTCTGGGTCTTGAAAATATCAGTTGCGTTGCTGTCTATGCAGGTTCAAACAGCTCTCGGATTTCATCAAAAATGTTTTAATTGTGTTCCGAGGTGAAATAAGGTTTTACAGGTTTGGAACGACATGAAGGTGAGTAATTAATGACAGAACTTTAATTTTTGAGTAAACTATCCCTTTAATGCCCAATTGAGGATACTGAAATGATTGCATTTAAGTACTCTGCTTGAACAGCTTCTGCTTCTAGGCAAAAGCTGTGATATTTAAACTAAAAATCTGACATTTGAAGTAAAAAGTAAATAAAAGGTCAGTTTCAGCTGAACTTATTCTTTTGCCACTTCACTGCCTAATTCTCTGAATTACGTTTTTAAAACAAGGTGTTTCAAAAGTTGTTTCTGGTTATTTGGTATAATACAGTATTAAGTTTGTTTTATATTGGATTTACCTGGACTTATTTCCTTTTGATTTGAAAATGTGTTCTTTATTTCACTGATAATACTCTTGTGTGATTGCATTGTGTTTCTTCCATTATTATTTTACAAAAAATCCTCACTTTCAGTTTGTTCTTATTTATTCTCACAGAAATAGTACTTTTGTCCATCATTATAAATTCTGGGCACATTTGAAGTATATTCTGTTCAAAAATCATCCAGAAAGGGACAGCTCACTAATAAAATGATCATTCACCATTCGTTTTGCTTGATACAATAATAACAGTGCTATTATTATTAAAAAGCACATGGAAATGAAGAAAAAATTGTCATTAAAAAGACAA
Organism: Cirrhinus mrigala; assembly: GCA_036247105.1. NCBI lineage: Eukaryota > Metazoa > Chordata > Actinopteri > Cypriniformes > Cyprinidae > Cirrhinus > Cirrhinus mrigala. The sequence goes on along the minus strand of CM070013.1, from coordinate 13,607,793 downwards.
AATTATAAAAAGCAATAAGTGCTGATTATTTCACAGACAAAAAAGAAAGCAGAATCACAGTTTTCTTTGTATAAATCTAGTTTGCTTGCTATTAACTTGCTCTAACTCTGATCTCTTTTAGAGATTTGAATCCATGAACCTCAAATACTTCTGCAAATCCAGTGATTAGTTGTTCTTGTTGCAGCTCAGATATCAGTTCAACCAGGAATTATGTTCTGATAGTATTTTATCTGCTTTTATTTCAACTTAGCAAGGTGACATTTTCCTTCAGTATTAGGCAGCAGAACTGGTAATGCTACCATTGTCACCTCTCAAAGTTAATTTGGGTTACAGTATATTCAGCAGATTTTATATTAGCGGTGTAGTCCCCAGTGATACTAATAGCACAGTCTTAAATATTTATTAATATTACACCTAACCTGCTGTTTACAGACACTTGTGCATCACCACACTGTAAAAGAAAACTGTAAAAGAAACAAAAAGTTTAAATAGCTCCTATAAAGCGCTTGCCTGACACCCACCACCCCCTTTTTTTCCCCCATAATCGCAATGCATTCATTCATATTTCATGTGGAACGCGTTTATTGTGATTAGTCATGTAAATAGATTGAGATTTCTTTATTCTTTTCGCGTGTTAATTTACATTTATATTGAATTAGCGTACGGAATAGGGGCTCGGAAGAGAGAAAAGAGAGGCTGATTATGCGTGCAGATTATGGGCACATCTCGTGGCTATTGTGTTGTGTAATTAAAGGGGAGAGAGGAGAAGAAAAGGGACAGATGCTGCTTCTCAAACTACCGGACCTTTTTTCATCTCCGGAAAAGGCCTGCGTCTGCTGCAACACCCTCCTCCACCTACCAACAACCCCCCCAAAGAAAAGATGAAAAATAGAATACATTTAGAAGACAAGCCACAAGCCTTTACCACATCTCTTGTTGTCTGGCGGACCCTCTTATTTGAGTTTGGAGAAAGGAACCACCGTGACCTGAACCACAACAGCAGCTGCCTAAGGTGACACTGGGATATGTCACTGTTTGTACTAGGGATCCTCTAAAAGCTTTCAACATCAACAAGTTAATTACTTTAAGTGATAACATACTGAGAACAAATCCACTAAGAACAATCCACTACAAATTACTAATTACTTCTTTAAAATTGTAATTTGATTACATTACTGATTACTGCATTTAAAAAGTTGCAATTACTTTCAAGTTACTTTTAAGTTTACTTTACTGTTCAAGTTATCAAACCTAACCAACCAAACCAAAATACACTACAAAGTGAAACTCATAGTTTTTTCAGTCATGAAACCTGATCAAAACAGCAACTTGAGCACTCACTAAAATATGTGAAATCGCGTGCAGCATTTTGAAATATGATTTCAAACCTTTCATGGCATCTAAATGTTTTACGACTCATCTGCATTTTAGATAGCATTCTCTGTTGATTTATTAAAGGGCATACAGATGATTTTAAAATGCATTTTAATTCATATTTGTTCTTAACAGTGCATTTGTAACTTAAAAACATAATTTTATGCGTGTTATACCCAACTCTTGTAATTATTATTAGTAGCCTATCATTATTATTATTATCTTATGTGTTCAGCATATAATATATATATATATATATATATATATGACCCTGGACCACAAAACCAGTCATAAGGGTCTTTTTTTTTTTTCAATTAAGATTTATACATCATCTGAATAAACAAGCTTTACACTGATCTGTGGTTTGTTAAGATAGGAAATATCTGGAATCTGAGGGTACAAAAACATTTAAAGTTGTTCAAATTAAGTACTTAGCAATATATATATATATATATATATATACATCAAGGTACACATAGTCGACATATAGTGTCCTCAAAATCGTAATTACTACTGAAAACATTATTTTGTTAAGTTAGAATGATTTGCCTACTGTTCATCATGGTGGAAAAGAGGACCGTTTCATAAGCTAGTTGGTTGCTAAATAATAATTCTTATAAATATGTGACCCTGGACCACAAAACCAGTCATGAATAACACGGGTATATTTGTAGTCAACAATACATTGTATGGGTCAAAATTATAAATGTTTCTTTTATGCCAAAAATCATTAGGATATAAGATCATGTTCCATGAAGATATTCTGTAAATTTCTTACCGTAAATATCAAAATATAATTTTTGATTAGTAATATGCATTGCTAAGAACTTCATTTGGACAACTTTAAAGGCGATTTTCTCAGTATTTTTTTTTTTTTTTTTATTTGCACTTGCACCCTCAGATTCCAGATTTTCAAATAGCTGAAGCCAAATCTCAGCCAAATATTCTCCTATCCTAACAAACCATACATCAATGAAAAGCTTATTTATTCAAATTTCAGATGATGTATACATCTTAATTTAAAAAAATTAAGTCTTATGACTGGTTTTGTGGTCCAGGGTTACATATAGTTAGTCTGCCCTGTTAGCTGTTGCAGTTTCAGTCACATACATTTCTGTATCTGTAAATGTCTGTTGTACAATGTTTTACACAAAGAAAAGTTCAAATGCTGGATAATACACAGTCTAGTTTGTTATTGTCAAAATGTGACATATTCTCCTAAAAATAACTTGGGACAGGAATGTCAACAAGCATGTGCGCAAAGACCCTCCTTAAGACTTTCAGTATAGTAATCAAAACCAGTAGGAATTTGCTCATCTCTAACCTGAGCTTTTTTCATCCTTGGCTGGGAAAAAAGGAAACGAAAGAAACAGATAAAGGATCAGTAAAAGGGGGAAATGGCAAAAGAGAATGACACATAAAATGAAAGATGAAGGAAGTGATACAGATGAGAGAACGTGAGAGTGAGAAAAGAATAGAAGAGGCCCAATCGTCGGCACAAAGCGTAACGAGCCTGGTCAAACAGAGACAGAAGCAGCCCGCGCAAGTCTCAATTTCCGCGCGTATGATTGGACGTGTTATTACCGCGAGGTCGCCGCGGTGACCCCGTAAATTCGCAGTCTATTACCGGAGGCACACTTCCATACAAACACAAGCATTCAGATGCTTTTCTGAAAGGCATCCGAGCAAATCATAGCGCGGTGTCTAAATCCCAGTCAGGGACTGTACGTGGAAATAAGTGTCCCGCTCACTAGCTCTCCGCGGAGTAAAAACCCTTGGCGTTGAGGTTTCTCTTCCTCGTCGAGCTTTGAATAACAAGCAGCGTTTATTCGTCCATGAAAGGCAGCGGGAGAGATCGTATCTAGCTTTTTAAATATGGAGGGGAAGTAAAGAAATGAAATAGAGAGGCTTTCGCAAACCCGGTGTATTCAAGAAGGAGGGGGGTTGATTCAAGGTGGTGTTTTTATTGTCTGAAAGCGTTCTTGCTTTCAGATCAGTATATTACGCTATTATATGGCGGTTACCCCGGTGATAAGACAGGAAATGTTCTAATCCATTATCATTTAATTACTTTCAGTGGCGAAATATTTTGGCTGGAAACAATTAAAAACTATAATAAATGCAATCGTTTAATACCTATTAAGCATTTTTCTCTGCTCAAATCTCACTTTTTCTTTAATTACATTGTGTGTTTCAAAGAAGTTGTGGTGTTTTGGTTTGTGGTTTGTTCTCTAATTCTCTGCTGGTATTTTTTTCCTTAAAACGGTTTACATAAGAAATAAGTATTAGAGAGAGAGAGAGAGAGAGAGAGAGCTTAGCAAAAGCAGTTCTATTTAGTTCTATTTTAGATGGAACAGGTCCTCTTATGGGGGCTGCCATGTTCATGTCACATGACCAGCTGAATACTAGCTTTACCGAAGTATCCTGATGTACACTGTTGCTCACAAAATTAATAATGGCTGAATGTATAGAGCATGTTTTCAGTGGCTGAAGAAAAAAACGACAACAACCAAGATGCTCCATCGAGATATAATGAGGACGTTTAAGTGTCATGAAAAACAAACAACAAAAGGGATGGCCATCACTGAGAAATTAGACTGGATCTCTTGAGAAAATGGCTTGGACTCTTCCATCCATTTCTGACACCAAGAATCATTCACAAAAGCCAGGAAAGCGAGCACCCCCATCTTTAAATGAGACCAAAGTCAACAGCAGATACTTCCCACTGTTCAGACATTTTGATAGCATCACAGCAGGCACTAACATGTTTTCCTCTTCTGTCACTCCTATCTTTACCATCTTTCATAAGCCTTTGGAGGACAGCAGTAAAACACGAGGGAAAACACTCTTCATCAGGCTTTGGATGTTTTCAGCTTCCGGTTTCATCACAGTTGTGGATCATTTTGATCAAATTTGGATCATTCATCAAAGAAAGAGACGTGGAAGAATGGAGATAGGAAATGAATGTCTATTTTTGTCTATCTATATATAGTCTATATTTGTGGCCTGCTTTCATTTGTCATCTGCAGTATTACAATTTGTTTTCTTCCTGGGATGGCTTAAAAATTACACATTACATTTGGTGTCTTTATGATAAATTTAAGCAATAATGTACAAAATATAGCCTGTTGTAAACATATTCACAGCTAAAGTGTGTTATGCCTGACAGCATTCAGGATAGGTTTCAGTACAGCATTTAGGATTAGTTATTTTGTAAAAGTCAGTAATTTGTGTTACACGTTGTCGTTTAAAAAGTTCTGTAAAATTCATCTTTCTACACCTGTTAGACATCTTGTGCACCAAATACGTTTTGATACAACTTAAGAAATGGCGCCCTCCAGCGCTATAATGTCATTATAGATTAGACGCTACCTTTGTTTCATGTGGTGGAAATTACACCGCTCCAGAAAAGGTTAACAGCCCTTTAAAGGACATTTATCATTAGCAAATGTCAAGTCTATTTTGCTATTATTAAAGGTAAAGGACAAGGCAGGATTGGCTGGAAATGGAAGATGGTGTTCGTGTCACATTTAGACTACAGAGGGCGGCAGAGGACAACAAATAACAGAACAACTCTACAGACCAGAGGTGCCCAATCCTGTTCCTGGAGATAACCTGCAGAGTTAAGCTCCAGCCCTTAACTAACACACCTGTTTGTAATTATAAAGTGCTCCTGAATATCTTAATCAGCTGGTTAAATGTGTTTGAACATGATTAGAGTTGAACTGTGCAGGAAGTTACATCTACAGGAACATGATTGGGCAGCCCTGGTCTACACGGTTAGTCAGTGTTAGTCATGATATGAATCTGCGTCCTGTCTGTAAATGCCCTCACAAAAATGCATAAATAGGATACCGTCCAAAAGTTTGTAGTGAGGTTCCACCCAACATATCACAATGATTTCTTAAGAATAATGTGACACTAAAGACTGTGTGACTGCTGAAAATTCAGCTTTGCCATCACAAGAATAAATTAGATTTGAACACAGATTTCACAATATTACTGTATTCCTGATCAAATAAGTAGCCTTGCTAACCACAAGAGACTTGAAAACATTAAACAGTATTAATGACCTTAGTCATTCAAATGGTAAAAATATACTATCTTTTGATATTAGTTTAGAGGGAAATATCGTTTTTTTTTATATATATAATTGTAGAGAAAGATTACATCAAAATACAAAGGAAAGGAAGGTTTTGCATAAATTCATATCATGTTCAGCACAACACCGTTCTTTCTGACTTACCTTAATGAGAGTATAAAATCACAAACACTAGTGAGGACATGTAAAATGTCCTCGCGTAACGATTGCCAGGATATTTCATTGTAATAGGACGCCTCACAAATATTGTACTTTTCACATTTCAAAAGAATCATAGCTTTGTTTAAGATAGTGAGGTTTGCATTTATTAAATATCTTAAGTTAGTGTATATTTATCATTGATTTAAATCTGAAAAATAAACAAATTACTTAAAAATGCTTCCAAGACCAGTGTGGCAGAAATAGTTTCTTCAAGTGTAGCTCATAACTCATAATGCTCTGCGCTGTGTATGAGGTCATCATAAAATGAGTCGATCCCACTGATCTATAATAAATTATGATCTATAATACATTATATATAGATCAGTGGTCAATCCACTTTATTCTTCAACGCGGAGGTAATTCTAAGGGGCGAGACTTGCGGTTAATATAACGAGAGGAATAACGTGCAGTAAACGGTAAAACTGTTTGCGCTACAAAACCAATCATAATTCAGATAACACCTTAAAATAATATAGTAAAACACACCGATTTGCAATATCAAGCAGCAAAAGGAGCCGTTTTGTACAGCTAAAAATGGCTGGACGGGAATGAGACTGGAAAAGCCACACGCATTAAATTTACAAATGGCCGCGCCTGCTCTTATGGAAAAATAAGGTGGATAGTGTGGAATCTTTACATCTAGAAAGAATCCAGGCATCCTGGCATTTCCTGGTTTGGTTTTAAAATACATATTTATAAATTTATTACGGGTTAATGTTACGGTATGCGTTTACAATCCTGAGGATTACTGAGGCTATTTACATCAATATGAGAAGAACAAGGTTTGGATGAACGAACATCTGCTGAGGTTTTGAACTTACCACATCGTGGCTGTCAAAGACTGCAAGAGTAAGTGATCTTTACATATACTTTAAGTTAATCAAAGGTGAAATCTTGTCTTTGTGTCCTGAAATCAGCAATGCAGAACAAACCAAATGAAACTACTGAAATATGTGCACATGCATGTGTGGATATTTTAGAGGCTAGTGGAAACAATACAGTGATGTAAAAGCAGATTGAAAGGCAATGTTTTACTCATTTTAATTTTGTAAGTGATGGGATGAGACACACATCAGCCAAGCAAAAAGACACACCTACACATAAATTAGAAGCAAGTTTGTGTTTTCTAAACACCACCGCAAAGAAACTGTAAGTGCAACATTCCAAACAGGTGAAAGTGAGATTTATTGAACCTGAAACTTTGTCCATCTTTGCTTTTGTCTTACAAAGAACAAAATGTCCAGCATATAAAGTCACACAATATATATTCTTAATAATGGAAAGGTCTCAGGTTATGCAACAGTTAGCCTTTGTGAAGCCAACAACTTAATCAACAGCTTAATATTATAAACAAATGGTTTCTACTGACATTGGTTAGATAATATTAAATATTTCTTAGTGGGGAGGTTAAGACTTCAACATTTGAACAGTTGAATGGCTCTACAGCAGAAAGCAGATACAACCAAGCTCCAGTTTCAATCAGGCAATAAGCACTTATGGATGAAAAAACAGCCATCAGCTGACAGAAAGGAATGAATTGCGCTTGTTCAAACTGAGCTCTCCTGTTTTTGTGAGGAATATAAAAAAAAAAATAATAATAATAATAAACAAAAAAAAGGAATTTGCTTAGATTGGAATGAGAGTTCACCCTGTTTACGTCTGCAATTCATTGCACAGAGGGTAACAGCACCATCTAAAAGCTCACATCACGTGGATGCATCACATATGACCTACTCTTGGTTCGCTGACTAGTGGAGAGCAGGTGTTTTGGTAGCCTTCAGCCTGGTTAGGAGGGTTGGTTATGTTTAGGAATGTTTGGGTTTAAATGTTTTGAATGTTCATCTGCAGAGTTCAGAGATCACTTGTTGTCCAGTCGGAGAAGCTGCTCCTTACCATTGACTGTGAGAGATTTGAGCTGACCGTCCTCCTCTACTTCCACTCTCTCCTGACCGTTCTCTACAATACTGTAATGACACAAAAGTTAGCTGTAGACTGAGCTGACATTAACTGTACAGTTATTACCATAGATAGTAGTAAAGGCCTAGTCAAATAAGCATCAGTTTATGAGCAATTTGCATAGATATTTAATGGGAGTGAACAACTTTATGCAAAATGTTCTTGCACAATATGTTTGAAGTTGTGAATCTCTAGAGGCAGTTACAGAATGTTCTTTGGTACCGTTTGGTGGTGATCCTCTTTCCGTTGATGAATTTGGTTGATGTAGAGACAGAGCGAAAGTTTCCCATTCCTCCTCCTCCTCCACCACCACCACCACCACCAAATGAGGAGGAGGAAAATGAGGTGAAGCCACCTCCACCCATTGGGCCAAACGAGGGGAAACCTACAGAAATGATGATAATAATGATGATGTTTAAATACACAAGTATGCCAAACATACCTAGAAGGACTTGTAGTAATCAGTGATTTTTCACTGGCTACACTCAAATTAACATACCTGTGTCAAACGGAGAAAAGGGGGAACCAAATGGAGAAAATCCAGGAAAGAATGAACCTGTTGTTCTGCTCCTGCTCACGCCCCTATGACGACGCCCACCACCGAAGAAATCTTCAAAGGGGTCATCAGCTAAATCAAAAGTAAAAGGAGTTTAGTGAAAAACAATGCCATGGCTCTACATGCGAGATATGTCCAAATTGCAGTTTCAGTCCAGCTTTAAAGGGCTTTACACGATTCCAGCCAAGAAAAATAAGGGTTTTATCAAGTAAAACGATTTTCAAACACTTATATACTTTTTAACCGCAAATGCTCGTCTTGCACTAACTTGACATTGGAAAGGTCACATGTGACCAGTGTTGGGCAAGTTACTGATTTCTCCTTTGAAAAGTAATCAAATTACTGTTCTGATTACTTTACTTCAAAAGTAATTAGTTACATTACTAGTAACATTACTTTTTTTCTGTACATCCATGAAATTTACGTGAAATAGTAAGTTTGTGTGTTGCCTAACATCCCAGCATAAACGCTCCCGATAAAATATTTATTAAAGCATCAACATTCACAAACCACTGTTATTTTTAACAAAAATCAATAGGCTGCTGCGTGCGTGGTTGCAGAATGTATGGCATTTCGAGCAGTGAGTGGATTCTCTGATTGTCCATTGCATTCCAGAAATCAACTTTGTTCAATGCTGCAAACACGTGTTATAAATAGAAACTCTGCCTATGCTTACGCCTGTTAATTGTTTTTGTTTTATATTAGTTGTTCTTGTTGCTTTTGTGCAATACATGAATAGCAATTCATTTGTTTTAAATAATTTGTTTAGATAGTTCTATTTTGCGTGAGTCCCGCAAATCATTTTATTCTATCGCATCCTGCACACAGAGTGCGGGAGCCGCCCGCAGAGGAAATTATAACGTGTTAAATTACACCGTTACTAAAAAAAATAATCAAATTACAGTATCAAAGTAATGTGTTATTGCCCAACACTGTGCGTGACGTAGGCGGAAGTACCGTCCCAGTGTTTACAAAGCGAACGTGCAAAGAAAGTCAAATGCCCTTTACCAAAAAAAAAAAAAAAAAAAAAAAAAAAAAAAAGAAAAAAAAAAAAAGGTAAAACAACGATGTTGGACGATTTTAAAGTTGGAGAAGAAAATGAGAGAGTTTTTCGTCCTACCCTAGCTTTTTGAACCAAAGTACAGAGAAGAAGAACTATCTGCACATGACCTTTCTGACGTGATTACGTAATGTGTGAAGTCACGCGTGCAACACGAGATGCAAGATTTTTATTATCATTTATTATTATTTTTTTTATTTTTATTATTGCTCACATCTCACTGATCCTTTAATGGCTTTTAATAAATTTGCACGTTTTCTTTTTTCCTTCTCTGCTCATGGAAATTCTAGGTTGATGGGGGGCTACAAAGGTCTATTTTTATTCATCCTCATAATTTCAGGATCAGTGTTGCAATGTAGCGTTATGCCTGTTGAAACATGTCTAGATCAATGCTTCTCCATTTTCAGGCACTCAGCACCTTCATATGAACTTTTGAATTTCCTTCAAGCAGTTTGATTTGGCAGGCAGAACCATGCCTGATATCTTCACATACACAGTGTGACTGTTATTCTAACCCACCCCAACCTTGTCATGGCTACATCAATACAAACAAACACCACTGACCTTCTATCATCAAGAACGGTCTTTCTGAAACGTTCCAATTTGAAACAATTCTCAATATGTTGACATACTGCTCACAGAAAAACATACATGTTTAACACATACATTCATTTTCTCTCTCTGTAGCGGCCTAGAGCTATTAGCCATTCCCTTTCTCTTGCTGCTCTTTTATTCGGAAGCTATTTCTGAGAACATTCCTAGTGGATGATGCAGAGTCTCTTCTCGTCCCACTTGCCGGTCTGAGCGCCCTCGCCATATTTAGAGCGCCTGTATGTTTTACACACATGCCGTTCAGCCATTTGTTCCCAGCAGTTAGAGTCAGTGGGCATGGAGTTGCACTTTAGTGTCTAACAGATGACTAATATGTCTTATCTATGATAGCTCACAAACACTACTTTCACCAGTTAATGCATTCCTATATCAGCTTTCATGCTTTTAAAAACTTATTACATATCAACGTATCAAATTAAAGGGGTAGTTCAGCAAAAAAAAATTAAAATTAAGCCTTGTGTCACTCTAAACTTTGTTATTTTATCTGTGGAAAGAATTTCAAATCTTCACAAACTCCCCCCAACAATAAAGGCAATTCATAGTGACTGCAGACTGAAGATATTTATATTAAGCCATTATTCACGGAAAAGCCTCAGAAGACTTGGAATGTAGCACACAAGTCATATGGACTACTTTCATGGTGCTTTTATGTTTGACAGCCTGTGATTAACTGTCATATAGAAAAATCAATGATAAAGGTCCACTGAAGTGCTTTGAAACATGCAACATTATTCTATGTGTTGACTTAACTGAAACAGGAAGACAGGACGGGACATATCAAGACCCGCCCCCCTTTTTAAACGGCCAATAAAGTTTAGTTTATATCACAACTTGGGCCAGAGCCATTGAGCTTGGTAAAACCACATTTGACAGTGCTGTTTGTCTAACCGTTTCTCCTCCTAATCACGTCCATATCGCTATAAAATATAAAGAATTCCGTGTAGAATTCAAATGTGTCTGATATGTTTTGTGGTCTGCGCCGACTTGCGCATATAATCCGCTCCGTCCTATTGGGTCTCTAGACTGGAGCAGACTGCACGCTGTGGCAGTTCGTGTGAAACAGAATGAAACCAGACTTCTTTTTCCTTCAATGGAAAGCATATTTACACTGTCTCAATCGTTCCCTATCCCCTATATAGTGCAATATGTGCCATTCGCCATACAGAAAATACTAATTCTGTAAACAACTGACGATTTCAGCCGCAGCTTCAGTGTGTATTTATAGTGTAGGGGGCGGACATTTGATTGGACAGAAAGTATGATGAGAAGCTGAAGTGCAGGGTGATGTCATCAAAATTGCTGATCCATATTGGCATAAGTTAGAGACTGTAAGTTTTGAATGCTTATATCTTCTAAATGCGAATTTTGTCATTGTTATGGAGCACACAAACTTATAGATAACCTCAAGGCGAACATATGCATACTAAAAGCCAAAAAAAATTAATTTTGATTTCATGGGGATTTTAAAATTCTTTGTTTTACAACAACAAAAAAAATGATAGCACACAGGTGTGAAATTATAATACGTATACGTACGGATATATAAATGTAAAACAGTCTTTTTAATGAAGTGAGAATTTTCCCATAATACACACCCAAGTTAAGAGCACATTTTTAGTGAGTATTTTTAGTGAACAATATAATTATGGTAGATTAACAGAAAGCTAATCATCTAATGGACCCAAGCTCCAGTAATTTCATGCAAAACCTAATTACCTAATTATAACTCAAACCACGTCATTACTGTCACAGAGACACTGTGAGAGATTAAATGACCTTCATTTCCTCTCTTTGGGAATTATGTTCTAATTTTTAACACTCCTGTTTTCACTGACAAGAACCTCTTTATTCAGAAATGATGCAGGTTAAATAGGGTTTTGCTATTAAAAGTTATATACATCCTCTTTTTCTGTTCCATGTGTTTTTTCTGTTAGTTAATCAGTATAATTTACACATGCACCTACCAAAGAAATCTGCAAAATCTGCAAATGGATCTCGGCCTCCAAAGAATTCCCTGAAGACATCATCTGGATTTCGGAATGTGAATCCGCCCATGAAATCCTCATTATAATGGCCTCCTTTTCCAAACAAGTAATAATGAGAGTAAAATCACATTTTCAAAAACAGGTAAATATTTCAACAGATAACATAAATCAGGAATAACTTTACTTACCTCTCTGAGATAGGCCGTCTTTACCATATCTATCATACTGTCTCCGTTTGTTTTCTGTACAAAAAAGACTGCTTTAGTTTCACTCAAAATAGACACCGATTAATGTTTTATATTAATTACACACTCCTCAAATCACACCTTAACCTATTCTTCAAAGCATTTAACAAACACACACACACACACACACACACAAACAAAACACAAAAAGCCTACAGCCAACATCCGAGCCAGTAAAGGGCAGTTTTGGGGAAAGTTACTTTTAAAAGTAGTGCATTACACTACTTTTGTGCATTTTGTGCATTTAGTGCATTGTGTTACTCCATTTAAAAAAAAATAAATAAATAAGTTACTAATAGGTACGTTTTGTGAAAAGTAATGAATTACATTACTTTTGTGAGCCTTTTTGTCACCTGGGCTGGGCTTGCTTACTTTTAGGTTACTTTTAAAAGTAGTGTATTACAATGTTGCGTTACTCCATAAAAAAGTTACTAATTGCGTTACTTAGTTACTTTTTGTGAAAAGTAAGGCATTGCATTACTTTTGTGACCCTTTTTGTCACCTGGGCTAGGCCTGCTTACTTTTCAGTTACTTTTAAAAGTAGTGCATTATAATATTGCGTTACTCCAATAAAAAAAAAAAAGAGTTACTAATTGTGTTACTTAGTTACTTTTGTGAAAAGTAATGCATTGTGTTACTTTTCTGACACTTTTTATCACCAGGGCTAGGCTTGCTTATTTATTTTTAATGACACAAAACCAAAAGGTTATATTTTTTGACAACTGTAAAGGCCCTTTTACACCAAAAGTGAAATTAATAAGCCTCATGAAGGAAGTGCCTCTGGTTTGTAGGGCTGGGAAAATAGATCAATGCATTGTGAGTTGAGAAAAGATTCTGTATCTGGAATCAATCCATGAAACGCGACGGATCGATTTATCGTCACAGCCTTACTAGTCTGCACCTCACTCCCAGTTTCTCTCATTAGGGACAGGAGAGGTGTCAGTGAATAAATGGGAAAACAAGTGTTACTTATTTGAAAAAGTAACTCATATTTGTAAATTTAAAGAAATGTGTTACTTTACTAGTTACTTAGAAAAAGTAATTTAATTACGTAACTGACGTTACTTGTAATGCATTGCCCCAACACCGGTTAAGGGTGCTGTTCTGTGCCAAAACTAGTTTAGAACATATATTAAGTTGATTGTTCCTTCTAAAACAAGGAGGACAAATATAACTGGCCATTTCTGAACATGAAAAATGTTGGTTCCATCCTATACTAAAGGACAAGCACCATACATCAACATGTTTAAAACATTCATGAATCAAGCATTACAAGTACTGACAGCCTTATTAGACTGTTCACAGCACATTCTGGACACAGCTCTTTATGCTGTTTTTACCTGCATAAAGTTAATATCTCACAGGACATTTATTCCACAATAATTCTGTAATATCATATGTTAGTGCTGTAATTTAAAGCATATTAATTCTCAAAAACAACATGGCATCATATTTAAAATAAAAATAAAATATAAATAGCAGTACCATCTGACAGGACTTCATATGCCTCTGAGATCTCTTTGAACATTTTTTCTGCCTGTTCTTTGTTGTTTGGGTTTTTGTCTGGATGCCACTTTAGTGCTTTTTTTCTGTACCTGTAAAACACACAAACCCAAAACCTTATTAAAACAAAACTTAAGTGTGAAAGGACAACACAAAAGAAAGGGCATTCTTAACATATCTGAAATTATGACAAAAATCCTTTAAGTTTTGAAGTACAGCAAATATGAAGGTCAATAAAATTCATGCATGCATGCAATGCAGTTAAATATTAAAGCCGTTAATATACAAACTTTATATCATATACAAACATTATTTAAGATTTTTCATTTCAATATCCGACAAACTTAACATTATTCCTGGTGAAACAATTTTAAAAACATTCAGCAGAGAACTGTCTGAATATTGACATTTAACACAGTGCATTCCAACAAATTATGATTCATAGACAGAAGAATCTGACAAAAATTACATGTTGGTTGTACATCACATTTCTATAATAACAAATGAGTCCAGAATGACCAATTCGTCAGCTTGTGTAAACAGTACACAGTAGTCAACATTTGAAGTGGATCAAAACCTTTCATCAAAATTGTCATAGAACGAAAACAATACCCATTCTTGTCTTAGGACAGCTTTGATAAACTTTTTTGATCCACTTCAAATGTTGACTATAGTCATGTCTGCACTCAAAAAGTGGTTTAAAGTGGATTTTGTTGTGGGTTTTAATCTAATCAGATTGGAAACAACAGTTTTAAGACATACAAATCAATACACAAGAGTTCAAGGAAACTCATTTCTCATTGTATAGTACTCCACTGTCCACAGATTCATGATGCTAATGCATCACTGCATTACAAAGTCACGAACCTCTTAACAACTACTACTTTTAATTTAGGTCATGCTGCACAATACAACTTCAGTAGGTGTGACAACAGGTCAGCATCTCTACACACTAGGCCTGACTCAGCGATACACACCCAGCCGGCAGCACACAGCAGGGTCAATGGTCTAAACCAAACACTCCATACACTAGGGGATTTGTCCTTTGCGCATCTTTTAAAAGTGTTTGACCTCCATAGCTCTGTGCTTTAGAATTTCCCCCCTTAAACATCAGCAAATTCAGGCCTACAGAATTAGGATTCAATAGCCGTTTGCTTACCTGACAAACAAAGGACAAAACACCTTTTCCAGGGAGGCAGTAGATGAATAAGGCATGGGGCATAAGGACACAATGTGTCCAAACACTAAAAGCTGTATGCTCCCCATCTATCCATATACTCTATTCCCTTTCTAGGGCTGTGAGAATTTTTTCTTTTTTTCTTTCCCAAATTCCATTTTTTTTTTTTTTTTTTTTCCAAATTCCATTTTTTTCATTTAAATTTTTCTGGGTTCCATTTTTTTTTTTTTTTTTTTTTTTCAGTTTTAATCTTTCTAACTCTGTTTTAATAATTAAATTAAAAAATATGAATCAAAAAGCATTTAAAAGCTAATTAACACTTTAACAGCAACTTATTAAAAGTTAAACAAAAATCACATTTTATATTATATATATATATATATATATATATATATATATATATATATATATATATATATATATATATATATATATATATGTGAAGAGTTCAGATGCAAAACCAGCTAAATCCATCTGACGTCTTTCTTTAAAAAATGCATTTTTATCAGGCTCAGATGTAAAGGTTTCTATGCAAGTACCGGTTCTTCTGATTGGGCTGAGGCTGGTATTTTAGCGAGTTTGAAAAAAAAAAAAAAAAGTATTTGATGGATGCATAATGTGTGTCAGGAGCATTCACTCAGTATCATTATCTCATTTTTGACCGAGATGGCTTTTAGCTGGTTTTGCATCTGAACCCTTCATATATATTTTTTTTTTTCCTCCAGAAATACTGTGTTGTGTATTTACATTTTTCTGGTTAATAAATTCTGGTAAACAATTCCTCTGGTAAATAGTCCTTCAAAAATAAAGTTAATAATCATTTTATTAGGAGTAATTATTATCATTACATTAAATAATATATTTCTGTCACAGTTTCTTCAAGTTAAACCAAACTTTTATGAACAGACCTTTATGACAACAGTTTTTCCTCAAGAGAATCCAAGTAATGCACGCTTATGTATGCGTGTAGTAAACAAAACAATGCATCTGTGCCATTCGTTCAAATAGAGACACGCAGAACATGTAGGATTCATATTTAAATAGTCTTTTTTAATATTTACAGACACTAGTCTTTTGATTTATTCATACCAAATTTGGCAACATTCCACATTATACAGTAAATTCCATTTTTATGACTGGATACCATGGTTCAGTCCGCGAATTTTGAATCACGGAAATCATAGGGGCCTACCTTTCTCCTTGTTTTTATTATGAGGGCTGTTTTTTTTAAACGGAGAACATCAGAAGCGAGGAATTGAGACAAACACAAATTAATAGAGACAAGCAGGTCTCACATGGACAGTATCAACTAACCCCTGCGCTGCACAGTCACTGTTATCATTACTGCTCTACTATGTCCCATGTGTAAAAATAGATGCCCATGACAGAACACAGAGTACTTACGCTTTCTTTATATCGTCATGGGATGAATTTTTCGTCACACCCAGGATCTCGTAATAATCCCCCATGGCTCAGGTTTTGGGTTTCCACTCCTCTGGATGAGGATGAATTTTCAGCAGTGGCCCTAGAAAGAAAAAGTGAGTGAGAGATCTAGATGAAGACGACAAAAAAAACGGGACAATAAACAGAGGGCGTGTTTTGGTAGCTATGTGGGTGGGTGGCTACTATGACAGACAACCTCAAAACACAGACTCATCATGTTAAAGCATACTTAACATTTCATGCATAAAAGCATTTATCAAGAAGCGACTGATTCATGACTGTATATGTTATCCATTTAACAGAACCTTGTTATTGACATACTTTTTCTGGTTCAACCTAAATAAGATAAATACACCAAAATAAAACATTATCAAAACATTTTACAGATGTTCTCACACCATTTACTGTATATTTATTACACCTAACACCTACAAGCCATTTGTAAAACCGGTTTCTTTGAGTCAACTCGTATCAAAACATCTTATCGTGAAGAACAAAATGTCAACTGCTTCCAAACAATCAGGGACCAAAAGGCCAGTTCCAATAACTTTCCAGCTGGATCTCATTGGTGTTATTTATATCTGCAGTGTCCTTCAGGACAGGCCCAGAGGTGATCATGGCACAGCACTGGCTCTCCTCTGCACTGTCCATGTAATAGCTGGAACAATCGACACAATGTCAAATCAATACATTTTAAAGAAATAGCTCACCCAAAATGAAAATGTATTTACTGTGATGCCATCCAAGATGATGTAGTTGAGTTTTTTACAGATTCAGAGAAATTTAGCATTACATCACTTCCAAATGTGACAACCGTGACTGCAAATAGGGGCAAAAGTTTTATAATGTGTTCCAGCCTTAAAGTACAATTTGATTTTAACTGATAAGTACAACAAAAATAACCCAGTCTTTTGCTCAATGCTCTGTTTGAATGCATTTCTTTTTAACTGAATACAAGATAAAATCGTAATATTTGTTCCATGAATAAGTCCATTGCTCACTGGAACTGCTAAAAGGGATAATGGTTATCCAGGCACTGAAAAACACAACATGATTTGTATTGCCAATATTTAAACCTTCGAGCTTAACAACAGAAAGAAAGATTATATCGTACATGCAGGCCACACAAGCATGCTCAAATTTCACAACAATGTTTGGCAATGTTTTGTCTGCAAGAAGCATCTACTGTACAAATAATACTCATACAACGAAGAAAAAAAAAAAAAATTATATATATATATATTAAAATAAAAATATATATAATATAAATAACAAAAATAAAAAAGCATTAAGACAGTTTAAGTTTGAAAATCTCTAACTGGAAAAAAAAACCTAATACTCAGAATTAAGACATAACCTTAATACTTAGATTACCCCACTATTTCATCTGCTCTCTTTAACCACCACTGGATCATTAAGTGCTTTTCTTTTAAACCACACCTTCTGCCCCACAGCCAACATTCCTGACTCACAGCTCCAGTCAATCTAGTTCACCTTTTTGAGACAGCCTCTTCATGGAAACACACTTTTAAGCAACAGTCCTCTCTTCATCATCATCTCTCCTCTGTCCTATCTTCTTCCAAATCTCTGAAAACATTCCTTAGCTGCTTGTCATGAAGCAGCAGTCAGGGCAAGCTCACAAATGTGTGAACAGATGTGAAATGGCTGCTGAATTCTCTGGAGCTTGTTTTCTGGCTTCTCATAGTGGCACTAAAAGGAGGCTGTCAGTTCAGCTCACAGCAGATCACTGGACTGCAATAACTTGCGCCAAATCTAACCACAGCTCAGCCCATTTTGTTAGCGGAAACTGGTTCAGTGGTTTAAAAGGCTAAATTAGACTTGTACTTGTGAAAGGCAAAGAGGTTCACAACAGGAACTGTCCTAAAAATAAACCAGTATGATCTGATGGGGATGTATGTGTGAGTTGCTTGGATGCAAGATCAGATCAGCAAATTAAATAACTGGATTTGTTGGCCAGTTGTTGTTATTACAATCACAATACTTTTATTTTTCCTTTTTCAAGGATTTAGGAAGAGAGATTATTTGACTGAGCATGTGACTAACAGTTGAGGCACTTCTATTTAGGACAATGAAAATCATTATTTGGCAAAGGAGTGACAGACTGAAACAGGACAGATTGATGCACTGCTCTGTGTTTGAGGTTTATGACCAACTGATCCAAGTTTCTGGCTATGTTACTATTAGAAAACTTAAGAAAACGGTTTCTCTTTCCATCTTTGAACAAGAACAGCAACATTTGTTGTGGTAATTTATAGAACAAAAACAACACACTTCCTTATAGCAGCTGCTTGTCAACCAAAGACTTTTTACAAGAGCAAAGTGTTTGTCCAAGAGAGAGACTGCAGCACAAAAAGACCTAAGAGTATACTTCCTGTCAATTCTTTACACTTACATTTGATTATAGTGGTGGACCATTAAAATCAAGTACTATGCAAATACTGTACACACTAAACCAGTGTGTTCATGATAATAATAATAATGATAACAAATAATAAATATTGTCTGTCAGCTACATTAAGCAGCATCAATAAGCATTTTTACAGCTAAAATAACTAAGCTATTGACTGGAAGCCTTAAACAACAAGCTTCAAATAAATTTTGCCTCTTCTTACGTTGAAATCAAGGTGGATAGTGTTACAGGCGTTAACAGAGTGAAATATACACTGGTACCACCTCAAAGGCAAAACCTGCACTGGGCACTTGAATACACTGATCTCTCTGAAACGCACTGACACAGCTCAGAGAATTAAGGGGACACTTTGTTGGTTCATTTGATAATAAAGTCTGTCACATCTTACGCCATTTTATAGAGGGTTTGCACTTATGTCACAATTTGGTCAGTTACCCGGACACGTGGCCATATTAGAGATACTTGCATGTAAACAACAGCATTGATTGCACAGTTAATGTACTACTGAATATGTTGTTCTGCTAATTTATGCTGTCTAAACCACAGGGGAAAAATGTGTAGAAGCTGCTAAATCACATAGAGAAGGATTTAGTAAGCAGGAAAGAGCGCAATATTTTGACAAATTAAAAATAATAGGTGGTAAAGATGTGTACGAGCAGTATTAATTAAGATATTAACCTAATATTTCACCTACCTGACTGGAAAAGATAAGAAACACAAATGTTGTCAAGATTCTTGCCTTGGAAATCCTGATTCAGTTTGGCCAACCACAAATACCTATTGTTCCTCAGACAACTTTTTGCACTCTTCTCTTTGATTTTTGGCAGTCTATAGTACTCCAAGTGTTTTTCCCAGTACGACTGATTAGTACAGCCCAAAACAAGTTAATAATTGACCATTTTCAACATCAATTAGTAGCTAAATTTGCGAGTTTTGTTCAGTGGCATTGTTTACATTCGGTGTCACGTCATGAAAACACTCTATAGTATTGTCAAACTGGCTTTTTGCTACCCCAGTTATATATTAAAAAAAAAAAAAAAAAAAAAGATTTGAACAGCTTTTCTCCAACTTAAAATGATATACTACTCTTCAAAATTAAAGTGAAATTGTGCTGTAAAACAACTATTATGAACACCACTTGGACTACACTCCACTTTACTAAAATTTAAGACTTGTGTATTTAGCTGTCAACTGTGCATTTTATAACAAATGAATCTGATATCTTATTAAGCATGCCTAAAAATGAGTTAGTTTGATTTTATGATTTTGAACTGCAGACCAAAACCTCAAAGACAACAGACTATAGCTCACAAAATAATCAACAATGCATTTCATTTAAAGGAGGACACCAACATCATTGTCATTCTCTCAATATAAGAACACTAGATTAACTACCACAACTATTGTAGAGCAGATGTGCTTGAGAAAGTGAAACACTAGTACCTCCTACTATAAGTAAAAACTGAGATAACTTTAGGTACTTTCTGTCAAACACAGGTGTCCCATTGCCTGAAGAACAGTCTTCAGCTTATTTTCTAGATTTTACCCTGTCCTTATGTTGTTCAACAGACTGAAGTGATTGAAGAGCAATGTGATCTCTTTAAGTTGGTTCATTATTTCTATAAACAACATCAGAACTAATCGTGGAAACAATCTTTATCACGTCTCAGGTTCATATGACATTGGACTGACACAAGATTACAGGTGTGATCAGACGCGGAAAGTTCTAGAAAGTCAAGCAACAATTTCAAATTGTTTCACATGCATATGTCAGCTCGCACACATGAATAAAAGAAACTATTTGACATTTACATCTAACATTGATCATTTTTCTTCCTTTTTTTCGCCGTTATTTAAGTTAGAGGGCGAAGGATGCTGTTTGGGTAGGCAGCTCACTACGTTTTAAGACGCAAACTGTAAATAATTCCATCTGCTTTTCACAACAAACCGAATATCATCATCATCATCATCATCATCATCATCATCGTATCTCAACTTTAAAATCACCAACCTTATGTAACGGAGACAAGTCCTTATCCCGCTGCTTTATTCGGACCTCTGCTGTGTATCCCAGTGATGAGGTCGAGTTTCTTTATTTGAAATACTACCTCTGAAAAATTCTTCTGTTTGGTCCGAAACCTGTTCGTTTATAAAACAGTCTCTGGTGATCCGAATAAGTTCCCTGTGTGAAAGATAGAGAAGAGCAGACGTGTGACTCTTTATCCCTGTTCTTGAGATTGAGATGTCGCTAGTGTTCTCCAACGATCTGCCGACCTCTATAAAGCGACATGATTCTAGTGCAGTTTCGTCACTTCCTGTTACCCAAACAGCTGAAGCAGATTGCTCAGTAAGTGCGATATGTCAGCTAAGGGGTTTTGTAATATGGAGTAATGTAAAAGACTTCTTGAGGGAAACTGATTCATTTTATAGCCATATATTTCAGCAGATCTGTGCATTAGCCTATAGAAAGAAGGGAAATATTTACATAAACCATTAAAGAAAATAAATCTTGTCTTATATATATATATATAAAAGTAATATCTACATTTAATCTACATTATATCTACATTTAATCAAGGGCTGAGGTTAGTGAAGGTCATGCTCCTAAGACAAAGAAAATGTCCTGTGAGTGGAAAGTGAAAGTGCAGCTTCACCTTTACAGGTGATGCAAAGGGTGAGGACAAGAGAGGTGTGACCTGTGACTGGCTTCTTTCACTGGGTGTGTGTCTCAAACCAGCTCTTCTGATGCCGTCTGTCACCATAACTCCACTTTTCATAAGCTAGACTCTAGAACAATTCCAAATGAGCTTTTTGTGCTAACCATGCAAATTACTTTAATTGTAACCACTCTTTCAAATGCAATTTTAATTTTTCACAGGTGGATATGTTTATGCTTCCTTCAGGATTCAGCTAAATGATTGCTTATTTGACAGGATGTGATGCATGCAATGAATTCATATTGTTCCTTTTCCCCCTCCTGCTGCCTGAGGTTGAAGATAAGGAATGGGCTAAGAATGATTATTCATGAGTGACTCCTGCGGAAACCACGTGGAAGGGCTTTTTGGGTTTTCCACTCTGATGACAATAACCAGACTCTTATTACTAAAACAAATTTTAAAACATCATTCTTCAAATCATCCTAAAGGTTTTTCTTTTTTTTTTTTTTTTTTTCTCAAAAAGCTTGTGCTGGAATTTTTCACATGATTGAGACATTTTGGCAGGAAGCACATATGAGATGGTGATAGCTCTTGTCTGCTCCCCCTGAGTTTACCCATGTTAGAACTGGTTACTAAGAGAGCATTATGCTATTTCAGACAGACGTCAAAAGTAGTAAATAGTCGGAATGTATTGGAAGAACATCTCGCAAGGCTGCATTCTATAAAGAATGTTAGTGTGTGAAAGTGCAACAGAATCCCTTTGGTTTCATTCTGTTCCCCTGAGTAATGTACTACTTAAAATGGCTTAAAATAATTAGATACTTATTTTTGTTTGTTATTTGAAATGCTTTATAATGTTAATTTATCTTTTTACACAATAATTGTGGAAACACTCAAAAATGCTTTTAAATGTATTAACAGTTCATATTTGAACAGGGGCTCAACATGCCATACAAACAATAAAAACATGATATCATGATATCAGATAAATGACAGAATTCAACTATTAATATTACTATTCAACTATTACAAAAGCCTTCAACCAGTGACAGTGTTATGTGAAACGTGTAGGTGTTGCAGCTGCAGCTTTAAAGCAGTATTGTACATCTAGAAAGCATGTGCTGTATTTCTATGTATTGGCCAGCAGAGGGTGAACATCTCTTTCTTTTTAGTGTTCATTTAACCACGCTATTATAGTGCACTATTAACAAGTATGATAAAACCAATATGTGCCCTTTTCCAATATTAATGATTCAATTAGAGTCTTATTTTTTAAAAAAAACAGAGGTCTTGGTTTATAAATGCTGCATATTAAAACTGATCTTAAAAAAATAATTTCTTTATAGTTGTGTCAAAAAACATCCACAGGGAGGCACCCATGGTCTTCTAATGATGTAGTAAACGAATTTCTTTGTTCATCTTTATGCTGCAGTTACTTTTTATGATACATTATATATTAAGTTAATAGCAAGTTAAGTTAAGGACAATTCTTTCAATTTTACTTTGGCTAGCAGTACCGTATTACTTCAAATCTGTTCAGATTTGTGGCAAAGCATGTAAGGTGTGTCCAAATTTACTAACTAAATAAATAAAATGACATGACACCCAAATGTGAATAACCATTAAATGTAACACTTTACAATAAGGTGTGTCATTTGTTAACATTAGTTACTGTATTAGCTAACATGAACGAACAATGAACAATATGACAATATAACAAATGAACAATTTATTACACTATTTATTAATCTTTTTTAATGTTAACTAATGTTAACAAACACAACTTGTGATTTTAATAATGCATTAGTAAATGTTGAAATTAACATTAACTAAGATTATTAAATGCTGTAAAAGTATTGTTCATTTTTAGTTCGTTAACTGATGCAGTTAAGTGATGTTAACTAATGAACCTTATTGTAAAGTGTTACTGGGTTAAAAATTAAAATTAAATATGCTCTAGTCTGCATACATTTCCAGAATCTGCACGTTGAATAAAGATGAGTTCAAAACGTTTATTTTGTAGACGTATTAGAGACAAAAGTTTTTACAGAGGGGATTTAGGACATCCCTTTATCCCTTTATAAAATATAGCCAGTATATTTTCACCATTTTCTATGAATAAAATGTTGTATAATTATAAGAATTATTAAAAATTATGATAATTAAATAATTATACACTACTAATCAAAAGATTCTTAATGTTTTTTTTTTAAAGATGTCTCTTCTGCTCACCAAGCCAGCATTTATTTGATCTGAAATACAGAAAAAAAGGTTGCATTTTGAAATATTTTTATTATTTAAAATGACTCTTTTCTATTTTAAAAAGTTTTAAAACGTTTAATTTATTTTTTATATTAATCATTTCCAGCAACTATTACTCCAGTCACATGATCCATCAGAAATCATTCTAATATTTTACAAATACAGAAGAACAGCATTTATGTAAAATAGAAATCTTTTGTAACATTATAAATATCTTTATCATCACTTTTGATCAATTTAAAGCATCCTTGCCAAATACTGTTTTAAATATTGATGATGATAATAATAATTATTATTATTATTATAAATGTTTCTGAAAGATTATGTGACATTGAAGACTGGAGTAATGATGCCGAATTTGATCACAGGAACAAATTACATTTTAAAATATTCAAATAGAAAGCAGTTAATTAAATAGTAAAAATATTTCACAGCATTACTGATTTTGCTGTATTTTGGATCAAATAAATGCAGGTTTGGTGAGCAAAGAGAATTCTTTAAAAAACAAAAAAATCTTACTGTTCAAAAACTTTTGACTGGTAGTGTATATGAGCAAACTCCTGTGTGAAAACCTAAAGAATATAAATAAGGAATAAAAACGTAAAGTTTATGTAAGTGCTACTGAAGTGCGGGTTTCTGTTTACCGAGAAATTATATCTTTAAGTGAAATTCTGTATTTAAAACATATTTTACAAAACACATTTTTAGACACAATTCATGACAATCTACATTAGAATTTTTTCCCCGTCTTTGAAAAAAAAAAGCAATCAGACCCTGTTAAGCGCAAAGGGTTTTATAAAACCCATTAATTGTTCCTAATGAATTCTCTGAAATGAAATCTTTAAGCTTTCATATTCTGGTGTGAAATGACTTGACCTTAAGTGCAATAATAACATTTCTAAAAGCTATATAAAATACCTTTGGTATATCTCTGCACGTGGATGTGATTGATGGCCAGAGGCATTAAGTTTGCGAGCTATAATCCATTATAAGGTAATAGGCCCAAATAAATCTCCCCATAATTAAGACCAATCCTTCATAGCTATAGGACAAGTTGGTTTTTTAAGACCCAATTACCCCCGTCTGAGATTGCTGCTAAAATGCTGGAGATTTGGTCAGTGAGGGAGGAGTCTAGAGATATGGAGATGATCCAAGGAGGAATAAAAAAAAAAAAAAAGTTCCCCCTGCTCTCCGGCCATCTCTTGCTCTCATCGCAGGACCCTATTAGATTTATGTCAAACGCACACACCCTTAATTTATGTTGTACGGATAATGCATTTGTGGTCTCCACTAGCCTCCTTTCTTGTTCCATCACTGGATGTTTCTTTAATTATATGTCAAAGGCCATAAAACTCGAAATGAAATTCTCATCTCACAGTTTTCTTTTTAAACAAAAAAATGCTGACATCTCCAGTGCAAATAAAACTCAAAACATATTTAATCATTGCCATACACTCTGATACATAGATTGAAAACCTGCCTGTCTTTCAAAAAAAAAAAAAAGAAAAAAAATCATCACTCGGGGCACATACACTTAAAAGTCGGTAAACGTACATCTTTACACAAATTTTGCTTGTCCTTTCTCATCACCAACATCAAGACAAACTCTACACATCAGTGTTTGTAAACAATCAGATATTCAGCACCTGTAGATGTCATATTCCTCATTCAACAGATGTTGAAAGACAGGTTATTACTGATAAGGTGAAGAGAGAAATTAAAAGTCTTGTACAAATGCTGCGTGAACATTAAAAGATGTAGACATATACATATTCACATATCCATCATCATCAGCTCTCTGCCAACCAACTAACCAACCAACATGTCCTTACAGCCATGCTGAACCCCAGTTACGTAGCAGCAAAAAACACAACCAGAGGATGCTGACAGGAAATACTTCAATCCTCTTCGGTTTACTGAATTGTTCTGTGCTACAGCAGATATTGAAGTGTCCAGTATACAGGCCTTGGCTTTAAAGTCACACTTGTCCTTCATCAATTTGTTTGATTTTAAAATCTCCCCTTGAACCATTGATTTAAAAACAACTTGAATGTCCTCAAAACATGTCCTTATTTTATTGCACAAATGTCAGCGTCATTATCCATTGCTATAATGCCAAGGCCCAATGTGTGGAATACATAATTACACTTTTTTTCATTTTGGTGAAACAGTGGACACAAACCTTGAAGCCTGATTTTTTCCAAGTGTACTGTAAATGTGTATCTGAATTAGCCAATTCAAGTCATCATTACTACATGATTAAAACAAGACGACTACACACCCCATTTTCTGTGCTACTGCTCTACCACCCCTTTAACCTCATACATCCTGCCATGACTCTAATCTATTAAACTTCTTTGTTAGTGGCACATTAGCCTAGATAGATATTTCTAGCCTGGAAAATGAATAGCTCAGAGTTTTCAGCGAATGCTACACCACTGGCAAGCCCCGTATCAAGGCATGCACATCAGTATAGCTGAAGCGGTGTGACCTAAAGCCAACTCTTTAGTATACTGTACTGAAGAAGTTTCAGGCATGCGGCTATATTGGAGAAGCTTGTTTAGCTTTTATCTGAGTTAGCGAGGCTAATGCATGCATTTTATTGGTAGACACTCAATTTGTGCTGCACTATGATGATAAAGAGCAGTTGAAACCATCAAATGACATTGTGTTAAAACATCCACTCTGATGTTAGCAATGCAAAACCAAGGAAAATCTACAAGTAAATTTTGCGTTGCCATTTTATTCCCTCTCCAACATTCAGATGTTCCTATTCGATGTTAGTGCTTTCGATCAATGGACGCCACCTTGGATGTTGCTTTGAACTTATAAATGCATTATATACAAGTTTACTCTCTTTGAAGTAAAAATAAAACTGAGCGTATATTTGTCCGTGCCACAACTTTAAACTGTCCCAACACCTTCTGCAAATCACTGTAGATCCACAGCAGACACAATGTCTGTCCTTTCTCATCATTTCCTATCTGGTCATCACGACAAAAGCTAAATGTTCTTGTCTGGGTTTCAAGGCCATCAAGGAGTTGATGTATTCCTCAGCTGAGCTCAAAGCCGGCGGAGGATTCAACAGCATAGAGTAACTTGTTCCTCATTTGCTGAGGGTCACAGAACTCTGGCAGCTTAAGAAGGTTCATGCAAGTGCTAGCCGTAGGGAGACGCTCCAGGTCAGTGCCTCCGTTATGGATGCAAAAGGCTGGGTACAGCTCCTAGAGACAAGGAGAAAGCAGAAAGTTTCATGAAAATCAGTGACAAAAAACAATACTCAAACACATTTGATAATATACATGGAAGAAATAGGAGGGGGAAAAACACTTTAAAAGTGAATGAGAGATTGCGATCTGTATCAAATGTGAAGCTGAAAGAAAAAAGAAAAAAAAAAACGTGCAAAGGCACAAAACTTTCTTTCTATTTATGGGTAGCAAGCAAAACAAAAAATACAGAGTAACCAGTGTTGTCCAATTCAAAAGTAACAACAGTTTTTTAATGAATTGGTCAAAAACACTCAGACGTTACTGGGTTAAATTAGTCTGACACATCTTTTACCGAACAAACTCATTGAATTACTCAGGGCGGTTACTGAATCAACATCTGACTCACTCACTGAAACTGCAAGTTATCATTAATTTCAGTTATGACCGTCTAGAAACTTGTGTTCATGTATCGTTGACCTAAAAATGAACATTTGCTTAAAATTTACTCACCTTTAGGCCATCCAAGATGTAGTTGAGTTTATTCATATGAACAGATTTGAAGAAATTAAGCATCACATCACTTACCAAAAGATCCGTTGCAGTGAATGGGTGCCGTCAGAATGAGATTTCAAACAGCTGATTAAAGCATCACAAAAATCCACACCTAATTCACACAATTCCAGTCCATCAATTTAAGGGATAGTTCACCCAAAAATGAAAATTCTGTCATTAAGTACTCACGCTCGTGTCGTTCCAAACCTGGAAGATCTTCATTCATCATCGGAGTGCAAAGACATTTTTGATGAAATTCAAGAGTTTTCTGACCCTGCATGGACAGCAATGCAACTGACACGTTCAAGGCCCAGAAATGTAGTAAGGACATAGTTAAAATAGTCCATGTGACATCAGTGGTTCAACCGTAATTTTATGAAGTTGTGGTACTTTAATGAACGCGCATCGAAGACTGACATGGAAGAGAAGAAACTGTTATTATTTTGTTATTAGTTGTTATTATACAAGTCATTATTTTTGTTTTCTTTGCACAAAAAGAGTATTCTTGTAGCTTCATAATATTACGGTTAAACCACTAATGTCAAACGGACTATTTTAACAATGTCCTTGAAAAGGTAGTATTTTAACAAAGGGCCTTGAACATGGTAGTTGCATTGCTGTCTATGGAGGGTCAGAAAGCTCTCAGATTTCATCAAAAATATCTTTTTTTTTATTCTGAAGATGTCTTACAGGTTTGTAATAACATGATAGGTGATTAATGACAAAATTTAAATTTTTAGGTGAACTATCCCTTTAATGTCTTGTGAAGTGAAAAGCTGCATACTTAAAAAAAATAAATAAATAAATAAAATTAATCCATCAGAAATCCAAGTCCATAATCTATAATAATGTTTCCTCCAGCAAAAAAAAGTCCATCACCTCTCACATCAAAATCCACTGACAGAACTGTTTTGGATTGATTTTGCTTGTAAACAGTGCTTGATCTGTGCATATTTCTCTTCTGATTCAGATGAGACACTTTTTCACTGGAGAAATACTATGTATATTATGGATAGAGGACAAATGTTTTAGCCTCAAGCAATAGTTTGAAGTTTAAACGTATAGATAGATTTGTTTAGTCAAGTCAAGTCAAGTCACCTTTATTTATATACCGCCTTTAACAATACAGAATTGTGACAAGGCGGCTGTACAGTATTAGATAGGAAACAGTACATCAACAATGCCAAAGGCAACAGTAAACACTCACATTTTAGGTAAAGGTAGTTAATCAAAAACAATAAAATAAAATGCAATATTGTGTTGAGAGAAAGTGTCCCCAACTAAGCAAGCCAGAGGCGACAGCGGCAAGGAACCAAAACTCCATCGGTGACAAATGGAGAAAAAAACCTTGGGAGAAACCAGGCTCAGTCGGGGGGCCAGTTCTCCTCTGGCCAAAGGTCCCGTGAACACGTTTGTTTACTACAAACGCTTAGCTTTTCACTTCATAAGACATTAACTGATAAACTAGAGTCGTGTGGATTACTTGTGGATTATTATCAACTGTTTGAAAACTCATTCTGACAGCACCCATTCACTGCAGAGGATTCTGTGGTGAGCAAGTGGTGTAATGCCTAATTTCTCAAAATCTGTTCCGAAGAAGAAACTAACTCATCTACATCTTGGATGGCCTGAGGGCGAGTACATTTTTAGCAAAACTTTGTTTTAAAGTAAACCATTCCTTAAAAATCAGTGTAGGATTGATAAAGTGTAACATCGTGTCTGGTCTCGACCATTGACGTTCCACACCGTACAGCCTAAAGGCCTATTCACACCAAGGATAATAACTATAAAGATAACGATAAAGATATTTTTCTAAAAATCGTTTTCAGCATTAAAGAATAGCAGAGTCCGCACCACAGCTATAATGATAAAGGCACAGAGAAATGATATAATTGGAATCACTTTCAGAACATTTTTTTCCAGCTGATGAACGATAAAAATGTGGACAGCCAAACAGAATCAGTTGTGAAATAAAAAGCTTGAGAATTTAAAGCGGCAGGCAAGCATGTGTTCAGAATAGGCAGATGATATCGTCCACTGGTGTGGACACTAATATAGTTATCTTTACAGTTATCGTTCTTGGTGTGAACAGGCCTTAACGCTGGAAATGAATGTTCCAAATCCATTTGTACCGTTGACAGAAGTAGTGCAAACTCATGAAGAATGTCAGAAATAAAATGGGGCATTAGCATCTCATAGCATCGCATCCAGTGAACCACTGATTATAACAAGTTCTCTTCGATTACATCAAGTTGCTTGTTCCCAGTGTAGATACTGACTGGTTGTTTGGTATCAAATGTTTAAATAAAATATAAATAAATAAAAATACTAGTATACATTTTAAACAGGCAACATCTGTGCAGATAAATACAACAAACAACAGTTTGATATCACATCAACGCAAAATCTAAACGTACAACTTTTCAGATCTGCGAAAGGTTGCTGGAAGAACAACAAGATAGGCCTAATGAAAAAATTCTCCACGTGGCTGCAAGGCTCAACCCCAAAATGAACCTGATTAAACCTGCTTTAACGGGCCAATTTTTCTAACAATTAAGGTATTAAAGTATCGTTGCTTATCGAGAAAGTGTCACGACGGGAGCCATCATTTTGAAAAAAGGGTATCCATCATCTTTTTTAAATAGCTCTCCGTGACAGGGCTATTTCTCCCCTAATGAATTCTGGGGTGTTTAACGGCACCTAATTAAGGCTGAGCTGGCTGAAGAGGCAGACGAGGTGGGAGGCCATCTCCCCTTGGTCTGTCTCTCTTCGTCTTTTTCCTCTTACTCCTCCTTTCCATCCGTTCCTTCAGAGTGTCGGCACCAAAGTCAAATTCATTAAACAGCCCCACTTTAATTTTGGCAGTAACACATATCTGTGGAATTGCTCAGAAGCCATGATTTTTCCCCCACCCAAATTCATACAGGCTAAAGTAATCCGCTTTAAACTGATGACAGCTATTAAAGTTTGTAATAAAGTCAATGAAATGACAATTACTGTCCTTGGTTAGTCTAAGTAAGGCATAAAAACATTTAATAATGTTTCCGTTCTCCAGATTTTGCTGAGTGTAACAAACACAACTGACAGACTTCACACTGTGACACACAAGAAAAATACTTAAGATTGCATTACTAGAGACTGAGACAAATGCTAATCCTCTTAAGTAAGAAAATTGTTGGTAGATGAAGTCGGCAGAATAATTGGAAAGCTGTCAGATGCTATTCTCGCATACCCATATTTTCTGGCTTTTGATTAAAGATATAGTCAACATTAAATGAGAGCCACTTAAAGTTCAACAGGGCATTTATAAGCTTTTATCAGTCAGATGGATTTTACACACCCAGTGGCACTTGGCAAAGCCTCAAATAACATTATAGTGCTAGGGGTCACAACCCCTCCAGCACAAACAGAGGCCAAGATAAGGCCTATCCTGATAGCTGTTATAATGTGAAAATGATTTGTTACAATGAGCCTGTTTGCTCATACACCCTTGTGTAAATTAATGACGATATACTGCGACAAAACATATTCTGTTCACTTCATTATTTCTCCGTTAAGGCAGCACACCTTACAGCGAGTTGAATTCTTTGCGGTGGGGATCCTGATAACTTTATTGAACAAAAATGTAGAAAATGGGACAAATCATCAGCAGGTGTGAGCTGGCATGAACTTTAGCTGAACTCATGTGTGATAACAGAGATGCAAGTCATATGCAGCTGAGTTGGGTCGTGTCTGTACATTTCACTTTTCCAGTGAACCCATTTAAGGCACAATACAATCTTAGATGAATCATTAACTCATATTTAAACAGTTCAGACACAACAGATTAGAACCTTTCACATGCCAAAACTTCATTAAAATCATATTTTCAGAGGGTTTTTTTTTTTTTAGAAGAAGAAGAATCTTACTGACCTTAAAGCCTAAGAGCGGAGGTCGTGAGCAGCTTGTAACAAACTTGAGCAGCTTGCGTTTCTCCTCATCGCTGAAGCTCTCCACCACATCCCAGAAAATTTTGATCACTGGATGATTTGCTGAATAACCACCTGAGTAATGTAGCAACAGTATATATACATATTAAAAAAAAGTTAAAAATGTAATGCATGAACCAAAAGTCTTGCACATGTAAACCCTTCTGAATTATCAGATAATACTGCATCTCTGTTGTGCTTTAATTCAAAAAATGGACCCAAATTATTATAATAATTTTTTTTTTACTATATTACTAGTTAAGTCATTCAAGTTAAAGGATTAGTTCACTCTTGAATTACAATTACAATAAGGGATCCAGGAATGTTTTCCTCAAAAACCTTAATTCTGGAGTGAGTTAATCTTTTCACACCTAAGGCTGGAAATACAGTACACATCTTTTAAAATCTGAAGACCTTTTAAAACACTAGACATCATAAACTTTCTGGTTACACACAAAAAAAAAAAATAAATAAAATAAAAATAGGCATTATATAATAAATAACTGAAGATCTCACAGTACCAGACTGTTAAGTTGCGCTAAACACAAACTCATGCGATACATGCGTCTCATTGGTGCAAAACATCAAAAATCTCTGAAAAAAAAAAAATCTGTGCCCAACACACACTACATGATTGAAATGATGAAATCTGTCAAGTGCTTAAAATCTACAAACTTGAGCTTCCAGCAACTAACACTGCAAATCAAGCCCAAGTCAATTTGTGTAGTATAATCCAAATAAAATCAAATAAACAAATCCACTACTGATTTTTATTACTAATTAATAAAATTACAAATTGTATTTTGACCTGTGCCTTTTTTTGCGCTTCCTTACTAATAAATACAGAATACAAAACAAAATAGCAACCTGATCTCTCTGGAAGATAATAAACAAAGGCTCTTAAATCAAGCTACAACTAAAATTAAAAAATTAAGTGACTAATAAAAAGTGTGATGGGTGTTCTTGTAGTACCTGAATAGTTAGTAAATTTCTTTAGGTCTTCCAGACAGATGGGCACATGTGCACCAGAAATCAGCACCTGAAAATACATATGGACTTACGTTGTTTACATTTATTTAATGACCACAAATAGAAGTGCTTAAAGTAGGAAGTAAGACGTTGTGATAATATCTGTTAATCTTACTAATAATCTTTTCTGTCACATTACTGCAGTGGTTCCCAAACTTTTTCTGTCGGGCCCCCCTTTTGCAGAATAAAAAAATTCAAGCCCCACCCCCGCATTTACACACAAACATAAACACAACTTCAGAAGGATTTATTTGAAACGTAATAATTAAAATTCACTGTGTGACAACTTACTGGAAAAAAACTAAACAAGGAACTAGTCACTTTTAGAGTAGAAACATTAAAAGTAAAGCATGCAGCTTTACTATGTACTACTTTTTGTACTATCTAACAGCATTCATTGTGTTTTAAACAGATTTTCTCAATTTTCTCATATATTCTTCTCTTTGTTGTAGTTGCGATCTTTGAAGTAGATTCATCATCTACTTTACATTTACCTGGCACTTGCTGTCTTTTCAAAAACTTGTCCAAGCTTAGAGCAGAACTACTATGGGTCATTCATTCATAATTTTACTCGGCTAACGCACGACTGGAGCATTCATATGGGCCGTGAGCAACTCAACGGAACGCACATTCATAGAGTGGAAAATTGAGCGGAGCGTCACACATTGAGCGGTGTGCACTGAAGGCTGCTGGACTGCGTAGCAGATATTTTTGGCCGTTTATCTCTTTCAAATTTCTATAAAAATCGGCTGTACACTAGCCTTGCCGCGCCCCCCTTATCATAACTGCGCGCCCCCCAGTTTGGGAACCACTGCATTACTGATTGGTTTGTGTCTAGACAGATGTGCCCTTTCAGTGTAAATCTAACTATGTGTAAGCTACCTGAATTTCCTGCTGATCAAACATGCGCAGCCACTCCAGGTTGACCACGTTGGCCAGGCCCTGTCGAAAGGCCAGGCAGTGTGCTCGGATCTGTTTGTTCAGACGGTAATCGGCCACTAAATGGATGTAGGCTATCCTGTTGGCTGTGGTTACCGGGATGTCCTTTCCCCCTGGTTTGAGCTCGACCACCTGGAAAAAGACACAAATAGATGGAAATGTGACAGACACCATCACCCTGGGTTCAGCGATGATTTAATTCCTTGTTGAAAGTGGAACAGTACAGCTGCAGAGGAAAGTGCTGAAGGCAATTGAGGAACAGAGGAAATGAGTGCACATGGACACCCTTTACCTCGCTAATGAAGGGGAAAGTAAATAAAGGTTACTCCGTTACCCCAGTTATTATAAGAATGAGTCATTAATCAAATGGTTTTTATTAAAGGGAAATATAATGTTTATCAATAACAATTATTATGAGTGACGGTTTAGGCTAAATCTACCACTCTGTTACCCACTCTGGCATAGTTATTTATTTTTTTTTTTTTAATCATTAATTTTTAAAATTCAGAATTTTATTTTTTTATATATTTTAAAATGTATCCATTTTGTCCAACAATATGGAGAGCACACAAAATATCCCTTCATACACTTCAGGTTAGGGTGATTTTTTTTTTTTTTTTGCAATACTAGACATCATGCTGGATGATTAGCTCTAATACTATGCTAGACACAGTTTTCTCCCAGCAGGTATGTTTGAGCTGGTCAACAGAGAAGTTCTTTCAGAGAGATCTAGACAGAGACGTGCTTTATCTCCATCACCCAAGACTAACAACAGTTAGATCAATCATTAACAATGCCAGAGAACAAGAGAGGGAGAGAGGAGACACAAAAGACAAGCGAAAGAGCACAAAAGGGGAAAAAAAAGCTGTGTTGTTCACCTGGGCCTCCCCAAGATCATTGTTGACCACAGTGAAGTTAAGACCGAGGTCTTCCACGTCGCCTTCATAGCTCTTGAGGAAAAGCAGGTTTCGGTACATCTCTGGGTCTAGAGAGGCCAAATGGTGGATGTCCACATCTGCACTGGTGCCTAAGAGCTTGGACAGGAAGAAACTTGCAAATGGCAGCTCCACTAGCATGTTCTCATACAGCGCCTGGGGGACAAAAGAAAGAGAAAGATATTTAACTAAAGACGACCTCAGGGAGTGCAATCTGCAGCAAAATGGCAAAATCCTGTGGGCTAATTTGTCCCAAACACTGACACTTTAAATGGAAGAAGCTCAAACTTTAAAAACATCAACTGTATCCTTAACCTGTTGTTCCATTAAGCAGCACAAGGATGGTGAGTCATAAAAGCTAAAGTACAGCAATAGTCCTAAAAAGACCATATCTGAGGGCATTAAAATATACAGGCCTTGAATAAATGATTGCACTAAAATCCCTCGACCACATAAGCTAAATGGATTATAAATTTCCCAAATCTCCATAATGCATGCATCTAAAACACACACGCAGGCTGTAAATCAGAGCATTTTCTAAACACAGGTTAATTGTGCGACTTCAAACATGGGACATTTTTTATGCAAAATAATCCACTTAGCAACATTCTTCCCACAAGCCCTGTTGTGGAACATATGTGCTGCGCCCTCCTGAAACCTATCAATAACGTCGCTCCCGGGAAGAAGCCGCAATAAGGATATGGAGGCACGATGCAGACTATTTTTCAAACCTCCAAGTTATTTATGGGTGTTTATTGCCAGAAATTGTGCCAAAATGACTTGGGATAAAAAGGATTAATGAATGGCCGGGCCTTTTAATATAAGTGAGTGCAGTGGCAACGCAATTAATGCAAATTGTGGCACCATCAGGAGAGTAAACGCCAACAACTTAGCAGCTGCCTTCTGTTTCTGCCAAATAAATTTGTAAATTTACAGCATTAAGAATCAATAAAAAATTTAACACACTTGCCATCAATCAGGAGTTCTGACCTTCTCTTTCCTCTCAGTTGCCCTTTGGAGAGGGACAGTTAAGCACTGCTTGTTGAACTGCAGAACATGTGGTATTTGTGTGTGTGAGACGTGGTTTGTATTTGAGGGCATGAGTAGACTGTAGAAGTATTTGTGTGAAATTAATTCTAATGCAAGCGGCTTCAAAGCTTCAATTAAACGGCTGTAGATACCTTAATAAAAAGTCTTTATTTCCCAAGAATCTACTTTCAATATTGTGAAAGCACAGATTTCTTTCACACCCGGATCTATAAATGCACCCAGCCCATGATATGCACATTTTTTTTTTATATATTGGTAGTATGTAATACCAATTCTGCATGTTCAGATTTAAGATCTTATTCATCACATAAACAGTCATTTACAGAATACAACTTGCAGTGAAACGTAAACCTAGTAAACATCTTTTGCTGTACTAGGCATGTTGTGACTGTCGTTTTGATTTTTTTTTTATAGTAATAAAAATCATTTAGTTCAGTTAGAAAACAGACAGTACAATTAAACTGAACATGGCTGTAGTTTCGAAACAAAATGCAAAAGCCCCCGTTTTAAAAATATATTGGAATCAATCAGTTGACACTGAACTGAGGCTAATGTGCACGGGCATTTACAAGCCATTTAAAAGCAAAGAAAAGTGTGGAAAAGAGGGAAAAGTCATCGTAGAACTGCGATGTAGCACAATTATAAAGTTGGAGAACAAAATAAGATGGGAATTTTTCGACCTACCCTAACTGTCTTGAACCAGAATACACAGCATACATTCAGAGCTGGACAAGATGAGCATTTGAGGTTAAAAAGTATTTAAACTGTTATTTATTTATTTATTTATTTATTTTATTTTTTTTAAGAAAATAACTCTTCTTCCTCGGCTGGGATCGTTTAGAGCCCTTTGAAGCTGCACTGAAACTGCATTTTGGAAGCTCAAACTCATAGAACCATAGAAGTCCATTATATGGAGAAAAATCCTGAAATGTTTTCTTTAAAAAAACATTTCTTTACGACTGAAGAAAGAAAGAACATCTTAGATGACAAGGGGGTGAGTACATTATCTGTAAATTTTTGTTCTGGAAGTGAACTTCTACTTTAAATATAACTTTAAAAAATAAATTAATAATAGTGATAATAATATTATTGCACTATTTATTTAATTTTTTAAAAATAAAATTAAACAAAATAATAAAGTGTGATATTATTATATTTTAAAATAAAAAGGGAGTATTAAATAAAAATCCAATTATTTTATAGTAGAAAAAAAAAAAAAGTAAATATTTACTTTTTTATATGAATTTTTTCAAACTTAAAATCAGCATGCTTTTATTTTGGCAGGTTGCCGGCAAGTGAGTATATGTGCTGCCGGGTTTAGCGCTTCCAATTAAAGAGAATCAGTGAGCGAAATGTTACAGTTTAACCTAGATTCATGGTTTCAGTTCGAATAGAAATCTTATACAATATTACAGTTTGTCAATCTAAAATGGTAATTGTACATTAACCATGCCGGTACGCAAATGACCAGCCTGAACTTTATTTACAAAGCACATTTTTTATTTTGGTCGTGCATTCGCACCAGCG
This sequence comes from Cirrhinus mrigala, assembly GCA_036247105.1. NCBI lineage: Eukaryota > Metazoa > Chordata > Actinopteri > Cypriniformes > Cyprinidae > Cirrhinus > Cirrhinus mrigala. The sequence continues at coordinate 13,571,020 of CM070013.1, read as the reverse complement.
TACCACTTGTGTACCCCTGGCTATAAATTTATAAACACTTTTTGCTAGAAAACAATTGGAACACATTACAACACTACTGACAGGTTCAAATCAAAATCTAAAACAAATCAGTGACAAATCAGCACAATTCGCAAACAAAAAAGAACGCAAAATCAACAGTTTTTCTGCATTTCTGTGTGTGTGTGCTTGGTGGGACCAGCCAAAAGGCAACAATGACGCAATTGTAATCTATACAGGTCGTCTTTATAACAGCACTAAACAAATATCAATATCCCACTCAGTCTGCCACTCCTTCACATATTTATGGAGAGAGAAGGAGGGTTAATTGAAAGTCAAATTCAAATTAATCTCGTCACCTTAATTGCTTTGCCCATTACTAAGGAGTGAGGGCAATTGAATGGAATAAGATCAGGAAAGTAGGGAGGCGGGGCCAGCCATTCCTCAGGGCAGGAGCTCAGTTATGTCCCTTCCATCGTACAAGGTGTGCGTATGTGTGTGTGTTCATTATAGCTCTCTAATAAGTGGCCTGAATTGCCTCTTCACAAGTGGTGTTGATGCCCGTGACTGTAAAACAGATCAAAACTCTATTACCAGCGGCACGGAGCCTGTTATTTATGGCGCTAGCTGATTTAGCGTCCATGGCCAAATGCGATGGCTACACAAACAGAGATGGGGAATCATGGGCTAATGGAGTAGCCTAATTGAGCAGCGAGCTTCTTGGCATGAGGTAATTCATCTACCCTTCCCCCAGTCAATGTGCTTCGCGATAAACAATCCCGGGCATACGCATTAATGAAACTTTAAAAACATTAGCGGCTAATAAATACCAGCAAGCGGACACACAAAAGAGACAGCCAAAACAATAGCGACAATAAATTGTGGCTCAAGGTATAGCCATTATATGAAAACACAGGGCAAAATTAGGATAATCAGAGGAGTTATCAAAGTGTTTTATTGTAAAACATGTTTTATTGTAAAATATTAACCCTTCAAATTAATGACATAATGCTACTGTAAGTACAGATTCTGCAAGTGCTTGGAAACTATGAAGCTACTTTGAGAACTGATACAATAAGACAAAGTAGTTTCTTACATGTCATTTACAAAATGATCTTACAAAAATAAACCTAGAGAAAGGAAAAATTATTTGGATCAAAAGGCCACAAATAAACTTGACTCTAAACTGCAGTGACCTCGTAAATCAAATGGATAGGATTTATAATGGCAACTAAGCTACTCAGCCTGAGACCACTGATTGAACCTGACCTTTGACCTTCAGCATTGATCAAAATGACCCCCCTGTGTATGTTTGAGAGTGTACGGGAGTGAAAGACAAATGAGACAACTAAGAGAAAATCCAAAGACAAGCCACTGCAAAGGTTATCAAATAATAGTAACAGTAAAATAATTTTAAAAAAATTTCCTAAACTGATCCTGTGATGTTCTGTGCCACCGTAGAAATAAAAATGTTACAGTGTAATACATTATGTGATCTTTGTCTTACCTTTCCCAGTATCCTGCCAAGGAAGTAGTAATGCCGGGTAAAGGATTCTCCTACAAGCATCTCTGCAGTGGGACTCGGATAGAGAAGACCTTCATTTGTTGTCTTGAAGAAGCCTTGGTTAGGATTAAAACCAGACTTCAACAGCTCATTTAAAAACTCTCTGAATATTCCTCCTCCATCAATGCCAGCTTCATCTAGCCCGTGTGCATTGAGTAAATGAACCCTGATCCTCTTCTTAAGATCAGGCTCTGAAACGGAAATAAAAGTATTTAGCATGATCCACATGGCCCCTCGTCGTAACACTCTTAAAGGCCTTAAAACGTCATTACATCTGTGTGGGACAGGCTATAGCACAGGGAATAATATAAGAAGAAAATGTATTTATTTGAATTTATTTTATTTATTATATGTATTTATTTGAAACATTTGAATTTATGTGGTAAAATTAGACTATTTAAATTTAGACTATTAGACTATATAAATTTTAAATTCAAATATTTTCATGTCACTTAAATCCACAATGATATTAAAAGCTTGTCATCGTACATGTTTTCCAAATAAATGGAGAAGTGAATTGTTTTGACCTTGTAATTTTTAATTGAACAAATGTCATAACTCCATCTTCGGTAAAGTGACAGACTTCTCTATGGTGATCTATGCTGCCCATTTCTTACAACTGACTGCGAACTCGCATCAACAACCGGTGAAGAGAATACCAAATATTCACACTACATTTTTTCCTTTTTCAATACTTAATTTCACTCAGATATACATCACAGCACAGAGGGAATGAATTGGCGCTATTTCTGCAACATTGCAACTTGAAAGGCTAAACACTAACCTGACTACAGTGAGAAAAATCATTTGCCAAAAAAAGATTAAGACCAAGATTTTAAAATAAAATAATCACTAAAATATTATAAACTTTTCCATGTCATCTATAAAAAAAAAAAAAATCAGACGCTACACAACTAAAGAGACTTTCTAAGAGACTCCAGAGGTGAGTTCTTACACTCGAGATGCATTGCCCTAAATCATACTAACAGCTTTTGTTGACAGCTGCTATGAATTGCTGTATCGAATTCCTAAGCAAGGTTAATGTGTCTAAGAAAGCCACATTCATTGTGCTAAATGCTTTTTATTAGAGAGTTTTCAATGTGTTTGAAGGGGTAGGTTTGCCTTGTTTACCATTCTCTGGGGATAATTTGTCATAAGCATCTTCATAAATGTAGTTCCGTCGAATGGTGATATTAACGCCATCCAAAAATGGGCCCTCTCCTTGCACTTCACGCTTATCAGCGTAGATCAACTTCTGGAAGATCTAAAGGCAGAATGAACAAAGTTTAGCTAAGAAATATTCATTTAGATTTTCACTTGTGTTTCACATCTAAAGGACAAAAGACAATGTCAGCACAACTTTCAACCGTCTTTTTAATTTACAGATCACAGAATATTTAGACCAAAACACACTCCATGCCATACCAGTGATGGCTGTCTTACCTTTACTCTCTCCTCAAAGGGCACAACAAACGGAAGTTCGGTGAGGATTGCCAAATGTCTCTCCTCTGATACTGACAATGGTGGAGGCTCCAGTCCAACTGTGAAAAAAAAAAAAAAAAAATAATAATAATTCTTTAAACCTTTATTCTTCAAGTCATCTTTTAACAATATCTCTTTACAAAAATACAAACAAAAACACATTTTTCTAAATCCCAACATTTTCAATAAAAATCTACTAATATTTTCAAATCATGGCTGTGGCTTTTCAATGCAGGTGATGCAAGATGAAATCCAGCTTGCGTCATTTCCCGATCCTGTTTCCGATATCCTTGTCACTTCTTATACTCTCATCACACTTATGCATTTAATGAAAATGGCAAAAATAAAATGAGCATCTACAAATACAATGAAAACACCCAATACTGTTTTTTCACCTTTAGGAATCTTTCCAATAAATTATCAATCTGCTCTTTAATTTACATGACAACAACAGACAACACTAACATGCAATTCACTCGATAAGCACAGAATTCATCTGGCTGTAAAAGCAAACATCTTCATCTATCCTGTTGAAAGTCAATCTCTAAAGTTCTCTATTCATCATCCAGACAAATATACTACCAGTCATCAACCCAAATTTCCTCACCTCGACATGAAATTACATTAGCACTTTAATTAAAAAATTAAAAATATACACCACCGTTTAAAAGTTTGGGGTCAGTATGATTTTTAACCAGAAATTAATATTTTATTTTTTTTTATAAAGGATGCATTAAAAGTGACAGTAATGACATCTATAATGTTACATTTTGAAATTTCTATTCAACAAAGAATACTGAAAAAATATGCATAATTTGTACAACTCAATATTGGAATAATACTAAGAAATGAGAAGCAAATCAGCATATTAAAATGATTTCTGAACAATTATTTGACATGGACGACTGAAAAAAATTCAGCTTTGCCATCACAGGAATAAATTAAATTTAAAAATATATTAAAATAGAAAACAGATACTTTAAATAGTAATATTTCACAATATTATTTTTTTTTCTGTATTTCTAATCAAATCAGTGGGTGCTTAGCAAACATAAGAAACTAGATGTCTGATGCAAAAGACCTACTTCATTTACATCTGTACACTTGCACAACCTTGATTGAGGTCTACTACCAGCCTTGCTGAATGTGGTATTTACAGAGCATCCCATTAAAGATCACTCAATCCCCCTCTGTCTTTCCTGCCACACACTTTTAATTAACTCAGCAGTGATTTGCCCATCCACCTGTCCTCTCCCTCCATTACAGGGACGTTTGTTTTGTATTAAAACTCCGTCCTACAAACGTTTCGACCACAGGAAAAAAACTGGCGTAGCAGCAGATGAGAAGTGTCATTCATCTAATACGTTGCTTGCATGGTGGAATGATTCTACTCAATTAGTCAGTCCTCGCTCTCTCCACAAACCAGCCATCAAGGGGCCATCTTGGTGGAGAAATATGGTGCAGCATGGTCAATACAGGAGCCATTCGTCACTACCTCGCAAGTCCATTTAGGGAAATGAAAAAGGTCCACACAAACAGGCAGCCAGATGTGTCCAGTCTTAGGCTAATTGAATTTTTAAGCACATATGCTCCAGGGTGGCATGGAAAAGACCAGAAACATTGGTCCTATAGTTAGCCTTAACACCCTTGAGTGTTCAGGCTTGCCTTGGAATTAAATTGCTTGACTGGCTGTTATCATTACTTCATATTTCAACACCTCAGTTGTGGTTGTTCTCCATATGGATAAGTCTTACCATCTAAAGTGGACTGAAGCGGTCCGATACGTCCCATTCTCCTGGTTCTCCACACATGTCTTGCAGAGGGCACATAGAGCTGAGTGACCTACACACAAATATGAACATACAAAGCAAGTTTGATCACTACAAGCTTTTAGTGATTCTATACATATACTCATTTAAGCCTATTTAGAAACTCACGCATCTGCATAATTTTGAAAAAAAAAATTAAACAAAATTTTTTTTTTTTAATCAGTTTAACCATTATTCAAGTTTTTACTAAAAACTAGTCTAAAATCCAGACATTTAGCTAATTAAAACTTGACTAAACAAAAACAGGCCATGGTTGACTAAATGTGATAACTAAAAAGTACATCTGACACAGGACTAAGATTTAGACTAATTTAAAAACACTAAGACTAAATTAAAAATGACTGACAAAATTAACACTAGATAAGACAGAAAAACTAGTAAAACTAGTGTTTCGTTGGTTTTAATTATACGATTACACTTCTTGAATGAATTTTACCTTATCTGCTCTGATGTTGACCTCATCAGACAGCCAATGACCCGACGGACAGAACGGTCTTCGGATATCTCGGGCTTTAAGCATTTTCACAAGGTTGGTAATAACCTTTTTTTTAAAAAAAAACAAAAAACAAAGAAATGCATTAAAAACTAATGTTATAGAAGGTATAAATAAACTAATTTCAAGTTTAAAAGCAATTTAAAACATTAATCTTCTAAAAAACATTATCAAAAACATGATGTAGTCATTAACATTTCTGCCAACAGATAAAACTATTTGCCTCATTTAATCCCATTTCTTTAATAGGTAATTGCATAGATTTTATAATGGTGGAACCCAAAGTTAAGAAGCAGACAGATCAACTTTCATTGTCTAGCCAGCACAACTAATCAGTATACAGATAATCACTTTTGCTGAAAACAAGTCAATAAATAAATGCATGCATACAACAATTTAACAAATGTCTTTCCTATGTCTTCACCCTATTTAAACATGGGGTAATTCACATATAAAGTCAGTTGACTTCATCCAAATTCATTTATTCATACTTCTGTTTAATACTCATGCAAAAGCTTTTTCTTCTCCGATTACAGTGTCAAACAAAAGTCTGGCTGGCCATTTCTAGAGAATGCCTATCAATCTCTGACCAAGAGTCTGTAATAATGGCAAGTGCAAAACTCTGTTGCTAGTGGGTTTGTGGGGCAGGGGGTCCGAGGGCTCTTCCTGTCTAAGTGGAATGAATAAGCATTGGTTAATTAGCCCATCGGGTTAAGTGCAGGCCTTAATGGGTCTCTCCAAAACTCCTGCGGTGACATCCCTCTCCAAACACAGCCAAGAAGAAAGTTCCATTAGCAATATTAATACAAGCTTAGTTGATCATTTTCATTCAATTAACTTCTTTCAATTAAATAGATAGCTCGACAATAGGAGTGATAAAACATCCGGAGGGACGGCCCATGGCTGGAGGCAAACATTAGTGTGTGAGGGGTCAACAGCGTTAAAGCTGACTGTAAATTGCACATTCAATTTGGGAAATGCGTTTCTCCTGCTTGTACTTCTTTAATGGGTCATTTTAGCTGACAGGAGGCGTTTTCCGCCATCTTTTGTGGAAATCTTTCAGAGCCTTTTGTATGCCGTACTGACTCGACTAGCGGAACCCAAACAGCGAGCTGACACTTAAAGTGTTCAACTCAGAGGCTTGCTGAAATAGTACAAACTTACAAAACAGATGCAGATATATTACACCATTGAAATGCTATTGGTAATTTTCCTTTGTAAAAGCGATTTCAGACCTTTAGAATGTTTGCTTTTGTTCCAAAACAGCACTGCATTATCTCCTTAGGTTGGTTCACTTTAAGCAAGGCAAAATTTAAAAGTGCACTAACAAGTTCATGCTAGTTACATGTGAGTAAACCTGCCTTCTCACTGGTCAACTGTTCATGCTCTCGGACTCCACTCATAGTGGTCATACATTACGACAGACTAAGCTAGCTCCACGGACTAGCTGTTGTTACACAAACACATATTTACATGTATATAATAGGGATGTTACAATATTATCAATATCATGACATTGTGATATCAAAACTGTCTCGATATTATCGTGGTCACATATGAAACGTAGGCCTTCCAGGCAAAGAGTGTCTACCCGTAGTAAAAAGATGGTTGAGTCCCGTTTAAAGTTCATGTCAATTCACTGACTTTTTTCTGATTTAAGATTTCTTAGTTAATAATGTGGGTTGGAGCTCTTAATTTTGAACTCTCAAGTTGCATTAGAATGACTTTAAAATGTACAAAATGTTCTTTTTTTTTTTTTGCAATTCTTCATTTGTCCTTTTTTTTTTTATTTATAAATATCGCAATAAATATTGTATCATGAACTTCATATTGTGACATTATTGTATTGTGAGATTTTGATATCATTACATCCCTAACATATAAGACACATACAATTTATTAAAAGTGAGAATCAAGGCTTTGTTAGGAAAGCATTCTTGCAATTCACCTGGTGCACTTCAGTTTTTCAGTTGTGATAATTAATGCACTCGCACACAAAATAAGACTCATGTTATGGATTATGATAGAGCTTTGTTTGTTGGTCTGTGGAATGCAATTGCTTTCTCACCACAACCGAACCGATCCAAGAGTTTGTTTTCTATCTCAGATTGATTATTTTGGCGTGAATCAAAGCATGACAGTTTTGTTCATATATGCCTAAACGAACTGAACTAGAGAAGAAAATGTAGCAGGTTCCAAAACAAATGCTCTAAATTAGCCAGATGTGAAAACGCCTTAGGAAAATTATAAAATAGGATTTTCTAAAAAATAAAAACACCTTTCACTGCTGCACTTCTTCAGACTTTCATCAAATAACTACTTTTTTTTTTGTTTTTCTTCATTTTTATAATTTTACACATTTCTCCAAATTAAGATCAATGATCTCAACAATTAATTTCAGCCACCTGAACAAGAACACTCAGTTTAAAAATGTATTGTGTAGTCTGTATACTTGTGTGTGTATACTGCAGTCTATACTGACAGCTGTGTGAACTGTTTAGAGTGCACTGATCACAGTTTGGAGAAAAGTTTAAAATCTGTTAAAGATAAACGTTTGATGATGTCCTTCATTAAAGGGGAACATTGTTTTTAAAGTTGCAAATGTTAACAAGTTCCTGGAGAAACATATGTACTACTGATTGCAAAACCATACAAGATGCTTCACAGTCATTTTGTGTGTCCATCACTGAGATACACATTTATAAATTACGACCTTTAATTTTTAACTGTCAGTGTTGAAAAGCCCTACAAATCTATTGAAAAGATGTTTAGTTAAATGAAAGGACAAAAGTAGGTCAATGAGCTCTCAACAGCAAGCGAGAGATCTGGTCATCCCACACACATAAATAATGAGGAAGAAGACGAGGAAGAGGATGATGGAGGAAGACAGAGAGTGAAGACAGCTGACTAATATCCTAATGCCGTTGTTCAGCTCACTTAGTCTTGGCAAACAACCTATTAATTTCCCGAGTGAGTGGTCTTCCTGCCTGGCTGATCAGCACTGATGGCCCTAACAGATGCTGAGACTATTCGCCTCATTAATTGTCAGCTCATTTAATTAGGCCATCAAAGACGTTGTTAGCACTGCTAATACAGCGACCGGTTAAAAGTAACGCCCACCATGCACTGAAGATATTATCAGCGCTAACGAACGTGGAATTAATACTAGAGAGAATCTTCATAGTACTGGTAATGTTTAATCAGTTTCAACTTTTTGAAAGTGAATTTTGCATTAAAGGAGAAGTCCACTTCCAAAACAACAATTTACAAATAATTTACTCACCCCCTTGTCATCCAAGATGTTCATGTCTTTCTGTCTTCAGTCGTAAAGAAAGTATGGTTTTTGAGGAAAACATTTCAGGAAAACATTTCCCCAATTTCTAAACGATCCCATCCGCGGAAGAAGGGACTTATGTAGGGAAACGATCGGTCATTTCTAAAAAAAAAAATTTGTATACTTTTTAAGCACAAAAGCTTGTGTAGCACTAGCTCTCGGGTGCGTCCACGCGCAACGTAGGCAAAACTACAGACTCTGCGTTTACAAAGCAAACATGCAAAGACTAAGGAAGTGGAAGTAGTCAAACGCTGTTTACAAACAAAAAGGTACAATGATGTCGGACGATTCTGAAGTTGTAGGAGAAAATGAGATGGAGTTTTCCGCCATATCCTACCTTTTTTGAGCCGGGGTACACAGACGATGAACTCAGACATGATTCCATAGTACGTAGCGTGGTGGACGCGCATCCCAGTGCTAGTGCTACACAAGCTTTTGTGCTTAAAAAGTATACAAATTTTTATTTTTCGAAAAAAAAAAAAAAATGACTGATCGTTTCCCTAGATAAGACACTTCTTCCGCAGATGGGTTTAGAGCCCTTTGAAGCTGCATTTGGACTGCATTTTGCAAGTTCAAAATCAGGGCAACATTGAAGTCCATTATATGGAAAAAAAATCCTGAAATGCTTCCTTCAAAAACCATAATTTCTTTACGACTGAAGACAGAAAGACATGAACATATTGGATGACTAGAGGGTGAGTAAATTATTTGTAAATTGTTGTTCTGGAAGTGGAGTTCTCCTTTAATATCAGCTAGGAAATAAGAGTATATGTTGATATGAAGTGAATCACCTTAAAGAGCTGGACCCATCGTTTCTGCTGAGCTTGAATGCGCTGCTGTACTTGGCTGTTTGTTTTCACTCCGACACTGCGAAACGCAGCTACATACTCCTCTTTGTGCTCCGTCTTAGTCTCAGGATAGGCCAGCTTAATGATTCCCAGACAGGCGTCCCGCAAACACCGAGATAATGTCACCAACTCTGCCAGAGAGAAGGGCATCATCGACGACTGGCTCTGACCTGCCCGAGCAATGAGAAACATTTGTAACATTCAATTTTCAAAAAAAAATTCAAGAGTGCTGAATTGAGCACAATAAAAAGGTGGTGAAAGAACAAAATGACCTGATGTGTTTCAATGTGTTTTATTAAATACTTCAATATATTCTGACAGAGTAATTTGTATTTATTTTATATTTATTTTATTGCAGAATAGATGTAAATACCATCTGCTGAGCCAAAAAACTCGCTGTCATGCACAGAGATGAGCGAATGACTGAAGAGAGAACTGAAGAGATAGAAGAGAGGGATGATCCTGTTGGAGTCCTCCAGAGACATTGGAGATCCTCGAGACATCACTTGCAACAAGGGAACCATAGAGCTACACAAAAGAGAGGGCGAATAAAGAGAGGAGAAAAACATGGAATAGTTAATATTATAATCAAGAAGTACACATATAAAATAACTATTGTAGATAACTCACCCTGTGATCATTTTAGTCTTCATAGATGTGATTAAATGCCATAGGTGTCTAAGAAAGCGAGCATTGAAGGCTAAACTGTACAACAGCCTGAAAGACAAAAGAACAGAAAAAATATCTTGAGGTACAATAGCTGATACTTCTTACTGGACATAATTCACCAAAGGTGCTACAGGAACTATGCTTGTCTCTAAATGTTCAAATAACCACATCTCCTGCCCATAAAACCTAAACTTCCCAAATTTCCAGCAGGACTCACAAAGTAGAAAATAATATAAACAACCCAGTGAGCTGGAATTTCTAGTCTTTGTATGTGACCACAGGAAAGATTAAATGAACCATTAAGCTTTATTTAGGTGAGGCACCTTCCATTAGTAAACTAGCAGTCTGCTTCGGGGTCGTAAACAGAACAGTGGTTCCTGTGGGGGCTCCATTTAAGTTAATGACAGCCAGAGAGACAATGTAGCACGGTCACAACTGCCTGACCGTAGAAGCAGTGCTGCTATCACAAATTAGATACTGTGCTTAGGTCGCCCAAATCATTAAACCTAACAGCCGTCACACCAGGGTGTGAGAAATCGCTCTGATGGGTACAGCATGCTTGTTTTGTGTCAAGGGGTGAAAGAATAAATAAAGTGTAATTGGAAGTAATTAAGGGAGAAATAAGATTAAAGCTGGGGTTAAGGTAAGAATGCATACATCCACCTTGCATCCAACTCACACACACGCAAAGCACTTCTGTTTACAATTGTATAGACGTTTTCCCCCCAATATGCTGCATTAATGTCAGACAGCACTTTAATAATAAAATAAAACAATTGCAGAACTCTTACTAATAAATGGATGAAACACTGAAGTAAGTAAATCAAATGTTTAAAGGAGAAATCCACTTCCAGAACAAAAATTTACAGATAATGTACTCACACCCTTATCATCCAAGATGTTTATGTCTTTCTTTCTTCAGTGGTAAAGAAATTATGGTTTTTGAGGAAAACATTTCACCATTTTTCTCCATATAATGGGCTGCTATGGTGCCCCGAGTATGAACTTGCAAAATGTAGTTTAAATGCGGCTTCAAATGATCCCAAATGTGGTTGTAAATGATCCTAGCCGAGGAAGAAGGGTCATATCTAGCGAAACGATCAGTTATTTTCATAAAAATAATACGATTTATATACTTTTTAATGTCAAACACCCGTCTTGTCTTACTCTGCCTGAACTGTTTTTTTTTCTGGTTCATGACAGTCAGGGTATGTCGAAAAACTCCCATCTCATGTTCTCCCTCGACTTCAAAATCGTCCTATAACGTTGTTTTACCTTTTTTGTTAAGGGTGTTTGATGCTTCTTTGCATGTTCACTTCGCAAAGACTGGGTTGGAACTTCTGCAGCGATGTAGGATGATTTTGAAATGATTTTTGAAGTTGAGGGAGAAAATACAATCATTTTTTTTTTAACTGTCTTGAGTCAGAATACACAGAGTTCAGGCAGAGAAAGACAAGACGAGCGTTTGAGATGAAAAAGTATTTAAATTGCATTTTTTTTAATCGTTCTTTCTCGGCTGGGATCGTTTACAACCACATTTGGGGTCGTTTGAAGCCGCATTTAAACTACATTTTGGAAGTTCACATTTGGGGCACCATATCAGTCCATTATATGGAGAAAATTCCTGAAATGTTTGCGTCAAAAAACATAATTTCTTTACGACTGAAGAAAGAAAGACATGAACATCTTGGATGACAAGGGGGTGAGTACATTATCTGTAAATTGTTGTTCTGAAAGCAAAATGCTATAAGGCCTTTATTTTCTCAATATAATATATTAACAAAAATATTTGCATAAATAAAAAAAAAAAAAAATGAAGAAATGTTTAGAGCATGTGTTTCACTGAAATATAATCAAAGCTATATGACATTACTGGTCCATTTCACTGCTCTAATAATTCTATTATCTTTCATTAACCTGTAAGGTCACCATGGTTGTTTCTTTCTTTTAACTTTCTGTTCTTTGCATCTAATCACAGTTTAAAATCATCTTCATAGTGTCTTTAAATAGCCAGAACAAATACAGCAGGATTAACATTAATGAGACTTTTCCATGGACAAGAACCAAGTGCGCTATTTACACTAACACAGTTTTGATACTATAATGACCTTGTTTAGTGTGAAATACAGCCATACTCTTCACGTTAAAATATGATAATGTTTAAAAGGCAACCAAGTTTGCACGCTCACTGGGCGCTTCTTTAAAGGTTGTAAATCAGGGCCAGCTGTTATACCTCTTGTAAAACTATCCCATCCACTCCTGCAGGAATTAATCTTCCTAGGCCAGCTAATTATTTTGTACAGATATCCGATAATGATAAAGTAGTGAAGGCAGGATTTATGATAAAAGCCTTCTCTTCTGGACGGAGTTGTAAAATATAAAAAATACCACCAAATAAAAAAAAAAATAGAGGAAAAAAAAAATGGATGAGGAAAGGATATGCAGGAAAACATAATGGAAATTCAAGCGGTTTATTTAATATATGAAAGAAAGCAGCATAAAGAGCAAAACAATGTTAATTTAGATTAACTTTGAAATGTGTTTTATAGGATGTTATACATTTCATTTATTTCAGATTACTCTATTTCCACAGAACAATTAAAATATTAAACTGTTAAAAATAAGTTAATTTTGGAATATAATTTTTGTCTATGAAAATACCATTTTATTTACACAATAATATGCAAAATGACAGAAATGTGTTAAACAGACTAAACTTTAAGAAAAGTATTTTACCCAAATATCAAATATTTGCTTAATTCAAACATGTAAAACAAAAAAAAATAATTAATAAGTATTTGTAGAGACAATCTAAGCTCCTAAAATAATTTATACGGAGAATAATGAAATATTAGCTACCAAGATTTTTTGGGGAAAAAAATTCTTTTTAATCAATTCTTTCGATTTTTCAGAAGAAATATGTGAAAAAAGGTGTTTTTTTCCAGAATATATAAAAAATAATTTTAAAATTTGTATTTTTTTTTTATTTAAGATTTAAGGGCCTTTTGACTGCTTTCTGATGAGATTTTAATACATAACACAACATTCTTAATTCTCTGATATTGAGAACATAAAAGATATAGACTAGGGTTGCACAATGCATGCGTGTAAAAATTTAAACTAGTTCTGACTAGTTGACTGACTTAATCAATCCGATATCGCCCTCTCTGTCATTAAACCAGACATCACTTTCCTTCTTTCTTTCGTTCTTTCTGCTGAAATCCTGTTTTCATTTTGTCAACATTGCAGAACCAGAAGTAGATAAAGCAAAGGTGATTGAGAGAAGAGCTCATTACACTAATTGATGAATGACAGCAACTAAAACTGCCCTGGTAATAAAAAAAAACACAGTACGATGAGACTAAACAGTCTGACTGCTTCATTAGGAATGTTACTGCTTTATCTTTTAAAAAACACTGAAAAAAACAAAAGCAAAGATAAAAAAAAACAAAGAAACAACCTCCTCACAGACTTGACAGTTTGATGTTTGGGAATCTTTTTTATACACATAAAAGTACATCCAATTCTCATCTGATTGCAGTTCTACAGCTTTTGGTCTTTTTTATTGATTAGTGTGATAAAGCATGCCTTACTAATCTTGAAGTAGAATGGAAAATGATGAGTGACTCATTTTTTGGATGGGTTATTTGCATAAACGGCCTTACCTGACTCTGGGCACCATCATACGATGTTGCACCATCAGTGTGTGACAGATGGAGGCCATCATGGTGAAGATGTCTTCACTTGCCGAGTCTCTCCACACTAACGTTAGCAGAGCATTAGTCTGCTGCTTAGTGTCCAACTTTTGTACGCATTGCTCTGTTATATAATGCACAGATATCCAACTGCCATCCTTTAAAAAAAAAAGACAGAATTATATACATCTGTTCAAGGTCAAAATTGCATACTATGACACTCTTTGTGCAAAGCTGTGGATAAGAGAGAATGTGTGTGTACCTGCGCAGCAGGATGCTGTACGGTCATTTCTTCCTCATCTTCTGAATCACTGTTGATGTCAGCTCTACTGGTGCACTCCGTCACTGGCAACAACGGCAACAGAGTCTGTAGCGCATTCAAGTACAACAGCAACCCTTCCTCGGAGACTGAGCCTATACAAGCCAAATGGACAAAACAGTTAATCGGTCACCTCGTAAACACACATTATATTAGTGATACTGTAATGTTCTATAAAGCACACTACTTACCCAGGCCTGATTCGCCAACGGATAGCACAAAGTAAAAGAGCCAGGGAGCCTGAGCTCTGGCCTGGGCAGAGGAGGCTATGGTGGCCTGAAGTGACCAAAGGAAGTTCTGAAATGGGAAAGCTAGTTTTGGGTCTGACAAAGCTGGCACGAAGAAATGATAGATTTGTTCAGTGAAAGGCGCTGAGATGAACTCCTCAGTGAAGGCCGAAAAAACAAACTGCCTGTGAATAAAAGAAGAAAAAGGGATATAGCATATAGTACCCCAAGTCCTAATGCCCTTCGGTAAGGCATTTCAATTCCGTAGGAGGTGCTGTTGGCCTACTTGCAATAAAATGAAATTAAAATATGTACATAACATTTAGACTGTTTCTGATTAAATAAAGCAGTACTTGAGGTCATAAAATCATGAGTATGTTTTGACACTTTTAAATTAAAGGAGAAGTCCACTTCCAGAACAAAAATTTACAGATAATGTCATCCAAGATTGTTCATGTCTTTCTTTCTTCTGTCGTAAAGAAATTCTGTTTTTTTGAGGAAAACATTTCAGGATTTTTCTCCATATTCTGGACTTTTATGGCACCCCGAGTTTGAACCTCCAAAATATAGTTTAAATGAGGCCTCGAGCGAAACGATTGTGGCCTAATGGTTAGAGATTTGGGCTTGTTACCAAAAGGTCGCCGTTTCGATTCCTGCACCGACAGGAACTGAAGGTGGGGATTGTGAATGAATAGCGCTCCTTCCACCTTCAATACCATGACTGAGGTGCCCTTGAGCAAGCCACCAAACCCCCAATTGCTCCCCGGGGCGCTGGAGCAATGGCTGCCCACTGCTCCGGGTGTGTGTGTGTGTGTGTGTTTGTTCACTTCTCACTGCTGTGTGTGTGCACTCGTGATGGGTTAAATGCAGAGGATCAATTTCGAGTATTGGTCACGTGATAATACGTCACGACTTTCACTTATCTAGCGAAACGATTGGTAATTTTCATAAAAATAATACAATCTATATACTTTTTAATGTCAAACGCTCATCTTGTCTTACTCTGCCTGAACTGTTTTGTTTTTTTTTTTCGGTTCATGCATGTTCACTTTGCAAATACTGGGTCGGTACTTCTGCAGGGATGTAGGAAGATTTTGAAATGATTTTTGAGGTTGAGGGAGAAAATACGATTGGAGTTTGGACATATTGGACATACCCTAACTGTCTTGAATCAGAATACACAAAATTCAGGCAGAGCAAGACAAGTTTACAACCACATTTGGGATCGTTTGAAGCTGCATTTAAACTGCATTTTGGAAGTTCAAACTTGGGGGCACCATATCAGTCAATTATATGGAGAAAAATCCTAATATGTTTTCCTCAAAAACAATTTCTTTACAACTAAAGAAAGAAAGACATGAACATCTTGAATGACAAGGGGGTGAGTACATTATCTGTAAATTTTTGCTCTGGAAGTAGACTTCTCCTTTAAATAATTTTAGATATACTGATTTACTCATTAATGCATAATGTTATATTATTTAAAAAAAAAGAATTATGAGCTCTAAAATATTTTCAGAATTTTTACAACTCTTTTGCTTTAGACCTACAAATTTTAAATCTTCAAATAAAATGTTAAGGTTACCACTGCATTTTTCTGAAAAAAAAAATAAATAAATAAATTGCAGCAATTGATATATAGTTTATCTCTAGCTATTTTCAAAGCTTCAGTGTACTGTCATTATACAAGAACTTCATTACTGTATATTTTATTCTAACAAATAAGTTCATGTTAAAAACTAGCCAAAATTAAAAATAATTTGCTTATAATTTCCACTCAGGAGAGACTTGGTGTTGTTTCCAAACAAAAGGAAATATATTGGCATCGCTTAACGGCCAAAATGAGTTGAAAAATATTGGCATATCGGATATCTACAAAAATCCAATATTGTGCATCCCTGATTTATACTAATATACCTCCAGATATATACATGCACATTTACACACATACTTTTGCTTATTTATCTATCTATGAGAAAACAAAAATCCATAATCTTCCTTTGCCGACAGGCGAGCTTTGACCTAGACGAACCTTGCTGGTTGCCATTTAGCATACATTTTTTCAAAATGACAGTACAGTAATTCAGTAATTCTAAAGGATTTAAAGTTAAAATAGAAGAGACACCGCCATAATTTTCCACACCAATTAACAAAATAATAAAGATAACCTATAAACCTATATACGTAATGAGATATCCTAACAAAGGCAAAAAATGGCAAAAATAAATCTAAAAGTAGTCTCTTATGCTAACAAACGCTCCATTTATTTGATCAATAACAGCAAAAATAGGGATATTGTAAATATTACTACATTTCAAAATAAGAGTTTTCCATTTTTTTTCCCACTAGCTGGTTTGTCTGGATACATGCCTCTGTCTATGTGTGTGTGTGTGTGTGTGTGTGTGTGTGTGTGTGTGTGTGTGTGTGTGTATGTATGTATGAGAGAGCGAGAGAAAGAGAGAGGACAAACACGAGACTGTATGCTCAAGCTTCATCTCTCGCGCTCTTGTCGTTCTTCAGAGAGAAAAGAAAAGAAAACTGCACTGTTCGTCACTCAGAGTGTTAGAATAGAGGGTAAATGTTGTGTAAACATTACATGTTAAGTCAATGAGTCTGTCTGGATTTTACTACTCTCTGTAAACACAGCAGTGAGAGAATTACTGTCCACTAGTCCCCTAGAAGGATAAAGCTAACAGTCTGAATAAGAGGTCATTGTGCAGCCTTTTACTGGGTGGGACACTCCAAAACAAAGACATTCCCCTAACAGCTTAAACTCCAATAGCTCCTCATGGCATGTATAGTATAAAAGGCCATGAATAATTCGAACTAATTTAACTTTGTGAACATATACCTGGTATCTGGGGGGCAGGAGCTGTATGTAAAGTGCAGAGGCTTGAGTGTGTGTTCCAGCAGCGTTTGTGCCAATGGAATGGATGGGGCATCACTGTACTCTAGACTCGACGGCAACTTGTGATTTACTAAAACATACAGAGATCTGTAGTATCCTAAGAAAAAGAAATAGAAAAAAAATGGTCATGACAGGTATAAGATGCAAACTTTTGCTAAATTAAAAAGAGAATCTTGTTTACGTTCTCTAACTGAATACATGTATTGCCTTAAAGTGATAGTTCACCCTAAAATGAAAATTCTGTCATTAATTACTCACCCTCATATCGTTCAAAACCTGTAAGACCTTTGTTCATCTTCGGAACACAAATTAAGATATTTTTGATGAAATCCAAGAGCTTTCTGACCCTGCATAGACAGCAATGTAACTGCCCCAGGCCCAGAAACGTAGCAAGGACATCGGTATGGTACTCTCGATAATGGTGGAGGACGGTAAAAAAGAATTGTTATTTTGGTTTTCTTTGCACACAAAAAGTATTCTCGTAGTTTTGTAAATTTACGGTTGAACCGCTGATGTCACACAGACTGTTTTACTGATGTCCTTACTATGGTTCTGGGCCGGTGAACATTTCAGTTACATTGCTGTCTATGCAGGGTCAGAAAGCTCTCAGATTTAATCAAAAATATCTTAATTTGTGTTCAGAAGATGAACAAAGATCTTACAGATTTGGAACGACATGAGTGTGAGCAATTAATAACAGAATTTTCATTTTTGGGTCAACTATCCCTTTAATGAATGATGATGATAAAGCATGGTGCAAAACTCTGTACCTTTCTCTACCATATAGTGCAAAATTTGCTCAATAAGTGCAGTGACATAGTTTTCATCCTGTAGAAAGGGCAAGTAGGTTCTCTCAGACGAAAACACCTCCAGCATCCGCATCGGGACGGCCACATTCAGACTGTCATCTTCACATGCTTGCAATAACCTTAAACAGACAGAGAAAATGCTTAGCAATTAATCAACAAGAAGATCTAAAGATTTACACTGTGATAGGTATGCTACCACACAAAGCAGTATCTGAGGAACATCTAATTTTACCTGCAACAGTGCCCCAGTAACCTCTTGATCTGAAACAGGCAGCTCTGTCTTTCTGGCCCCATCAACAGCTTGACAAACTGAGCATGATGCTTTACCAAACTCTGACACATCCAGATCTACACAGTTGAGACATTAACATTGAGACATTGTTTTCGTCAATCCACATTAAAATGACAAATAACAAACTTCACTGAGCCTCATATGGCAATACCAGCTTTTTAAACAGGCAGTCCTTACCATTCTCTGTCTGTCTTCACTTAGTCTGTAAAAAAAGAGGAGCTGGCGAACAAGTTGGCTGAGTATGCCACTGTCTGTAAGTTGAGGGCCAGAGCCTGACTGGCACTGACACACACAGTGGTCAAAGTAGCCCCTCTGAATGGCATACTAAAAGAAAAAGAGAAAATACTTAGGAATTTAACAATCTGTCTATCAACCGCAAGAATACACACAGGATCTCTGTTTAACAGAAACCCTTCGAGTTTAAACCGCTTGCACATACTTGCTGTTTCCTGTCTTGGTATCCCCTTATGTAAGACTGAATGATGATTGCATTTTTTAGTCTTTTCCTCTCATCCTGTGGGAAATGCAAAGTTGTAAAATCATATATGAAGGACAAGACCATCATCTCCTATTTGTTCACAACTTTAAGTTTCACATACTCATTTCTGTCTAAACTGAAACTAGATACAAATAATGTATATAACATGGGTAATTAGGATATATAATGGCAGCAAAAAGTATTTGGACTCTCAAGACAAACCTGAAAATGTGGGAATGTCATTGCATTAGATCAATAGGTCAAACCAAGCTGTTTTTCAAATTAACATTACTCATTACATTTATTCATTTCGCAGACACTTATCCAACGCTACTTACAAATGAGGAACAGAACAAGCGATTCATCATTAACAAGCAAATAAACATGAGAAGTGCTCATAATACTAAGTTTCAGACATTATTTACAACTTTTCTGTCATACTTTTTCATTAAAACAACATAGCGCTTTAAAATGACATAATGGCCAATGCTCACCTCCCTTTTCCTTCTTTCTTCTTGTGTTCGATGAAGAAGTGATGCTTTTTCCTCCTGTACAAAGCACATATGTGAAACATCAAATTAGAAACAATATCAAAATGATACATGTTGTCCATATGTGGAAATTATCCACACCAAATATTCACAAACATACCATATCATCAGTTTTCATGAAATAATTATTGTAGACAATGTAGTGACGCACAGAACGAGACACATTTGTGTGAACAAAGTAGTGTCTGAATTTTAGACACTATGGAAAACTTACTTTTCTGCTAGCACCCCCAAGGGACACCTTGGGTGTTCTCCTGAAATCTCCCTCAAAACTGAACATGGTTACACTTTTCCCATCGAGCAGCGATCAATGCAAGTACCCCGTGTGCAGAGCAACAAAGTGCTGTCTGTGCCTACAAAACAGAAAACAAAAAGCTCTCGAAACTGGTGTCAAGCTAATGAACTAATCTTAATAAAAACGGAATTTATGCTTGCTTCTAATAATAAACACTGGTCAAGAAGCTGAAAATATGTGCGTGACTATAACACTGAGAATAAAGCAGGCTGTTATGATAAGGATATTTAAAGCAACTTTATCATTGTGGTAGATTACTGAAGAGGTGCAGAAGGTTACAGTGGGAGTGAACAGAAACTGTCCTTATAGCAGAAAATATTCTGGCACTTCAGCAGGTGTGTTCAACACGAAATATAAAATAGAAATGTCAAAACATCCCCGCTGAAATATTACTTCAACTTTATGTATACATTAAAAGTCAGTTGGTTCATATAACATACGTTTGATTCAAATATCTGTGTGTGCAAAAACTGCCTTGCCATGCAGCCTCATCTGAGCGAGGCATGTTCTAGAAAAGGGTTGTGACAAAAACATTTGTTATGTCTCCAACCAGGCTAGTTAGCTTGCTAACCTACAAAACCTGCAAAGAATCACAATACCAGAAGTTCCTCATCATTTATGAACGTGTTCTTTGAGGTTTTGGGTATAAAGAAGCACTCGCTCTGTAGAAGAGACAGTTGAGGTGTTTTTTCTTCAGTCAGATCCACTGAACTTCTCTGTTAGCCTTTTGGCTAAAGGTTCTTTGACTAGCTAGCTAATGACTCAGCAGCAGGTCAATTGTCTTTCGCCTCGACAATTCCCAATATCCCACTAATTTACACGTATACCTATTTGTTACTGGGGTCTGTCAACACTTAGCAAGAATTAAGACAGTAATTTTAAACATGAATGCTGTACTCTGTTCTGACATGATAGTTCAGCTTGACACAAACTTCAGTCATATGTCGCTCTGGTCGCTTCTAGAGTGATCTAGTGATTTCATTGAGGCTTTACGGCTTTTTCTACTGACGAGTCGTATTAATAGATGAAATGCGAATTGTTTACCTGGTTTTACTGAATGATCAGCCGAACGATACAGTTCAGCGACTGGAAATCAGAGAAAACAAAACCGAAATCGTTGCTCTTGCTCTACTAAACAAACACAACACAGCGAACAGCCCGCCCACCGAGTAGCACAGTGAAGTGTGATTGGACAACACAACAGTATCTTCCAAACGATTGGTTAAACACGGGGTCAATAACGTGAAAAATGTCACAATTACTTCCTGGATGAATCCCAGCAATAAAGGGAAACCAGTTGCGGTCCAAGGAATCTGCGGGAAATGTAACTAATTCATAATCTTTAGATCTTCTGTAAAAATATATTACAAAGTGACATTCTTTCTTGGTTTGTTTGTAAGTGATGTAAACATTTTCTAGTTCATCCAACGAGCCTGCTGTTTTTTATACTATCCATGACTCTGAAAAAAAAAATTGTTAGTGTATTTTAACATTTATACTCCAAGTCAAAATGTAAATAATATTATTAATAGTAATAGTAATAATAATAATAACATTATCATAAAGATTTAAAATCTTTTTAAGATAAACATGGTTTATTATATTCTACTACATACATTTACTTATAACACATATCATGAATTGACAAAAACAAAAAGCATCCAACTACTGTACATAAAGTTTTAAAACATAAAAGGGATGGTTCACCCATATGTTGTTCCAAACCTGTATGATTTTATTTCTTCCAAGGAACATAGAAGATCATTTTAGAAATGTCTCATTGTGTATGTTTTTTTAAATCCATACAATTGTCCATGGTGTACATTCAATGGATTCTTTAAAACATTCTTTAAAATCTAGAAATTAAGAAAGAAATTCATACAGGTTTGAAATGTCATGTGGGTGAGTAAATGATGACAGAATTTCTATTTTTGCTAGCGCTATCCCTTTAACTTTTATCCCCTTTAACTTTTTTAATTGACTTTCAGACAAGTCAGTATACTCATCATCACCTCACAGACATCTTTCTAAGTATTGTAGAATAGGTCTCACACTTACATGGCTTGGCATCTAATTCTTGTTGGACAGCAGACCAGAAACCACTCCGTTTCTCATATATGTTATAGTGGGATTTATGAGTTATTGATTGATCATATCCTGCCTTTTAGACCTGAAAAGGGATAACGAGCCACTACAGCAAGTCTTCTGGAGCTGCTTCAGAATACAAAATGGGGGTCTCATCATCTCAAAAGGTCTCTAATTTTGAAAGATGTCAAAAAGGTCACACATTTATGTCAACTGCATGAGTTATATGTCTCCATAACTCTTTGTCGAGACTGGTTAATTGCTAAACTGTTCAAGAGTCCTCTCCTCACTTGTATTTTTTTTTAGTAATTTCCTGAATCTATACACCAAAAGAACATTTCAGTGAAACATTTTTTTTATTATCAAAAAAAAAAAACATTTTCTACAATAAAGACACATTTGCACTATGGAAAAATTCAGTGGATTTTAAATGTTCTTAAACATAGATGTCAATAAAGTTGTTGTTGTTTTTATGGCTAGGCTAAAATTGTGTACTTTTTACAATTTATTATATACAGCTGTGTTCAAAATTATTCATACCCTTGGTAAATATGATCAAAGAAGGTTATGATAATTTTGCATTGTTTATACATTTGTTTATACAATTCAAAAATGTAAAAAAAAAAAAAAAAAAAAGCATTATCAAACCTAGCCTTTTTTTAGAGAAAAAAAAATTTCTCTAAAACACAGTGGCTGCAATTACTGGTACCCCTAGAAATTCCTATGAATTAAATATCTCAAAGGTTTATTCCCATTCATATTTGCATTTTTTTAGCACACCAGAGCGACTAGGTACATGAAATTATCTTTCTATTTCACAGGAGTATAAATATGAAGAAACAAAAAGGCCAAATTCCCTTAATCATCCATCACAATGAGTTAAACCAAAGAAAATATTTCTGATGTGCAGCAAAAGATTGTTGAGCTCCACAAGTTAGAAAGTGGCTGTAAGAAAAGAGCTAAAACATAGAAAATTCCCATTTCCACCATCAGGACAATAATTAAGAATTTCCAATCAACAGAAAATGTTGCAAATCTGCCTGGAAGAGGACATGTCCATATCGCCCTAATGCACAGTGAGGAGGAGAGTTTGAGTGGCCAAAGACTCTAAGGATCACAGTTGTAGAACTGCAGAAATAGTTGAGTCTCAGGGTCAGAAATGTAAAAAAAAAAAAAAAAAAAAAAAAAATGAAACAGCACCTACATCACTGCATGTTGTTTGGGAGGGTTTCAAGAAAAAAAATCAAGAAAAGAATGTACTCTCTTTCAATAGCAAACTCCAGCATATAATTTGCAAGACACTTCTGGAACTTTGAACGGGACTGAGTTCTGTGGTCAAAAAGAGCTTTTTAGCAGCAAACTCTCAAGAAGGTTTTGATGTACGCAGGGATAAAAAGTACCCCATGTGTACAATTAAATACACTGCTGTATCTTTAAGGTTGTGGGCCTTTTTTTGCCAGAGAGACTGGACATCTTGTTCAGATAGATGGTGGTTTCAATCAAATACCGACAGATAATAAAATCAAAAACTGACTGTTTCCGCTAAAAATCTTATAATAGGTCAAGTTGGATCTTCCAACAGGTCAATAATGCATAAACAAACATTAAAATCAAAACACAAAAAGGGTCACTGAGAACAAAACCAAGCTTCTGCCATGGCCATCCCAGTTCCCTGACCTGAACCCTATAGAAAAGAGTGGGGTGAACTGAAGGCTCTGGATTGATTCTGTTTGAAGGAATAGCCTATGATCTCTTCTTTAAACTCATCAGGCATTATAGGTGAAGACTTGGCAAAGGCAGGTTCCAAAAAGTATTGAATAAAAGTGTATGATTCATTATGGCCAATGTGTATTAGAGAAAATATTTCCCCCCCATTTTAAATTCTTATTCTCTTAGGAAAGGTTTGTACATTTTTAAATAAAATATCAAAAGGATTAATCATGCAAATTTATGTTTATAGCCTTCTTTCATCATATGAATAATTTGAATACAGGCCTGTCTCAAACATAAAAATACATTCAAATATTATACTAACATAATTCAATTTACATGTAAAGTTAATACTTTTAAACCTAGAATAGGCATTAAAAATATTCAGACCAAATGTGACCCTGGACTAAGTAGCACAGGTACATTTGTGCAATAGCCAACAATAGATTGTATGAGTCAAATTTTTCTTTTATGCCAAAAATCATTAGGATATTAAGTAAAGATCATGCTCCATGAAGATTTTTTTTTGTAAATTTCCTACCCTAAATATATCAAAACTTTTTGATAAGTAATATGCATTGCTAAGAACTTTATTTGGACAACTTTAAAGGTGATTTTCTCAGTATTTTGATTTTTTTTTATATTTTTATTTTGTATTTTTTGGCCAAATATTGTCCTATCCTAACAAACCATACTTCAATGGAAAGCTTATTTATTCAGCTTGATGCATAATTCTTAATTTAAAAAAATGTACCTTTATGACTGGTTTTGTGGTCCTGGGTCATATATATGACTAATATTATTTACTTACACTGATCACATTTACAAAATACATTTTTAATCTAGCTCCAAAGTGCACTTGTCAAATTTCACAAACTAATGCAAAAATTATGTTCTTATTTAATCTTTAAATCTTCCGCATCTGAGTACATTAGGTTACAGCCATTGTTTAAAGGATAAAACTCCTTAGATACAAAAACAAGTCTTACATTTTGATCTATGATCATTCATCAGTCAGTAAGTAAAATGTAAAAGCTAAGCTTGAGAAACATTAATAAGAATCAGACAACTGTTTTCATTGACTAAAAGCTGTTTAGCTCTAGAATGTTGGGTGATAAATTGAAACATGCTAGGGCCAAATGCACCTCCACTTTCCTTTTTTCTGAAAATGTAATGAAAAAAGAGGTAAAAAATGGGAATAATGAACACTGACACCCTCAGATTAATGTGTGGCTGCCAAATGTGCTTTTCTGAAATACAATACAGCCTTCATGTGTCACATTTGCCTTCAATATAAAAAAGTTTGGATAGGTTTAAAAAAAAAAAAAACATGCTTTAGCAGCTTACAGCGGACGACTAAATACTTACATGAAGTTAGTTAAAAAATAAATAAAAGGATTACTCATTAATATTTTCTATTAGTTTTCAACATTAGTTTTCTTTATTATTGTTTTTAAATCATGTTAAATGTGCAGATTCAAATCATTGTAGCCTATACAGGGTAAAGAAATAATAGTTTTTTCGCGTTGTAAATTGTCTACATGCTTGTGAATGTGTTGGCTGGTAAATATTAAATCATAAGGGCTGTTGTTAGTTTAATGAATAGATTTGTTTGAAAAGAGAGATTGCTTTTAAAATATTTAGTCGGTCCACAGTCTTTGGTGGGGCACTCGTTTTAATAAACATCGAGGTCTTTGCTGTGCATATGTCAGATATGAAATGAATTCATTTGAATTAGCCTGACATCTGGTGACATCGTCAATCACGGACTCGTGTCACGGAGAGAGGGGACTTGTGGGTCATCTCGTTTAAAGCACATTTTAAATTACACCACTGACTGAATTGTGTGTATTCATCACATTAGTGTAGTCTACCAGTGTGCTCGGTTAAGTGACACCTGGCTTTCAGGCTAGTTCACTGGTTTGTTTGGTCCAGTGAAATCACTTAAGAGATAATCAGGCTTCTCAAAGCAAACAGATGAAAAACGCTTATAGCCAAGGAGGAATTGGTAAAATATGCAGTAGGTTTAAAAGAAATTATCTTCATGTTCAGAGTCCTTGGGGGAAGAAATCGGGCAGCTATACGCGATGAAATCGGATTTCCTTTAATGACTTCTGATACTGGGATCATTCAGTGTAAGTAACCGTTCTCCACAAATTAAATTGATAAAAAAAGATTATGAGTCCCAAATGTGTTTAAAAGCAGCGCAATATACATTTCAACACTCTGCCCATTTGTGCCATTATGATCGAAAATATTTATTGCAATAAAAGAGACAGTGGAGGTCCCGTTAAATTGGCTTTTCATAATGAACACATTTACCATGGATAATTAATATATAAACTATTTCGATTTGTCATTGTGATATGTGTTCCACTTAATTGTGAAAGTAATTACCGGGCGAATGAACAGCTTTGAGGAGAGTCCCTGGTTTCAGGCCCTTCTATCTCAGGGTGCAATAATAATTTTACTCTCTCCTGATGTGATGAAAAAGAGCCATA
This sequence comes from Cirrhinus mrigala, assembly GCA_036247105.1. Classification (NCBI taxonomy): domain Eukaryota; kingdom Metazoa; phylum Chordata; class Actinopteri; order Cypriniformes; family Cyprinidae; genus Cirrhinus; species Cirrhinus mrigala. The sequence goes on along the minus strand of CM070013.1, from coordinate 13,544,934 downwards.
AATCTCTCTGATCGCTGCAGGTCCACGGCTTCATATTTCACCGCTGCTTTAATAGAAATATTCATGCTATCCCTTAATGAAATTAAAACTGGGAAGCGGACAAGGCGGCCCTAATGTGTAGCTTTTAAAGACACAAGAGTATTTAATTGGATACAATGTTGCAGACTGCAATACAGAGGAATTTCAGATAGATCTAAACATATAACACTTATATATAGGTTTACTGTTGCGCTGTAAAACATTTTCGTATTCCAGCAACGTCCTGGTTTACACTGTATCGGGCACTAGTGATAATTGTTACATGTTGTTAACAATTACACGTGAGGCTTAACGATTTCTATTACAGAATTGGTCACTGTATCGGTACTGCACCCTGTTATTCTTATTCTTTCGGCCCGTGACTTGTTGATTTCCCCTGAGCAAATAAACGCATGCGACCAGTCTCGGGAGAGTGGTTAGCTGATGAATTGAGGAAAACTAATCCGCTTTATTGGTAGACAGGTTAAGGGCAACAGAGTGTCAATAATTCTCTCTCTGACCTTTTCCTCCATTAGCTTAAAGAGGCTTATAAGAGGACCAGACCCCACAGCTAGACACAGATCATCCACATCAACACATCCCCATCCCTCCCTGTGCCCAGATGCTTGAAGAAACAAATAATTTCGATTTGAAGAGCGCGAGATCCAACGTTTACCGAAGACACTTGAAAATTTTATGGCAGCCTATCCTGTATCATTTTATCATGAAGTAGACGTGTTAATATATATATATATTTTCTTTGCATTTTCTCAAAATCAAACAGGGGCACGTTTCCCAAAACCAACTATGGTCGCAAGTTCCGTCGTTACTAATAGAGTTCAATGGATCTAACCACCATAGTTAGCTAACGATGCTTTTGGGAAACGCACCCCACGTTTATTTTATTTATTTATTTATTTATTTATTTTTGCCCATGATTATGACGAATAAATGCTACATAATCGTTCTAATTTTGTTAATGCTACAGACTGATAATCCCTTGTTTCACATTTGGTGTTAGTAACAGTATTTATTTTATAGCCTATTATTTTATTTTTTGTAATTTAGCCTAATGTTACAATAATTATTACGGACGCAAAGATGCTAAAATATGTCAACATAGAGTCTAACAGACCACAGACTAATTTAACTGTTAATCGCTTAATTAAGATATTTTTAGTTACAGGCTAGTGATAAAGACGGGCACTGTCACGTTGCTGTCACAAGGTCTCACTAAGTCAAAAATCAAATAGTAGCCTAAATGTTTTCTCTGGCATTAATTGTGCATCTGTTTCAAACGAATTACAACTATTTGAAAATCTGGAATCTGAGGGTGCAAAAAAATCAAAATATTGAGAGAATCGCCTTTAAAGTTGTCCAAATGAAGTTCTTAGCAATGCATATTACTAATAAAAAATTATGTTTTTAGGATATTTACAAAATATCTTCATGGAACATGATCTTTACTTAATATCCTAATGATTTTTGACTTAACAGAAAAATCGATCATTTTGACCCATAAAATGTATTGTTGGCTATTGCTACAAATATACATGAGCTACTTAAGACTGGTTTTGTGGTCAAGGGTCACATATTTTTGTGAATTCTATCCACCAGAGTAAAATTCTGATATCGTAATATTTGTTAGGTAAACAAATTGCACAATAAAGTCAATTACTTTTAGGGGTAAACTAGATATTTCACATAAATGTCAGATCGGTGCATTTTGGGGAGGGGGAGGGTAGCAGGGGACATGTTTTACATATTATAAATGTATACAATTTGTTAAATGAGGTATTTGTTGCTCAATACTTGTTTGATAATTGTTGTATATTACTTTGTACGTATTTTCATAAATTGTGTCACCATTATTTTATTGCCTACACTTTTGCTGAAGAACTTACAAAAATAGTTTAGAAATAGCCTAGTCACTACAGTATAAAGTGGGGCAATTGAGGTTTTTCCACAAATTTGTCCTTCTTTAGAATTAAGTATATTTGTATATCAAATGCATATATGCCACTTAATTAATTCACATGATCATCAAATACAAAAAAAGAAATGCCCATATCCAGTCTTTGCATTGGCAGTAACCAGTTTTTAGAGGATGGTTGCCTTTCTCTTTTTTTTTAAACAAACAGTCGTTATCTTTACATTAAACACACATGCTGGTATGGCTACATTTTCTACATCCGATTAAACAGGATACTTACCAATTTTAACTAATCAGTTAGTCATCCTTGTTTATATTAGTGCTATATTTTTACATCGGCATGTCTAAAACTCCTGATATCCTGATAACACTATTATTATAAGGGATGCAATGAAAATGTTTCAATCTTTTTTGTAAGACGAGAATGTCATTGCATTTCAATCACTGCACCTTAATAGTGAGAGCACTTTCTTCATTCACTAATGCAAATTATTTTTAAATCTATACTTAATAGTCTATCTGTAAAGTCTGCGTGTGTTGTACTATGTTAACTACACACACTGTAATTTTTTTCTTTTTAACTTTTTTCTATTTCTCACACATCTTTAACCTCTATAGGAACGATAAAAAATCTTTTATTTTTCGAGGGCTGTAGAACGTACTACTAAGCGCAAAGTGAACACTGAAATCACTGTCCAATCGGATATCTACAAGGATGACGTGAATGACCAATCCACACCCTCTCGGGCAGCAGTTGACAAGTGGACTTCTGGCTTGCACACCTTGGCCAAGATCATAACTTTAAGGAGAGGAGCGGTGACACTCGTGACAGCATTTTAAAGTTGCGAACGACGCGTTAATCTGTTCGTGAGGTGGGCCAGATGGAGAAATCTAAAAACTTTCGCATCGACGCGCTTCTGGCTGTCGATCCACCAAAAGTGCAGACCTCGCCGCTGGCGCTGGTCACCTCCCTGCCCACCTCTTCCATATCATCCTCCTCCGAAAGTGTCCAGGCGTCGGAGTTGAACACGAACTCCGAAGCACTTCGAACCGAGACTCCGTCGCCCCCCAGGATATCGTCTTGCGGCTTGATTCCCAAACCGGGTTTCATAAACTCTCCACACTCAGGCATGGTCGGACTACACCCTCAGAGCAGCACCGGGATTCCTCCTCAGGCTCTCTACGGTCATCCAATGTACACATACTCAGCAGCAGCGCTGGGTCAGCATCCGGCACTCTCGTACTCATATCCGCACGGGTCGCACCATCATCATCCCAGTGACCCCCTCAAACTCACCGCCAGCTCCTTTCAGCTCGATCACTGGCTGAGGGTCTCGACTGCGGGAATGATGCTGCCTAAAATGGCAGATTTCAATGGTGAGTTACATTTGAAATAAATGTGGCTAAAACACTTCTTATTATATTTATTATTAAGCCTATTATTTTTGTTGTCAAATGTTCTTTTATTTTAATTTTTGTGTTCATGTTGTTCTGTAAAAACATCAGAGCCTATAATTTTTATTCTGAGTTCTTTAATCATATTTGACCACTTGAGACTTATATTGCAGAATAACGACGTTTATTTTCAACATGTAGCCCACTACAGTACTTTTAAAAATATATCAAATAAAAAAAAAATCAAATCAAACGTGTTCAGAGCAACATAAGCGTGTGCAGGGTCAGTAAAACTGTTCTTTGAACGGGACTGAACGAGCTCTGTTTTTCAAAGAGGGGCTAAAATGGACAGATAATGGACAGAGGGAAAGTGGCGGACGACTGTGAAAACCACAGCCTGCCAACTGTGTACACTGCAGACACTGTCTCTCTGTTCCGCTGCTCGTCTGCAGATTTTCTCAAACCTCTCCCAAACAAATCAGATAGGGTGGAAATGTTACCAGATGTACTGACAATGCCGTGGCACATAGAGGCTAGGTGTGATTGGGAATTGCGTTTGAGGGTTTTTAAGAATAAGAGCTTTTATCATTTCTTGCCGTGCCATTTACACAACGTGTTGAAATGCATTGTGCGTATAGTGCTCTAATGCTGCAATGCATGCAGTAACATGGCTGGCCAACAGGCTATTAAAATAAAAATATGTGAAAATAGGACCTCCATTTTCACTGTCCGTGCCACTCTCAAAAATAAGGTCTGTGTACCTTAAGGTCTGTTAATCAAATAACACTCTTATAAAAAGTTATATCTTTTTTTTTTTGATATTGCATTAACATAATTATAATATTTTTTTTTCTTTAAAGTAATTGAGAATTTAAAAAAAAAATCTTTGTAGAACTTGAAAGGTTCTCCTGTTGCCGAAATGTACAATGTAAAAACACTCTTTTAGTTCTCAAAGGAATCTTTATTTATTTTGGAATCTAACTGTACACTTTATAGTAACATATAGTCCTACACATTAACACTAATTTAATTTTCGCTGTGTTGTACATAATATACACGCTTTTTTTTTATTCTGCAGGCCAGGCGCAGTCAAACTTACTCGGGAAGTGCAGAAGACCAAGAACCGCATTCACAAGCCAGCAGCTCCTTGAACTTGAGCACCAGTTTAAGCTGAATAAATATCTATCGAGACCAAAACGATTTGAAGTGGCCACATCATTAATGCTAACAGAGACACAGGTAAACCATTGGCTTTTTAACATAAAAAAATATCTAAATTAATTTGTTTTTAATATTTTAATATAGGCCTAGGCTACATAATAATATATTTTGAATTACTTTTTTTAAATCAGTAAGGTCAAATAATATTCCTTTACTCAGAATTATTAATAAATGAGACGTGTCATGTTTATATTTCCAGGTAAAAATTTGGTTTCAGAACAGGCGTATGAAATGGAAGCGCAGTAAAAAGGCTAAAGAACAAGCCGCTCAGGAGGCCGAGAAGCAAAAAGGTAAAGGAAACCAGGACAAAATGGACGGACTGGACAAGGACTACCAGAAGGTAGATTCAGTGAAAAGTAACAGAATACGGGACTTCAGGGACAGTGACGACGAAGAAGGAGATAATTACATGCTGAATTCTTCTGATTGTTCCTCCGATGATGAACGAACCAATGCCAGTGATATCAGTCCACAACCATGAGACTTCGTTTACAAAAAAAAGACGCTTATATAAGCGAAGTATGTGATTTGCATGTGTATTCATCTTGCAGTCATTATGGAAAAGCTGAGATGGACGCTCACATGAGCTGTTTGTATACTACTTACAAACAGATTAGATACTTCTCCTGAAGGTGAAGAGCCTGTTGTTATGGTTGCAGAGCATGTGGTAAAATTGCATTACATCAAGCAAAATAGATGAGTAGGCCTATCACTATCAGTAATAATTCGCATCATTAAGATGTTGCTATTCGATAACCACTGTGTTAATTTCTGAACTCAAGTGGGATGAAAAAAAAAAAATCTACAACCAGAACCATGTGATCTGTTTATTTTTATACAATGTATTTATAACGAAATCGCTTTTAAAATGCATGTAAATTATTGTTTAGGTTTATCAGTTACGCTCTGTGAATAAAATTAATTTTTTCTAATTTCTGGAAGCCGTTGCAGTTTGTGCTAATGTTGAATTCGAATATATCCATTACAAACGAGAAGGAAAAACCTTCGAGAAGAAACAGGCTGGATGTGAAGCGGTCTCTGTTGTCAGTGGCATGGTCGGGTCATGGGAATCGCTGTTTATAGAGCTCTCATATCCGTGCAAATGTGCGAGTAAGCATACTCGAATATGGCGAAACATTTCTCACCACTGCAGCAATGGGCAGCCAATAATGAACCTTTGAGACAAAGCCCATCCATCACCAGAGCACATCACAGAGGCTATTTTAAGTGCGTTTTATATTTATGTTAAACTTTAAGTGAAGTGAAATTAGATTAACCTTTTAGATTTTAGACACTTCATGTTATAACTAGCCGGACGTCTGTTTCTGTCATGTTCACAGAGTCATGATGAAACTGAGCCGCTCGCAGTAGCTAAACTAGAGACAGAGAACTTGTGCTTAGGAAAGACATGAAATGAAAATGATAAAGAAAGAAGGAGAGTATGCTGGATTACTCTATAGCAAGACTATTTTAATGGTCTTTTCTGCAATCTAATTGAGGTCTATTTCGCATAAGTGCATTTCCTCCTTTATTAATAACGACATGCTTTATTGGGTAATAAACCCAGAGATCCATCTGGTCTTTGCCAAGGAGCTTCTTCGAATCAATTAGAGGACATTTAAATATAATCACTATCCACTCCTATCAGTCCAGGGCCATGACAACTATCTACTCAGACACTGAATGTGATCCGAATGTTTCTTGTTTTTCATTTACTAAGCCACTTTAAGCCATATTCTCAGTGGGAAATAATCATTTTATATAGTCCAAAACAGCTGAGGATTTTGGCAAATTAATTCTCTACAGTAAACTCCCCGTTCATTAGTCTAAACTGCGTTTCTGCCCTATATATGACTAAGCAATGCATGCAGAAACTGAAAATCAGCAGATCATCAGCATTTTATACAGAAACAGGAATTTCCTAAAGGGTTCAACGTAACAAAATATTGTTCATATGTTGAAATAGGTAACACATTATGATTAAACTTATGATAACTAAGACCATATATATTAATATAAGCTTCGGTTATTCAGGCCTTGAATAGGGAGTAGTCAATTTAGGAAACACTAGTTACTGATTTAACTAATGCCTAATTCACCCTACCTGTACGTTTACCCAGCTGCAAAACTACAAAGAACCCAACCTTATCAGTGCTACTACCACCCTCTAACGATCGGGAAAGAAACCACACACAAGTGAGCAGGGTGGGACACTTATGTGAAAGCCTGGATAAGACAGTGAAAGGTGAGACAAAACACATCATAACTACTGATACATGTAATGTATCAGTAGGGGCCAGTGTTTCATATGACCCATATAATTAAATGTTAGAAATAAAATGTAAAAGAACAAGCCAATATTGGTGAAATTTTTAAAGCACGAACACTAAGTTCCATGACCTTTGCACAGGAACGTGCAATATCCTCACAAACAGTATTTCAACTTTGGTCTTATCAGTTCAAAGACAACTTTGCTTCCTATTACCAGTTCAAACTAGGGTCAGTATCAACCTTCCTCTGGTCTCACGCAGACAGACAATAGCACACACTATTTACAATCACCTGTGTGTATCTTAGTGGGCTGGACCCCCATTATACGCTTCTCCTCACATATGGTGACAATGTTGTCTTTGTCAAAGTGTGGAAAAGTGGGCCATTTGTAGGTAACCCTCCTTTCTCCAGCTTTAAAACTGTGAGAAAAAACAGCCAGACTGTTGTGCCATTATTACAGGTTCTAATGTGACAGTATGTTTGAGCTCAGATTAAGGGATGTGATAAGGTTTAATTAATCAAATATAATTAAACAGTTAGCTCTTGCTGTAGAGCTGTGAGGGTGATGTTTCCACTGCCTGACCCCAGATGATGGTAGCTCATCCTCTGATGCTGTGGATTGATGTCAGTAATGCCTATGTTGCTAATGAATTAACAAAGGGCATCAAATGTAGCGGTAACCCTCTGCTATGTTATGCTAGTGGGTCACGTCCGGAGCACTGCTGCATTTGCAGTTGTTCCAGACAACTGCAACGAACCTGCATTTCATGATGAGTAAAGCAATGGACGTTCGTGCTCTTTTCTGAATGAAGTTAATACAGTATCGTTTACATGAAGCGTAAGAATGAATCTGTTACCAGAACAGACAATGAAGATATGTGCATAGGAAATTAATGAATTATGTTATTCTCTTTTTCTACTTGGGACATGTTTCTGGCTTCCAAAAACCACTAAGAATTACTATGAAGCAGGCCATTGTGATTTTCTATCCATTTCTATCTACCTATATTTATTTATTTATTTTGTGCATTTTCTGCTCAAATGAAAGATTAGTTTTCCCTTTCATTACAGCAACTCTGACTCGCCAGTAAAAAAGAGACATGTTATAATGAGACCAAACACAACTATTATATTTTCCTTTTTTCATAAGTAGGTCTTTAGCCCAAAAACGTGCAAAACGTCAACACAAATTCCAAATCTGAGATCTGCTGACATCTTACCATAAAAATATAGAGCAGAAAAAATTACTCTTGAGCTTTAGTAGCACGTAAACCTTTAAAAACACACCAAAATTAATTTATATACATATTTTATGTTTTATTTTTGTACAGCATGCCAGAATTAATACAAAAATGCAGTGATCTGCATGTGTTGTAAGGTCTGCATACAGGTTTGCATATTGCCCCTTGTATTAATTCTCATGTTTTGAGTCTGATGCATTATGCACACATTTCTGTGTGCAACAGCTCTATAGCTTAATTTTCGCATCCCGGGCCTCCATGGCTTTGGTGGCAACCTCAGCTCTATCCCTGAGTACCTTGGCTTGCTCGGTTTCTTCTGTCTGGATGTTCCGGAGCAGAAAGTGACTGATGAAAAGCTTCAAGCCTTCCCGAAGCATTCCCAGCTTAGGAATTCCAGAGATCCTGGCACACAATGGTAGACACACAGGCAGATATTGACACACTAAGCCACACACAAGCCATTTTTTAAATGAACTCTCACACATCTGGTCTTCTTAAAAACTTGCACTGACAAATAAATATTTAAACAATAATGTAAGAATTGTTATAACTAATTTTTCTTTTTTCATTTATTTCATACTGCCATTGTGAACATTGCCTCTGAAACAACACTAATTTAGGGCTGCAAAATGATTAGTCATGATTATTTGTGTTATCTGCGTTTGTACTGTGTATATTCATTATGTAAATATAAATGCACACACACGTGTGTACTATATATATATTTTTTAATTATGTATTGTATGTAAAAACTTGTATATAATTTATATTATTTATAAATATAAATATTTTACATATAAATCTAACATATTTTTCCGTAATATATACATATATGCGTGCATATTTATATATACATAATAAATATACACAGTACGCACACATATAGTATGTAAACAAACTTTTATATTGAGTCGATTACTCGTTTTGTAGCCCTACACTAATTTCTAATTAGCAATCACACTTTTGCCATACATGATTACAAAAATAGATTTATGCCTTCACTGAATACATAATGAATATTTATATGTATGACTAATAATAATTTTTGTAGTACAAAGAATACTCACCGGCCAAATATATTTACTAGATCTTCTGGCTCAGTTTCTTGAAGGAGTTTTGAGAGAATCTGCTTTAGGAATTTGACTTTAGGTTTATCCAGCTCCCCAAACTCAATAGCCTTATAAAAAGAAGAGAACAAGCAGAAAATTAAGCTACATTCTTTAACGCATTTAAATGTGATTTATAAGAAGGATGAAGAACATTACACATACAGTATTTACTACAACATTACATACAATCACTCATGCATTCCAGAATGGCTTCTAAAAGAGAGGGGTGAACTTTACCAAAAATTACCTTAAGAATGGAAAGAGAGAGACACTTCCTGTGTAACAGATGAGTGACCAGCTGGACCAGGTTACTGAAGGGCCTACTGGAAAGGTTTTCCAGGTCTTTGAACTTGTCCCACAGACTAAACTGAAAGGTCATCTAAAACACAGAAGAAAAGCAGAGAAGGATGTAATGTTTCGTTGTAATTAAACTATATGTGACCCTGAACCACAAAACCAGTCGTAAGTTGCATTGGTATATTTGTAGCAATAGCCAACAATACATAGTATGGGTCAGAATTATTATTATTATTTTTTTTAGGATATTAAGTAAGGATATTATGTTCCATGAAGATATTTTGTAAATTTTCTACTGTAAATATATCAAAACTTAATGTTTGATTAGTAATATGCATTTCCAAGAACTACATTCGGACAACTTTAAAGGCAATTTTCCCAATATTTCGATTTTTTTGCACCCTCAGATTCTGGGTTTTCAAATAGTTGTATCTTGCATACATTAATGGAAAGCTTAGTTATCCAATTTTCAGAGTATATGAAACATACAAATCCTAATTAAAAAAAAAAAAATTACCCTTATGACCGTTTTGGTGGTCCAGGGTCACATATTAAACAGGTAAAAGGCATTACATGCTGAAGAATTAGGTGTAAACAGACTGACTTACATTACCAATGTTCAGTGATTTGCATGTTAAAAAGCTTATAGCTGATCTTATATTACACTGACAGAGTACTACTAAATCATATTATGACCAATAGCAATCTAAGCTAACTTAACTACTGGATAAATGTGCTGAAAATCACCTGAATGTTTTTAGCTTGAGCAACAGTTTTAGAAATACAAAACACGCAAAGCAGATCCTAATGCGGTGAAACCAGTGACATCTAGTGACACAAGCAAAACTCCTAACACAGCAGGAGCTAGACTGCTGTTCCACTCTACCTGGAACCGCCGGTCATGCGAGCAAAATTTCTCTGCCAGAACCGCATAGAATCTATTGAACATTTTCTCTTGCAGGCAGCAGTCCATCAGAACATGAACAATTTCCCGCTCTTGCTGGTCTTTCAATCCTAACCTGAGAAAAACACAAATCCAAAGAATTGGGTAAATTATGGTTTTTGACAAATATTACACAGCATAGCACATCATGTTTGAAATACATAGGAAGAAAACAGCAGTGTCTGTTAGAAAGAAGAAATTTAAACAAACTTTTGTGTGATTACCCTTAACTAAAATATTTGGCATCATCACACTACAAGGTTATCATTTCAGAAGATCTGAAATATTATTCTTGCTAAAAGAAAAGGCAGATCTGTTACTTATTAAATCATTTTATACAAATCTTTCTTACAAGTAGGTCATCAAGTAAATAAAATGTGCCACATTTCAGACTGATTCTGACATTACATGACACTGTGATCAAAACTTGATTTGCAATAAAATTCATCTAAGTATCTCAAAAGGGCAACATGGCCACGTTCAACCAAAAAAAAAAAATCAATGAGCATAACAAACAGAAACTATGCTGACAAACCTTAAAAGTTTCTCAAAGGCATCCAGATAGTCTTCACTTGACATAAGCACACAGAAAATGTTCCTCCTGATGTCAGTGTTCATTCTTTGTTTGCGTGCAAGCTCCAATATTTTTGCACTGTACTGCAAATTCATAAAGAGAAATAAAACATTTCAGATGACAATTGGTGCATGGACCTTGAAAGGTCCATAAAACATGCCCAACTGGACAAATTCTATAAACAAATACTATAGAGTTATACATTTTTTATACTTTTAAAGGAGTAGTTCACTTCCAGAACAAAAATGTAAAAAAAATAAATTGTCAATTCGATTTGAAAATGACTAATCGCTTTGCTAGATAAGACCCTTCTTCCTAGGCTGGGATCATTTAGGGCCATTTAAAGCTGCATTTAAACTTCATTTTAGAATTTTAATTCCTGAAATGTTTTTCCTCAAAAACAATTTCTTATCGACTGAAGAAAGAAAGTCATGAACATTTCTAAATGTAATAAAATGCGATTTTTCACTTACTTGTTCCCCTTTGGTGGATGGAGTGGTTGTTTTGTTTTCATGGTCATCGATCATGGGTGCTCCACTCCAGGAAGATCCCACAATCCACCAACGCCCAACACGCTCAGCTTCCAGAAGATTGTCTAGTGAGACTCTCAACTTCATATCACTTCCGCCGGAACTGCTGTGAATCTGTTAAGAATGTTCTGTTTAGTGATGAGAATCAAGGTACAAACACATTCAACGTTTCTGTAAAAACACTGTACAAAAGCCAGATCAATGTGACCACACACTATGGAGTTATTCTGACCCCTAGTGGACACAGCGAGAAGTACATTTAGCACCAATAACAACAAATATTTAAGTCTTGAATGAAGGTGGGGTTGGTAATACAGATAACTGCTTTAAGCATTTTTATATTGCAAGTCCACCTTATAAATTTAACAATGCAAATTAGCATAAGTCATTTTCTCACCAAAGTCCTTTGCAGCTTCCTTAACTTCTCCACGGGTTCAGGGTCATAACCTGGAATCTTCCTCATGTCATTGTTCTTCAGCGCCAACATAGTCTCCAACATAAACCGAATCTGAAAAGCAAGCAAGCCAACATAAACCAAAACAAGACCTCATTACTGATTCACCTCAGTTATCTTTATTTCTAATTTTCTTTGGATTAATGAGTCTTGTAAATGATTAAAAACAAATATGATCCTTCCTAAGCACCAGAAAAAGGCCTTTTCAAAAACAAAGGTGTCTTACCCTTGTTTGGTCTTGAAAACGGTCTCCTTCAGTGTTGGCTTTCTGCTGAGCCTCAGAGATCAGCTCCTTAAGAGCTAGCGGATCATCCTTTCTCAGAGCAAAGCCAACGTTCTTTAGCACCAGCAGAATCAGTTCTACATCCTTTGCGCTGAAACGTGTCACCAGTTTCTTCAGAATGTCAAACACCAGGAGGGCATGGACCACATGGAAGTTGTAGAGGTGGGCAATTATGGACACCAAGTTGTCACATTCTTTGTCTGTAGCATCAAGTTCATTGTAGATTTGATCAAACTGACGGACTACAGTCTCCAAAAAATGAGCTCCAACCTCAACAGAAAAGGAGAGAAAGTAAGAAATTAACCAATTGGATGTCATCCAAATCTACACATTATGACAGATTCTTATAACAGTACACAACTGAAAACAACAGTGAGTGAGTGTGGACTATATTGCCATGATGACAAGTGTAAAGTGAAGTAAAATATTAAATACCTCCAGGCCAACACTATGGTGGAGGACGCTGACAAGAAGGATGTGCTCCATCAGAAGCCTGGAAGAGAGAGACACTGTTAATTATAATAATTTACAAGTACTTATTAATGTGTTGTTTTAACGTCATATTTAATTTATTAAGTGTGTATTAAAGTGAGCCAGGAAACAGTAATGTTATTTGATGCTAGAACATTGCAATTTTTTAGGAAGGCTGTCATCTGTAAGAAAAAAAAAAGACACACTGAAGGCTGTAATGCACAACATGAATTGCTAGGGGAAGCGTGACAAATCAAAACAATACACTACCAGTCCTAAGATTTTTAATGTTTTTAAAGAAATTCTCTTCTGCTCACCAAGACTGCATTTATTTGATCCAAAATACAGCAAAAGCAGTAATATTGTGGACTATTTTTACTATTTAAAATAACTGCTTTCTATTTGAATATATTTTAAAATGTAATTTATTTCTGTGATCAAAGCTACATTTTCAGCATCATTACTACAGTCTTCAGTGTCACATGATCCTTCAGAAATCATTCTAATATGCTGATTTGCTGTTCAATATTTTTTTTTATATTATCAATATTTAACACAGTTGAGTAAATTTTTTTAGGATTCTCTGATGAATAGAAAGATCCAAAGATAATAATTTATCTGAAATAATAAGCCTTTGTAACAATATACACTATACCATTCAAAGGGTTGGAGCCAGAATATTTTTTTTCCCTTGCTAAATACTTTTATTTAGCAAGGATGATAAATAGTAATGAAAAAGACATTTATAATGTTACAAAAAATTTCTATTTCAGATAAATGTTTTTTTTCTGAACTTTCTATTCTTCAAAGAAACCTGAAAAAATTCAACTCAGTTGTTTTCAGCATAATAATAACAATAATAAATGTTTTTTGAGCTGCAAATCAGAATATTAGAATGAATTCTGAAGGATCATGTAAATTAAGTAATGATGCTAAAAATTCAGCATTAAAAACACAGGAATAAATTGGATTTTAAAATATATTCAAATAGAAAACAGTAAATTTTAAATAGCAAAAATATTTCAAAATGTTACTGTTTTTGCTGTCCTTTGGATCAAATAAATCCAGGCTTGGAGAGCAGAAGAGACTTCTATGAAAAACAATAAAAATCTTACTGTTCATAAACTCTTGACTGGTAGTGTATATGTTCTAAAATCTCTTCAAAATATCAAACATGTTTCATATGCTCTGAAATGGAATAAAAGTCTGAAGTAAAAAAAATAAATAAATAAAAAAATTCTGTGCCCACCATACACTACACTCTATAAAACCTGTCAGCTCTGAAGAATGGCACTCACTTTCAGCAACTAGCATTTACACATTTACCGTCCAGACTGCAAATCAGGACAAAAACAGTTTGAAGGTCTGACCCTAATTTGGTGAAAGTGACTTGAATGCTATAGGGCCTTTTGCATGTTGGCTTTCAAAATGTAAACACGTAAATTAAATACTAAAGTGATTATCAAAGATTGGGTTATTAAATGAAGTCATTATTGAAAGGGTAACCTTTCAGGCATGAGAGCAGGTGTGACGCAGGCAGCCAGCAGAATGTCAGTGAGTGTATCGTTCATGTCCTTCCTGCTGCTGCTCATGTACAGGTCTTCCAGCTGACTGCTGATAGATGCCATGTTGGGCTGACTCAACCTGTCGAACAGAGGACAGTGTTATCAAACTGATCAACAACACGTTGGCTGAGTTTCGCCTGGTTCGCCAAAGGTTGCAATTAAAAGCTTCCTTAAATTGTGCATTTACATAGTCTATAACTTCCATGGTACCTTACCTGTTTATCAGACCTTTCACAGTGCGCTTCAGTTTCTCCAGCTCGGCTTTGCGCTTGCTGTCCACGGCTTCTCGTAAGTGAGGTGGAACATACTTGCTTGCTGTGGCAGGACTCTATAAACAGAAGAAACCACAAATATTAGCTTCAAAACATACTGCTAATGAGCATGCAACGTGGAAAAAAGGAGTAATGACCAATACTGACTCAATGACTTGACTCAGTGATAATGTAGAGCTGCTTTATAGTTGAATTAAGCTTGTTTAATGACTCATGTACTTTGCAACAACACTGTTATTGAACTAAATTTAGCTGAATAATGACATTATTGTCTTCTGTTAAGCTGCTTTACAGCTAAAATTGAATTTGTTCTATAAGTTATTAATATTGCATCATTAACACAATTTCCCTTGCTTTGAAACAATCTGTATTGTGTAAATAAATGCGACTTGAACATTATGGAGATTTAGACCTAAATAATCATAAATATTATCCATATTATCCACACATACAGGTGTTTTTTGTTCAGAGTCTTTCTCCTCATCATCATTTTCCTCTGATGCATCTGTATCCTCCTCTTCTTCATCTCCTTCCACCTCATCTTCTATCTGGGTGTCATCTACATCCTCCTCATCTTCTATCTGGGTGTCATCTACATCCTCCTCTTCTTCTATCTGGGTGTCATCTTCCACATCCTCCTCTTCTTCCATCTGTGCGTCATCTTCTCCATCACCTTCTTCTTCATCACTGTCACCTTCAACCTCACTCTCATCCTTGTTCTCATCATCTGTCATTTGTCCTTCGCTGTCCTCGTCCAACTCATCAAAGTCATCTTTAGCTTTGTCAATGTCCATTTCTTCATCACTCTCATACAGGCCATTTGCAGATGCTCCAGGCTCAAGAATTCCTAAAATGTAATCGAGTCCATCGTAGGTGAATGATTGAGGTAGACTCTTTTTGTTCTTTCTTTTATTCAGTCCAAGGCGTTTCTCTAATCTCTTTATTTCTTTGTCCTCTTCGACATTCGCCTCTAATAGAGCCCGCTTTCTGCTCTCGTTCTGACTAGATTTCTTTTTCTGTTTCGGCAGATCTTCGGAAAAGCGGACTTTCTTTTTTGTCGTGTCTTCTTCACCGTCTTTGGTATTAACATTGTCTTTATTTGTCTTCTGTTGTCTCTGAGCGGCATTTTTGAGATTTCCAGTCGGCTTTAGGGATGATTTCTGTGTCTTTTCATCTTTCGCAGCAGGGGTATTTGGAGAAGGTTCCTCGCTGGGGTTCTGAAGCGACTGACCCATGTAGTGACTTTTCTTTTTCGCTTTCTTTAACTTACGTTTCTCTTTGCGCAGCTCTTTTCTACTTTTCCTCTTTACGAAGATTCCTCTTTGGTCGCTTTCATTTTCATCGAAGCCACTTTTGCTCTTCACAAAGTTATCAAGTGAATCCTTGAATTTCTTAAGTTTATCCTTAGGTGTTTGCTTTCCAGCTTTCCCTTTGCTCTTACGCTGCGCCTTTGCCTTCATTTTCTAAGCGCAATATATATGGCGGTGCATATAATCTTTATTTATTGCAAATGGTTGCGTGTTTACAAACTGAACGTCTCAAATGATCCCATGAAAGAGTTATCAAAAAAGATAACACATGTAGAAGCTGGAGGTCGCCATTGATGTTGTTTCTTCGTTAGACGTTATGACAGTAGAGAAAACAAAACTGAGTGGCTTTATCGCCATCTACTGAGTTGGAGCGTACGTGTTGAAATATGGATTAACAATATAATAACAAGTATATGTGCTATACTCTTTGACACAGCAGCAGATTCATTTATAATTCATTTATAATTTTTGTTTTAAACCAAAATAATAATAATAATAATAATAATAATACACACACACACACACACACACACACACACACACACACTACCAGCCCAAAAGTTTTGAACAGTAAGATTTTAAAGTCTTCTGCTCACCAAGCCTGCATTTATGTGATCCAAATTACAGCAAAAATAGTACAATTTTGAAATATTTGTACTATTTAAAATAACGGTTTTCTATTTGAATATATTTTAAAATGTAATTTATTCCTGTGATTTCAAAGCTGAATTTTTTGTATCACTACCCTAGTCACGTGATCCTTCAGAAATCATTATAATATTCTGATTTGCCGCTCAAAAAACATTTATTATTATTATTATTATTATGTTACTCTACTCACATGTTTATTATTATAAACATCTGAGTAGAATTTTTTAAGGTTCCTTTGATGAACAGACAGTTCAGAAGAACAGCATTTATCTGAAATATTTATCTGAAATTTTTGTAACATTATAAATGTCTTTATCATCACTTTTGATCAACTTAAAGCATCCTTGCTAAACAAAAGTATTAATTTCTACAAATTCTTTATAAACCTGGAAGAAGACACTGTGAAATCTCAGTGGGATTCTCCTGGCTAAATGATGGATAAATAAAAATAAATAAATAAATAAATAAATCATATTTTTATTTCAGATAAATGCTTATCTTTGGATCTTTCTATTCATCAAAGAATCCAGAAAAAATGTACTCAGCTGTTTTAAATATTGATAACATTAATAATGAATGTTTCTTGAACAGCAAATCAGCATATTGGAGTAAGTTCTGAAGGATCATGTGACACTGCAGTAATGATGCTGAAAATGTAGCTTTGATCACAGGATTAGATTACATTTTATAATATATTCAAATAGAAAACAGTTACTTTAAATAGTAAAAATATTTCACAGTTTTACTGTTTTTGCTGTATTTGGATCAAATAAATGCAGGCTTGGTGAGCAGAAGAGAATTCTTTAAAATCATTAAAAATCTGCTATTCAAAAACTCCTGCCTGGTAGTGTATTTAGTGTATTTATAGAACAAAACAAAACCATACAAAACAAAACAAATTTATATATTTCTATGTTTATCAAAGTATGCTGTTACATGCACTCAGTATAACTTATCTACATCCGCAAATGTCAGACCTGCCCAAAACAACAAATTTCATTGTGTAAATCTTACATTATAATTCTACTTTATTCTCTGTTTTTTGTTTTAAATTTAACAATATCAATATCAATTTTACAAACTCAAGTGGAGAAAAAATGGATATGAAAATATACACACACTGCATATAATTAAATCTCCAGTCATACAAAATGTGCGTATGAATATCTACACACAATAAACAAAAAAACAATTCTTTAAACATTTAAGGGGGTTGCAAAAAGGAAGAAGAAAAACAGAATCTTAAGGAAAGAGACCCATACATAGTTTTATGTAATTCACCAAGGGGTTGATTGTCTTTGAATTTTAAGTATTTTTAAAAGTATTTTTCACATTCATTTTCGAAACAATTAAAAAAGGGTTTAATTCCAATTTGTTCTCAGTGACAGCTCACCTGTGTGCGTGAATCCTCTTGTTCTGTCGTGTGTCGCTGAATGATGACGCAATGTATTTTGACTGTGTTTTGGTCATTTATTTGGCGCTGAGACGGGAACGCTGTCAGTCAGTCCAGTTCTGCTCCGGTGGTCTGTTTATCTTACAGAGACGCTTTCTCTTACAGTGAATGGAATCGCCACAAAAATGCGTTGCTAATAAATGTGTTTCTGCAATATGAAGAATGGAAGAAGACGATGTGACGATAAGAGAGCAGAATTTCCACAGCCAAGTGCGCGAGTACATTGTGAGTACAGAGAGACTGATTAGAGTACAACACACTGACCCTGTATGCGCACTGTGTTCATTTCAGCTCGCATCTAGCCTCATTTTCGTATATTTCTTAAAGTGAAAAGATGAATGGGTTCACAATAATTGAAATGTATCATAATTTCTCCGTAGAAACAGTAGTGTATATGAGTGATGTTCATTAGGCTAGTTAGCTAGCTAGCCTGTTAGCTTACCGTTAGCTACAATATTGAGCGAATTAATCCCTTTCTGTGTCTACTGTGGCACATTTGATTGACTTTTATCGTATATATATTTATGCATGATGCTTTCTGAGTGCTATGTTTCGTGTGACATATATTACTGAATCTCTAATGTTAGTTGAATTAGAGCAGACGGAACGTTAAATGACCATTATGTAGTAGTTAGACCAGTTGAGTAGTCAAAACGGGTCTACAGTGACAGCTTGTTTACTGTTGTTGGTGTACACATGAACATTGCATGTTTGCAGTGTTTATTTTGGGTGTCAGGATGTAATGTGTCTCTCCTTCCTGCGTAGGCAAACCTGTTCTCATGTGTCATAGATGAATGGACTGCATGATCTGCAAGTGATTAAATATCACAAAGTAATCTGTCACTGCTAACTTGCATGCCTAACTAAACAAATTTTGCAGCCTTAGCTTGAAGAACAGGCAAAAAGTGATCCAAGCTGCTGTCTCTGCCTTCTAAATTAAAGGACTTCACTTCCAGAACAAAAATGTACAGATAATTTACTCACCTCCTGTCATCCAAGATGTTCATGTCTTTTTATTTTCAATTGTAAAGAAACAGTTTTTTGAGAAAAACATTTCAGAATTTCTTTCCATATAGTGGACTTCTATGGTGCCCTGAGTTTGAACTTTCAAAATGCAATTTAAATGCAGCTTCAGATGACTCCAAATGATCCCAGCCAAAGAAGAAGGGTCTTATCTAGCGAAACATTAAAAAAAAATTTACAATTTAAATACTTTTTAACTAGGTCTGCCTGAACTCTGTTTTTTCCAGTTCAAGACAGTGAGGGTATGTCGAAAAAAAATCCCTTCTCGTTCTTTCCAAACTTCAAAATCGTCCTACATCACTGCAGAAGTACCGACCCAGTGTTTATAAAGTGAACATGCAAAGAAGAGAAAACGGCCTTTACAAAAAAGTTAAAACAGCAATGTAGGATGATTTTGAAGCAGGTGGTTCTGTAGTGTAGAAAGTGAAGCAATGAAAACCGTGCAGACTCTTTAAGTTTATTTTATTTTTACGATAGCAGTCATTTGTTTTAAGAGAAACACCTGACCCTTCAGTTGAAATTACCACTAACTTTAGAGTAAATGTAGAGACATGTGCAGTGTATTTCAGAGAGTTTTTTTGTGTGTAGGAGTGAGATAGCTGTTATCAGCTCCATACAATGTAAGTTAGTGTAATGAAAGTCTGTGCCATGCAGATATATCTGCTTTTCAGGCGCTTTAATAATGCTGTGATGATAATGGGCAAGCAGTTTCTAAACTGTCTCATTCCTGCAGTGTTATTAGGTTGGATGAAATTGAAATCTTGATCAGTTTTGGCCTTTGCTAAACAAATATTCCTTATTTTATAAAGCTGTTTTGTCTACAGCTTGTGTATAAATAGGTTATATTTTGTTTTTAACAAATTAATTCGCTCAGTCACCATCCTTTTTATTAAACAAGAATTTTCAGAGTGATAATGCTTTTGCTAAGACCTCTTTTGCTGTTTAATGGGTTCTGAGTGGTTTTTAATGCAGGACTCAAGAATAAGAATGGCCTAATGGCTCAGGGCCATCTAGACATTGTGAGAGAGATTTGAAAATTATAAATGAATCAGTAGTGCTTTTCACCAAATGCCATTCATTTCCAGCACAAGTGGTTATGATGTCTGCAGCTTTCACAGAGTAACATTATACTTGTTAACTTTCTAGTTGTTGGTGAAAATGGAAAAGCATTAATGTTTTGTAAATATATATTTTAAAATAAGCCATGTTTAATGATAACTATAATTTATTAGTATGCTAGGTTTTTGATTGGAAAATGGAAATACTTGTCTTGAGGTGCTTATTTTAAGTGCAAAGGGTTGTTAAAGCATATAATTTATGCGGTTACACTTTATTTTAAAGTGTCCTTGTTACAGTGTTATTACACATTTAAGTACTGAGTAATATTAATTAACTACAATGTCTTTATTTCTTCAGTCATAAAAAAATTATGTTTTCTGAGGAAAACATTTCAGGATTTCTCTCCGTATAGTGGACTTCTATGGTGCCCGTGAGTTTGATCTTCCAAAATGCAGTTTAAATGTAGCTTCAAAAGCATCTAAATGGTCCCAGGTGAGGAAAAACGGTCTTATCTAGCGAAACGATCTGTTCGTTTCTTATTGCAATTTATATACTCTTTAATCTCAAGTGCTCGTCTTCTCTAGCTCTGCGTGAACTCTGTGTATTCCGGTTCAAGACAGTTAGGGTACGTTGAAAAACTCCCATCTCATTTTCTCCTCCAACTTCAGAATTGCCCTACATCGCTGTAGAAGTACCGACCCAGTATTTACAAAGTGATTGGCAAAGAAGATCAAACACCCTTGTTAAAACAGCGATGTAGGACAGTTTTGAAGTTGGAGAAGAAAATGCGATGGGAGTTTTTCAACCTACCTTAACTGTCTTGTACCGGTATACACAAAGTTCGCGCAGAGCTAGACAAGACGAGCATTTGAGGTTAAAAAGTATAAAATTAAAATCTAAATTGTATTTTTTTTTTTTTTTAAATTAACCGATCATTTCGCTACACAAGACCCTTCCTCCTTGGTTGGGATCATTTAGAGCCCTTTGAATCTGCATTTAACTGCATTTTGGAAGTTCAAACTCACGGGCACCATAGAAGTCCACTATATGGAGAGAAATCCTAAAATGTTTTCCTCAGAAAACATAATTTTCCTCACGACTGAAGAAAGAAAGACATGAACATCTTGGATGGCAAGGGCATGAGTAAAGCATCTGTAAATTTTTGTTCTGGAAGTGAACTTCTCCTTTAAAATAAAGTGTTACCATTTATGGTTTAATAAAAGTTATTTGTTATTCCAAAGCAACCTATGAACTGAAGTCTTGTATTAACAGATCTTTAACCCTGGTGTAGGTTTATTTTTATGGCTGAGCACAGTTAGTTAGTACTCAGTCTTTCTGTGAGGCTACAAGCAAGGTGTAATATGAGTAATGGTTCAAGCATGAACGGCTTGTTTACATATGCACATCCATCAGTCCGTCCTCTTAAAATACACTCCAGTCCCCTGGACACTCTCTGCTGATTCATGCTATATAACATTGCTACAGATTACTGATTAGCGTATTTTTAGGGTTAGGGTGTGAATGAAAAGTTTGCAACATAAAAACACTTGCAGAACAGAAGTGTTTGGAAATTACATCATCTCCTTCCTTGTGTTTTTAGGTCTGCTTCCTCTTGTTTGCAGTGCTGTACATTGTGTCGTACTGCATCATCTCACGCTACAAGAGAAAAAGCGGTAAGTATAACTAATACAGTCTTGCTTCTGATCAAAATGTTGCACTATTTAAAGCTGCAGTGCATAACTTTTTGTGTGTTCATAAATTACAAAATTTATATAAGTGAGTACATGGACAGTTTGATTCATAGTAAGTGTGCTTGCTTGCACACTTTTAGGGGGTTTACATCTTTTAGGACTCCATAACACCTTCTAGTAATCTCCTGAGAAATACACTTCCTTCTGAGCATTATCCAACTCCATAACACAAGGTGCTGCCACATCCAACAGCCCTTACACAATTAGTTATGAGGACGATTTTACTTCCTGATCAGGTCGTGCCCTCCCATTTAAAAGTAGCATAAGTAACGTCAGCTAACCCCTGTGGAGAGCGTCGATTGCAGGTGAAACTAGGTTGTTCTTAAGCCTCCTCTCTCTATAAAGTACAGCTGAGCTGCTATTGTAAAGCATGACTATACAGCTCTATGACCTCAGGCCTCAAGTTGAGGCTTTTTCAAGGGTCTGAATATTTAATTTGTGTAATTAGTTTAGAGTGTTGTTCTGTGCGTTCTACTTGTCTCTTTCCTACCGTTTCTTTTCTTTCTTTTTTTTTTTTTTTTAACCCTCTTTGACTCTTGACAGCCTCCATCTGGCTGGTTGATTGTAAAGGTTTATTCACACATTTGTGATTTATGATTAACCAGTATTGTTTTCCAGTAGCTTTCAGTTAAATGAAGAAAGATTATGCTTTAGACTTATTAAAACATCTGTCACGTTTGTGTGTCCTCTGTAGCTGAGGCTGTTTGTGTAACAAATTCACAGTAAAGAACTTTACACTGAATTTTAATAAAACACTGACACTTTTGATAAAGATTGTCAGAGCATCACAGCATTATGCTCTATGAACATTATCTCTATCAAAAACAAAATGACTTTGAAAACTTTGTGTCTGTTTATTGGTTGACTTCATGTTGTTCTCTTATGCCAACAGATGACCAGGAAGATGAGGATGCCGTCGTCAACAGAATATCGTGAGTTGTTTCATACTGATCATATCGGCCATGATAACAAGTGCTGTTTTTAATACTGCATTTAACAGGTTCGGTTATATGCAATTTAATATCAAGGAAGCTTTAGTTTAACATTTTCTATAAAAATTTTGAGTTGTATTAATACATCATTATTCTAAATGTGAACATTTAAAAACCATTAAAGGATTAGTTCACTTCCAGAACAAGAATTTATAGATAAATTGACCCCCTTGTCATCCAAGATGTTCATGTCTTTCTTTCTTCAGTCGTAAAGAAATTTTCTTTGTTGAATTATGTTGAATTTTCTCCATATAATGGACTTCAATGTTGCCAGCGAGTTTGAACTTCCAAAATGCAGTTTAAATGCAGCTTCAAAAGGCTCTAAATGATCCCAGTTGAGGAAGAAGGGTCTTATCTAGCAGAAAGATCTGTCATTTTCTTAAATTAATATTTATAATTTTTTAACCACAAATGCTTATCTTGTCTATCTCTGCGATGTGCATGCGTCTGGTTCAAGACTTCTAATTTTCTCCTCCAGCATTAAAATCGTCCTAAATCACTGCAGAAGTAATGACTCTGTGTTTACAAAGTGAACATGCAAGTAAGATCTAACGCCCTTTTAAAAAAAGGGAGTTTTTCAACATGCCCTAACTGTCTTGATCCGGACGCATGCGCATTGCAGAGCTAGACAAGACGAGCATTTGTGGTTGAAAAGTGTATAAATATAATTTTTTTTAAGAAAATGACCAATAGTTTCGCTAGATAAGACCTTATTCCTCAGCTGGGATCATTTAGAGCCATTTGAAGCTGCATTTAAACTGCAATTTGGAAGTTAAAACTCGCGGGTACCATAGAAATCCACTATGTGGAGACTTAAAATTTTTCCTCAAAAACATAATTTCTTTACGACTGAAGAAAGAAAGACATGAACATCTTGGATGACAAGGGGGTGAGTAAATTATCTGTACATTTTTGTTCTGGAAGTGAACTAATCCTTTAACATATTAATATACAAGAATTACCATGATTTTCAAGTATTTTTTACTTTGTTTCTTTTTTCTCAGTATGTACCTGTGTACATTCACACTGGCAGTGTCTGGAGGGGCTGTGCTTCTCTTACCATTTTCTATAATCAGTAATGAGATTCTGCTCTCCCTACCAAAAAATTACTACATACAATGGCTCAATGGATCTCTCATTCATGGTTAGTATCACACTTTAATTTAATTATATATGTGTTTCCTTACAAGTAGGCTTACAGCATTAGATGACATTCACAGACTGCTAACGGTTTACATTGTTCCTCTAAAAATGCATTAAATAATATGTCCTTACCTTTGGATACTTTTAATCTAAATTAAAAAGCTTGATTTGTGTTTCATAGAAAGTGTTTATTAAAATTAATTGTGCACTGAACAATGTATACAGGATTTAATTTTATTGCTGAGGCCATACTCCTCCCATTTATACTAATTTCAATACAGCTGAAGCATTTTTCTCCTTAGCTTCAGTCATGGCCACAAGGTGGTGTCATGTGTCTATATTTTGTGCTGATGTTTTCTCTGTTAAACTAATCTGAGCTCTTGAGAGCAGTTTTTGGTTGTTTTATATGGGAATGTTTGGGGTTTTGAAAAAATGGAAGAATGGAAGTTTCATTGGTCATTAAATTCATTGGTCAAATTTGTGGAATCAATTTAAACCAACTAGATCTGTTATAAAATTAGACAACATGTTTAATGAACAAGGGATGTGGAGATTGTTTTCGATTGCGGTTATCATACAAAACGATATTGATCCAGTTAATTAGCGAAACTTAAAGTTGAATGAACTGATTTCTCTTTCTTCAGGCCTGTGGAACCTGGTGTCCCTTTTCTCAAATCTCTGTCTCTTCGTGCTGATGCCTTTTGCCTACTTCTTCCTGGAGTCCGAGGGCTTCGCCGGTTCGAAAAAGGTATGTGGTCATGTGTTTCTGTGTCTTTTGAGGCTTTGTGATTATATTATGTACACATAGTCCAAGGACACATAAGATGCTAAAGACATTTTTACACATTCGTCCAGACCAGTACTCCCAGCACACCTAGGTTTGTGCACTTACTCACCCTCGCTTGGTCAAACAGACACACACACGGTTTTATGTGTGACCCTTTTGATTTCAGCCACTCCCCCACCCTAAAAAGATAAAAGTTCAAAAGCAGAGCGGTCCTAATTCTACAGCTCATTCAACCTTCATGTCATTAGTCACTCAAAGAAGGGCTGTCACCATTGCTCATAGAGACCGTAAACTAGCAAACGCACACGGTCACAATAGATGAAAATGCAGATGGAAATGAAAGGGTGGGAGGGAATGCATCAGGTTGCCCTCTGTCTTACTCTCATCACAGTTTGAAGTCGCTCCTGGTTTATGTCCCTTCTGGCAAAGCTACATAAAGATTAGCTGCTACTGTAGTTTATGAGGGCTGCACTCATTTGTACGGGAGCGAGGCGTACTGCTTCGTTTTGTCTCATTTGCACCATGACTGTTTCTGGCCATTGATCAACCAGAAACGCAGGCGAGAGGGAAGCACTGCTTTATGTTGGCCTACACGTCTCAGAATGACCGGCGTAGCGTATGTGTGTGCGCGGGTGTAGCGAAAGAGAGGAAATGATCAGAAACTGCCGCTTGTATGAAAGCCCCCTGCTGATACAGGGAAGGGTTAAGTCGTCAACCGTAGAAGCCCATAAAAGCAAGATTTCATGTTTTCTTTTTAAGTATAAAGTCAAATGGCCTGCTTGTGCCAGTCTCCATGTTAGATGGTTAAACGGGGACGTGTATATGGCAAATTACATTCAGTAACTGGAGGAAATGAAACTGGGTAGTTTGTTAAAAGCTTGTGAGAGCTGTAGCTGCTGTGTTTTATGGGGCAGTGTTTGTATAAGTACTTCATCAAATGTAATAAACAAAACCAAAAATATCTGTAGGGAGGGAAAGTGTGTGACTGGGCTGGACTGCGCTCTGTCTCTCTCTCTCCCACTGAAAGAAGTCTCTTTTACTCACCAAGGCTGCATTTATGTGATCAAAAATATAGTAAAAACATAATCATTAACATGTGTAATTTATTTGAGTTTATACTACAGGGCTGTTAAATGCTTGAATCAGATTAGTTGATGAATGTTCAAAGGTGTGCAATTATTTTTTCAAGGCGAAAGTAGTTCCAGGCAGGTCTTGACCACATTACATGTCTATGTCACTTTGCCAAATTATTTCAGTTATTTCTAAGGTCCTTACAACCTATAACAGCAAAAGAACAAAAATCCACAATGACACTAAGCAAATAAATATAGTAAGCAACAAGCTAAAAACAACACATTATTTCCATGTTTTTCCACAAAATGACATTTTATTATGTACGGAAAGCACATACTCTCTTTCTCCCGGTCTCTCTCCTATACAAGCATACACATACAGTGCAGATTCACACACGCACACAAAAGTGTTGTCAGTGCTGCTCTGACGATTTTATCTGTAATATAGTTTAGCAAGGTAAAAGCTTCATGACATCTCTCATGAGCAAGGTAACAACTGCGCTGTTTTTGAAGCAGATGAACTTATTAGTAGTGACAGTTTTGTTATTAGTAGTGACGCTGCTGCCGAAATCTGTTGAGAGACGCACAGACTCGGGTAATTCACACATCTCTCTCTGTCTCTCATAACTGCATTATTAACTGCATTACTTTCAACATCTCAAGCCTCTGTTACTACGTCTAAAATTACGCTTTGGAATTATCAATGGAGGATGAGACGAGTAAGGAATTATTTCTGAACACAAGAGAATTTTAAGGACAAAAACCTGAAATACAACATCTGAACGTCTTGAGGTGTGGTAACCAAAGTTTAAGTGGAGTAACTGACTCTGGTTTATTTAATTATTAGAAAATAATTCACTCCACTTAGCATCACATCAACACCTCGAGTGTGCATTATTTTCTAATAAGCCAACAGCCCGTCATCAATTATTCCTTTTACATATTTTATAATATTCAGTATATTTTTATATATTTGAATATATTTTAAATGCAGCATATTCCTGTGATGGCAAAGTTGAATTTTTTAGCAGCCATTACTGTGACACTACAGTCTTCAGTGTCACATGATCCATCAGAAATTATTATAATATGATGATTTGCTACTCAAGAAAGATTTATATAATTCTTGTGCTGCTTATTTTTATTCTTCTTCTTCTTTTTTTGGTGGGAACCATGATATACTATCATTCAAAAGTCTGGAGTAAGTAAAAAAAATTAAATAATAATAAAAATATTTTTTTCAACAGGGATGCATTAAAATGATTAAAACTGTCTTTAAAGACATTTATAATGTTACAAAAGATTTCTATTTGAAATAAATGCTTTTCTTTTGAACTTTCTGTTTGTTAAAGAATCCTAAAAAAAAAAAAAAAAAAAAAAATCATGGTGCACACAATTTCCACCACAATATGAAGTACTTTTTTGCTGCTGAACTGGATGCTTTATCTGTTTTCTACATTGATAATAAAATCAAATAACTAATCAGCACAGTAGAATGATTTCTGAAGGATCATGTAATCATGTGAACAATCTGAAGGATCATGTGAAAATTTAACTTTGCCATCAAAGGAATAATTTTCATTTTAAAATAAATTAAAATAGAAAACAGTTATTTTAAGTGGTAAAATTCTTCACATTATTACTGTTGATGCAGCATTGATGAGCTTAAGAGATTTCTTTCAATAACATTCAAAATCTTAATTACCCCAGGCCTTCGAATGCTCAGACAAAGCTTCTAAGGGTGCTCTGGATGGACAAATATGTGAAGCCTGGGCCTGCAGTTCTTATTTTGTCCAACAGATGGCAAGACTATGATTTTATTAAGAATGAACCTGATGCCCCAGTCAGTATAAAATAAAAAAAATTAAATGAGGAGGTTCTTATGGCCTTCTAATTCTCTATGATGCATATGGAGATGGCACTAGTAATACCTATTGGTTACTATCATTATGCAAATGGCCATCACCTAACTGATTCCTTAGGAATGACATGAACCTTGAACATGCTAAAAATGATCACATCTTTCTGTGTGTGTGTGTGTGTGTGTGTGTGTGTGTGTGTGTTTGACAGTCTCTTCCTTTGTAGTCTGTCCACAATAGGGCTGATATTTATTTTTGAGATGTGATTCTCGCTCCCAGGCTTTGCTTGCTAAGGCCGTGACACTGCGTATTTACTTTGCCTGCGCCCCATTCTATACCTGTTTCTATGACAACATATGAGTTTCTCTATTTTGACGGGAAAAGGCGCAACACTGGATTGGATAATAGCCTCCATAGTCAAGCCTTAGAAAGCGTGAATGTTTGTATGTATTGAGATTGCTTGCAAGGTTTACTTGAATGCAAATGAATGTGTATGCAGTGCTCACTACTACAGTTCTAGGAAGAGAGGGACTTGTAATTTTGACTGTCGCACTGGATGTGTTTTAGTACTTTTTACAACACACTGAAAAATGATTGCCTGTTTGGCTTTTCTATTTATTTCAGAATTACTTCTTATTTTTATTGCTCTTTTAAACATTTTCTTGACTTTTAACATCTTGCTGTTTGTGTTCTTGACAAAGCCCAGATTAGTTCAGAAGCCATTCTCAAAGGTCTTATTTGTTAGACACCTCATGCTAACCAGAAAAAGATGGTGACACTGTAGGAAGAGGGATAAAAAGAAAATGAAACACACCCACAAACTTCAAAAGTACTGAAGTGCCTTCCTTAAGTCATATATCCTGTTTTCTCGTCGTTTTGACCGGCTTCTAACGTATTAGTCAGAATGGCACATCAATGGCTTGTGTGTGTGTGTGTGTGTTGATACGTAGTGATTCATGTCCCCTGCATGTTCTGAGCTCTGTTTTGTGTCTCTGACACTGCTTTCGGTGTAGCAGGCTTAAAGAAAAGGTAATGACTACTGTTCATGCTAAGCCTTTATTGATGAGAGTTAGTAGTTTATGGAGGGGAAATCAGAGTGACAAGGGAAATACACTGCATGTTTGTGAACATTTCTGTTGCTCTGTCTACAGTTCAGACTCTTCCTGCAGTTACTTTTTAAGAACTTTTTAGTGGTTCTTTTTTTTTTTTTTTTTTCCTTGGGAAAATCTCTCTTTCTATTTTCCTTTTTTGGGTTGACATGCTCTAAACATTAATAACATTTAATTATGTTCTATTTATGCTTGTCACACGGACAGTCTTTTGGAGAATAAGAAAGAGAGCAGTTTGTGACCCCGATGCTGACTGAGGGTGTGTAAGGTCAGGGAGAGCCCTCTTAGGATGAAACAGACTAACAAAACATGCATAAATGCAAACATTCCACCTTTCCGTCTATATCTTTCCTCTTGTCTCTCCCTCACACATACATACATTTCTTGGAAGCCAATATGATGTTAGCAGCTGTCCGATTTAAGTATACTGCAGTGTGTGTGTGTGTGTGTGTGTGAAACAGTGAGAAAGAGAGTGTGTGTGAGAGAACGGACTAGATGCTGAATATTTTAGAGTTACTATATTAAGCAGTGCTCACATTTAGATGGGCAAGAGAAGAAGAGCTCCAGCCATCTCTCTGTTTTTTGCCACGTCTCTCTCTCTCGGTCTTGGAGAAAACTCTTTTCTTGGCTATATTTGATTTCTTGCTTCCAAATACATTGAGAGGTCTGTACTAGTTACTTTAGCTAGTAGCCTTGTGACACCTCCAAATGCATTTTCTTTTGCAGATTTTCTGTGTTATTTATCAACACTGATTCTTTGAAACACCCTCATTCACAATCCAAATGTCAAAGGTTCAAAGTCCATTGAGGGGAGTCTGATACCAGGCAGATGTTATTCATCAGGAAGTCACTTGGAGGTGCTCTAGATTCTCTTAATATCAAGAAGAGCTATTAAATACTGCACATGTACAAAGTGTGTTAAGGATTGAGACAGACGTTTATAAAGGAATTTGAATGTAAACTCGAGAAAATGTGGAAGGGACAGGTGAAGGGAAATGATCTTAATGGTCAGATGTGTAATTTTTGGATTTATTTATTGCTTATAAATGTTGTACATGCTTGCAGATCGGTTTGTCACTTGTATCTACTGTCATTGTGAGTGATGGATGTGTACACTACCATTCAGATGTTTAAGATTTTTTTAAAAGAGGTTTCTTATGTTCAAGGCTGTTTTCATATGAACAAAAATACAGTAAATTATTATTATAGTGTGTTATTACAATTTATATTTTAATGTATTTTAAATGTAATTTAAAATGTAAATATAGCTGCAAGCAGTAATTACCGGGGTTCAAGCACTTTAAGGCATTTAAACACATGAAAAAATACATTATGTAGCAAGCCTTTTTGCAAAAACAGGTAATTTACCATAGAAATATTATATTTTGTAACGTTTATGACTGTTATAGTGCCAGCTATGGTCCAATCAAAAACCTTGCATGCTTGTTCAGAATCACCTGTCGCATGTGCTCAGCAGGTTTCATGAAGTTTTGAGTTTTCCTTTAGGCTTTATAGGATTGTGGGTAAATTCGGACTGGCTCCTTTTCTAAATGACCCTGTTATAGCTTCCCAAAGGGTAAAGTTCAACATTTTTTGACAATTATTGACCTGATTGATCGAAAAACCTAGGACTAGTTTGAAAAAGTAGGTTTCAATCATTGAGCAAACGATTTGATTGACGGCAGTGGTTTTAGAGGCAATTTTTTCGGGGATGAGGATTTCTGTTGTATGATGCAAATATCATGCGGCGTGCAATCGTTTATGCCCTTGAAAATGCAATATCACCCCCTCAGTGGCCGATCTCTTTCAAATTTCTGTCAGACCTTTGGGGCCGTGAGGTTTTTTTTTGGATAATTGTTGATATTCACTCCCCACAGAATCTTTCTGCACTGGTTTGGTTCCGATCAGGCCACAAACGTAGGACTAGTTCGCAAAAGTAGGTTTTTCCAAAAATACCAAATACCTGAAAAACCTGTGTTCATGATCGAATCTGCGTTTTGTCTGGTGTGAGCTAAGGATTCCAACGACATAAGACACTTGAGGCTGCGACTGATGGTTTAGGAGTTTTTGTAGGTTTCATAGGGGTGGGATTTCAATGTTTCAGATTGGGGTGAGACTTGGTCACATTGTTGGCGGTAGGAGTACTACCATCCCTCCAAGTTTCAAGTCTCTACGACTGCTTTCTAACTTAATGGAAGCCATGATACATTCAATGCATCATTAATGCATCACTTTGGAACTGTGTGTTTTCTGCTCAGTGGAAGATCCGACTTATCACAGTGTTGCAGTTTACAAACACTTGGAATCAACAACATCAGTGTGTAGGTTCATGGGGAACAAGTAGATCAGTAGTGGAGTTAAATGCCACACATAAGGCACTTACTGACCCAGAAAAAAACTTCTAATAGTTTCCAGATGAGCCTCTGGAGTTAATCTCAGACAGTAGCAGTCACCTTTTTCATTTTAGCCACAAACTCTGACCGGACATGGTAATAACTGTTCATATAAGTGTGTGTGTGTGTGTGTGTGTGTGTCAGTGAATGAGAGCGAGGAAGGTCATTAGTTTCTTTGTGCATCTGGTGACCTATTGTTGTGTGTGCGTTTAGTGTTGGGAAGGGGGCTTGACATTGAGTCAGTGTTATAGGGAAGTCCCGGGGCTTCCAGAGCTAAATTTCCAATTAGAGCCTCATTTACACCTGCTGATCTCTGTGTGTGTGTTTCTGAATCACTCTTGTCTACAGCTGTAAGTAACCTTGAAAGCATTAAAGAGGGTGTTTGTTGGTTTTTAGGGTATAAAGGCTCGAGTCCTGGAGACATTTGTCATGCTCTTTCTGCTGGGTCTCCTCATCCTGGGCATTGTATGGGTGGCGTCTGCTCTCATCGACAATGATGCCGCCAGCATGGAATCGCTCTACGGTATGTCTCTTAACCATCCTCCTGCAGTTGTGGATGCATGCGTGTGATGTAATCAGTTATGTATTGATCTGTGGTTTACTGTGCCCATCACGTTCTCTTGTTCTAGATTTATGGGAGTTTTATCTGCCATACCTCTACTCCTGCATCTCTCTGATGGGAGGCCTGTTGCTGCTTAGTAAGTTCACATGAAACAGTGATGTCAGTGGACTCTATGGACGATTGCTTTTGTGTTTAGCCCTTAGTGGACGCTATAACTTCCAGTGCAATGAAGAGTATGAAAATTAAGCATTGCTCACCCTCATGTCATTCCAAACCTGTAAGACCTTCATTCATCTTCGGAACACAAAATATTTTTGATGAAGTCCGAGCGCTTTCTGACCTTGCATAGACAGCAGTGCAACTGCCAATTTCAAGGCCCAGAGAGGTAGTAAGGACATTAATAAAATAGTCCATCATGTCAAATCAGTGGTTCAACCGTAATTTTATGAAACTACGAGAAGACTATTTGTGTGCAAAGAGAACAAAAATAACTTTATGCAACAATTTCTTCTCTTCCATGTCAGTCTTCAACGTGCGTTCACAAGAGTCCTTGCTACCTTTCTGGGCATTGAACATGGTAGTTCTGTTGTCTATGCAGGGCTAAAAAGCTCTTGGATTTATTCAAAAATACTTTAATTTGTGTTCCCACAAGAAAGAGTTACCACAGTTTGGTATGGGAGAATAATATACAGGATAAGATTTTAGCAGAAATATGTAGGCAGTCTACGCACATAGAGTGCTTTAGAGGTGATGTTTTAAATATTTATGATACATTTGCAATAATTTTGCTGGCAATAAAAATTAAGCAAAATTGTGAATGAGGTGATTGATTTTAAGGTGGCCTTGTGGATTTTGTAATGTTTTAATAAAATGCAAATGCAATTATTCCTATGTATAGTTGTATTGGTGCATGCAGTTAAATTGATTAATTCCTGCTTTTGTTCATTTAGCGATTTAGATTTTTACTTTTGAATACTTTCATTAAATAAGTTGAATCTCAGTGGCAGCTGATTAGCAGCTGTTTGGTTGAAATAGTTCCTCTGATTAAAATGGCTTAAATATCTGTGTGTGTATATAAAGTGTGTAAAAGCAACATACACATCAAAATGTTAAAAAAAATGTGAATATTACTTGTTTCAGCCACTGTTACAGTAGTTAGATAAATATGAACTAGTTCTAAGGTTGCATTCATACTCAGGCATTCCAAAAGCATAAATGAGCATGTGTGTGTGTGTTTAAAGCAGCTTCTTTTCTCTTCTCATCAGTGTGTACTCCAGTAGGACTGTCACGCATGTTCACAGTGATGGGCCAGTTACTAGTCAAACCCACAGTAAGTACTATTACGCTCTGTGTGTGTGTGTATGTATTTGTTAAAGATCCACTCTATCATTCTCCCTCACACCCTCTCCCTCTCTTTCTCTGTCTGTATAGATTTTAGAGGATCTGGATGAGCAGATTTATTGTATACAGCTGCAGGAAGAGGCCTTGGAGCGTAGACTCAACGGTGAGTGTTTTTGTTTTTTGCATGATGGGCAAATGCAAGGTTTATTGCCCGTTTTATTATTTTCTGCATTACCTGAATGACAGCAGATTATTTGCATCTATAACTTCCAGCGTTTATTCATATACAGTACTGCGTCTTCTTTCAGCTGACATTTATTCTCCTACACAAACACCCACATAGTGCAGGAAGTGTTCATGTTTAAAGCCAAACTAGACTTTTGCTTCAACTCAAGCACGCAACAGAGTGTACAGATGCCAGTCAACATAGAACATGTGCTTTTCTATTGAATTCACGGAGGTAAGCTAGATCATCTTAACTGATAGTGCGCAGTTGCTCAAATCCCATGGATGAATTTCAATAGCCTCTCATTTGGTTGTTTGGTTCTGTAGTGTTAGCACCAAAGGCAGATTTGCTTTGAACACCTGATAAAATAATTGTAATCTGTTTTAACGATTTTCGCTTTTATATGATCGCCGTTTGATGTGAACCGCATTGGCAGTCACTGTGATCGGGTGACAAAAGGCCACTAGGGATGTGGAATGTGATTTTGGCGAAGCTCAAGAACTCTGCGTTATAGGAAGATCTCGCTCAGGCGTTAAGGAGAGAACGAATTTACCTTATCAGGAATTTAAGGAATTTTCGCTCTTTTCTTCTTACACCCCATAAATGAAAAACCTGAGTTGAAGTTGGGGGGGGGGAAGAGTTCAAGAGGAAATTGTCTACTTTGCTTTACTCTCTTATCTATGTGCTATCTAATAACAATTACCCAAGTGACTGTAACTTCATTTAGATCCTACATGCCTGCACATGCTCTCTTGCAGACCTTTGATATGGGCTAATTCATAAGTGCGTTAGTTAGTACATGAATGCACTGGTCTGCATCTCTACTTTGTCTCATGTCAGCTTCACTGTCCTGTAGTTGAGGCCATTAATACAGGTTTTTTGAAGTATTTATCTTGAATGCATACATGCAGTTGCTATATGTGAATGTGCACGTTGGAGCACTTTTTTAATGCACTGCAACTGTGTGTTTTGGTGCATTTGTCTGAGACTATGCTTTCATACCAGTCTGGGTGCATGCATTTGTTTGTCCTCTGTCTTGGCTCTTGCTATGCTTTTCTCTGTTGCCCAGATGCGCAGTGGCAGGGTGACCTTGCAAAAACTCTCCTCGGTACCGGATGGCTCTCTGCTTTGCATAATTAGCACTGACGTAATGCAGAACCGGCTGAAGTTTCTTTAGAAAACAATGACATCATCTCCTCTCCTTCTGCCAGCATCCTTTGCTACCGAGCATCACCTTTATCACCTTAATTGAAGGACTGTATGCAAGAATTTACTCAAGAGTTTTCTAATCTTCCTGAAATGGGGAGAGCAGCAGTTGGATTTATTAAAGAGAGAGTTCACACAAAAATGAAAATTCTGTTATTAATTGCTCAACCCATAAGACCTTTGTTCATCTTTGGAACACAAATTAAGATATTTTTGATGAAATCCGAGAGTTTTCTGACCCTGCCTAGACAACAACATAACTACCACGTTCAAGGCCCAGAAAGGTAGTGAGGACATCATTAAAATAGTCCTTGAAGAGCCTTGAACGTGACAGCACCATTGCTGTCTATGCAGGGTTGGAAAGCTTTCAGGTTTCATCAAAAATATCTTAATTTGTGTTCTGAAGATGAACAAAGGTCTTGTGGGTTCGGAACAACATGAGGGTAATTAATGACAGAATTTTCATTTTTGGGTGGAATAATCACAGGAAATCAAAGGTTATTCCATACAACGCCTTTGACAACAAGATCCAGATCCATTTAGATGTCTTAACTGTTGTTCTTTCTCACTTTTCACTCCCATCATGTTAGCCCTCAGGGTAGCCTTGAGCCATGTTTGGCAGAACAATCCAGTCCTGATCAGCTAATAGTGACATTTCCTATCTCATTGTTCTCCCAATTTTGGTTGGAGGGTACAGATTTTCCCTAAAAATCACCGGTATGAACAAGTACACGATCAGGAACACACCTGCTATGTTTTTTTTTTCCTTTTAATAGATTTCTTTATGAACCTGAACCTCTACCAGACAGGGCGTGGTACAATCATCATAATAATAATCACGTTTTGATCAAAGTGATTGACTCCTCAGCCTCGCGTCGGTGAATAGATGAAAGATTGTGTTTTTATTGCACGCCAGTAACGGTGTAACACTGAACTAATTGCTGCTGATCTGCCAGTGTGTGTCCCCCGAGGCTGTGCAAACCAATCCTCTGCTTTGAGTAACAAACGAACCACTGAAACAGTGGAAAAAAAAAAAGTACCAGAATGAAACGGATAAATAAGAGCTAAATGAGACAGAAGTCTGTGGTTTTCCTGGAGAATCCCTCTCTGGTTTTGCCCTCTCACTCTCACCTTCTGACACACACACACACACACACACAAACACACACACACACACACACACTCAGTGTTCAGAAGAAACCTCAGTCCCCTCTTCCGTCAGAACCAGTTGCAGCATGCACATGTCTGGCCTAGACTGTGCAGTTAGAGTATACAACTAATAGTGTTGGGGGTAATGCATTCCCATTGCAGTGGAACGCTTAGCATTGTCCATTTGATCCACAGTCACAGTCAATGGGCTGCACATGTACAGAACATGCCTGCTGTGCTGCTGACGAAATTGACGTCACACACAGACTTATCAGTTAAATTACTTTCTCAAGTAACTCGGTTTCAATTTCAAATGTGCAACAAGCATTATTTTTCTTTTTGAAATATTACTCACAAATACCACCAGAAGCCTCTCCTTTCCCTCTCAGACTCCATGCTGACACTCAAGTTTCTTATGGCAAAAAAAAGACATAAAACTAAGGTTTTCATGGGTCCTTAAAAAGTTTTAAGGTATATCAAATTTAAGGCCATAAAAAGCTATAAATGGTACAAAAAAGTATTAATTATGATTTCAAGAGGTTGAATTTTGGGACGTAAAGACCAGAATTGCATTATGCCTGAATGTGACGATTAAACTTAAAAAGGATATGATTTCACAAAATAAATATGAGCGCTGCACGTTTCAAAGTCAGGTGATGCGCTGCTTTGTGTACTGCCGTTATCAGTGAAACCGTTCTGCCATTTCTGCCATTCCGAAAGTGCCATCTGCTGGCAGAGAGTGAGTGTGCATTTTCATAAGCCCATCTGCTGTTTTTGTTCAGAATAATGTGAAAATCAGCCCATGTTTTACGATTCCAATAAGTTGTAAATGTGAACTGGCGGAACAACAAGATGATGATGAAAATAAAAAACCTAAACAATGAAGGCAGTAAAATACATCTAAATGTTATTTAACTAGTATCATAATTGTTTGATTGTTTAAATTAATAATTGATACTTTTGACTCATCCCTTTTCTTAAAAATAAAGGCTGAAATGCAGTTTATCATTTATGAAACTTTTTGTTTTTGTGAAAACCTGTCTGAACTGTAAGTCATGCTTTTTACAGTTATTTTACAGTTTAATATGCTACCGTAGTCATTGCCCTACTCTGCTCATATGGTATTCATTTTATTTGTGCAGGTCTTAATAAAGGCAAACCTTACCAAAACATATCAAACATGTTAATGATTTAATGTAATTAATCCTTAATTACATTATTCATTTTTAATTTATGATTGTTTTTTATAATATTTAATTATCATTTTTTAAAGGACTATTGCAATCGTTTATATTTGAAAGCACTGTTTACCAGCACTGTTAACCACATTTGAGAATGCATATGTGTGGCACTCATGAGATCAGTTGTTGTAGATGTTGAAAGTGGCAGAATTAGCAAAAAAAAAAAAAAAATAGAATGTTTAATAAAAATGTTCCAATATACAGTATGGCTGAACTGTAGTGATAAACCTCCTGCAGGGCATTGAGCGGAGCATTGATACATTTAACTGCTACCTCCACACTGTGAAAGCTGTTTTTTTTACTTTGAGTAAATGAATATATTTTTCTTTCTTGACAGATTTTCTGACAAATGGTGTGATTATATTAAGTAGGTACTTGAGTAACGATAAAGATAACAGTGTTCAAACCGCTGATTTATGTTCACATCCCTGATGTTTCCTAGTGGTTTGATCTTTTTACAGGAGCTTTAATAAGCCAAGGTAAACAGAATGATAGTATCTTTCTTTGTTTTAATTCTTTGTTCTCTCTATCTTTAAAGCTTCTTCTGTCTTTGTCTGTCACTCAGGTACGATGTCAAACTCTTATTTCCATGGAAACTCTCAGCACCATCTCTACAAAGAGCTGGACAACATTCGCAATCAGAGGAACAAACTCGGTGAGAGATGTTTTTAACAATGTTTAATTAAACTAAATTAAACTCTGATTCTGTCAGAACTGTCAGTTTCAAATATGTGTAGGCTGCAATATCCACTCCTCATAATATTGTTGAATTGCAAAGTGTGTGCATATTTGAATGTGAACAGTCATTTGGATTCAGGCCAAATAGGGTATGACTGTATCATTTTCGACGTCAGCCTGTGTTTTGGGGCATTATAAATGATTCCGGAGAGACGAGCAGTTGGAAGGAGAGGAGGCCACAAAGGCACTTAGGATATTGGAGTGTGATGCAAACTTTATTGTGGCTGTCTCTCCAAGTGCGGTCATTAATTTAGAGGCAGCATGGTGCATATGCAGGGAACCCTGCCAACCTCAGAGTCAGAGCAGAATCAGAGCGAGAGATGTTGAGAAGGAGAGGGTAGAGGACAGAGCAGCACAGGAGTGACAGACACTGGGATCGTGAAAAGATGCTCTAGACTCGCTTCATGAGTGGAGCAGCAGAAGCCCTAATACTAAAACCTCTGAACTATGCTTACATAAATGTGGATTTACCTGAGTTAACCCTGGAAAAAACTGGTAGCTGTTATTTCAACATGCCAATGAAATGCAAAGCAATAAATTATCACACAAGCTGCAGTTAGTTTTTATACACTACTGTTCAAGTTTAGGCCAGTAAGATTTTATAGATGTTTTGAAAGAAGCCTCTTATTTATGCTCACGAAGGCTGCATTTATTTGATCAAAAATACAAAATTGTGAAATCATTTAAAATTTTTTTAGCAAAGCTTAATTTTCAGAAGCAAGTCTTCAGTGTCACATAATCCTTCAAAAATCATTCTAATATACAGATTTGTTGTTCAAGAAACATTTCGCAGTATTATTAGTGGTGTGTTGTGGTGTTCTGAAATGTCCTCAAATTTCTTTTTTTTTTTTAATCAAATGTAAATTCATGTCCCAGTCACATTTTCTCATTTTCACATTTTCTCACTTTAAATAAACATTACTTACACTATCATAAAAAGGAAATTTTTTATATATTTTTACATTAACGATTTAATCAGTCGGTGCCTGATTAGAAGTTAACTTTTAACTATTTTTGTCATTTTTTTTGGATCATCAGTCATCAAAGCTCCGTAAATATTAGTCACAGACAAAGATCTACTTTAATTTTCACCAAGCTGATTACTCACTAAAACGTCCTTGTGTTGTCTGCATATGACATCATACACCATTGATTTTCTGGTTTTATTTTGTAGAAAAAATCCAAATCTTAAAAACACTTTAATATGTTTTGCATTTTATTAGACAGCTGACGAACGCACCGAGTAGCATTATAACAGAACTTTCAACACACTCAAATGTATCTAGTATGATAAAACAGCGCTGCTTTTTCCTACATGCGCATGACCGGAAGAAGCGGAATCGGTCGGCTATGGCATAATAAAAGCTCCGCTTCTTTCGAACAGTGTACAGCTCTCATCCTTCATTAGCAAACGCTGCAGCGTCCTAGTTTCACTTCCACTACTTTTAGCCCCACCTTGCTTCATACTACAGTGACCTTAATAAGTCTTTAATACATTAGCTCACCCATGGACATGATTTCTGTCCTGACGGATTGCATCGGCTGGGCGGATAAAGACGACAACTCCCATGATTCCATACTCAATCACAGCGTCATCAAACTACACCTTTGTTTCTTTGTTTGTTTTGAAAATGTGCCCTCTAGTGTCGAAAAAATATTGTGCCTTTAAGTCTTATTTTGATGTACAAAGTAAATATATCTAAGTGTTTAAAGCTGTTTACTTACTTTTTAAAATTAGTCCTCCCTTTAACGGCATTACATTGGTCATTCAGACTGATTTGTGAACCCGCACAAACACGAGGCGGGATTCATCGCACGAACCGTTCACAGTTAAACATAACCATTCATATCCAATCATATCGGCACTGCCTCCTCTCAAGTGACTTTCCTCCATTCATTCATAATTACCCCCCACCAAACCCACAGCATGCTTTAGGGGGTCTGTTAATACTCAATGGGCTCAGGGGAGATGAGAGAGAAGCAGGCTCCCACTGTAACTTTACCTGCTAGTGACACTGTCAGAAAGTGTGTTTTGATTTAAACTTTTTTTTTTTTTTAATATATTTTTTCTTATACTATATTTTGTGGAGACACTGCCTCCCTTTCCTTCTCAGAGGAAACGCCCCTAATACATTAAGTAAGAAAAATGTAGTACAATAATTTCTCTCACCCTCCATCCTAGAAAGGAGAAAGAAGGCCTCAGCCTGGGAAAAGAACCTTCTTTATCCCATAGTGATGCTGATCCTGCTTGCTGGAACGGTACGTGTTTATTTAGATTGTGCAGTGGTTTTCATAACGGACCATAAAGCATGTGACTTGATGCAGTTCATTTCATAAGCTGGTTTGATGTTTCTTTCTACTGTTTACACGGCTTATGTTTGTTTCTTTCTGTGCTGCTTGCAGGCGATTTCTGTTCTCCTGGTTGCCCTGAACATTGTGTACTTGCTCGTTGATGAGACGGCTTTGCCGAAGGGTTCAACGGTAAGAAAAATGCAAGTCAACAAACTTGAAAATGTAAACAAATACTCAGCTCTTCCTTCACTTGCTCCCTCTCTCTCCACGGCTGTGTCCTGCAAAAATCACGCTTTCCGTTGAGTCACACTGAATTCCAGATATGCTCAGGTGTGTGCAGGTCTAGATGTGTATCATGTCGCTGCTGTTTGATGCTCTTTATCAGAGTTGCACTCGCATTCTCTCTGCTTGATGTCAATTCAAAGGCACTCACGCACTGTACGTGTGTGAAACTCTGGACACAGACCTCATTCGTCTTAACTGGGTGTTTTGAATACTTTGCCAAGGTCTTTTCAGTCAAAGCTTTATAATGAAACTATCATTTAACCTTTGCGCAATTTTCAACTGTGCGAAGACAGCGTCAGTTCTCTTTGACAGGGAAATTACAAGCCGCGGCTGATTGAATATGGGTGCACGTCAGTTTACCACTTATTTGAGCTTGGACAGGTAAATGGTTTAACATATCCATGGGAACGGTTACATCATTTCCTGTTTTCTTAAAGGTGAACATTGTTTTTTTTTCCTCCATACAATGATGGTCTTATCTCACTTTACCTCACCACTCCCACCTGCCCTCCCAGCTTTTTTCTTTGTCTTCCCACAACAAAGGAAATTCAACATATCCTTTTGGTTTGATATTGTTGAGCTGCTCCGTAAGAGTGCCCGCTCTCCCCATCCTGATTATTTTATTAGTGTCGATATTTGCCTTGGCATGATGCTTGACTGAAAATCCCCCAAATTACACTTGTCACAGTGTTCAGAGACGAAGGGCCCTCTTGACAGGCTGGTTAATGGTTTATGCGTTTGATGAGCTGGACTGGTGCCATGCTTAAGATCTCATGTAACCACGACAACCCAGCAGCGGTGTCTGAACATCTGTTTGATGGTTTTTACGTCGGGTTGGGATGTGGTGGGGGGTGGGCCAGCATTCCGCAACATTCTTAAGAGAGATTGATGCGAGTTAAGGTAACCAGGTTAACGCAGAGACCGTCAGATAAGGCAGGGCGTCGTAAATGTGGCTATGAGGTAAGGAGATCTAATGCAATGGCACTGCTTGCATTAAGCTGTCTGATGCACTGTTGCTAATGACTGCAATAAAAGTCTTATTGCTGTCACTCCCCACGGATTCAGAATTATTGTCGATGCTAAAAACAGCCTCATTAATGTCCGCTTCTCATCCGAACTCGTATCTCACGTGTCATACGGAGCAGAAGGACTGATGGAATGAGAAATGAGATGAGAGGGATTGCGAGAGAGATCGTATTTCTCTTTTTGACCTCTGAACCTTTGACGAGAGTCAACAGATGACACTTAACCTGTCAGTAAACATCTTTCTAAAAAAAAAAAAAGAGAGAATGAAAAAAGGCCTGTCTAATCCACGATTAGTTTTTTTTTTTTTTTTTTTTTTGGTGCTTTTTTTTTTTTGGGTTATTATCCTTCATCAGAGGTAGCTGAGGCACATCAAAACATGTAGCGTAGTTAGGACACACCTGAAGGAAGGTACACACACAGATATCCTTAAACTCACTCAATCACAGGTGTTAAGCAGCGCCAGCAAACACCTGACACAGCTCTGAGCAAAAAAGGAGATTTGTTGGTTTATGGTTATAAGTTAAATGTCACTCAAGGATGGACATGGAGTGAAACTGAACATATATTATCATTTTTCTGTACTTGTATATGTGACCCTGGACCACAAAACCAGTCATGAGTAGCACAGGTATATTTGTAGCAATAGCCAACAATACATTGTAAGGGTCAAAATGATCAATTTTTCTTTTATGCTAAAAATCATTAGGATATTAAGTACAGATCATGTTCCATGAAGATATTTTGTAAATTTCCTAACATAAATTTATCAAAACTTAATGTTTGATTAGTAATATACAATGCCAAGAACTTTATCGGGACAACTTTAAGGCGATTTTATTGTCCTATTATTTTGTCCTCTATGGTCCCCCTGAGTTTGAACTTCCAAAATGCAGTTTAAATCCAGCTTCAAGGGGCTCTAAACAATCCCAGACAAGGAAGAAGGGTCTTATCCTTCAAAACAATCCATTATTTCACAAAAAAATGCACAATTTATATACTTTTTAACCTCAAATGCTCATCTTGTCTAGGTCTGTGTGAACTGTTTTTTCCAGTTCATGACAGTTTAGGGTATGTCAGAAAACTCCCATGTAATATTCTCCTCCAACTTCAAAATCGCCCTACATCGCTGTTTTACTTTTTTTTTTTTTTTTTTTTTTTTTTTTTGTAAAGGGGAGTTTGACCTTTGCATGTTAACTTTGTAAACTCTGGGTCGGTACTTCTGCAGCGATTTTAGGATGATTTTGAGGTTGGAGGAGTAAATGAGATGGGAGTTTTTCAGCATACCCTAACTGTCCTGAACCAAAAAAAGAGTTCACGCAAACCTTGACAAGACGAGCATTTGAGGTTTAAAAAGTATATAAATTGTACGTTTTTTTTTTTTTTTTTAGAAAATCGTTCCGCTAGATAAGACCCTTATTCCTCAGCTGGGATCGTTTATAGCCCTTTGAAGCTGCATTTAAGCTGCATTTTGGAAGATCAAACTCGGAGGCACCATAGAAGTCCACTATATGGAGAGGAATCCTGAAATGTTTTTTTTAAAAAACATAATTTCTTTATGACTGAAGAAAGAAAGACATGAACATCTTGGATGATAAGGGGGTGAGTACATTATCTGTAAAGTTTGGTTCTGGAAGTCTACTACTCTTTTAAAGGTGATTTTTCTCAATATTTTTTTTTTTTTTTTTTTGCACCATCAGATCAGAATAGTTGTCCTATCCTACAAACCAACGAAAATCAAATCAATGGAAAGCTTATTTATTCAGCTCTCAGATGATGTATAAATCTCAATTTAAAAAAATTGACCCTTACGGTTTTGTGGTCTGGGGTCACGTATACAAAAATATAATTCTTGGTTTGAATGGGTTGCGGTTTTATGTTCTTTTTCCACCGCTAGCTGACTTTTTGGATGGTTCACTTATATAACAGTTTGAGTGTTTGATGATATTTTACAAGCAGGTGTTTAGTTGAGC
This sequence comes from Cirrhinus mrigala, assembly GCA_036247105.1. NCBI lineage: Eukaryota > Metazoa > Chordata > Actinopteri > Cypriniformes > Cyprinidae > Cirrhinus > Cirrhinus mrigala. Next base: position 13,501,718 of record CM070013.1, on the reverse strand, counting down.
TTCTCCGCTTTTTCAATCACATGTAAACCTTCTTCAAGCTTGTCATCAATAACAACAAGCAAGACTGACATTATAAAATCTGGTTCAGATTTGATCTAATCCGGTTAGAAAGATCATCATAAATATTTTTGTACGCTCTGTTGATTTTGAATCGGTCTGCTGTCAAATGCACATCATTAGAATGACAGTGATGATTGATTTTTATTTTATTTTTTTTACTTGTCAAGCCCAGACTAAGGTTGTTTTACATTGATAAATTATGTCAAATAAATGTCGGCTTTTATTGTAATAATTCCAATCCAAATATTCAGATCACATCAATGACTTCAAAAGATATTAAAGGCCTGAGATTGAAAAAACTTTGTTTGCCAGCGCATTTGTTTTGGTTTCTTTTATTTTTTCCACATTTTTCTCTTAATTTTTGGCAGCCATTCTTTCTGTGCAGGCTCTTACTGTAAGAGCACCACTGCCTTTTTTTTTTTTTTTTTTTTCCTTTTTCTTTTTTGTTTGAACACCTGCTCGCATATTATGCGTGTGTGAGCGGCGGTGAATTTAAAAAGATTTCTTTCATCTGCTTCCATTCATTACTTCGCCAATTTCACTCTGTCTGTCCTCATTGGTGAGAGGGGAAACTTCACTAATCTGAGCTTTATATGTTTTATTTCTTCATAATAGCGTTCACTCAGAACAGCTCCAAATATTTGTGCCGCTTTTTTCTGCTCTCACTGCCTGAAGCACTGAGGTGTCAACACTGTAGTCTTATTTAGATTACACAGCTTCGGTTGTAACAGGAGCCTTTGCATTGGGCACGTCGCTAAAACACGTCCACTACATGCACTTACTCCATGTCAGAGTATTGCCTCAGCCTATAGCCTCTTTGAGAGACACGCAAAAAAACAAATCATATTTTGAAACCAATTTTGAAATCAGTTCATGAACATTGACACTAACTTCCACTATTTGTTTCTGCAGGAGAGAGGTATTGGCAATGCCTCCTTATCCACGTTTGGAGTCGCCCAGGCGGTTGTTGAAATCATTCTCATGTTGTATCCTTTGCTGTGTGTGATACTCTAATGCTGTATAAGCTCCAGTCTAGTGTTTGATCACAGATTGTGTGTGTTTAGCGAAGAGACTTACAGTTGTTTGCTTATGATTGTTGTGAGTGTGTTCTAGAGGGAAATGTTAGTGAATGGTTTGTGACGGAAACAACTGTGTTCGTCTTAACTCTTGAACAGTTATCTGATGGTCTCATCTGTGGTCGGCTTCTACAGCCTTCGCATCTTTCAGGAGCTCACTCCCAGAAAGGATGACACCACCATGACGACGGTAGGATCTGCAACACTGCTTCAGTTTTAAGGCCTGCTTACACTAAGTTGGACTAAATGTATAAAACATTCATAAATTGTTCAATGTTCCAAATCTTTTATCATATACGTGACCCTGGACCACAAAAACAGTCTTAAGTAGCACAGGTATATTTGTAGCAATAGCCAAAAATACATTGTATGGGTCAAAATGATTGATTTTTCTTTTATGCCAAAAATCATTAGGATATTAAGTAAAAATCATGTTCCATGAAGATATTTTGTAAATTTCCTACTGTAAATATATCAAATCTTCATTTTTGACTAGTAATATGCATTGCTAAGAACTTCATTTGGACAACTTTAAAGTGTTCCTATTATGCCTTTTCAAATATGATCTTTCATACAGTGCGTCATGTAGCTGTATGTGAACATAAACTATCTGCAAAGTTGTGAAGCCGACAGTGCATGATAAATGAAGTTATTGTCTATCAAAAAAAAGAGTCGGCTCACATTTACCTGAACGAGTCGTCAGGAATTCTAATCTTTTTCTGTTACGGCCACACGTCACGAAGTAACACATTTACATTATGTCCGCCCACGTTCTACGTCGTGAACAACTTGACCGCCCACAATTATACAGCAGACGCTGTATCCTACGCTGTGAGTAAAACTGTTTTATATTCACTTCCAAAAGATGAATCTACAAAGATTGTATTTCTAGCGATCGTTCACAATATGTAGTTGTGTATGATATGTTGTGTAACAACCCAGACATTTTGTGATTGATGCAGCTTGACTGTCTGTCTGTCTCATTCGCTGGAGTAATGATAAAGGATGGCGCACGAAGCGGCTTTCACACCGAATGCGGAAAGCACTGTGCTATGAAACCCATTTGTTTCGGTTGCTTCTGCCACGTGAGGATGGCTTGTTTCTGCATCGACCGGAGCATGAACAAAGTTCAAAAGAGTTGTTCAAATGAACTTTTGCCGTTGCGCTCTGAAGGGCTGTACGTTACTGAACCCAGTGGCCAGTGCAGCGCTTTCCACATTCGGTGTGAAAGCCGCCTTATTGCAGTATACTTAAGTTTACAACATAGAGGTGTGCCCGGTTCGCTTGCATAAGCAAATTGCGAACACTTTCCACGGTAGTCCGTGCTAACTTGTCAATCAGCCACTTCAGCCGTTTCATCATCAGACTCTGGCTCGAATTGGTTTGGTAAAATCGGCAAGTAGTACTCACTGCAGAGCCAAATGAGCTCCAGCTCCCCCTCTCTGGATGTCCAGCTCCAGTGTGAACTAATAAGTGGAGTTACGTTTAGGATAGGGTAAGGGGTAGGGTTAGGGTGTGGTTAGGTGTCCATCTCCACCCATTACATCCAGCGAGGGGGAGCTAGAGCTCCAGCTCCTCCCATTTGGCTCTGCAGCGAGCACCCTCTCAAAATCGATGCCATCTTTTCTATGTATTGACAAGTCTCCAGGGCTGTCATTCAGTTATGGCAATGGGCGTTTCATTTTCCGACACACTGTACACGGTAGACCAATCATAAAGGACTGTGCCATCTGGCCAATCACAGCAGTGAGGGCTCACGGAAAGAAGGGGTTTAGAGAGACTGATTCTTCAAACTGCTTCGCACGAGTCGTTTACGAATCATTTAGAAATTGGAGAAAACTAAAGTGTTTTTTGACCTTGCATACATGTAAACCTGTTTTGGGAGTCAACCTTTAAAATGGTATAATAGGAGCACTTTAAAGGTGATTTTCCTTGTATTTAGGGTTTTTTTTTATTTTTTTATTTTTTTTTGCACCCTCAGATTCCAGATTTTCAAATAGTTGGATCTCAGCCAAATATTGTCCTATCCTAACTAGGGCTGGGTATCGAGAACCAGTTCCAAATTCCCAAGAACCGGGTATTCGATAAGACGCGTGCATTTCAGGTTCCGCTTAACAATTCCTGTGTTCGCAAGTATAAAATCAAACGTTTTAAGCGCAGGAAGGGAAAGAACTTGCGCACCGTTTGTGTGCAGCGAGCACAATGAACAGTGGTCCCGGTGTGGGTCCCTGTGTATGTTCTCGAACCGTTCAGTGCATTTCCACTGCAGACAAGGTTGTTCTGGGCCGGCTATGACTTTTCTTTCACATTTACCACCTAGTATGCACAAAAATACGTCAGTATATCAACATGAACACAGCTTTTTTTTGTCGAAAGTGAAAGTAAACAGATGAGAAAGAAAATGCATGTGCAACAGTATTTTTAGATCTGCATGAGTTCGGTGTTAAAGAGACGGCAGCCTAATAAACATGCTGCCCGTCATTAATGTTAATCCAAGAACAAAAAATCATTCACTGATCTTGACTGAATATCTTTCGTAACTTTAAAGAGGATAAATCTATTTCTAAAAAAAAAAAAAAAAAACTATGCAGTGTTTTTAAATTTTTGATTTATTTATGCTATTACTCATTAATTTTATTACTGATTGTTTACTTGTCTTTAACAATTTAATGTTGGAAATTTATATTAGTCTAGTTGTTTTCGCAGTGGTATTTTTTTGTTAAAACCATAGGCAAAAGTTCCTCTTAGGCCTTAGTGTTCTGTAGGCTGCTGATTTTTGCTCATGTCATTCAGCTGCAACAAAAAGTTTTGTAAAAATACGGAATAAAAATGTTTGACCTCATTTTTTTATTGACTTTTTTTTTTTTTTTTTGTTATTGGAATCAAAACTAGGAATCTGAATCAATAAAATTCAAATGATACCCAACCCTAATCCTAACAAACCATACATCAATGGAAAGCTCATTTATTCAGCTTTCAAAAATTGCCCCTTATGACTGGTTTTGTGGTCCAGGGTCACACATTTAATTTGGAACGGTGAAAATGTTTCTTAGTCTTGTTTTTGTTTTTGTTTTTTCTTGTAGATCATTGGTTGCTGTGTATCCATTCTAGTGCTGAGCTCGGCCTTGCCTGTGATGTCCCGAACACTTGGTAAGCTCCTCCTGACCTGCATGTGTGCACTATCCTTCATAAACCTCTGTATACTTCTTGGGGTTGCCATAAACATTGCATCAACTGTTTGTTTCTGTTTGGATGCTACCGTTTTTCACATTTTCCAGTAGCACTGACGTATACACATACAGGCAAACTCATTTCCACTGTTAAGATTTAACAAGTTACATTCCAGCAGGATTTGCCATAGAGATTTTGCACAAGAATGGAGTGAGACAAGCAGCCATCACAATAGCTGCAATAAACAACATGGCAAGCTACAGACACAGCTGTTCAAATAGCATTGTGTGTATGTGCGAGTGAATGAGTGAGTACAGTGACTCACTGGGAGACTCAGAAAAATATCAACATTTCTGCTGTGCTGCGCTGAATAGATGAAAGGAGAGGCTGCATGAAGTAGGTTTTTTTTTTTTTTTTGGACCAAAGAATTTCAACAACTTTGGTCATACGGAGTCTCAGACAAATTAAAACGCATTTACTAGCAAGTAGACTCGCAGATGTCCACTTTGTGGAAAGATTGAAGTCCTGCAGAAATACTGTGTGTGTGTGTGTGTGTGTGAGCGCATGTTTGTGTACAATATGTACAAGTTTGGCTATATATGTGAGGGTCAAAATATTCTCTCTATTTAAATGTCCTCACTTATAGTATATATTATATATCTATATCTATGTATCTATCTGTCTATTTATGTGGGGGTTACATTTTGGGTTAAGGATTGGGTTAAGTGATAGTACTTATAATGTGTGTGTGTGTGTGTGTGTGTGTGTGTGTGTGTGTGTGTGTGTGTGTGTGTGCGCGTATACATAAACAGACTACAGAAGGCTGTTGAAATTGTGGGAAAGGCAAACTTGTGTGACAGCACTGACTTTTACACAGACAATTAACAAGTCTCACCCTAACACTCTGCTTTTTTGACCATATTAAACTCTTTTTCTTTCCAGTTCTGAGAAGTAGGTTACTTGGGTTTCTTTATTTCGTTAAGCCATTACAGGGGGTCACCTGATTTGCTATATAAGAGATTTGAACATGAGTAAGCGAGTGTCAGTTACCTAATGTTTTATGCCATTGTTTAAATTCAACATGGTTGTCAGTGACTAACAGTTGTAGACCTTATTCTGTCTGGAGGACTATAGATGTTATTAGGTTCTATACGATTAATTCACTTGGGATAATGGTGTGAATTTAACCACAGTCAAAAAATCAGGCATGCATGAGAGAAACCTTTTGACAGCATATTTATTTCTAAGTGCATATTTAAATAATTGGATGTATTCTGTTTAGAATTCTACTCCGTTTGAATCTAATTGTCTTTATAATTTCCTTTAAACATTGCAGAACACAGAAAATGGTCATTGCCCTTATTAAGTGATAATGAAGTCAAGAACAGTGCCTTTAATTAAAACTGAGTTGTTTAATGTATACTACTAGGGGTGGGAATCTTCAGGCACTTCACGATCCGATCCGATCCAATCCGATTCTGGGAGTCACGATCCGATTCCAAAACGATTCTTAATCTACATTTTTCCCCAATTAATTCTTCAGCTCACATCTTTACCTTGCATTTTAACCAAAATTGCAGTTTATTTGCTTTTTTTTTAATAGTTGGAATCTCTGTATGTCAGTACTGCCATCTTAAAAAGTATAGGGGTGTGAATCTTTACTGGTTTCATAATTCAATTCAATTACAATTTTCATTATCAACTCAATATGCATCACATTCTCAGTTTTCAATATTACTGCACATGGCTACATTTTCAAATTACAAATGTATTTTTTTTATTATATAAACAAGCTACTTTTTTAAAATAATCACTTATTTAAAATAAGTGTCCTTAAGTATCCGAAAGTTTTCAGACAATAGTTGTGAGTTTTTCTTTTTTCCTCAGCATTATTGCCATTTGATTATTACTGATGAGATCATAGACAGTGGCAGCTTTAACAGACTGTATTCACACTAATGCACAGATCTATTTCGATATATCAGATGTTTTGTCCTGCTCTGAAAACATAACCGACTGTGTAAATATCAATTTCGTATAAAATTATTTGAAAATGGACGTGCATTTAACCACTGCCGCAATCGATCTTCAGGACAACAAACACGAAGCGTACATGAAAGTCCGTCAGTGCTCGAGTTTCGTGCATCTAATAGTACTGCATTCTAAACGGCATTAATGAAAGCATATCTAAAATAAAACACGGCGGGTGGAAGCACACACTGTCAAGCAATGCGCACGTGTCTAGCGGCTTTCACACCGAACGCGGAAAGCGCTGCGCTATGAAACTCATTCAGTTCTATTGCTTGCGCCGCACAAGGCCGGCTTTGTTTCTGCTTCGACCAAAGAGGACGCGCAGCGGAGCGGACCACTGGCGCGCAAGTTCAAAATAGTTTAACTTTTGCCGATCTGAACCCAGCTACCAGCGCAGCGCTTTCCGCGTTCAGCGGCTCTGAAAGCCGCTTCTCACAGCGCAAATTCTGTGCAGTGAAGCCAGGTCTCTAGCGCGCACACGTGCCACATGCGGGGAAAAACAAGCTCAGAATCGTTGAAGAGAGAATCGCGATGCATCGGAGAATCGATTTTTTCCCACCCCTATATCCTACTGGAGTTTTCTCTCCTTTTAGGACTCAGGAAAAAACTACAAACGATTATTCAAGGTGGATATCCTAGGGAAGAAAAAATCCTGAAGTAAAAAATAAAAAGAGCGAAAATTAATCAGTAAAACTAATGAATCTATTTCAGGTTTTAGGTTTGCAAATATACATTGTTGGACTTTTGCAGTAATTAGGATGTTGGACAAACAAAAGGTATTTTTTATTTTATTTTTTTAATGCTGGCCGGTCAGTCTGAAAACTAAGCACGCCTAACTTAGGATGTTTGCCCACGGATGAAAACTTGACCCTTTTTTACCACTTTCAACTCAGGCTTTTTTTTTTTTGTGATGCTTGAGATTTTGAATGGGAAACATTAAAGTTGTTTTAAGATATCCTCAGGAGTCTGCCTGTTGTACCCAATGTTTTATTTAGAGGTAGTCCAGAAAAAAGTTGAGTTATAATGTTATTTAAAGGAGCACCCAAAAGCAGGAGAGAGATGCATTTAAAGGGGGGAAGGGAGGCAGATTGTTCTATTTTGAAATATGAAACTAGTTGAACTTTGATTTTATTGTGATTAAAAGTGCTTAATTTGTAGTCAGTGTTTAAAAAGGATAAACTGGTTGTTAATCATTTATCTGTCTTCTGACAAATGTTTTAAATCTTTGGAATGTTGATTTGAAATAAAGTATTTTCTGTATATTACTTGTATGAAAAATGGAATCCTCTTTAAGGAGGTTAAATCACTTTGTAAAATGAATCTCTTTAAAATATTTTGTCATTTTAATGACAAATGCATTTGTATTTTTAGCCTTATTTTATCTTGTTTGTATCTCGGCTGTGTGAAGTGATAAAGTGATAACCTGTGTTAATTCATGTCAAATTGCTCATGCTGTATTCAGTATGATTAAGTTCAAGGCAATCACTTGTTTGGCAACTTGACAACACAATACTCAAATTTCAGATTTTTATGCTGTACAAATACCATTTCATTTGAATGTGCTTACACACCCTGTGGCCATGGATCATTTAGCCATATAAAAATAGCAGACTGCAACTTGTCTGTTTTGTCTCAGAAAGAATGTTTTATTCCCAATCGCTTTTGTCTGACGACAATAAACAAACTTCACTCTAGCTGAAATATGACAGCAGATGGTAAATGGACTTGCTTATCAGACTTGCTTATCTAGGATGTGGGAAAAAGATACTTCATTATTTTGTGTAATCTTATTAAGATTTGGAGTTGTAGTTGTAGTCTTTTAAGTGCCTTTCAGAACGGCTTTCTGTTTATCATGCCTTCATCACGAGCCCTCACCTGCTCTTTCAATCCTTTCTTGCCTCCCCCTTTCTTCACTTTTTTTCCTGTTTATGCTTGAGACTTTGAGAGCTTTGAGAGCAAAGTATCAAAACTTAAAAAGGCAAATCCTTTTAAGAAACTCCCACCAACTGTATGCCAAAAAATAGGGAATCTGAGAATTGACCATTTTCTGTCTCTTACTTTTTGCAGGAATAACAAGGTTTGATCTCCTGGGTGATTTTGGACGATTTAATTGGCTTGGAAATTTTTACATCGTACTTTCGTACAATCTTCTGTTTGCTGTGGTAACCACATTGTGTCTGGTCCGAAAATTCACATCTGCTGTGCGAGAGGAACTCCTCAAAGCCCTCGGTAACGTATTCTGCCGCGGACATTCCGCTAGCTCTTCTTATATCGTACTTTTAAGGGGTCATGAACTGCCTTTTTCATTATTTTGTACTGTTCTCTGAGGTCCCCTTATAATGTTATCAAGACTTTTTAACATAAAAAACATCATATTTTAGAACTAATAGGCTATTTTCTGTGCTGTTTTAAACCCTCCTCATCACAACGCTCTGTTTGAATAGGCGTAAAGGATTGTAGACTCAGAAAAAAAACACCCACTGCTATGACTGGCTAACACTTCTTATCATAGATGGACGCTGCTATGATTTAGACAAAGAAACAGACAAAAAATAACAATAAAAGACAAAGTAATAGTGACCACATAATAAAAACACTCACACTTGTGTGGTGGAAAATTTCTGGTTTCCGCAATCTCGGTCCATACTTCTTTTCTCCTTTCTATTTTTATGCTCATGTCTTTGAGTCTATATATTCAGGGCAGTCACCAGCAGAGCTTACTGATGATGGTGCATACAATGCACACTGTAGTTTTGGTTTTGAAATGCCATATTATTTGTCTAAGATCCAAATGTATCTCTCAAATACTCTCTCTTTGGTTTCAGGTCTGGATAAATTAAATCTGTCCAACAGTACGACAGATGCAGAGTCAGGGAAACATGCTGTCAACGGGCATCAGAAAACTCTGTGAGAACAAAATCGAGCCATTCTCACACAAACTCATGTATATGCAGTTGGATCTTTCATTTTAAGAGTTGTAGTGGTATGCATTCAGAAAGCACCAAAAAACAAACAAACAAAAAAAAAAAAAATAGTAAAAAGTGTTTAGACTCAGAGTCACCCAGCATGTAGAATATGTCCATCACTTATTTGAGCAATCTACGATACAGTAGTTTATGTACCTCTGAACCTCACTGCAAAATGCTTCCAGCTCTAAACAGTCTGAGATTCAAAATGATTTTATTTGGGTTAGCAGTGTTTGTTGTTCAGCTTGTAAGTCTTTTCATTTCACAGGGATAGTTCACCCAAAAATGAAAATTCCGTCATTAATTACTGACCCTTATGTCGTTCCAAAGACCTTCATTCATCTTCAGAACACAAATTAAGATACTTTGGATAAAATCTAAGAGCTTTCTGACTCTGCATAGACACCAATGTAACTGAAATGTTCCCAGGCCCAGAAACATAGTAAGGACCCTCTGTAAAACAGCCCATGTGATTAGTTCAACCGTAATTTTACAAAGCTACCAGAATAATTTCTGTGTGCAAATAAAACAAAAATAATGACTTTATTAAACAATTCTTCTCCTGGAATTGTTGAATAAAGTCATTATTTTTGTTTTCTTTGCGCACAAAAAGTATTCTTGTAGCTTTGTAAAATTACGGTTGAACCACTGATGTCACATGGACTACTTTAACGATGTCCTTTCTACCTTTCTGGGCCTTAAAAGGACAGAGAGCTCTCAGATTTCATTTCATCTTAATTTGTGTTCTGAAGATGAACGAAGGTCTTACGGGTTTGAAACACAGGGGTGAGTAAAAAATTACAGAATTTAAATTTTTGGGTGAACTGTCCCTTTAAGTGAGAAATGTTATTTTCTTGCTGACCTGCGCACTTAAAAGGCCTCCTGACTGCACCCTTCAATGAGGGATTATTATTATTATTTTTATCATCTATAATTTTTCTCTAGTTTAATTAGGGGAAATATTAAGCTGTTTGCCAAGCTGATAATTTCATGTGTAATGAAGCATGCATTAGTCTCATTTAGGGCATATAATTTTGCACCCTTGTAGATCAGTATTTTGTAAAGTTAAATGGAACTTTGTTAAATGAAACAGATTTGGGCCTAAGGGCAGCTCCCATAAAAACAGCACACAAATGCCATATAAGCATCTTTGATATTGACAGGAAAGACACCATTATTACATCTAATATTAGTACTTGTATTAGAAACTGTTTTATTCAGAATTGCAGAGCGTTTAAATTTAACACTGGGAAAGAAATCGCTAACTGAACGTATATAACGGAACTTATTTAATGCCAAATGAACTGGTTCTTATGCAAATAAGGCACATTACAAAATCCAAATCTACAAGCAAAATGTGATGGCCAGTCGATGCATTGGTCCATAACTGTCAAATTTATTGCTTGAAGTGTAGAGTAAGTTTTGTAATCTTTGTCTGCCATTGCATACGTTTACATTCACTTTAAGATGAAGATCAATTATTTATAATTTGATCAATTATAAATGAGGAAGCGTTATGATTTTAGTTTCCTCATGCTTTACTGTGACAATTCAGGTTTGTTGGATGTGACAGAATTAAGTCATGGGAATGAACAAGGAAACTCCCCAAACATGTGCCTTACTCACAATTTTGGCATATTCTGGGTAGTATCAGAATGTTACTAAGAGTGGAGGAGCCTACCTGCCAAATTTCTTCTTGCACTGCAACCGTTCTTGTCGTTTCCATTGGTAGGCAAGGTTCAGAAGTGGATTTTATGGGTTCGAGTCACTACCAACAACCAGCTTAATATGTTACTGTGTTTACTTGAATAGGTTGCGGCAGATCGTGTTTAGGAGTGTTGCGACCTGCCAGTCACCTCAATGATTCAACACGCTTAATGGATTGTAGTTTATTGTAGTCTTGAATAAGCAAAATTGAAACGACAGCCATTTTTATTGTCGTAGTTGTAAAACGCACCAAATATTTAGAAGAAGGTGAGGCACAATCTTGGGATATGCTTCCTGTTCCTGTACTTAAATCTGCTGCTACTTCCTTCCCAACATTTGATACTATGCTACATGTACTACGCAAACTGAGAGTGATAACCAATAACAGACATCCTTGAACTTGGTTATTGCTGCAGAGCTTGTAAGGATCTATATATTTGCCTTATTTCAGCATAAACAGCCTTCGAACATCTAGTCTGTACCTCTGCAGCTGCTTTGCTTTTTGCAAATGGCAGATTGTCCATGAGCATAGATATTTGTATGTTCTTTTCGCTCACTTTCATGCTGGATTATAAGCCAGCTCAGCCTGTTCGGTTTAATGAAATACTGGTCTGCGCAAACTTTTGCATTATGTAGGATCTTGTATATAAAGGCTGTGAAAACAGGACTAGTCTGATTCACACCTGTTAAAGCTTATTGTGCAGTGAAATGAATGTGAAGTCCGAGCGGAGTCCGTTGTCATTACGCATGTAGAAAGCAGCACGACTTATTGAAGGGTCTTCTTTGTAGCTATTAAATACAGTGTCATAGAAGCTTTTTTGTCTAAAAACTACAAAGTTTATGAACAATATGTTCAGTATGGTTTCCGAACATTCCCATTCTGACGACAAAACCAACAGGAACATGAAGAAATGAAGATTTTTTTTTTTCGGCCATTCCTGACATTTCTCTCTTTTCACTGTTTGTCTGTTTAACTACGGCAAGCCTCATAATAATGTAAATGTTGTATTTACATGTATATACAGTATATTTCCTCTTTTTATTTTTGTAGAATGTAGATATGAAATGGCTCTTGAGCCTCATTCATACTATGCTATTTGTGGAAAAGTTCAGACAATTAGTCATTCAACATTTGTTTATTGTAAAAAACAAACAAACAAACAAAAAAAAACACCTCTGATGCCTTAAACAGGCTTTCTAGGCTTTTTTCGGTTTTGTCTCCTGTCGTCCAATATTGAGGAGACTAGTTGTGCATGTGTGAGGCGTGCAAATGAGTGAAAGAGTGAGATGGATTGTTAGCGTGTGTACCTTTTTATTGACTAATTCACTGTGAATCCCTCTTGTGATTGTCAATAACATGGCTACCAAAACGACAGGGCGTATCTTTTAACTCAAACTGGCCAAAGGCAAAAGAAACTATCAGGGCACTGATATGGAATATTAATGTTTGGGCTTAGTTGGATTTAGTGTCTGCGAAGTTACGGATTCACACGAGGGATGCTGAATTCAAAGCCTGTGAAAAGGTCATTTAAAGATTGACACCTCTGTGGTTCACTTTGATGCTTTGTTTTGGTGTTTTTATTGTTATGGATTTAAAGAAAGTTAAATGTAAATGATCTTTTTCTTCCTGTTGATTTGCACAAAGAATATTTTGTAAGAAAATATCTGGGGAATAAGTGTGTTATGTCAATAATTGTGTCACTGAAGTAAGCTTTTTAATGTTTTCTTTTTTTTTTTTTTCTTTTTTGTGTGTTTATGTGTATTAAACGTTAAAGTCACTTTTGTCTGCGTACACTTTGTAATGCCAGAACATCTTATGTCATTAACTGTACAATACTGAAATTCATTATTAACTATATAATACTAAACTCTGCTCTCTGGCTTTAATTTAATTGGTTTTTGATGGCTGCTGCTTTATGCAGCACAAGGACTGGTGTGTCAGTCAATGTTTTGGGTTTCTCCAAATAGAGGCATTTGCAGTGATATACTAGAATTAACTGTGAAAGAAAAAGAAGCCGATTCATTCCATATTCTATAATCTGCTTGATCTGCTTGTTGTTCATTCTCCTCCCATCCTCTGTACAACATTGTTGTGAGATTTACAAAACATACTATGTCAAAGATGCTGTGGTATTTTCAGTTCATCAGTCTGTTGAACTGTTGACAGACAGCGTTTCATTGCGTCTACACACCAAAACAGCTTGTTTGTTCGTCATAGGCTAAATGTCTGTCTGTCTCATTTGAATTCTCAACTTAATTCAGTTTCCATTTTTGCCTGTTGCTTCTTTTACATGTGTGAATGTATTTTCAGAATGTTTTCTCTTGTATTTGTAGAGTTTAATTGCAATGTTTGTGAAGCAAAATGTTTAGTTTACTTTGTATTCCAATTCAGTTTACAATAAAGTTTGTGACTTTTGACAGTTTTGAATCTGACTTCTTTGATGATGACGCAAAATCACAAATTCAGCCTTTTTAATTTGTCTAATAAACTAGAACATCAAGTCTATCTAATAAATATACAGAGCTTTAATGTGAAACAAGCATTTTTGCATAGTGTGAGCGGCAGAGGGGACATGTGGGTTTCACCTCATGGCAGAAACGCTCAAAGGCCTGCAGACAGGGTTCATGGAAGAGATGGGAACAGGACAATAATAGGACATTCCTGTCATCTTTAGATGAGCCCAAGCGGTTTAGGCAAATGGGGCAGTCCTGAACACCCCGCTGGACAGCCTGGTGGAAGCAAGAAAAATAATCATTTGTAATGTTATTTCAGTACTAGGAATTGACAGTAGTAAACATGGACAACAGTAATATTGCCTGCTAGTGAGAATTAAACTGATAATGCCCATCCAGTTGCTTTCAATGAGGTGCTAAAATGTCAGCTACATAATATAAATCATAGAGTATCCATTTGCAAATTTTGCCCATGGCCTATTACAATTAAACATTAATTGCGCACTTCCCATAAAATGTGCTTTCAGGGACAATTCTTGACTTTTAAGAGACTATAATTATTCAAAATGCACAATGATTTAATGCTGGTGGGACACCACACTGACACCAGCAATCAGTAGCGCAGCTCAATCAAATCACTGCCCTGCTTCTGTTGATCAGACGACTATTTACGTATTACGTACTAACTGAAAATTCAAAATATTATTTTTATCAGCACTGTTGTTTGAGATTGAATATAACTGACTGCACCGTGCTAGGTGCCAAGTTGTGCTAGATTTGTTCTGGTTAACTGTGGTCTGCTGCTTATTATTATTGGTACTCCATTATTAATAACGGTTCTTATTATTATCAATGTTAAAAATGTTTTTTGCTTATTTTTGTGGAAATCATGATACATTTTTTTCAGGATTCTTTGCTAGATAGAAAATTCCAAAGAACAGCATTTGTAACATTATGAATGTCTTTATTGTTTTAATGTCTTTTTTTGCTCTTCTTTCTCCCATCTCCTTTATAATCTATTTATAGATATGAAAAGGTTTTGAACAGTAAGATTTTTAATGTTTTTTAAAGAAGTCTCTTTTGCTCACCAAGCCTGCATTTATTTGATCAAAAGTACAGCAAAAACAGTAAAATTGTAAAATTTACTAAAATAATTGTTTTTTTTCTTTGAATATATTTTAAAATGTAAATTATTCCTGATTCCAAAGCTGATTTTTTTAGCATCATTACTTCAGTCACATGATCCTTCAGAAGTCATTCTAATATTCTGATTCTGAAAAAAACATTTATTATTATTATTATGTTAAAAAACAGCTGAGTAGAATTTTTTCAGGTTTCTATGAATAGAAAGTTCAGAAAAATGGCATTTATCTTAAATAAAAATCTTTTGTAACATTATAAATGTCTTTATCAATGCGTTTGACTTTACATAAAAGTGATAATTTCTATAATTTCTCTCCCACCCACCCCCCAAAAAAATATACTGACTGACTTTTGAATGGTGTAATGTATAATGTTACAAAAGCTTTTCTATTCATCAAAGAATCCTTAAAAAACTGTTTCCTTACTTAACTGTTGATAATAATAATAAATAATAAATGTTTTTGAACAGCATGATTTCTGAAGGATCATGTGACACTGAAGACTGAAGTAATGATGCTGAAAATTTAGCTTTGATCACAGGAATAAATTACATTTTAAAATATATTCAAATAGTAAGCAGTTATTTTAAATAGTAAAAATATTTCATGATTTTACCGTTTTGCTGTATTTTGGATCAAATAAATGCAGGCTTGGTGAGCAGAAGAGACTTCTTAAAAAACAAAAAATCTTTTGGCTGGTAGTGTATCCTGTGATTATTTGAATTATTTTTAATATTATGTTCTTTCTTTATTTCCTCTCTTTGTCTATTTATGTTTTTTCTTTTCTCTCTCTCTCTTTTTGCTCTCAAACAATCTACTTTCACTTCAATTAATTAAATGTAAATTTAACGCAACTGTGATTTTGTTTTGCCTTTGTTTATAGTCAGATTTGCTTTATATTTACAGCACTGTTTTCCTCTGTATATCTTATTTTCTCTTGTTCTAAAAGCAAATAAAAAATACTGTCACTTTTGATTCATTTATCCTTGCTACCCTACAATTAAAGTATTATTTTCTTAAAAAAAAAAACAAAAAAAACAAGCATCTGAATGGTACGTATTACAGTCTCCACAAAAAATTTTAAGAACACACTGACCCTTCAACACTGAGAATGAGAATAATAATAATAAATGTTTTTCGAGCACCAAATGAGCATTTTAATACATTTTCTTAAGAAAAAGACTAAAGACTGGAGTAATGGCTGCTGAAAATTCAGCTTTCCCATCACAGGAATAAATTACATTAAAAAAAATCTAATTAAAAACATCATTTTAATTTATAATAACATTTCACAATATTACATTATTTTTATCAAATAAATGCAGCCTTGGTGAGACGACAAAAAAGTTCTCAATTATCTCAAACTTTTGACCGGTAGTATAACGTTAATTCGTATTCATCATCATACTAAATTCTTTATTAGCAAGCACATGCTTTCTAGGCCTCTGAAATGCTGATTCTGTGAAATGAAAAAAAAAAAAAAGACATGCCCATGAACAGACGCACACCTTGTGCTCGGTGAGTGTGTTTTCCTGCTACATTATCAGGGCAAAATGATTAGCAGATTTATGACGGCCGTGTGCAGCTCGTATCGCAGTTGTAGTTCAGTTGAATCTAACAGAAGGTAGGTGTGCAGCCATAATCATTAACTGACTGTCAAGCTTCCTTTATTCAGCAGAGGCCAATCGCTTCGCACGAGAACGTTTCATAATTGTTCGTTCTGTTTGTCTGGGTGGGAACGGGTTGGTTCTGACTTGAACTCTGCTAACTCTAGGTTTGAGAGTCTCAAGTTATCTGCCCGACCTCTCATCCAGAAGATAAAAAATGAGCGTTTCCTTTTTTAGTGGACGGCTGCCATTGGCTGCCTCAGCACAATAACAATGAGGCCCACTGAAATGCCAAATCTTTTCTTCAGCTCGCATGTAATGAAAGGCTAGGCGTGCATTATCCGCGCAGCTTGTGTTTTTTAGTAAACACGGTGGATTATTTCCACTCATTCATTAGCAAGGTAAACAACCATCTCGTGGAGGGTTTGATACTGTTGAATTGGAACATCTGTGCCGCCAGCGCGGCTCGAGTGCTCTGGGACAGGTGGCGGCACGTCGGGCGAAGGGCAGGACCGAGGAGCGACTGCAGAGAGGGATTAGAGGCATTGATGAGCTGCTCTTTTATAAAAGTACTCTGGTATTTCAGTCTCCGTCTGCGTGTGTAGGTGAAGGAGCAGCGGCATTAGCGCAAACCTTCTCTTGAGCTTCCAGCCAGTCCTTATCCTCCATTTCAGACGCGCTCGCGTACTTGTCGGCGAAGCGGCGCAGGATGTCGTGGCTCGCGGCCACGGAGCGATCGATATCGCTCAGGAAGGCTTCCACGTCCGTGCTGCATGACTGCACCAAGCTGTCGTTCATCTCCTGAAACTGATTAAGGAAAGAAATGACACGAAAATGGCTTTCGGGCAGACATGACAAGGCAAACTGATGTTCCGTCATAACATAGATCAATTCTGAGTCTTGTGCTGACAATGAAAAGCTGTTAACAGCCAGATCAATAGCCATGTGAATGGACGTATAAAAGGAAACTTTCTGGACGATCCCAGAAATTGACCTGCAAGATTAAGCATGCACAAGTACGCACACACATCCTGTGGCGGCTATTGCAGCGAATGACATCAGTGCTTTCTTTATAGCTGTATTTGATCAGTAATTAAACAGACGTTAAGCGTTTCACGGAGTTCAAAAGTAGACCTTCCTAAAGAAGGACAAACAACACTTGGCACTGTGAACTCTGCCTCCTCACATTCAGGGAAAGGAGGGGGCAGCTACAATCAATCTTAATGTCACCGATTTAACTTTCTAATATGTTGACTCAGTGAGGTACCTGAGGGGGGAAAAAACGAGCGACTAGTTGATTGAAAACCTATCTGAGAGCAAAGCGATAAGCATACTACATTCTTTCTCTCTTTGTTCCATGTTGTTTAGCTGGTTAACTGCTTCCTGGTGTGCCAAAGGTCCAGAGAAACGCATGCAAGAACCAGAAATAAACCATTAACTCATGTGCAAGTCACAAGCCAAATAATCCACGTAATATCGCGCCAATGTTATATCATGGCACTAGCCATACCAAGATTATGCGTCTGAACCCCAAGAGAAAAAATGAGTAAGTTGCTTCAAAAACAGGGTCAAAAATTGTATTTTTCCATGGAATTGCATTTTTTACATTCGTGAGTAGGCCTCCAAAACAATTAATCGCAATTAATCGCATTCAAAATGAAACTTTATTTTTACATACTATATGTGTGTGTACTCTTATGTATATTTATTATGTATATATAAATACACATAACATAAATATATTACATTTATATATTAAATATTTATGTTTATATATAATATAAATTATATACAAGTATAAATATATATACATATATGTGTATTTATACATAGCAAATAAACACAATACACACATATAGTATGTAAACTTAAACTTTTATTTTGAATGCAGTTAATCGTGATTAATGCTTTGCAGCCCTATTCGTGAGGCCAATTTTTATAATCACCTTATTATTATACTTTATTGTCTTCAATGTCAAATACTTACATTTATCTAACTGCTTTAATCAACATTTTAAACTGTTAATAACAATAGACTGTTTAAAATTTGATCTAAAGGGCTGCAATATTATGACAAACAACATTATTATAGATTATTGCGCTTTATATTGTAATAATGATTAATAATATCGATATAGAAAACAATAGAAAATGCTTTTGTTTCGTTTTGGGCACCTCACATTCTGGCTTCACAGACTAACATGTCTGTCCATGACGTTAGCTAAGTCTAGCACAAGTTATGCAAAAACTCCTGTTATGAACACTGAAGCTACTAAATTATTCTTTTATTTACATCGTATCTACACTGTGTTGCTTATGATGAGGGAATTTGCGAGCTTGCGTACTCATTAACAGCTCTGGTGTTTTCAGCACTGACTAATCTATGTGCCTCTGATTGGCCGATTCATTCTTAAGTTCAACAGAAATGCGTTTGATTGGTTATAAGGCTCAACGATGCACAAAACAGCGCACAAAACCAATCTGATGCAGTGTGAGCGAATCTAAATGTAATTCCACGAATTGACACTTTTCATTAATTTTCACATTTCATTTTAATTGTGACAGATGTGATACATTGTTTAATTGTGCAGGAGCATTTTTTTGCCCCTTTGTCTAGAATTTATAAGGCATTTAAGTTCATTTTTGCATTTTTGCCACAAGCTCATTTCCAGAACAAAACTTTACAGATAATGTACTCATCCCCTTGGCATCCAAGATGTTCATGTCTTTCTTTCTTTAGCTGTAAAGAAATTATGTTTTTTGAGGAAAACATTTCAGGATTTTTCTCCATATAATGGATATCTATGGTGCCCCCAAGTTTGAACTTCCAAATGCAGTTTAAGTGCAGCTTCAAAGGGCTCTAAAGGATTTCAGCCGAGAAAGAAAGGTCTTATCTAGTGAAACGATTGGTTATTTAAAAAAAAAAAAAAAAAAAGACAATTTAAATACTTTCTACCTGCAAATGCTTGTCTTGGTCTAGCTCTGTGTGAACTGTGTATTCCAACTTCAAAATCATCCTACATCGCTGCAGAAGTACCGAACCAGTGTTTACAAAGTTAACATGCAAAGAAGATCAAGTGCCCTTTACAAAAAAGGGCGATGTAGGACTATTTTGAAGTTGGTTAAAAAGTATATAAATTGTAATTTTTCTTTAGAAAATAACCAATCAATTTGCTAGATAAGACCATTTGAAGCTGCATTTAAACTGCATTTTGTTAAAGTTCAAACTCACAGGCACCACATAAGTCCACTATATGGAGAAAATTCCTGAAATGTTTTCCTCAAAAAAAATAATTTCTTTACGACTGAAGAATGAAAGACATGAACATTTTGGATGACAAGGGGGTGAATAAATTATCTGTAAATTTTTGTTCTGGAAGTGAACTTATCCTTTAATTTCCGATCCTGTTCAATAACATTAAGAATAATAATAAACTTAATTTGTATAGCACCTTTCATACAATGCAGCTGAGTGTTTTACAGTAAAAAAGCATTACAATAAGTACTTTCCATGAAAACAAGTACAAATACTATAATTACTATAACTACTTCATATTGGTAATAAAATAATCTAAAATTTGTATATGTGACCCTGGACCACAAAACCAGTCAAAAGTATCATTTTTTTTTTAATTGAGATTCATCCGAAGATGAATGAGACATCATCCAAAAGCTGAATAAATAAGCTTTCCATTAATTATGGTTTGTCAGGATAGGACAATACAGTATTTGGCTGAGAAACAACTATTTGAAAATCTGAAACCTGAGGATGCAAATCACCCTTAAAGTTGTCCAAATGAAGTTCTTAGCAATGCATATCACAAATCAAAAATTACGTTTTGATATGATTACAGTAGGAAATGTACAAAATATCTTCATGGAACATGATCTTTACTTAATATCCTAATGATCATTTTGACGCATACAATGTATTTTTGGCAGTTGCTACAAATATACCCATGCTACTTAAGACTGGTTTTGTGGTCCAGGGTCACATATATAAAATGCATAAAAATGGAAAAGACAAAGAAAACAACACATAGAATGCTTTTAAAAAATAAATTTGTTAATTAAATGCTTAAGTAATTTTTTGTTGTTGTTTTTAGCTTTCCATTAAAAATATTTAGTGATCTTTGGATAAAATGTTTGCTAAATTAATACATTTGATGTAAATGTAGATCATGTCCCCTTTTTTACTGCCACTCCTGCCACTAACTAACTAGCATTTGGCTATTAGCTGTTCAGCAATCACAACTGAACCATACTGAGTCACTAATAGTACACAAAGGATACAATACTGTCACAGGGGTCAATGCATAGAACTGTATGCTTTTAAATAAAAACACTCTGCTTTTGAAAGCAGTTTCAGAATATGGCTTGGAGTCTGGAATACTGCTGTCAGTTCCAGAACCATAAGCAAGACTTGACAGTTGCTGCCTCACTAGATGGCAACCTTTGCTTTCCCTGGGCTAATGCATGGGGACTTCTGTGTGGGATAATGAGGGGGCTGCAGGGACAGACGTCTGTGTCAGTGAGGTCCCTGACCAACAGCTTCTAACCACTTTCACCTGCTATCAGTATCCTGCACTCTGAAGGGTCAAAGAGTGCACGAAAACCACTATGGAAAATAACATTTTTGAAACAAAAACTGTTTAAGCCTTCATTTCTAAACACACAAATCTAGTACAAAATTTATTATTTTTCATTTGGTGTTTTACTCTCTCAGACTACCTCTTCATTTTGCAGAATAATTTTGCTAAATTACCAGACAAACCATATTTTTGGCAGTAAAATTCAAAATATTATAAGTATTCTAAATATATCAAGAATACAATTATCTAATTAATGAACTAAAAATGCTATTGTACTGAAGAGACCGAAGTGTCAACGAACAGACTGAAATTTTCATTATGTCTCAATTAAAGTTACCTTTTTTTCAAAGAATCTTCGTCTTAGTTGAGGGTCTTTCGGCAGCACGTACTTCTTTATGTCGCTGTACCATTTGCGAACAAGGTAGCCGCGCCAGAAAGCCTGTATTCTGAGATTTGAAAAAGAAAAACAAACAGTAAAAGAAAACAGTAACAAGATTAAATGGATGTAGACTGTGCATCCACGTGATCTTCACATCTTTACCTGACGGCACACTTTTCCCGATAGAGACGAGCACCATCATAGATCACCCTTGTCTCGTACTGCTCCGTCCTGCACATTGGGCAGCTCTTCCTGCCTGAGAACTTCTCAAAAGACTTCAGACACACCTGAAATTAGAGACACAAAGGGACTAAATCACAAACTCATAAGGTGTTATTAAAGTCTGCGTGCCAATTAATGATGTTGAAAGGATCTGTAATGACTTACTTTGTGAAATACATGAGAACAGGAGAGTAGAACCTAACCAAAGACCACAAAAAACATAATTAAGGATCAATAAAATTGCTTTCCTAACTATTTTAATTAGCGATTCTATAAAAATAGAAAGATCAAATATAGCAGTTCCAGCATGTTACTCAAAAAATACAGCATGGTAATGAATCGATCAAGGGGGCCAGTGTGTTTATGTACAAAAAGATGTCCTTTTTTTCGATTAGTCACCAGAAACAGCAGCTGAGAGCATATGTATACATACTGTTGGTCTACTGCCTATAGAGTTCAGTCTAGCCGCCACCAGCTTGTCTGATAATCTACATGCATTCAGTCTTCATTAGACTGTATTCATGCACAAACTTCCCACACCACATTAACAAACAAAAGAGCAGGTGAAGCAGCTAGCTAACTTGTTAACAATGCAGTCGTTCCAAACTTTATGTTTTATATATTTTTATTATACTAATATTTCTCAAACCAATTTGTATTATGTAGTTAATAATATTTCAGACTTTCAATAATTTTGTTAATGCATAACTTATATACAATCTACTTTCATGCATCTAATCTTTATCCCTACAAAAAATTAGTTTATGCTAACGATAATTGTTTTGAGAATCATACTTCCAACTAATACATATAATATTTAAAAAAAATGTATATATATTAATACAATACAATAATAATAATACAATACTCATTGCTTTTTTTGCAGATTTTGAAATAATTTAAAACCTATAATTAAACACTGAGGTGATTAACACAACACATATAGACACACACTCAAACCAATATTTACATCATGTGACTAAGGCAAATTTGTTGTCTTTGCTGCTCTGAACAGCTGATCTTTTTTCCCAGCATTCTGAAGGAGATTGGCATCTTAAAAGGGAATTGAGAAGCTGTAAAAATGGCATGTTGACCTTTCACAGTGACCTAACTACATCATTCATGATACAGTTGAGTTACAAGACATTATGGTAAATTTGTAGTTACAGAACACTAAAAAGAGTGTTTCGTGTACATGTGTATATTGGAAAAAGCAAGGCTTCTGTTGACTGACAGAATATGGGAAAGCACTGCAGGAACTCAAGAAGATGAGAAAGAAAGAGGACATATAGTAAGTGAGCAGATAGAGGGAAAGTTAAGCTCTCTTAGGAACAATCAAGAGTGCTTATTTCTTTCCTATTTTTGTAATGCATTACATTTCTGCATAAAACAGAGAAATATAATATTTATCTTTTAGAATGTTTCAATAATAGGCTACATACTTCATTGTCAAAAAAAGTATGGAAGCCTGTTTCCACCACTGAATAAAAAAAAAAATAATTGCGACTTTTTATCTCACAATTCTGACTTTTTCTCTAGCCATTGTGAGAAAAAAGTCATAATTGTGAGTTTATATCTCGTAATTCTGACTTTTTTTCTCAGAATTGCATTATATAAACTCGCAATTCTGACTTTGTTTACATCATGCAGTTCTGACTTTTTTCTACAAATTGCAATCTAAACTTGCAATTGTGACTTTTTTCTCACAATTGCATGATATAAATATGCAATTCTGAGAAATAAAGTCTGAATTGCGAGATATAAACTTCTGAAAAAAATTCTGACTTTTTTTCTCAGAATTGAGTTCTTTCGTCAGAATTGTGAGATAAAAAGTTGCAATTCTGAGAACATATCAGTCTTTTTTTATCAGTCACAATTCTGACTTTATTTTTTGCAGTTGCAAGTTTATATCCTGCAATTCTGACTTTCTATACTATTATACTATTCAGACTTATAATTTTATAACTTAAAATTGTGAATTTATATCTGACAATTCTGACTTTATTTCTCAGAATTGCGACTTTATTTCTCACAACTGCGAACTTATGTCACACAATTCTGAGAAAAAAGTTAGAATTGTGGTATTTAAACTCACATTGCATTGAAATCTGCAATTACCTTTTTTATTATTCAGTGGCAGAAATGGGTTTCCAAACTTTATTTACATATATATTAAGTTCACTCCGAAATAAAAATTCTGTCATAATTTTCATAGCTTCATGTCATTCCAATCCCGTATCACAAAGGAAGATATTTTGCAAAATGAGTGCTTTTTCTCATACAATGCATGTCAGTGAGGTGCAATGTTTCTTCAAACGCAAAATAAATAAAATCCATACAGGTTTGGAACAACATAACTGTGAATAAATGAGTGTGTTCCAAAATATTAAGAATACTGGTGCTATAAGTCCTACATCGATTTACCCTTCCTTGTATACTTCAGCTTATCCACCTTATTTTTCCCATAAGAGTGGGTGCAGCCATTTGTAAATTTTTTGTGTCTGGCTTCCTGTCTCATTCACTTCCAGCTATTTTTAGCTGCACAAAAAGCTTGTTTTGTTGCTTGATATTGCAAACTGGTGTGTCTTACCATATTATTTTGATGTATTATCTTAATTATGAACACACTGGTTTATAGTGCAAACTGTTTTACCATTTACTGCACTTCGATATTCTTCTCATTATTTCCCTTGGGCGGATTAGAAACCGGACGTCTAACACATTACCACAACACAGCTTACTTCCGCATTGAAAAATAAGGTGCACAGAAAGTGCACCTTTGCTTTGAAAGCACATTTTGTAATAATCTCATCAAATGCTAAATCTCTTTGGTTACATTGTGCTGACATATTAATATTTGTACAATTTTGGGATTGTGCCATGAATCACAGGCTAAATGTCATATTTTGGCTTCAGTGTTAATTTTGCACCAACAATAATCATTGCACTTAACTGTCAAATGTAAAAATATTTATTTAAGTTGCATTCAAAATTGAAGAGGGCACATGATTGGGTACGATGCCTTTCAAAGCAGTTATTACCTGTGGCTGCAGACGAAACTCCTCCCTGCATATCGCACAGGGCTGGGTTGAGTCTCCCTCCTGGATGGACCTGGTTTTCACTTCTGCCCACTCTTCTGCTGTTAGTCGTCTTGAGGGAGCTGCCACCAGACCCATCCTTTGGGCTGCATCATCATCAACAACTGAACATTAGCCAGTGTGAGCTTTCAGCAAAACCTAAGCATGAAGCACCATGATCGCAGCCTACCAAGAGTCAGAGGTGGAGGGCCATGATCCAGCACATACTCTCTCTCCTCTTGTCCTTGTGGCTGCTCAGGATATATGATGCACTGCCTTGTTTTATGATTTTTGTACCTCGTAACATGTGCAGCCCCACTGGAAGCATCTGATACAGGGAGGTTGCAGGGAATGCTTCGAACAGGAATGCTTCGTGTGATATGGTCCTGTAGTGCTACAGCTGCTAAAGTCAGCCTCCCGCGCTCTGCCTTACAGCCAAATCCCTACGGAACATGGAGCTGTCAAACTCAGTTAATACATTGTAAACCAGTTTAGACTACTGGGCAAGAAGCATGTTGCCATATTGATGGCCATCCCAGTGTAACTGTATTCTGAATAAATCTCTATTCTGTCAAGGAATCTACTGAATAATTCACAATTCTTATTTATTTATTTATTTATTTTTTTTACACCATTGACTGATTATTTTTCAAGGGTTGTTAAAGATGTGAAATGGGCTGATATTTATTCTCTGTGTCCTGCATTTGATGAGTGCTCAGTTATGATAAACAATCTCAAAATTGTCTTCAGGTCACATACTTCTGTGGGGTCCTGCGACAGTCGACCATCGGCCACTGGGATGAATGGCAAGACCTAGCTGGCTTTTTTCTTGGATGAACTATAGACAAATGGCCGTAAAGCATTTCCAGATTCTGAAACTATTTTAATCCAATGCTTTCAGCCCAGTTCAAACAAATCTTTAAACTTAAACTGTGTGTTCAAGAGCTGCGCTGAAGTCTGTCATATTGATATGGAGAGTCTGGGAATTTGAGGCTGTGTGTCTTACAGCAAGTTCCTTTTTATGAGAAGATTGCATGTTGTTAAATTGAACGTTGCGTCATATGCCAGTGATTTATGAGTACCATAACAATGGTAGATTATATTGTTATGATGATGATGATAATGATTACAGGATTAAATGAGCAGGACTAAATTCGTAAAGCAGAAAAGATTTTTAGTCACCAGTCTCATAAAAGTGTCAGGATTGTAGCATTTTTAAGTAACGTTAACTATTATGCAGTTTATTTTACAGCGTCAATTTATCTTACACCTGTGTCTCACAGAGATATGAAAACAGAGATTAGCTTACAAATAGCTTACGAGCATAGATATCTATGTTTACGAGAACTTGCGAATGTGTCATTGATACGGCGGACAATTGTTTACCATGGCAACTTACACCTGACCGTGGCGGTATCAGAAGAGTAACCATAACAGCTAGCAAGAGCATGTAGACTAGCGGGCAAAACAAAACAAGCGTTCTCTTAAATTATGAGGCGCAAAATAAGCAAGGACGCATTTTGATAACCTTACAAGTCACCCTCTCAAACTAGCTTAACAACACAGAGATGATCCTCAAAAAAGTGAAGAAAAGAAAAGCACCTCACCCGCGGCATTGCTGTCCACAGAAAGAGTGTTTACTTGGTCGCTATGCAACGAAGTTCCATTCAGCGCTGTGTGACGTTCCCACGAGTGAAAATACTTATAAAATTTAAATTCAAAAATACGTTTTTAAAACATTTACTATGTGAGGTCTGAAAACGATGTTCTTTTTTAATATGCACTCGTAAATAATTATTTGGCTAAATAAATTAAGAAACAACCATGTCAGGTTTTTGGATTTTGCTAAAAAATGCCATGAACAACCATTTTTGGTACCCCAAAAAATATTATAGAACAATTCTTAAAATAACCATTTTCTTCGTGTAAAGAAAATGTTAATAAAGAACATTTTTCATTATAAAGACTATTTTGTGGAGTGGAAAGGTTTCATGGATGTTAAAGGGATAGTTCAACCAAAAATGAAAGTTCTGTCATTAATTGCTCACCCTCATGTCATTCCAAACCCGCAAGACCTTTGTTCATTTTCAGAACATAAATTAAGATATTTTTGATAAAATCGGAGAGCTTTCTGACCCTCCATAGACAGCAACCCAGACAGCACAAGGTACATCTGCAAGATATCTGTTAAAGATCATTTGATCTGGAAAGCATCAGCTGTGTACAAACATCTGACAGACGTCTATAAGATGTTAGTTTTACATACATTCTAAATCATAAATATCTTAAAGACATCTAATAGACATCTATTTAACATTCGATAGGAAACATCCTATAGACGTATTACAGATGAGCAAACACTCTAAAAAACATGCTTTGCAGATGTAAATGCAGACATTAAATAGAGGTCTCCGTGAATGAAATGTTCCAAGACCCAGAAACGTAGTAAGGACATTGTTAAAATAGTCCATTAGTGGTTCAATCATAGTTTTACGAAGCTACGAGAAAATATATTAAAAAAAAAAAAAAAAATTCAAAAATTCTGCTCTTTGTGATCCAAGGGTGAACAAAGGTTGTACAGGTTTGGAACAACATGAGGGTTCTTCAAGAAACCACAGATGCCAATAAAGAACCTTAAGAGTATTGAATAACTTATGTTACACTCCTCCTGTCCTTATTTTTTATTTCAAAAAGAACTCACACTTTTATTAGGCCTGCACATCTATTAACTGTTTAAAAGGGTTTGCCTTTTCAGAGATACAATACTCTGTTACAGCCTTAAATATTTCCTTTACATGAAGGTTAATTAGCGGTTAAAACCCATGTACTGTCTGCAATGAGTTGGAGGATCTCATCATCAAGCTTTCATCAAATGCTGAATTCCTCAAAGCTTCTTTGTTCATACCTGAACCATGAGCTCAGGTGTCTCAAAGAGGTCATTCTGAGATGTTAAAAACAACTGCAAAGGAAAACACACACAAGACATTTCACAAGTGATCATAATGTAACGGTGCCTTATTTTATAATTCAGAATGTCCAATAAATTGCACATATTCTGGTTACAGACGCAACTGGTTATGTTTATCACCCGTCACTGGGTCACCCATCACATCAATAAAAGTGGGTGTCTTCAAAAAGAACATTGGACTTCTTTCTCAGTGTGACAGAGGAAAAACGAAAACCATCATGCTTTTTTTCTCTAGACTGATGCATTCTTGAGATTAGCGCAAGAAAAGCACAGCCTATGGCCTTTAATGCCACAGACAAAGGTGTGGAGCAATTCATTTGTGAGGAATTTATCCTCTGAGTGTTCAATCAAAACCTGTCTTCCTCAATCCCCATGACTTGAGGCCCATCATTTGTGTTTTTAAGTAAACAATCACAGTTTTCAAAAAGAAGTACAGTCAAGTCTCTCCATAAAAGCTGCTTTCTTCAAACTGTCATCGAAATGGATCTTAGTACGTGCTTTTATTTTCAACAGGGACTCTGTTTGTTTTCTTCGTCTCTATAAATACCAGTTTAAAGAGCTTTCTATTTAACTTTCTTCTCTGTGAACCTTTTTACCTGCTCTGAAAAAAGAGGGCACTCACCTTGCCGTGCAACGTGTCGATGACCTAAGAAACGAGGGCTGTGGGGTCTGTGGTGTGATGTTTTGAATAGGAAACCTTTGCTGAACTTCTGTGTAAACTTTGCAAAGCACAGACAGCTTAAAAGGGAGAAGTAATCCATCGATTTATCTCTGCTCAAAGAGAAGGGGCAGGCACAATCTGAACAACATGTTCACCTTGAAGTGGGAAAAGATCATTAAGGAGACAGCTTGTTTAAATGTTTGCAGTGAATAGTGGATTATGATTTACTGAATAATTTGAAACGTCAATGAAGAAATTCCTTAAGAATTGTTGATCATTTATGCTTTTGAAGCATTGGTTCAACAGCTTCCAATCAAGTCAGGTGATGTTAGGCCATTAGCCTGATGGCTTTCAGAAAAGTCACGCAGCACAAAAGCCTGTTCAAAGCCCCTGATTGCATGACTCAGTAGCTGGAATGAATGAATGAATGAATTCATTTTTAAGAAGTCATTTTTACCCGGCCCATAGCTGACCGTTTGGACTGACAGGATTTCTTCTTCTTTTTGAACACAAATTTCAGGCTCAAATTATTTCCAAATACTAAATTCTAATTCTAAATTTGATGCAACTAATAAAGATATGATTAAGATTAAGCTCCAGTTTACATTGATGTTATAGCTCAAATGGAAAGAGCAAGAGTTATAATGAAGCACATGTTAATAATTTCAGTGGTGGAAATCATATGAATTATTCCAGGGGTGACGACCAGCCATTGTCCAATGCTTCCTGTGCTTCCTTCTTATATAATACAACATACTTCATCAACCAGTTCAGATGGGGGCTAATCAAAAGGTTATTGCTACTGTGGGGTTTTTTTTGTTGTTGTTTCACTGCTGACTAAGTAAACTTGTAAAAAGAAAAAGAAAACAGTCTTTGTCTGTAAAGACGGAAGGCGAAATAGTTTGAACATGTCCACTGAAAATGAAATACAAATCACTGTGTGCTTTTGCGTCTTTTTATTTCATTTGCTAAGTGCTACATTACCTCATGCTTTGGACCTCACAAAAGATTTCCCATAAATCTCCTGGCGGCTGAGAGTAATCGATCAGGCGGTTTGATTAACCTGTCTGAAGGGTCCTCCCACAGTACTACAGGTCTTGGCTGGCTCTGCGTATGGCTTGTTGGAAATGTTCGTTGTCAGTTAGCCTGGCCGAGCTCAGACTGCAGAGGATAAATTCTGGGGCCGACCTGAGCTGGAGGAACATCTCTGCATTCATGTTGTACATAATTTTGGTGATGGCTTGTGGATCAATAACACTGCAAGTGATGCTTTTACTGTTTGTCTCTTTGGTCACATGTTACTTCCTGCCCATCAACACACCTCATCCACTTATACGACATATAATAATAAGTCTGGATGCTTTGCACTCGCTCTCATAGTCTGTAAGGACTTGCTCTGTGTGCCAAGTGGATTTCACTTGAATGTCGCAGTGGTGCCCAGCAATCTGCAACACACTTGCGAAGCCATCTCGTCCCCATAATGGCCAATAATTGAGCAGAATCCATCACAGGGGCTGAAAATAGACTGCCATAATGGCCATAAATTGTAGGCCAGGAGAGATTAACACACGGAGCCGTGCCGACCCTGCTGTGCCTGAGAGTCTCCAGTACCTCCAGCGACAAGCTTGTCTTGTTCTCTTCTGTCACCTGCTGATTTCATACATAGGGCCAGCGATTAAAATTATAGCTCCTAAAGCATGAGGCCTTGTGCTCCTGGCGGGTGGATGTGTGGGAAGAGCTGTGCTAATGCCCACCATACAGTATACTGAAGTTAGTTTTCTGTGATATCTCGCCTGTCTGGGTTTAATTCCATCGAGAGTACGTTGGAATGGAAAAAAGGAAGCTGACAGTCATCTGGGTAGCCTCAGGTGGTTTGATGGCTTACTTTAACCCCCTAAATGTTAAAAGCATAAAGAGTAAATTTGCATAGAAGATTAGTGTTTTCACCGAGTGTGGATTTATTATCCTCATCATTAATGTTCAACCCCCTCTCATATATACACAAACAACCAGAGAGGGTAATTAACTCATCTCATTTGAGGCAGAAGTTTAAAGCCCAAAGACTTCCTTACAAGTCCCACATTAATCATGGCTTATTTCATGTGATTGAGTGAATGAATGACTGAATGATGGAGGCTGACGTTTGCCTTGGGTCGATGGAATGTGTTTGTGGTAAAATGTCGTAAATGCAAAAGATCTCTGAGCAAGGAATATAAATATGTCCCAAACCGCTCACTAGAATTATCACATAATTTGGGACTTTCCGCGTCTACCGTAGGGCAACACCCTTCCAACTCACTGCGTTATGCCCCGAGTGTGAGTTTGGTTAGGTTTTATTTGTGGTTTCCGAACATTATCTCTCTATGCAAAACAGTTTGCCTGATAAAGTAAATCTGAGTGCAGGCAGCAGTTCTGTAAAGATGTGTTCATTTCACACAGCCGTGGTTTGAGGTTTGATAAACGTAAATGCATGGTCTACCATTAAAGTGCTTATATATGTGTGTGCTTTATATATTTTACTTATACACTACCAGTCAAAAGTTTTTTGAAAAATTTTAAATGTTTTTTTTTTAAAGAAGCCTCTTCTGCTCACCAGGCCTGCATTTATGTAATCTAAAATATAGCAAAAGCAATAATATTGTGAAATATTTTTACTATTTAAAATAACTGCTTTCTATTTGAATATATTTTAAAATGCAGTTTATTCCTGTGATCAAAGCTACATTTTCAGCATCATTACTTCAGTCTTCAGTGTCACATGATCCTTCAGAAATCAGTCTGATTTGCTGTTCAAGAAACATTTATTATTATTATTATTATCAATATTTTAAAACAGTTGAGTACATATTTTCAGGATTCTTTGATCAATAGAAAGCATTTATCTGAAATTAATAGCTTTTATAACATTATACATTATACCATTCAAAAGCTTCAGTATAATTTTTTTAAATTTTATTTTATTTTTTTGAAAAGGAATTATAGAAAAAGCAATAAAGATAAGTGTTACAAAAGATTTCTATTTCATATAAATGCTGCTCTTCTGAACTTTCTATTCATCAAAGAAACCTGAAAAAAAAATTCTACTCAGCTGTTTTCAACATAATAATATTAATAATACTAAATAAGCAGAAAATCAGCATATTAGAATGATTTCTGAAGGATCATGTGACACTGAAGACTGCAGTAATGATGCTGAAAATTCAACTTTGAAATCACAGGAATAAATTACATTTTATAATATATTCAAAGAAAAAAAACAATTATTTTAAATACTAAAAATATTTCAAAAATGTTACAGTTTTTGCTGTACTTTTGATCAAATAAATGCAGGCTTGGTTAGCAGAAGAGAATTCTATAAAAAACATTAAAAAACTTTTGACTGGTAGCGTATATGTAAATCACTGTTTGTTGCTAATTAATAACTGCCTCGAGAATCCTAATCTTCTATAGCCAATATTATTTTGATTATGAGCATTTTCAGTTATCATATTTTCAGCTTGTTTCAAATGTGACTTTTGACTCCAGTCACAGACAGCTCTTTCCATTTGTTTGTTTTGTTTAATGTTCTCTCACACTCCATATCCAAATGATTGGACAGATAAGCACAGTTCTTGAAAAAGAAAAAAGCCTAAATGACACATGTTGCCTCACTGTTCAGCAGGCGAGTCATTCAGCACGCCTTTGATACTTCAAAGCGTGTTGAGGTTGTGCCAAAGGAGAGCACTACTTTAGACTTGTGTTGTAATTTCAGACAGTGATGACAGACAAACTATCAGTGCATATTTACTTGTTTTTCAACCTACCAAATATTCAGTACATAGAACCACTTTGCCTTTTATTGCTCATATTGACATATACGTCTTCTGTACATTTGTTTTTCTGTACCCTCAGTCAATATGATTACAATATGATATGTTGTTTATGTACTTTACATCATTTCCACTACACAGTAGTAGATTCTGAATGTAAATGTTGATTTTTCTAGGCTTTGGATGCTTCAAATAGTTTCCTGAACAGGTCCAGTGGAAATCACAATCCCTCCGAGAAATTCTGTGCTTATAAATGTAGTGACATGTGACCGACGCTTGATAATAGCGTTTCGATATGGGGCGTTGAAACATCCTTCATCCATACCACAACATCTGAAGCATCTATTTGACATAGGCTGTGACAGGGAAAAACTGAAAGTTTGATATGCTCTGTTGCAGATCGTTAATGTTGAGAAAACAAAATGTCTTGCCTTGAATTGCAGTGATGTACATTCACACTAAAGACACGGGAAGCTTTACACTAGGGATAAAAGTAATGTGTCAGACCGAAATGTAGTGTCATATTAAGAGTAAAAATGTTGGAATCTGTATGGCATACTCATCATCTGCTGTAATATAGATTAAGTCAGTTTGGAAATGTAAAAAATGACCACCTGCCCTGCACTGCATCGATCAGCCTGATGATACATTTATCATTTTATTATTAAAGTTGTATGACATTTGTTCAGCACTGTGAATGAATAAAAGATGGATATGTTTTGACTTCTTGTTTAAACAAATCTGCACAATATGTCAGCATGTGGGGAAACTTATTATTATATCAGTTGGAACGGAACGGTCTTAGGCACTAACAAATGCTCAGCCACAAATTTTCAGATCAGTCTGGTCCATTTTTGTTTCAGCTAAAAATTGCTCCAAAATTCTAATAAAAATGTTCTATTATGTATTATGAAAAGTATTGTGAGCTGTGCTAAGATCGTCTGTAGGATTCATACATCTCTGATTAGGAAAAAGCCTATTTTACAAGTCACGCTCAAATGTTACAAAACGGTCAAGGGGTTATGAACCTAGACATTTCAATGAGATTCCGTCTGTTGCGTGTTAATGACTGGTTGATAGCCTTAGGAGGTGACAGCCGGTTGGCTGCCAGCCTGACCCTGCCATCCGTGCCGAGGTAAACAGGTGCGTCTCTCATCACTTTACACCCCCTCAGCTGTATATCTTCGACAGCATGAATATGGAAGAAAGAGAAAATTAAAAAATGTTCCATATGTCTTAAATCACAGTTCACAGATCACAAGTTCTTCCCCTCACCTCATTCATCTAGAGCTCTAAGGCATTAACTCTGTAATGGTCCGCTCACCTTTTCTTTACTCCTGGTGTACTTCCAGATGTTTTATTGTTTTAGAGTAACAGTCATGTCATGTCGGCTAACTGTAGTAAATATTACCAAAAAAAGCACTGACAGCTTAATAAGACATTAAACCATTCAGAGAAAAGGCCTATTAGCTTTTTTATAGGATGGGTTCTATTTATATAAATTCTATTCTGCATTCGCTTGTACTTTTTATACCTTTACCTGCCTTTCTGTGCTCCAAATATCAAAAGGTGCATTATGAACAATATTGGCAGGGGGAAGAAAAATGCCTTGGGCCTTGACAGCTTCGATTGGCTGATAGTTTTGTCTCACATTACAGTGTTGAACCATCGGGCCCATCCACGTGTCAGGGAAGGGAAATGGAAGATCAAGGGCAGATGAGAGTGGCGTGTTTACATTTTTCTCTGATGTTCCACTCTCCACATCTCTCATCCAGCTCTGTGAATCAATAAAGGATGGATGAAGTGGAGGAGGAGATCCAGTTCACATAACCCTTCAGCACGGTGAACAAGCTTTGTGAGCTTTATCACGTCAGCAGGCTTGTGGATTTTTCTCCTGTTGGGGAATTACAATGAATCACTCATCCCAATTTGGAAATATGGAAAAAAAAGACCTAAAGCTACTTCCGCTCGTGTGATATTTTATGCTATATCATATACTTTGATTGTAGCATACATTTGTCCTCAGTTTACGGAGGAAAACTGAAAGAAGTTACTGTAACAAACTGAAATCACAGCAATTTAAAATACTCATAATGATTCTAGTTAAATGGTCATTTAATGTTTTTTTTAGTACTTTCAAAAAATAAATGCTTGGGGGAGAAAAAACAAACAAAAAAATGCAATTCAATTGCCAAAAGATAAGACAATTTCAGTAACAGACCAGTAGGCCTATAAAAGCTTTTACAGGGATATTCTCAGTCTGTCAAAGCTGCATAAATGCAACCAAATAATTCACATGTGTATGGTGCTGCTGACGCAGAAAAAAAAAAAAAAAAAAAGTATTCATGTAGCTTCATAACATCGCGGTTGAACCATTGATGTCACCTGGACTATTTTAATGATGTACTTAGTACCTTTCTGGGCCTTGAACATGTCAGTTGCATTGCTGTCTATGCATGCAGGGACAGAAAACTCTCGGATTTCATGAAAAATACCTTTAATTTGTGTTTAGAAGATGAACAAAGGTCTCACGGGTTTGAAACGACATGAGGGTGAGTAATTAATGGCAGAATTTTAATTTTTGGGTGAACTATCAACCTTACTAAACAAACAAAAATGTGGTAACACAAGTCATTCATTAAAGGAGAAGTTCACTTCCAGAACAACAATTTACAGATAATGTACTCACCCTCTTGTCATCCAAGATGTTCATGTCTTTCTTTCTTCAGTCGTAAAGAAATTGTGTTTTTTGAGGAAAACATTTAAGTTTTTTCTCCATATAATGGACTGCTATGGTGCCCCAAGTTTGAACTTCCAAAATACAGTTTAAATGCGGCTTCAAACAATCCCAAATGCTGTTGTAAACAGTCCCTGTCGAGAAAGAGTCTTATCTAGCGAAACGATTGGTTATTTTCATTAAAAAAATACAATTTTAATACTTTTTAATCTCAAACGCTCGTCTTGTCTTACTCTCCCTTAGCTCTGTGTATTCTGCCTCAAGACAGTTAGGGTATGTTGAAAAACTCAGACCGTATTTTCTCCCTCAACTTCAAAAATCATTTCAAAATCATCCTACATTGCTGCAGAAGTTAGGACCCAGTCTTTGCAAAGTGAACATGCAAAGAAGATCAACCACCCTCAACAAAAAAGGTGAAACAGTGATATAGGACGATTTTGAAGTTGAGGGAGAAAATTCAGAGTTTTCGACATACCCTAACTGTCTTGAGCTAGAATACACAGAGTTCAGGGAGAGTAGGACAAGATGAGCGTTGACATTAAAAAGTATATAAATTGTATTATTTTTATGAAAATAACCGATCGTTTCACTAGATAAGACCCTTCTTCCTCGGCTGGGATCGTTTGAAGCCGCATTTAAACTGCATTTTGGAAGTTCAAACTCGGGGCACCATATCAGTCATTCACTAAATCGCTCTGGGGTGCGTTTCCCAAAACCAACTATAGTCACAAGTTCCGTCATTACCAATAGAGTTCAATGGACCTACCACCATAGTTAGCTAACAATGCTTTTGGGAAACACACCCCTGGTCATGACTTGAAACCTTCAGATGCTGAAAAAAACAACAGAAACCGTTCAAATCTAATGGTTTCCACTACAAATACTACCAATACAAACCTTACAAACCATCAACTTTTAACCATTAAAACCATTAAAAATGGTTTTCTGTAGTGTGTTTTAGGTCACATTTCATTAGAATTTAGTGGTTTTAACAAACCACCAATAGAAGGTGACCAACCCACAGGGTCAATTTCAGTTTCCATTAAAACCAATACAAGTCCCATTATATCCAGTAAAACCCTTACCAATTTTGTGATGGTGTCTATTGTTTTCTTTTTCTGCAGGGCTACCAACTCTCACGCATTTAGCGTGAGACTCAAGCAATTGACACATCTCACCCTCTCACGCCGCACATCCATTTTCTCATGCAGTCAAAAGCACCTTCAGTTAAAACTGTAATAAAAGGATACTGGCGAAACAGATCACCAGTGCCGATCCTAGACTTCTGGGGGCGCAATGCAAAACTTTTTCAGGAGGGACATTTGTCCATATTTCACTCCGTCTCGAATCATCGTTTTTTAGAATCAAGCAAGAGACTATACAGCATTCATGTTACATGATTTGACTGATTTTTATGTAGAAAGGGTGACAGCGCACCGCATTAAAAGAAAGGAACATTCATGTTTTCATAACTGCTGGCCAAAATCAAAAACGGAACTAAAATTAAATCATCTTTGAGAGCAAGGGGGCCCCGGGCTTTTCAGCAGCCCTACGCAGTATGCGTATTTTGCGTATAGGGAGGATTAGCTCTGCCTCTCACTGTAACATGATGTAAATAAGAGGTTCATATTGATTATAAAAGACCTTTGTGAGATCGCGATGAACTAAAGTGTAAGTGACACCTTTTTAGTGATTATAAAATAAGGGCTCTTTTGCACTTTCTAGGCTAAATATAATCCGTTTTCAATTTGAATAAAAGTGTTGTTTTTCATGCAAGCAATGTAGACTAATAGAAAAATATTTTAATTTTCATGTTTTTAAATTCGGTTGCAATTATTTATAAAAGCAATATCTATATCTATCTATCTATCTATCTATCTATCTATCTATCTATATATATATATATTATCACTCCAAGTTGAACGCAAAAGTTGGTAGCCCTGCATTGTATGACATAAGGTTCAACCTTATGGTTCAGTTCACACAGCAGTTGTTCGTCGGAAATACGGCTGCGATTCAAGATGTACGGATGTGAGTTCGGTTACAGAATGCGGTTGTCAATTCTTGTAAATAACAGAACTGTGTGTGAATGTAACCGCATTAAGGCCTCGAATGCAGGACTGACTGACAACCATTGCTGCAGTGTGAACGTGCACAGATGTAAGCTGTTGGCTATGTGTTCGATTCTCTATCAACCGACTCACTAGAATCATTCGTTCGGCAATTGGACTACGCTTGCTGCGCTATATGTTTTTGATTCAGTAAAATGAACCGATTCACATCATTCATTAGAAAATTGCACTACACTCCAGTTTCATTACAGAGTATTATGTAAATGTACCCTTCAAGTTAGTTCGGAAATATCGTAATTACGAATTTTTAGCACATGAATGACGAGCGAAGTCGTATTTACAAATGTAAACTCGTAATGATACAGGAGGTGCCGAGACTTTGGAAGGAGCGTGTCGATTTGAAACATGCCGGAAACAATGATCTGTTTTATATAGGAAGTATATGATGTCTATAATCTATATATAGAGATAAATGAGCAAAGTTATTCTGTAGCAAATAGTGTAAAGTTAATCACTTTAACGCGAAATGTCTTCTATTGCGAAACTCCTCTCATGCCGTTTTACATCAAAAGGACTGAATGAGGTAAGGATGAAACCTGAAAGCTAGACTCAGACACATCAAGCTTTGCGTGCCCTTTAATGCTTAATTATACCTGTTAGGGTGATGAGAGACTTATCCCACAAGCCTCGTGATTAATAAACAAGCCATCAAGGACCCAACAAGTTCCTGCTCATCACCTTGACACATACATTCAGTAAGAGGGTACATATCAAAGCCAGTGCTGTACATCTTGCATAGACACACACATACACTCATAAAACTGTTAAATAGGCCCACACTAGACCAGCTTTGTCTACTCTCTGACCTGTTTACTCCTTTCTCACTCTGTATCCTTTTGTCTCTCTTTTGCACACCTGTTTGAGTGACAGACGATGAGAATGCGGCGACGCTTGTAGCTTGGATGGGGTGAGTGACAGCCTCAGTCATGCTTTCATCTTTCAGCATTTCACTTCAGCTTTGTAGCAGGCCAGCCAGGGTAAGAGTTGCGTTTGGCCCGTTTAGTAAATAGACACACCTCTCTGGGAAAAAAGATGGGCCAGGATGGAATTACTAACTGCTGGAGCTGAAAAACATACAAGAGTGACCTCAGGCCGAGGTCATGTATTCCTCATTTGATAGTCTTACGTGTGCAAAGAAATCCAATATAGGACTTTCCATATACATTCATGTCCTGTATACGAAGATCAAACGCTATTCTAAGCTGCCACTGTAATCTGTGATAAGCAGCAAGTTTATACAAGTTTAAATGAGATTCGGTAACTAAACATGAAGCTGCTCTCTGATGTTAAGGAAAAGGTTGCTTATAGAAATTTTAGAGATGTCCTTAAACCAAATAAGGTTTTCATGAATGTATAATAACATTATTTGGCTATAAAGACTTAAACTGCTTTGTTTAATGTTTTTAAATACACATTGATTATTGATCTATTCAAGCCAACAAGCTTTCATCTTTCCTGCTGGTGAATGATTTTTTTTTCTGGCAAACAAAAGACAAACACTGTGGCTGCAGTAAACATACATTAGAAAAGCATTTTTTCAAGCTAAGTGTTTGTGTGCTGTCATTAAGCTGTCATCATAATTAATTATTATTATCATCATCACTATCATTCCTGATAAAGAGGAATAAACCACAGTGGTTTATTCAAGTATAGCATTGCACTGGATATTTTTAGCTGTGAGGGTCTGTGATTATTAGTATTTAATTATGCTTAGATAACATAGGGTGTTTTTTTGTGTAAGTTTAATGTGTTAATGAGAAAATGTTTTTGTAGCATCCAATACCAATTTACTCTGCAGAGCTATGAACTGTGAAATAACTATTTTGGGAAAGTATAGAAATGTCTTACCCCTGAGGGATGAAGAAAACTTTTCTCATTTACTTTTTACTACTTTGAGAAATAATTGGATAGAACTTCCTACATAGGCTGACTTACTAACACTGGTATTTCATTGGCCGCCTCTGTCTAGACAAGCTCACACCACTTCTTCAGCTATATAATCAGTCTGGAGGTCTTGGAAGCTGAAATTGGTTCTGTCCATCAGCTTGCGCGTTGCAGAAATTGACCTGCCTCTAGCCTTCGTGTTTCATCTCAAACTATAGCCTGCAACAAGAAAGGGCAAAATGTCTCTCCGCTTGGCACGATACCGTTCTATTAAGTCTCTTGCACTCAATACGAAAGTGAAAAAGGTCTTATGGACCCCACACTAGTTGCAAATTGAACATTGGAAGCCTTTTACTTTCACTATGAAATGGTTTTAGTTCACTAATAACTTGTTGACAGAAGAAGGAAACATAATTTTCCCTTAAGGTGAAAGTGAATTCAGTCAAAAGTTTTATATGTGATGTATGGCGTCTCATAAAAAATGGATAGTTGCAGTTTAGGCTTCAGATTAGTTAATACAGTTTTCCAGGTGCTAAAATCCACAATATATTAAAAGAACAGGTTCACACAAAAATGAAGATTCTGTCATTAATTACTTACCTTTGTTCATTTTTAGAACACAAATTAAGAAATTCAGAATGAAATCCGAGAACTTTCTGACCCCGCATAGACAGCAACGCAACTGACACATTCAAGGCCCAGAAAGGTAGTAAGAACATTGTTAAAGTAGTCCATGTGACATCAGTGGTTTAACCATAATTTTATGAAGCTACGAGAGTGCTTTTTGTGTGCAAAGAAAACCAAAATAATGACTTTATTCAACAATTTCTTCTGTTCCGTGCCAGTCTTCGATGCACATTCATGAGAATACCACAATGCGTTGTTGCATACCACAATGAAATTATTGAATTTTTGTTTTCTTTGTGCACAAAAAGGTTTCTTGTAGCTTCATAACATTAAGGTTGAACCATTGATGTCTCATGGACTATTTTAACAATGTCCCTACTACCTTTCTGGGCCTTGAATTGCATTGCAAGCTTTTGGGATTTAATCAGAAATATCTTAATTTGTGATCTGAAGATGAACAAAGGTCTTACAGGTTTGGAACGACATGGGGTGAGTAAATTAATGACAGAATTTATCATTTTTGGGTGAACTATCCCTTTAACAGCTACAGCTCTATCACTGTGCAACATCCACATTTTTGTTGCACGGCAGTGTTCCGTTATCTTGTGGCAAAATGATATAAGTTAATACATTTGCTTATTGAAATTATGTTTTAATGAATAATTTTGTGTATTAAACATTGTGCATATTCTTATATTATGTATTTTAAAGGTAAATTGTTGCTATTTAGCCCTGACTTTATCCACAACATAGCATGGCCTCTCATACCTTTTCTGCTTAAATACATCATGTAGTTTAAATATTTACGTCATTATGTTTTGTTGCATTCCTGGGTTTGATTAAAGACTGCTGCTCTGTTACTTGTGTGAAAGGAAGCTCACTAAACTTTTGTCTATTTGACCTTTCTTGACACCCCTCTCTCTCTGTGCTCTCTGAAAGACAGCTGTTCCTGTCTTGGAGTGTTTGGACACTGCTAATGAGGGGATGCTTTGTGGTGTCCCTCTGTCCAGAATGGTTTCTTTAGTTGTCTCTCTGTCTAGCGGTAGGTCTAGACCTTTCTTTGACCAGCTTCTCATCAGAAGCAGAATCCCCATTAAGGACGGACCGTTGTCAGCTGAATGAGAATAGAGCATAGTATGTGTGTGTGTTTGAGTGTGTGCAGGGAAACGGCAAAGTCTTTTCCACTGTGCTCTTGCTCAGGATATAAAGCACATCATTGTAATTGCAAAGGATTCCAGCTTTGAGCATCTGTGACCACTCTAAGCCCATCTCTGCAGATGCATGTCCTGTGCAGATTATGTCAGCTTGCTGTCCACAGGACTCTCACTCTATTCAGTGAGAACCAGAGGAGCTGTCAATGCGACACAACTATTGTGTCCTGCCCTACTCAGGGAAGAGGGAAACTCAGCAAACACTATAGCAACTACAATGTATATACCATTGTGAAAGTTTACTCAAGTGGTTATGGAGAGAGGGAAGTTTTAATGTAAAAAAAATGTAATTCATGTAGGGCATGCAAATATATATATATTTTTTTTAAGTAAATTGTTTAATTCTTATCTGTTTTTTTACAGTTTATTTTTTTAAGTTATTTATTAGTGATTAAAGGGATAGTTCACCCAAAAATGAAAATTCTGTAATTAATTACTCACTCATTACTTGATGTCACAAGGACTATTTTATCGATGTTCTTACTACCTTTCTGGTCCGGACAGTTATATTGCTGTCTATGGAGGGTCAGAAAGCTCCCAGATTTCATCAAAAATATCTTAATTTGTGTTCCGAAGATGAAGGAAGGTCTTACGGGTTTGGAACGACATGAGGGTGAGTAATTAATGACAGAATATTCATTTTTGGTTCAACTATCCCTTTAATATGGCTATTGTTATTTTAGGAATAATAGTAATTTTTGTTTTATTTTATTTTTTATTTTATAAACAGCTTAGGTTTAGGTGCCATAAATATTCCTAATGTTTTCACATTATTCAAAGGTTTTCTTGATCTATCATACAATTTATAGATTAAACATGTAGTGTGAATGACTGAATAAATATGTAATGTAACAAAAAGAATTGCAGCTACTGAATATAAATATGTGACCCTGGACCATAAAACCAGTCATAAGGGTCAATTATTTATTTATTTATACATCATCAAATAAGCATTCCATTGATGTATGATTTGTTAGGATAGGACAATATTTGGAATCTGAGGGTGCAAAATATCAAAATATTGAGAAAATCGCCTTTAAAGTTGTTAGCAATGCATATTACCAATCAAAAATTAAGTTTTGATATATTTACAGTATGAAATTTATGAAATATATTCATGGAACATGATCTTTACTTAATATCCTAATGATTTTTGTCATAAAAGAAAAATTGGTAATTTTGACCCATACAATGTCTTGTTGGCTATTGCTACAAATATACCTGTGCTACTTATGACTGGTTTTGTGGTTCAGGATCACATATTATAAAAATTAAACTAAATAGTTGAATACCTAAAAGATGTCTGTTTATTTGTTTCATGAGCTACTTGAGTGTCATTAATGATAAATGATTTCATTAGTCATATTACATTACATTAATGTTTCTGCACAACCTGAACCTGTAGATTCTCAAATCATAAATACAGACACCTGCAGAAGGTTACATTAATGCCAATAGCTCTGCTCAACAAATCTAGTGCTGACTTTTGAAGTGAAACGATCCCACTAGGTAGAGGTCAATGCAAGTACGAGCTGTTGTCTTAACCTATTCAACTGTTTTGACTATCAGCCAAACACAGACCGTGCTGACATTCGAGGAGGCCACATTCAATTCTGGACAAACTGCCCAGCGCATGCACCGAAATTGAAGAGATCGTTTTAAATTAATTTGCCTGTCCTCATGCATTAGAGAGTCTACATAATGAGTCATTAGTCCAAATTGTTTTGCCATAGCATTTGTCACTGAAGATCAAAGCAATATTGCATGAGTGGTGCACAAACGTCTGAGACGAACTCACAGCAACGCTTTGAGAGGCCTCGCAACCTGCAGCATGTCATTATAAGAGAGATGCTGATAGACTACTGACAAAATTAAAGGCAGAAGAGGAGGGTGGCTTGTTGGTAGTTTGAAAAGTGTGGTTCGAAAAGAAAAGATCATACCTTATTATTGATTTTACTAATGATGAGTGCCCCCAGTGCAACAATAGTAATTTTGCCATAAAACTGTCAGCAGTTCATCAATCTCTGGAGGCCTTTCCTCCCTCAGAGGAAGATTTATTAAATGCTTACAGTCATGAGCCTGGACTTGCCTGGCCTGTCTGTAGCATACAACAGAGCTAGCCTTTGAGATGTTAAAGTCCTCTCGCTCAGACGGTTAGGCAGTGAAAGTCGCTTTCTCTCTCTGGATTAGTCTTCATCTCTCTGTATGTCTTTACATGTTACAGAAGCCCTTTTGGTTTTCCATGAAGAGCACATTCTTCACAGGAGGAAATCCTGTAGTTCAACCTCACTATCGTGGTTTACAATTTCAAACCTTCTGATTGTTTTTGTCTTTTTATCTTTTTTGAGCTTGTGTATTTTGTCTGTGTTCTCGAGGCAGTCGTGTGCAGCCAAGACATGCACTTTAAATGCCTGAGGACTGAGGCCTGTCTGCCAACAATAGGAATTTCCCTGGTTTACACAGGATAGATTAAGCTCATCCCTTTTTTCCTTTCCCAAGAGCACATTATGGTTCTACTTAAACCATTTTGTGCATGTAATTCTACTCTTTGCAGGTATGAATACCATAGTTCATGGTATGGGATACATAGTCGGATATGTTCAGGTTCTC
The DNA here is from genome assembly GCA_036247105.1 of Cirrhinus mrigala. Classification (NCBI taxonomy): domain Eukaryota; kingdom Metazoa; phylum Chordata; class Actinopteri; order Cypriniformes; family Cyprinidae; genus Cirrhinus; species Cirrhinus mrigala. Next base: position 13,458,595 of record CM070013.1, on the reverse strand, counting down.
ATGTTCGAGGATAAAGTGCAGCCTCTACTGTCTGAACGTTAAAACATGAACCTCAAGAACAGAATTATGTTCAGTTGACAAGTTTGGAGTTCCTGTGCTTTTTCCTCTTTGTTAATACAAACAGACCCAAACAAACAAATAAATATGGCTGAAAACTTGGCATCCGGTCTCCACAGATGTAATACAGTAATCTAATGTTATGCTTCTAAACAACAGCGAGATTGTCAGCCGTATTCATGACTCATCTGTAAACCTGTATGTTTTTGTGACCTCGGATTACGCTGCCGTGACTTTCAAAATCTCTGTTACATATTAGACACAAATACATTTCCATACATGTGCCATTAGTGATGTGGCTTATGTTTTGAACACCTGGGTATCTGTATACAAAGTGATTGGCACAAACTCAAAGATGAGTTAATTAAATTAAAGATTTAATTAACAGCTTGGAGATGAACCTGTGAGATCCATCCGCTGCAGGCGGTGTGAGCGATCAGATAGTTTAGAGATAAACGGACGCATCGTGTTTAGATGTTAATCGAGGGGAAGCTGAGGGTTCCACCCACATGACACCTCAATCATCCTAACCCTTTATTACACGGAGTAAACATCATAAAAAGCCACTTTAAAGATGATGAGAGAAATCCGAATTTTGCTTAATATTTATAATGATGTGATTAAATTATTGTTTTTGCTGTCAGAGCTTGCTCCTGCTGCTCTTCCATTGCTCCTTTGAAGTCAGTTTTAAGTTGTGTTTCATGTGGTCATGGAGTCTGCTCGTATTGCTTTCCAAATGGCACACAGTCTTACTTAAATACACACTGAGCACTGTAATTTTTTTACAAGTGAAGGTGCAATTTGCTGTAAATGCAGTATCAGTGTTTCAAAACCCATAGAGGGCCATTTCATTTAAACTCTTAATATTTAGGAGAGGGGGAAAATGAATGAAAAGTTAAAATGCACCTAAACAAGAGCTGCATCGTATAATTAAAACTCATAATCATATAGCGTTTGAAAGTGAATTGCTACACCTGTCGAGGCTGCTTTACGTGCGTAATCATTTTCAGACTTACAGACACTCGTTTCTAGATCAATGCATGTAGTCTTGCTAGCTAGTCTTTGATGTACTTTAGAAGTAACAGAATGTATGTATTAAATGAAAGAACAGTTGAGCTTTTTGACTTTCCTTAAAGGAATAGTTAAAATTCTGTCATTAATTACTCACTAATGATAAAAATTTTAATCTCTATAAATAATATACCCTTTTTCAAATCAGGCCATTCTCAGCTTCTTGTCGGTATGAAGCCACACAGACCAAGCCCGCTCCCACGATTGTTGATTGACACGGCCGTCTTACCTTAGACCCGCCCTGACTGAGCTGTAAGCAGTCCGCCATTGTTTCGATGCCGGAGCAGGGACACAGACAAGAATGTCTCCTAAGCAATTGAGGTGTTCTGTTGTTGGATGTAACAATGAAAATAGTAGTCGTCATTTACTCCCGACATCTGAGCCGCTGAAGACGCAGTGGATTACTTTCGCTTTTGAAGGGAATGCACCTCCTGATCTACCCAAATGGGGCTATGTTCACGCGAATCATTCTGATTCAGCCTCACCTACAGAAGAAGTGAGTATAAGGTTTTTTTATGCATCTTTGCAAATTACCTTTCTTAATAATGTGCTAGTTAGCAAGTTTGGCAGCTAAAGTAAACAGGAAGGCTAGTCACCCCACAGAAGAGAAAGGCGGGGTGAGCAGAGCTCATTAGCATTTAAAGAGACATGCAACAAAATGGGTTGCTGTGTGCAGAGCTGATAGGTAAAAAGGGTATTGTTTTACACTACCATTGAGAAATGTTAACCAAAGTATGTTATAGACTTTTCATTAAGACCCTAAAGAATCATATCAACTTGAAAATGTGCATCCAATGACCCCTTTAAGATATTTTTGATGAAATCTGAGAGCAATTTTAAAAGTCGTGGTACTCTCATGAACGTGCATTGAAGACTGACAAAGAAGAGAAGAAACTGTTGAATAAAGTCATTATTTTTTCTTTGCACACAAAAAATATTCTTGTAGCTTCATAAAATTAAGATTGAACCAGTGATGTCACATGGACTATTTTAACAATGTACCTTTCTGGGCCTAGAACGTGGTAGTTGCGTTGCTGTCTATGCAGGGTCAGAAAGCTCTCGGATTTCATCAAAAATATCTTAATTTGTGTTTCGAAGATGAACTAAGGTCTTACGGTTTTGGAACGACATGAGTAATTAATGACAGAATTTTCATTTTTGCAACGGCATTGGATCTTCATTGTGTGGACTAAAGTTTTTCAAATATCTTCTTTTGTATTAAACAGAATACAAAGAAATTCTTGCAGGTTTGAAATGATGTGATGGTAATTAAATCATAACAGAATTGTCATTTTCGGGTGAGCTATCTCAGGCTGACATCCTGTGTATTCCTGTAATGTCAGATGCTTATTTAAATTCACTGATTAGGTCACAAGTTGCAAAATGTCAAGATTAGCATATTTCCCTGCTTTGAGAATATTCTAGAAGGTGCACATGATATTTGGTGACTATACTCTATGTTTATATGCTTTATGCAGCTTTAATTTATAAAAACACTCATCCTCAACCACATCCTGTCTTAATGCATCTTATCTTATCTTGATGTCTGTTGTAACACTCTGAGTCATAATTCAAGTCTCAGAAAAACACTGGTACCATTTCATCAAATGATATGTGCTGTTTAAACTGTGTTTAACACCGTTTGGCCATAAAGCTGCTTCAGAGCTGCTCCACGATGTGAATATATGGCTATCAGGATGACACAGATGATACATAAATCACATTTCAAAGCTGGTTCTTTTCCATCAGTTCACAGGAGGCGAACAATGTGTGTCTTTCAGTATGAGGACACAGCTGGTCTGGTGCTGCATATTAAGTATTATAAACAAGCGTTGCACCTATTTTATTTGGGAGATTATCATCTAGGCTTATTAGGAGGACATTTCCCATAATATTCTGAAGATGGGTTTACGCATGAATCCCCATGACTTTGCATTTTGTTATAGACTAGTTCTTGTATTGTGATACTATGCCATTGAGTAACTTTTGTCTCATATTACCCACATGGCTACAAAGGTTGTCAGAGACTTTGTTGAACATCACCAGGCAAGAATCCCCTTCCACCACAAACTGAAAAACATAAAGGTGTGATCATGAAGGCCGTACTATTTTGCTGGAAGTTTTGGATTATGTTACTTGTTTTCCTGCTAATAAAAAATGATTCATGTTATGTTTTATTCAGTTTCTTATAAAACCGGTGACTGGATAAAATTGTTTATCGGACTGAAAAAGTTCTCAAACATGCACACAAAATGTAAATGTGCTGTTGACAATACTGAGCTCCTGGTGTCTTAATTAGTGTATTGTATCTTTACAATGTGACATTCTTGCCAGTAGCAAATAGAGCTGCCATGTCTTCATGAAGTTGTCTGTCACTCAAGAAAGAAAAAAAAAATCATTTGTCCTCACCATTTACTGAGGACAATCCCCTTCACCTAAGTTGTTTTTCTTTTGCAGGTTGAGAATATTTTTACAAGCTTCTCCAGCCTACCAGAGACAAGACCCAACATAGAGAGGTGGTGAGACATGCTTCAGTTAACCGAATAAAAATGTCATGTGGTTACAGAACTATGTGTGGAAATCATGTCAAGATACTCAGGCAGGTGATGTGTTTCATACTCACTGGATCGGACATGAACATACCCGGAACGGCAAATTATTATGTGACAATATTTGTGATCTAAATGCTCTATGATGTCAGAGTGATCCACAACATTTTACCTCAGTAGGTTTAGTAATATCTAAAATGTATCCTTCAAGTTAATCTGCTATAATGACAAAAGTGCATTCTAGAATATATTAATATGTAAAATAATCAATAATAAGTTATATAAGCTATAATGCCTGCTCTTTAAAAATGTTGAATCACAACAACTGACCAAAAGGTTTTTGACTTAATATTTGCAATCTCACTACCTTGATACTAATACATTTTCTACAAACTAAAATGGCATTAAAATGTATTAATATCTCAAGGAGATGTTAACAGTTTGTTTTTTGACATATTTGTTGTCGTTTTACATTACCTGAACATTTAAAAAAGTTACTCAGCATCTTGCCTCTGTCTTGTTCCATGATGGTGACTGTCTGTAAATTTGCGCAGCTAAGTTGCACAGATCAGCAGGCCTGTGTTACCTCAAAGTCCCCTTAACCCTCCCTCTCCATCCAGTTCTTCATCCTTCCTATTTTTAGAGAATATATCTTTTCCTGATGAAATACAGTAAAATGCACTCAGGGCCACATGTCTGCCTCCCTCTGCTGTGCTCATACACAGTGCATATTTTTAAAGTTCTTAACTGCTGACTGGCTTGCTGACCTCCCTTCATTTTATATAATGCATGAAATATTAATTCCCAAAATAAATATAGGCTTTTCTACCAAGTTTTACCAAGGTCTAAGCAAATGAGCTTTTTAGATCTTCAAGTTAAATTTTGGAGCTGAGAATTTTCGTTCTTTCAATTTACTTACTGTTGCACCATAGTCATGATGAAGAGTTGTTAAGATTTGATGGGGAGAGATGGGGAGAGAGAGAGAGAAAGAGAGAGAGAGGTGACTGTGCACAACATTGTTTTTTATTGTTTTGTTTTTTTTTGTTTTTTAATGTTCACCAAGGCTGTCTTTATTAACAGTGATACTGTAAAATATTCTTACAATTTAAAATAACTTATATATATATATATAACTTATAACTTATATATCTGTCTCTGTTGGGGAGTAACTAATTACATGTAACAACGTAACGTAATTCAATTACAAATTAGATGTAAATGTAATCTAGGGCTGCAACGATTCCTCGATGCTATTCCAGTATTCGATTTTTAAAAATCCTCGCTTGCATTTTGTCCGTTTCGAGTAACCTGCAAAATACCGGAAGTGGCGCATTCCACATACTAAACCCATTTAAAACTCACAATAAAGCATAATGCTATTAAGAATTCATAAACGCTATGATTCAGTTAAATACAATGCAGGTTTAATATATGCGCTTTATTTGAAGAGGTCCAATGCAGAAGCCTCTAAAAGCCATCTTGGACAAAAATGAGATAACGATACCGAGTGAATGCTCTCCACACATCAACTACTTTCACGTTAAATGCGCTGAATCCCAGCCTCAACCCATTCAGAAGTAGCAGTACTAGAAACCTATCGTAGCCAGAAAAAAAATGCTAATTTTAAAGAAAAATGTACTTAGACGTACTTAAAGGCTTTTGCATCTGAACTCCTCATTTATTTACATACGTCTAGGTTAAGTACGTGCTCAGTGCGGCTCCTTTCACAGTAAATGCTGCAATGCTAGGCAAACTATTATTATTTACATGTGTGGAGCGTCTCAAACTCCATCCCTGCTTATTGTTGTGAGTTTGGGTTTATTATAACGTTCATCTGGGAACGCAACGTGCGCTATTTCATCAGATTTGTAAGGTAAATAATTTATAAATGAATGCAAACACAGGGGAATACACCATTAGCTTTAATGCTACGTTAACTGTTCGTCGCCACTTCAAAATAAAAGTTTCACGTTTACACGTTTTGATATCCACATATTCAAGAAATTACAGTGGCCGTAGCTTTTCTATCATAAAAAAATGGCCACATATTAAAGATTAAGTAGACATTTGAATTAAATGAGTCAATATTAAACACGGATTAGATCGCACAGTAAAGTGTAAAAACAATTGTCAGGCCATTGGCGTCCTCTGCAAGCATTTGTTTTAATGCATAATGTATATTAGCTCTATTGTTTATAATACATTATGTGTTTTAACAATTGTTCAATAAGACCATATGATTATTTGCTTTTGATACTTTATTTAAACTGATTATTATTGTCTCATTGCTATTATGTATGTATTTTAAGTCATTTTAAATTGTTCACATGTTTATATTTATTAATCGAATAATCGACAGATTACTGAATTACCAAAATAATCTTTAGTGACAGCCCTATTGTAATCCGTTACAGTTACTGAGAAAAAAATGTGTAATTAAGTTACAGTTACTAATGAAAATGTCAAAAATTACAAAAGAAGATTACATCTGAATATTTTTACACACACAAAAATTGACTGCTCTAAAATATGAGATACCAGTGTTTCAGGAGTTTAGGACACAGAATAGGACACATGTTTATTTGATAACTGTTTTATTTCCTATTTGCATTTATGTGTATGCTTTATTTTAAGATTACCTGTTTTTTTTTGTTCGAAGGCATTGTTAGATGCCAGTGTTTCCTGTCATAGTGTCACGGATTGGCCAGGCTCTTCCACCACTCACATCCAACGTTCTCAATAGCTATAGCAATAGCTCAATAGCAATAGCTATAGCTATGAAAAAAATAGATTTCAAAAACGGTATCATAGCGATTAAACTATTTCTTGTTATGATTTTAAATCTGCATTTAACCTTAGAACAATCTCAAAAAAATAAAAAAATAAATAAAATAAATAAATGAATAAATAAATAAAACAGAAAACAACAACAAAAAAGGTGTTAAAGTCTGATTTTGTGGTGGCTGTACTTTAAAATTAATTTATTATAATCTTAATTCAAGTGATGAAGGATTTTAAAAGTCTGATGAGTGTAACAGTTAAAAACATTCATTAGAAATTTAGAAAAGTAATCAAAGAGCAATCAAATGTAATGAGTTACATTAATAAAGTAATTGTAATAGTTACACTACTTGTTACATTTTAAATAGGGTAACTTGTAATTTGTAACCTATTACATTTCCAGTTAAAGTAACCTTCCCAACACTGCGTGTAATTTATTCCTTTGATGGTAAAGCTGAATTTTCAGCAGACATCTATCTGTCTGTCTGTGTACCATGTTAATGTAAAGAACCACTGCTTCTTAACATCATTGTCCTATGTATTTTTGAACAGTCTTTCATTCTCTTTTGTACTCTGCTATTTACTTTCCCTTCACCTCAGTCTTCTATTTCTTTCTCAGGAAATATTTCCCTGAAGCCTCATTTTTCAGAATTTTCCGTAGAACGCTAGCTTATTTGTCATTTGCCAATATGCTGTGCAGTGTGTTATGTTGAAGGGTGGATGGGAGAGATCTGAGTTTTATGCCTGTAATTTCTTATGACAAATCATATGTCTGCATCACTGACACATGATGAAGCATATTGTGTCTTAAAGACACAATATCATAGTTTAGGAACAGACGTCCATATAAAAAAAAAAATCAGAATTCAAAGTAAAAGCCGACATTTTCCCCCAGTTTTCTTGGGACCAGTAGAAGTGAAAGGCTTTGTCCTAATTCTAAAACTGTAGTCCTGTTTATGCTGTTATGAATGTGTACACACAAAAGCGCAATTCTTTGGCTGGACTAATGTGTGAAAAGTGTATTTGTACTAACCAGCATTAATTTGCTCAGTACAATTTGTCATGCACTGACTGTTTTGACATTTCCCACACACATTACTTAACTTGATGCTGAACCTCTTTTTCAATGTTTCAGAGAGGAGGAAATAGACTTTTTTTTCCTTATGTGATGCATGATGATAAGGAATAGGACGCCTCCCCCTCCAGGTCACTGAAGTAACACCACAGCAAAACCATCCTACTTGATGTGGCAGGATGTGCAGGTAACAACAGCAAATAAGTGTTTCAATAGCAATTATTAGCTGGAAGTGAGGTATGTGTGCGTGTGTGCGTCTGGGGCAGTTCTTGGGCTTTAGAGTGTGGGTGTGCTCCGAGAAGAGCAGCCACTCAAAGCTTTTCATTAGTTTTGCCTTGTTTCTCCTCTTTCCCTCTCGAGTGTGTAATGTGTGTTGGGACACAATGGGAGGATCTGCAGAATTGTGGTGAGAGGCTGTAGACTGTGTTTGCTGGCGCTGTGAAGAGCCTCTTCACCAGGCTTTGGCCACAAAGGCCTTTGGGATGCGCCCATGGCTTACTTTGTTCGCTGGAAGCATTTCACACGCACCCAGGGCAACAGACAGGCAGGGCTGAGGCCTCAACACTCGGCAGAGTTATTGAAAAGTTTTTGTCCTTTTTTTTTTTTGTCCACCTATCCCCCCTCCCCACCACACCTCCTTTTTACCACAAATCCTTTCTCATCCTTGTCGTTCAAATACCACTGTTGGGCAAACAGAACACTCTTCTTTTTCTCTCGTTCTTGATCTCAGCCTCCATAATATCCGACTGTAATTGTTATGAGTTCTATATCAGTAAAACGTTTGTCACCTCACTTTAGTCCTTTTGACAAGAAACATTGTTTCTGTTTACTAGAAAATGTAAGTTGATAAATTATTATCACCTTCATCTTTATTGCATATCTTTGGATTGGATTCTCTTTCAGTAAGTGTTTGGCTGGATTTATTTTTACCATTGTATTGTACCAATAAAAATAATTTCATTAGGTTATGACCTTAGGCTTTTGCCATAAAAGTCATGTTTTATTATTTTATGCCTTCGCCGTAATTCCCTCCTGGAGCTCTTACATTCTTGAATCACGCATTTGCTGTAGGTCAATGTGCGTTGATTATGAATATCTACAATATGTATGTCATATTTGAAACGTGTGCACACATATGAGGGAAATAACATATTGTATCCCTAACAATCTTTTATCCCGCTGAACAAAATAATGCAGTTTTTCTGACATGCCTAGAAACCTCCATCTCCACAGCAGCTTAAGTGTCACATGAAAAAATTATGTGTCAGGGTTGGGGCCTGATAAAATATTGATGGTGGTCAGTGGCCCAGAGCTACTGTATAGTGTACATTTCTGCTCTGGATGTAAGGAGGTGCTGATTGGCCTCATCCATAATCAGATCAGCACATTTATAAGAGCATTTATTTGTGTAACGTCTGTCAAATGTTTAAGATCATGTTCATTGCTTAAAAAATTTGCTCACTTCCAGATTAAAAATTTCCTGATAATTTACTCACCAGCATGTCAGCCATGTGATGTTCATGTCTTTCTTCCTTCAGTTGAAAAGAAATGAATGTTTTTAAGAAAAACATTCCAGGATTTTTCTCTATATAGTGGACTTCAGTGAGGATCAGCAGGGTTGAAGGTCCAAATCGCAGTTTCAGTTCAGCTTTAAAGGGCTCTACACAATCCCAGTCGAGGAATAAGGGTCTTATCTAGCTAAATGATTGGTCATTTTCTAAAAAAATAAAAAGTTGATATACATTTTAACCACAAATGCTCATCTCGCACTAGCTCTGCAATGCGCGTCCGTGGCTTTACGCATTACATAATCACACTGGAAAGGTCACACGTGATTAGTTCATCGTCTTTGTTCTCCGGTTCAGAAAGGTAGGGTAGTTGTTTTACCTTTTTTTTGTAAAGGGCGTTTGACTTTCTTTGCGCGCTCCTTTGTAAATACTGGGTTGGTACTTCCACCTACGTCATGCGTGACCTTTTCAATGTGACTATGTAATGTGTGAGGTCAGCCTAGTGCAAGATGAGCATTCGTGGTTAAAAAGTATGTATATTTTATTTTTTTCGCTAGACAAGACCCTTATCCCTTGGCTGGGATTGTCTACAGCCTTTTAAAGCTGCATTGAAACTACAGTTTGGACCTTTAACCTGTTGGCCACCATTAAAGTCCACTATATGGAGAAAAATCTTGGAATGTTTTCCTCAAAAACCTTAATTTCTTTTCGAATGAAGAAAGAAAAAACATCTTGGATGACATGGGGGTGAGTAAATTCTCAGGCAATTTTTATTCTGGCATATCGAAAAAAAAGTCCTGATAAACATTTACATTTATCTAACAGCAATTAAAATAATATAGTACATTATTGTTATAAAGTGACCTTTTTAAGATCCAGCATATGTTGGGAACAGATAAGAGATTTTACAGATCACACACTGACCAAGGCTGCTCCCACGATAGTTGATTGACACAACCCTTACCTAAGAGCCAGCTTGAGTGAGCTGTAACAGTCCGACTGCCATTGTTTCGATGTAATAATGAACATAGTAGTCATTACATTCATGATGCAGTTTCACCTACAGAAGAAGAGTGAGTGTAAGGTTTTTTTAAAATGAATCTTTGCAAATCGCCTTTCCTAATAATGTGCAAGTTTCGCAGCTATATGTGGCTAAAGTAAACATTACGGCTCGTCACCCCACAGAAGAGAGGGGTTGGGGTGAGCAGAGCTCATTAGCATTTAAAGGAACATGCAACAAAACAGGTTGCTGTGAACAGAGCTGATATTGAGAAGGTAAAAAGGGTGTTTTTTACACTACCATTGAGAAATTTTAAAGGGGTCATCGTATGCAAAACTCACTTTTACATGTTGTTTGAACATAAATGTGTACACAACTACCCTATTATGATAAATATCCACCCAGTAGTATTTTTGTAATCTTTATAAGAAATTTCCCCTTTTTCAAATCAAGCCATTCTCAGGTTCTTGTCGGTGTGATGTCACACCGCTCCTACGATAGTTGATTGACATGACTGTCTTACCTTAGACCCGCCCTGACTGAGCTGTAACAGTCTGACTCCGACCACCATTGTGTCTACTCCGGTGCAGAGGAAGACAGGAATTTCTCAGATTGAGCAATTGAGGTGTTCTGTTGTTGGATGTAATACATCTGAGCCGCTGAAGATGCAGAGGATTAACGTTACTTTCGTTTTAGAAGGAAGTGCACCTGGCGACCTACATAAATGCATCTATGTTCGCGCGAATCATTCGATGCAGCTTCACCTACAGCAGAAGTGAGTATATGGGTTTTTATGCATCTTTGCAAATTGCCTTTCTTAATAATGTGCTAGTTAGCAAGTTTCGCGGCTAAATGTGGCTAACGTAAACATTACAGCTCGTAATGCAGAGCTCATTAGCATTTAAAAGAACATGCAAAAGAATGGCTTGCTCTAAACACGGCTGATTTTGACAAGGTAAAAAGGGTGTTGTTTACACTACCACTGAGAAATTTTAACCAAAGTATGTTATAGACTTCTTATTAAAACGCTAAAGAATCATATCAACTTGTGGAAAACGGGCATCTGATGACCCCTTTAAGAACCATTACTGTATTTGAGCTCTAAAAGACATTTCATTATATGTGATAGATAATGATCAATCATGAGACATAATTTTCAATACATTTATCAATTATCTTGAATGAATGGTTGAATAATGACAAATACAAATAAATCATATTTGGCGAAGCTTGGTGTGAATGTGTGTAGTTCTGTCAGACCCAGCGAGCATGTTTGTCTAGGACAAAGTTGCATCTCTGTCTATTTTCATGGTTTATAAAGATGAAATGAATAAAACATGGTTTCATCTTTGGAGCACTTTGCTAAGATGTTGTATCACTGAAAACACCGGCACTCTGTCAGATCAGATTGAGAACAGCGCAGTGACACATCTCTGCCTAGGAGATGATAAAATGTACAAACCGTATAAGGAGAGCAATGGCATCTGTGCACATCTCTCTGTATAGAGAATCATGACTCGTTCCGCCATATAGTGCTGACGCACACACACACACACACTTTCTCTTCATTATGTTTTTCATATTCAGCTGTAACAGTTCATTTTCCCAGTAACACAAATTCTGACATTCTGCTCAGTGTGATTTATGATAATTGGATATATGGCAATAGAGACTATACAGATTGCAGGACTAAATGTCCTTTTGTTGTCTACTCAGCCACTTCGCCTCCTGAAAATATTACGAGCATTTGGAATAATGTCCTATTGGGATGCTTTTCAGATGTTAATCCATCATAAGAACACAGTAAAGTGTCTTTTGAGGTCTTTAGATCTGCCTTGTCAATTATTGCTTGTGTCTGTGAGACCAAAGGAGAGTTAATTATTATTTGCCAATGCAGTCTGAGGAGTCCAATCCTTTTATGACTGGTTTCTTGAGCTGGAGACAAGGGAGTACTCCCAATCAGTGATGCCCATCTAACCATTAGAAGAGATTCCCATTCCTGCTGTCATCTTTGAATTGCAGTGCACATGCACCCTTACACTGTAGTTGAGAAGAAGAGGGATAGTTATGGTAATGCAAAGGTGTATGCGTGATTCTAGACTTTGATTATTTTCACAGCAAACAGAGACACAAGCTGAATACTAGTATTTTACATTAACTTAACATTGGTGGGAAAGCAGTTTTCCTGCTTTGTGCCTACTTTGCTTTTGAATATTGAAACAACATAAAGCACTACTGAATTTTGCTACTAATTTATAGTGTTCTTTGTCTGTTTGATTACATCATTAATTGATCTTTACCATACATCTCTGCCATATGCACATCAGCTTGACATAGCCACCTCTAGTAAGCTACTACTAAATATATTGTAAAAACATTAACTTGCTGTAAAGTTGCTTTGCAACGATATGTATTGTGAAAGGTGCTATACAGGTAAATTTGAATTGAAATAAATGAAATATTGTTTAGAAGTTATTGGTGATAAACAGTGGATGAAAAATAAATATATGTCAAATATATATAAAAATATATAGTGTACAGTGTACATTTAATACATTTGGACTGGGAATTGGATAGGAAAGACTGGGGTTAGTTGTCACACATCATACACCAGTGAATATACATATATATATATATATTATTTTTTTATTTTACAAATAATCTAGTTTCTTCTTGGCTGCAAAAACAGCTGCTGATAATTTCCACTATCATAGCATATTGAACATGGACCTTTTGACCTTTTTGAACATTGACCCCTAGGGCATGTGAAATGTAGTTATATTGATATGTGATCCCCTAGGGGTTTATGGTGGAACTGCAGGAGGTTTTTGAGATTGTGACAGAAATCCCAAACCCAATCAGTGTCACAAAGATCTGCTTAGAGTGGGTAAGTTTTGCAGCTCTCAGTTAAGCTGATCGTGATTTGGCTGTGGGTGTCAATTGCTTGTAACCCACGTTTCTTAAACTCTAATGATTTTAGTGTAGAAACACTTTTGAAGAGATAAATGTCTTAATGCTGGCTGATAGATGGGGTTTAACACTTCTAATTATACATTTAGAATAACATGCACTTCATTATCTGAAGATTCCTGAAATTCCTTAAATCACTTACATTTCAGACTTTCACAAGGGCAATAGCAAAGCTTTTAATCTGTATGGAAACCATTAAGACAAAATATTTTGACTGCCAAAAATGCTGTGGATTAATGGAAAATGTAATGAAATTAAGTGGAGTGATTTATCGCCATGCAGTACAGAGATTTACCATAGGAGGGGTGTTAATCCTCATGCTAACTTTTTAAAAGCTTGCTCCTGTTTGTGCTTGTACTGCATATCAAAGCTGCACAAAAATGACTCAGCATTGAAATCATTTTATTCACCAATAATCATTTTTGTGTCATTTAAAGGTATATTATTTTTTTACCCTATATGTTACATGCTAGTTGTCTTTTTAAATAGATTTTAGATAAGTGGACACTTTTTTGTATTTTCAAGCTCTAGCCTGCTGCCACTATTCACTATTTTTGTCACTCTGCATTTCCAGTTTTAATAGCCTATATATAGCACACACAGAGTTAGTCACACACAGCACATAGGCATATCCTATATTTCTCTTTCAATTACGGTTGCAATTTCATTGTTGTCTTTAACAAATCAGCCTTTGAAAGAGGTATAGTTTGAATGAGAACTTAGTTGTGCCTCTTATTAATAGCTACAACAGAGTTCACAGCATATGGTTACTCTGTTGTTAATATATTTTAACAAAGCATATACTGTAAATGTTTACATAGTTCAGTGTCATTAAGCAGTACTGTTATGTACTTAAGTGATTTGCATGTTACGTCAGGTTTTATGGTGCCTATTTTAGAACAATTTGTTTTGTCAAACACGTGTGTCAGTATTATGTTGTTCCACAGCATTTCACTTGCATGTGTACACCAAAGCACTACAAATTGTGCACAATATTTGTGTCATAATGAACGAATATTTGCAACTATAAACCTGTTGTTGTTAAAAAAAAATAACAAGTGGCAATAGGGGGTGTAGTTTCTCCTCTTTCCACAGGTGTAGTCTAGTAGCTCAGGTTCAGGAAACGAAATAATTGGTGAATGTAGATGTTAAGAATGGAGGAGAATTCACAGAAGACCCTAAATCTATGGCAGCCATTCTGAGGATTTGTGGGGATTTCACAAATAAGTAAAATCCTGTTACGCCAGCTTTAGGGTGTAATAAAGACACTGATTAGACTAAACATATTAATAACGATGGTAAGAATCCCATTGCTCTGCTGGTAGCAGATTTAGATAACATGGAGATGATATCAGGCTGCTGGGACAATGAATGAATGAGCATGCCCTCATTGTCCCCAGTGGTCATGTCACATTGCACTCATAGCTGGATTACTGGCTGACTTAAACAGCTTAGAGTTTCTTTTCTACATGCACAGCAGTCCGAGTGCTGTGCTTCATCTTAGCTGCTGAAAAGTGAAAGCCTTCACACAGTGCTCGTCGACGTGGTCTCTCAAGGTTTTCTGTCCGTGTAGCTGGCCTTTGACAGAAAACAATCAGTCTCTGCAATTTCAATGCATGTGTTGCCATGGAAATGTCTCTGAAGCTCATTCTCTGATGTGCTTAGCTGATTTATGTTCAACTCAGTGTCACAGTCAGCAGCGAACATATTGGTGCTCATATCACATGCAGAAGCTCTCTTGATAACTTAAGAAGGGTGTGATCACGCTTGACACTGATGATTATTGAAAAAGCATATTTTTTGGCAAATGCATGTCTGATATGGCCATTATTACATTGTGTTTGTTCTGCAGATGTCCCTAGAATCAAATAACATCCCAATTAATTGGAATATATAATGGAGTAAAGCTCCATAATTAGGTAGACACAATTAACCAGTAGAAATTTGTCAACCAGTAGACATTTTGGACTATCGTCTCTGTTGGGTTACACACTCATGTGACGTTGCTGTGCCATGTGGTCAGGGAAATTTATAGCTTGGACTTGTTTTTAAACCTTGCGGTTTAAAAACAAGTGATTTTAAGCCAAATGCAATTATCATTTGGTCACGTGAAGATGGTGTTCACAGAGCACGGGAGTTATTTTTGTCACTTTATAGGCCTTGAACAGATAAATATACATACTTGTATGTGCCAAAATGCCTGTCTTTGCAAGTATCCTTGTAAACAGTCATTTAGGTCTTAAGTGAAAGCAAACAGCTGAGAAAGAAAACACAAGTGTAACAGTATATTGGATCCGGCAGCTCTTAAAGTGACAGCAGTCTAATATTCCTGCTGCCTGTCATTCATGTTAATCAAACAACAAAAGAGAGAAAATCTCTAATCGCTCTTGACTAAATCACTTTTGTAACTTTAATAAGAAGAAATATATATTTAATTTACACACTGAAGAATATGCGTTCTTTTTATACATTTGATTACTTTATACAGTGTATATAGAATTTCTTATTTATTTGTTCTCCTGTAGTTTTTTTGTCCTATTGCTTGTAATTAGTAGGGTGACCATAATTTAGTTTTCAAAAAAGAGGACGGGGAAGGGGGATGGGGGTGGGTTTGGGGGTTTGTTGACCATATCCCATATCAAACCTCAAAATATGTCATTTCCATACCTGAACAACATATTTTACAGTCACCATTATTAGGGCTGCACGATTATGACAAAAATCATAATTGTCGATTATTCCCTTGAAATTGTAATTGCGATTATTAATTACGATTATCACAATTTACATTGAATGATGTTTTGAATAGCTTTATAACACTGTTTGAAGCAACTGCATGCCACATTTTTTTATATAGTTTCTTCTTTAAATATAAAAAAAGTAAAAATTTAAAAATGTAAACAATGAGAAATAAAACCCTTAAGATAACCTGTAGGAAAAACACACACACTCTCTCACACACACTCTCTCACACACTCACCCACATCTTAAAGGGGTCATCGGATGCTAAGTTCACTTTTTCATATTATTTGAACATTAATGTGTGTTGTCAGTGTATGTACAAATCTACCCTATAATGATAAAAATTCATGCAGTGGTTTTTAAATAATCTGTAAAAATATTATCCCCTTTTTCAAATCGAGCCATTCTCAGATGCCTGTCGGTGTGGTGTCACACCGACAGAGGCCGCTCCCTTGATAGTTGATTGACATGAGCGTTTTACCTCAGATCGGCTGTCACAGTCCGCCCTCTTTGTTTTAATTCCAGAGTAGGGATGTAAATTAGACAAGAATAGCTCCGATTGAGCGACTGAGGTGTTGTGTTGCTGGATGTAATAATGAACGTAGTGGTCGTCATTTACTCCCGACATCTGAGCCGCTGAAGATGCAGTGGAATACATTTGTTTGTGAATGGAATGCGCCTCAAGATCTACATATATCCGTCTATGTTTGCGAGAATCATTCGTGATCCAGCTTCATTTACAGCAGAAGTGAGTATAAGGGGTTTTTTTATGAATCTTTGCAATCGTCTTTCCTAATAATGTGCTAGTTAGCAAGTTTAGCGGCTAAACGTGGCTAAATGCGGCTAAAATAAACAGGCTCGTCAATCCACAGAGAGAAGAGAGGGGCGGGACGAGCAGAGCTCATTTGCATTTAAAGCAACCTCAACCAGAATGAGATGATTTTTGCAGAGCTCATTTTGACAAGGTAAAAAGGGTGTTTTTTTACGCTACTATTGAGAATTTTTAACCAAAGTATATTATAGACTTTTCATTGAGACCTTAAAGAATCATATCAACTTGTGGAAAATGGGCATCCGATGACCCCTTTAAGAAAGCAGAATAATGTAAGTGGATTTTTTTTTGTAATTGTGCCTTTGAACAATTACATAATTGTGGCATCTGTAATTGTAATGACGATTACACACAGTGGCCATCTTTCACAAAATTTATATCTACCACAGTTTTATTACAGGTAGAATGCAAAATGTTTCAATACAAGTATTTCGGTTGAATGTAATTTATGCATTATTTCAAACCTTTAACCCATGGAGATAATCAACCGACTGTATGAGTGCATGGCGACTGTAGAGTGCAAAAGCCGAAATCCCGGACATTTTGGGCGATTTAGAAATCCTGGCCGGACATATTATTTTAGGTCCAAAAAGAGGACATGTCTAGGGAAAAGAGGACGTTTGGTCACCCTAGCAATTAGTTTTTTATTCTTATTTAATCACTGACTGTTGACAGTGAGCTTGACAAAAATTCAAACATTTTTATGGCATCAAAAATTTTGATATCT